>OY757255.1:4687509-5343510 GCA_963584085.1 Pyrausta aurata | reverse complement strand
GGAACTAGCTTTATTGCTCACTAAATAGTGGTTTGCAATCTGGCGCCGGTATAAAGGGAAAATGTGACCCACATCGCGCGTCTTAAACTGAATTAGATTGCGGGTTCACTAGAACTTTATAAACGTACGAAATTACGCCAAGGAAAATGTCATCATACACCAGAAATAATACGAATGCGTACTCGTATGGATGAGATCACAGATGCAAATGACATAAGTCTTGACCTCTTTAGTTTGTTGACGTTTATAGACGTTGGGATGTGTGATCGTAAAATCGCACGCAACTAGCGTAATTAAATAGTAGGCGTATTCCTGTCATAAAAATTCAAGTACATGTTATCACTTTTGCCTTGTCGTCTTCACCTTCCCATTTCCACAACAGTTCAACAATAGTTCAACAAGTACATGTTATCACTTTTGCCTTGTCGTCTTCACCTTCCCATTTCCACAACAGTTCAACAATAGTAATTTTATTAAACAAAACGCATTAAGGAATAACACAATAAAGCTGCTATTAGCTATTTCCTATTTAATAACGGTCGTCAACATAAGCACTTTCGTCCCTAGTGCATAATTGTGAACCGCAAAGACTGGCCAGTAATTTTCTCATTCCGAAATGATTGCACTTAGTTTAATTGATGTAAAACGGTATCTAGCTTGACTTGACCGATTCGTTTTAATCAAAGCACATCCTGTGTGAGGTTCTCAGGGCAGTTTATGTGAAAAATAGCGCCTAACGCTGTGTCACATGTGTGAACAGCCGGCGCTTTGTACAGAAAGCTTTTACGACGTAATAAGATGATTTTATCATACGATTAATAGGTTTAGTGTGGGTAATGCTGTAATAAAATCATCGGATCACCTTAAACTTGCGAGGACGGGAAAGTTGAGTGATTTTACAACTCAATTTCGTCCCCATCGTGGCAAAATTAAATAACCAACAAATACAAAGTTCCGAGATATTTGAGTTTTTGTGATTTTTTTAAACAAAAATGGCGATAACATTCCAAGCCGAAGGAAATTTACTGTAGAGATTTTGATATGTTATGAAGGTGCTTTAACTTCATAATTTAAATAGTCTATCATAATTCTACTTTCTATTATTTTAATTATAAAAATAAAAAAGTAATTATTTAGTTTTGCCACAAACGTAATTTATAACAAAATTGCAATTATCAAGTTTTTGTATGTCACTTTTGCAAGTTTTGGCACACAACCAAGTAATACTTTTTTTATATTACCTACATCATCCCACTGCTGGGCAAAGGTCTGCCCCAATTCTTTCCATTTGTCTCTGTCTGCGGCCAACGACACCCAATTTCTCGCAAAGCTGGACAGATCGTCACTCCACCTCTTTCTAGGTCTACCCATTCGTCGGTAGCCGTCTGGTGGTATCCATCGCGTGACGATTTGGGCCCATCTATTCGGGTGCATTCGACACACATGCCCCGCCTACTCCCATTTAAGCTTTGCTTTCTTTTCGCCTACATCTGCTATTCCAGTTCTGGAGCGTATTGTGGTATTCCTCTTATCGATCCTTTTAATATGGTGAAAGGAACGCCAGGGGACATTTCTTCCAGAAGCCACCTCAAAGGAAATTGACCTGGTTTAATCCGGATGGCACGACGAGAAATGAGATAGACTTCATCATGCTTACCAAGAAACGGTTATTTAATGATGTCTCCGTGATCAACTAAATAAAGACCCGTAGGTAGTGTTTACCGGATGGTTCGAGGCACATGGAATTTAAATGTCAAATTTGAAAGGTCTCGCTTGATGAGGTCCACGCTCCGACCTACTCGTGCCCATATCCAAAATCCCGAGAGCTTTCAACTCGAGTTGTCAAACCGCTTTGAGTGCCTAAAGAATTGCGTTTCAGTGGACGAAATAAACAACGAGTTTATGGAAACTATTCAAACGGTGGGTGCCCTAAAAATAGTCCTCTAAGACTCTCGATCCACATTCTCGACCTTATAGCAGAACGTCGATATATAGCATTGAAGACCTCCGTTAATGCTGAAAACTACAGTAGGTTAAAAGATGAATATGGAAGTCCCTACGACCGACATTTCTTCCTTTACCACGAACAGTGTTAAAGAACTGATAGAGTGAAAACAAGGCTCCCAAACAAGAGACATGTCTATTGGGCAAAGCCTGTTGACGAAGCTTAAGACGGAGGGCGGCAGTGTAGCGTTGACAAAAGCAGATGTTTTGAGGGAGATCGAGAAGTTCTATGGGCAGTTGTACACCTCAGTTGCCGAACCTGTTAATAGCTAAGGCCGGACACCCAAAAGCTATCCTGACCTGACACTACACAGAAGACATCCCGGACATCAGCCTCTACGAGATAAGGATGGCCCTGAAACAGCTTAAAAACAACAAGGCACCTGGTGAGGACGGAATCATAGCAGAGCCTTCAAAAGGGGGAAGAACACCGGTACTCAAAGTCCTTCAGAGACTCTTTAATTCCGTGCTGCTTGAGGGCTGCCTGAGTCATGGAACAGGAGTTTGGTGGTGTTGTTTTTCAAAAAAGGAGACAAAAAGTATGACTGGTAGAGAATGCCATATGGTGTTAAGTCCACCTTTTGTACAAACTGTGGTTGTGCAATACAGTAAATAAACAAAACCTTATTGAGGAACTATAGGCCCACCTCAGCCCTGAGCCATGTCAACAAGCTGATTCAAGAGTTATCACAAATCGTCTCGCACGTAGGTTTAATAGGTTCCAGCCTCCCGAACAAGCCGGATTAGGCCTGATGGTCGTTGGGGCAGAAGACTTCTACATTGGAGACCCTTAGACGACCTTGTAAAGATTGCAGTCGTTGTGGGAAATCGTGGGGGAGGCCTAAGTTCAGCAGTGGACTGGTCCTTTGGCTGATTATGATAAAAATATATAATACAATGTTTTAATGAAAAATTCAACAAGAGCACTTATTCAATTTTGCCACAACCAATTTTTGTAACAATGTTTCCGAGCCAGTTGTGGCAGAATTAAACAATGTCACTTATTGATTTTGTTTGTAGGTATGTCAAAACCCTCAATTGTAGTTATTTAATTTTTTTGTCATTTATTCAGTTTTGCCACGAAACTTTTTGTACAAACCTTGTTGTAATATGTGGTCAATAGAGTTACTAAAATTATGATATCTTCGCGAATATTATACATATTGCAACGAAAAATAGACCGAAATGTAGCTTACACTTTATATTATTTAAAAATAACAAAAAGTGAATTTCGGAAAAAGTGTCAGTTATTTAATTTTGACACGATGGGGACGAGTTTATTGGGTGTTTAAAAGCTCCGCAATTTGATAAGCAGTTTTAATCAGTGTTATAGTTCAATGAGTAAAATGATTGCTTTATCGCGCTTGTACGTTTTTTTTGTTTTATGATGTTCACTAGCTTTTGCCCGCGACTTCGTCCGCGTGGAATAGTGACTTCTTTCTCCCGTTTTTTACACATTTACCACTATATCTTTGCTCCTATTGGTCGTAGCGTGATGTAATATAGCCTATAGCCTTCCTCGATAACTGGACTAACCAACACAAAAAGAATTATTCAATTCGAACCAGTAGTTTCGGAGATTAGCGCGTTCAAACAAACAAACAAACAAACTCTTCAGCTTTATAATATTAGTATAGATTAGCAACAAATTTACCTGCTTATTCTTTACCGTACCTTTAAAGCGATGTGATTTACTGTTAATCTGTCAGTCAGCAAATCACAGCCTGTCCTTTTGCCTGCCAATAAGCCCGATGGTGTTCTACCTAGGTGTTAATTGCTCACTGAGTCTAGCCAGACTGAGTTATGGCGGAAAATTAGCCCCGAAGCGATTAGTCGTTAACCGCTCTCCAATGCGATTAAAGTGGAAGTCAACTTCGTGTTTTGATCGACATATCCAATAGAGCGATTGAATTCTACCGATAAAAGTGGTTTAAAAAATTTCGGTGTTGCTACTGTAATTGTTTTTTCAAAGATTACATAAATAGTACTTTGTTTCAATCGAAGATCTTGGATGGATAATAAGAGGCAGTTTAAGATTGATAAATCAATCGAACATCTTTCGTATGGTAATTCGATTATGAGTTTGACCGTTTTTACCGTGTTAAAAAAATAAGTAATGTATCGGACACACGGAAGAAATTAAAATGCTAAATATCGTGACTCTGATATAGCAAAAACTGTATATTCTTCGAAAAAGAAAATTCGATCGCTGAACTGCACGAAAATTGGCTCCTGGTATCTATTAAAGTCTTAACACGTTCCGGGACAGTGACCGCCTACAGGCGTGAAAACAATAAAACATCTATTGTGTCTGGAATAGTGTCCCGGAACGTGTTAAATTTTGAATTCATCTAACCTGCTTACTAAGTAATTAATAGTTACATGTCTTCGAATTCTTCAGTGGACTAAAAAAACTCTTTAGCGGGCGTTTCGCAAGACTAGCAAACTTTTTGTACTTCAACACTATTATATGTATATTCTGTGCTTCAACGTAAGATCGGTCAGTCTCATAAATTAAATACTTGTACTAGTATGTAAATTTAATTAAATTAAACACTACGCATTCCAAATGATTACTACAAGACAATAATACCCTGTTGACATCAACTCAACAATATGTTTCTCATGCTATTTACGTACACGTATAATGCATGTGAGATTGCGTAACCAACAGATTTATTCTGTGTGCTTAGGATCTGAAAAAAATAAGTACTTAATTATCAAACAAAAAATTATCAGCAGAACTAAATTGTATGTTAAATTGTATGGACTTTTAGGTGTGCATGAAGGGTTATGAAGATTGTGGAGAGGGCGACATTTTTTTAGGGTTTAGGAAAAATACACTTATCTTTAATAGAAAAGAGTATCATCTAGTCTAGACTGATCTGCGATGTGATTACCGAGCGGAACATCAGCCTGAAGCGATAACCGCTGGATGCGGTCGGCTGCAATTAGATAGCATGGCCGACTGCCATTGTATTCGTATTTGGATAATATCATGCTTGCGCTGCAAATACATAGACCTAATCTTTGTCGATAGAAAATATTGATGGCGCTGTAGATTTTCCGATTTTTACGTTTGTAAGAGCATGCTCTTAGGTCAGTGGAGTTTTTTCAATCCTTGCGTTTTCCCGCCCATTCTCTTATTGGCACGACACCATACCTTGGTCAACTATCTGATCAGCGAAAATTAAAATAAACCTGCAGATTTGACAAGAATCTGTTGTACAATGCAACCCAATAAAGGAGAGAAAAACGCAATATTTTTTCAAACAAAATTGACGGAGATCACTGTGAAGTGGATTTATCGCTAAGCTTTTAGGGTAATTCGCATTTGTACAAGATACTTATCGAACAAAGTATAATATTTTGGATGCAAAGAGTAAAATTTAATAACTCAAAAACGTATTTACATAGAAGGTTCAGTTTTGAGCTTTAGTACAAGTATAAAGTTCAAAATTTCCTAGCTTCTATTACACAAAAGAAATCAGCTAGCATGCCTTTACTCGTATAATAGGCTTAGGAAAATCCGACTTTTATTAAAACACCTGGGTGCTACGATAGCAGCGAATGTAATCCTATCCTTTTATGTCCTACTAGGATATAGTTATTCTTGTGAACTTATGCGTTTCTTTTGACAATTATTAGATCATTCAGATTGTTATATTTTATGTACGATTATTGTTCACGATACGTTAAAAAGTTTTTCTACTATATAAAAATAAGTCAGGTTTTCCTTTCTGACGCTAATAACTCCAGAACACACGAACCGATTTCCACGGTTTTGCATTTGTTGGAAAGATCTCGGGCTCCGTGAGGCTTATAGCAAATAATAATCCATAAAACGGGGCCGGAAGGGACGGGGCTGGGGGCGAAACGAAGTTCGCTGGGACCGCTAGGTACTTATAAAAATATGAGTATTTGAACAAAAGTTTTGCTTCACCTTTCTATACGTTTTTGGTCAGCTTTGAAAATCATGACGATTCATGACAAGATTGTTAGAAGCCACTAATAATGAGTAATACAAAATATGAGTGAGTGAGTATTTAAATATACTTTTGTCTGGAAATTATATACAGGTTGATTTGAAAACTTAGCGTGTGTTATTGATTGATAAAACGGTAGAAAAAACAATGTAACCTGTATAATGTGAACATGTAGGTGTCCGCATATAGCTGAGTAACCCCTTTGAAGTAATGCGTTTACGGCCGTAGCGCAGCAAGGGTATCTTTTCACCGTCTATTTTTACTACGTACGATAAAAGGCCGGTTATTTAAATTTCCTTATGCTTTAAAACAGCGACATGAATTTTCATTAAAAGATAAAAGAGGAGTCGAAATAAAAGGACTAATTAACTTCATGTAAGATTGCGGGTTTCCGTTTGTAAAATAAGAACAAGGCGTAAATAAATAAAACAGTTACTTATGTGTCGTATTTTTATGTTAGTCTTAACTATCTACCCTAATTCATTAACTTTTACATATATTACTTCGCAAATTAGCAGTCACTATCTAAATTTATAAACAAATGTTAAGCAAAATATATGCCAGAAATGGGCTTGCTTTGATAAACAAATAATGTCAGATGGACGTTGTGTGTGATTATGTTTGTTTTACTAAAGAAATAAATATGCGCCAGACAACCACCAATTGTTTGGTTTCGTGGTAAGGAATTTTCTTCCTTGTGTTACGAAGTACCAGACAACGACTATGACGGGGGCCCATAAATACTTAAATACATATAACATCCATGACAAAGGTACGAATGTTCGTGCTTATCACACAAAAATTTTCCCCCTGCGGGGTTCGAACCCGCGACGGCCGGCGTAATAGTCAGGAGCGCTAACCAACACACCAAACGCGTTGTCAAATATACAAAATAAACAAATGTATTTTTTGTATCATTTGTAAAAATATGTTGAACGATTGTTAAAGGCGTCCAACAACACTCCCGATACGGATTAAATTAAGTACTAATAATCTAACTAAAATTTCAAATTGCAAGGAACACAATACCTAAAACTGTTTTTGATTTAAGATCGAAGTATCTCTTTCATTACCTACTTGTAGAGTTAAATTGAATTACGACCAACAAAACCCTTGGTTAATAAATCACAATAATTGTAATACTTACGTGTGTTCATGTCCTCGTAAATTCACTATGACCAATCATAACTGCTTTCAACAATTTATTCCCCCTAGTATCGGTAGATATTTTACGTTCCTAACGAGGTGGTATTTTATGAGATTCGTAATCGAATAGAAATTATAGTGGTTTCGATCTTATTATTATGCAAATGCTTTAGGGGTCGATCTGTCGTTATGTTCAGTTTTCTTCGTGCAGTCTTTTGTTTCTTATTTTGAAGACATAAGACTGATAATTAAAAGGTTCTTAATCAAGAAAAGAGATAATCGTACACATGCATAACATTATTTGTTGCAAGGGGGCACGGGCTTTTCAGTACTGGCTATAATACCAGTTAAATTATTTAGGTATTCGTATCTAAAAAGAAATAATGTTAAACAAACTCAGTAGATAGGTAAAAGAATTGTAAAATCTATACCAGCCCGCATGTTTTAAATTTTGAACTGATCGGACCGCAGACAGCACCCAGTGTGACAAATCTTTAAATGATAAGACATTATTTTACCAATGAACATAACGATGTTTTCTAAGAGTAGGTACCAACTTTTCTTACTCTACCCTTTACGGTGTACCCTATTTGCATGTGTGTTTGTACCATTTGGCCTATTTCAGGCATTCAAACCTGTAGATACTCGTAGCACCACCTGTTTACTTCATCTCCACAAACTCGTATTAATTTCCTCTCACGGAGCGGATACTTCGGATGTTCTTTTGTATTGCGTCATATAGGGAACAGTACAGACCTAGTTCAGTTTCCTTCAGCTTTGTGCTATTTGCGGTACGGTAGCTGATGAACATTAGCTGGGTTAAACACAAAATATAGGCCGTTTCAGATGTGTGTAAAAGATAAAACATGCGGGCGGATTGACGATTGCCATCTTTTTAGGGCGCGGCGTAATCAAAACAAAGGTTTCTCGCCATGCAAAATTGATTAGGTGTTTCTGATGGTTTTTTTAAACGAAACTTGAAGCAAATTTTAAGACTTCAAGCTCAGAAAACATTCTGTAGCTGATTGTAGGTAAATTTACAATTTTTTACTTGTTGCCAAATTTTGACTCAACAACCTATTGAATTAAGAATTGCAGTTATAAAGGCTTTTACAAATTCCTACATTTAAATAACTAAAATTGTATCTGTTTTTATTTCATTGCATAAGGTCATAGAATAATACTTACTACGTATGGAAATGACATCCCGAAGGAACCCCGTGCGCGATGAGTTGATGGTCACAGACCATCAACGCATGCGCGGTATCACAGTCACTCACACCCGCTCGTAGCGTTAACCAATGTGACATTTGGTCAATTAATTTGTCAAAATGCCGTATTGCGTTTTTAAAACATGCAAAAATAAAATCAACTGGAATCAAAACGATACCGGCGTTACTTACCATCGGTAGGAAATTAAAATGTTAACTTAAACCAACATAAATATTTTTTCAAAATGTTATAAATGTTTTGTATGAAATTGCCGCCATTTTATTCGAAAATCAAAGATTATAAAAAGTGACACGCACAGAATGGAAAAGTAGGTAGGTAATAAATAGAGGTTAGACAATGCGATGTTGTGATATTTATTTTAAGGTGTTTTGCATTGGTAGTTGTATTTTTCAAGAATTATCTCGTATGAAAAATTAAAATGATAAAAATCATGATAAAAAAAATAGTAAATATCATTCAAGTTTTTGACCTACAGATTTATTTACTAAACTTTTATTTATTTAGCTCTTTTAAATAACTATTGATCAAAGTAAGTAACGATTAAAACATTTTGATAAAATAATATTCATTCAATACAATTAAGTTAAGTAGGCACAAAGTCTGTGTCACTTCTGCGGTTTTATATTCAAAATTCAAAATTTATGGAATACGTCAGTCTGTTGACAGTTCACGTCCAAAAAATGCGCACATTTTTTGCTTGGCATAGCGTCTCTATACGTAGTAGTAACAGCTCACTGCTTACCTCATCGTTGCATTTTGTAACAGAATAGATAGTTTATTTTACAGCATGGTGAACTCATGGTTTTACTGAAATAGTTATGATCGTTTTTTCACGGTTGGCCTACTTTTTCTTATTGTTCTCTCACAAGACTACTTTATTGGTCATATTCATAGAAGAATTCGCTATAAAATGTTCGAGAATCTATTTGCGTGGGATTTATAGAGTTATTGTGTTGCTGGTAGCCGTAAAAACAATGGAAAATTGCAAATATAGTGATTTTAAATATAAAATCCAGTTGACCTAATTGGGTAGAGTTCCGTAGGTATTATTACCTACGTTTTTCTAAACAAAAAGATAGTACTCGGCACCTAAGTCCGAGGTCAACCAAAACCAAGAATAAAAGAAGATCAATTTAAATAGTAGTATTTTTATTGATCATAACTAGTCCTGGCTTGATGGCCGTACTTTTGGTAATTATGGAGATTACCTCGTTTGCGTCACAAATACTTAGACTGGGTTTCCAGTATTACCTATATCGATTGTATTCTTACCCCCGTATTCATAATAACTCAAACGGTCTTTTAAACCTATTTTAGCTATTACACTGTTTTGTCTCATTCTTTCTTGGCGCTGTCATCATTTGACAGAAAGTGTCAAAACAGTGTAATAGCTAAAATATGTTTATAAAGACAGCTCCATCTGCGAATGTGGTCTTGATGAAGGTAATACCAATCATAATTTTCTTTAATTGTTCAAATATTGGTATTTCCCTCTTTGATTTCCTTCCCAAAAGTTTTCCTCTTCCTTGTAATATTAAATGTATTCTCAATTCTCTGAACCCCCCTCTTCTGAAGTCTCTTAGTAAATTTTTTTCATCTTCAAATATTAAAATCTAAAATAAGTGTGTAGTGTAGTTCATCCTTTATTCCACATAAAAATAACATTTCCCCACCTTCCTTCCCCTCCTACAAGCGCTTGTATATAGTTCGTACTAACTTTTGTTGTGTAGCTTTGTGATGTTCTATTTGTGTTGTCTCGTTTTGTTTTAGGTGATTAAGTTTCAAGTACCCTCAATCGTTTCTTGTTTTTTAATTCACCCTATGACGACCGTGTAAATGCTCCACGCACGTGACATTGGCGGAACAGTGAGCCCACGTGGGTGCAACTTAAGTTCGCTCGCCACAACAAAGAAGAAGAAGAAGTAAAATATGTTTAAAAGACCGAAGAAGAGAAGATTCGAAATAAAAACACACCGCTCATACCACGAAATAATTATTACGAGTAAAATTATTATTATTACAGGATTTATAAAGGCGACCATAAGTGTATTACGATACTCTACTAATTGGATCCGCTAGTCGGACGACCGTACTTCCGTAGTGGAGTATAAAAAGAAATAATATTTTAGCTCCAACCCAAAGACGAGACGATCTTTTGAAGAATATTGAAAGTCATAAAATACTCGTATCGTACTTGAAATAAGAACGCTAAAAATTAAGTTAAAAAGCATGGAACTTGCATGCAAAATAAGCATGGAAAATAATTACAGTTTTAAAACAAAACATTCTCTTGCAGTTTTAGTTAGATAGATAGATAGATAGATTCCCGACCTTCAAAAAATTATAATGCCAAGTGGAACATCCGTCCATTTATGAGACGATTAATTCATGAAATTGCGGACGTCACTTTCAGCCGACTTTGAATTTCAGCCAATTCGCAACGGTGGATATTTTATTCACTGGTTGCGTCGGATTAACACGCCAATGATTCATCTGGTTTAATTAAAATTGGTTGATAAAGAGGAATTGGTTAATAATTTGTTCTTATTCGATGCTATGACACTTGTTTTCATCTGAATTAAAAATATGGGGTTCTATTCTTGATTGATATTGTTTCCTTGTTATCTCATCGACATAGTGTAGTGTATAGTAGTTTATTTATTTATACAGAGTTTCTTCAGTCAAATAAATAACAGAGTTACCAATAAAGACTTCAATTAGTATATTTATTAAAACCTTTGGTCACGCCTGTACTTTACCATCAAAAGGAGACGTGGGGAAACGACATCTATCAGTTAACCTTTACATTAGCCCGACATTGTGTCCGTCTTTTGAATTTCGAAGATCGCATTTCATGATGGATGTCAGTTTGATTTGTATCATAACAGCCAACGCAAATGCTGTGGTATTATATTGCACGTGGAGTCACCGACCCGATGCCCTCATTCTGTTCAATCGATTGTATGTTGTCCTTAGTACAGTAGTTGGGTTGTTGCTTGCTCCAGTAACTTGCATTGCAATTAGTGTGAATACTTTTTCATTCTATGCGCTTTCTTTTGATTCACTTTATTATTAAAGAGGTAATGTCTGGATAAAAATAAAAGTTCACATGCAAAATGTATTTAATTAAATTCATAATTATGATGGAAAGTAACTTAAATTGTATTATTTGACAGAATGAATACTGGTGACATGTCTACAAAAAAGGCATACTTTCTTATTAGCTGTCTCATATATCGCTCTGGCTTAAGTCTAGGTGTAACTGTTTGGCCTTCTTATTAAAAGGGGTTTAATAAACTATGTCGCATGGTTTTATATAGCATGTCTACTACATACATAATTTTAAAATCGATGTTTATTTTATAGTTTCCCATAAGTTTCCGTAACTCTGCTATGCCAGTATCCCGTATCTCAAATTTATAAGTCCGAAGATATCATAGCTTTTCTGCTATCTTTTTTTTTTTCATTTATTTATTGAATAAAATAACAGTTACATAAATTAAGACTAATAACATTCAATAAACCAATGAGGTTTGTGACGAATGTCGTGATAATCTACGACGCTATAAGTTTCTTTAAAAAATGAGATTTTAACTTGAATCTGTGTCACTGACTCCACATTGTACATTTTACGGTTTTCTTTTTACTCTCAATATATCTGTGACAGTGAATTGTCCAGTTATGGGCAAGTTACCCACATCGGGCCGGACCAGGCCAGCATTTTCTCCTCCCCATAATAGATACGTTTCACTTTGTAAAAAACGTACTGCATTCAGTATTCAAGTGGTTTTCCGCAGTAGTACGAACTCAGAATGAATTCACTTAGCTGGAAACGGACGTTACCTCAATTAAACGTTTTATTTTACGTCTAAACAAGGGAAGCAAAGATCTTATTGCAGTCGGAAAAGTCTTTGTTTTAGTTGGTTTTTATTAGGTCGATACTGTAAAATCTTCTATGTCTATTACTGAGCGAATCTTAACAGCACTACAAAGACAGTGAATGAAATAAGCATATGTTATCATCGTGTTCTTTCTTCTAAATTGTACCTTTTCCTTTTGCTTGCTTTCCATTGCTTAAGTACATTACTTATATTGTAATCTCGCTTCTCGTCTCTGCATACACTTATCAAACAAAACAAGTGGTGAATCTAACATCAACACAATATCTCCGTTGTGCCGGTCCACAAAGTTTTGACATACCTGCCTACCCTCAAATCCGTTGGCGTAGGAGGTACATTTACATTTTGTTCATACAAAATGAAGGCAACGAAGGCCCGTGAATCTGCTTAAGTGGGGCAAGGTCATTACGAATTGATGCTTGCGCAGGGCTTCGCAAAACAATAGGGCACCTGGATTCATTTCATATATTATGGATTTATGACCTTGTAGCAGTAATGAACAAAATGATATGTATTCTTTTTGAAAATATAAAACCAAGGTTTTTTATTTTCAAAAAGAATACCTTGTTTCCTTAGAGTCTGCTAAAAATGAAAATGGATGGTTCATGATGGAAATTACATAAATAAAGATGAAAACTTGGGAACAAAAAGTCAAATTTCTTCTCTGAAAAATCAATGCACATAAATTAATAATGTTAGTACTTACCTACTCGTAGATATGTATCATAGCAAATTTCGTTTTCCCATATTCGTGAAATGTATTGATACGAGTAGGTTGACGTTGTGTCAATCCGGTTGATAATTTTATTTCCCTGAAAGCTTCGGCACGCGCCCGACCCAATCGAATAAAAAGCCAATATGTACTTGTTTCTACGTTTGTTTTCCTCGTATTTCACAATTTATGGGCAACGTTTTAGACATGAAACTATTTGAATGCGGGAAGTCGATAAGCTTTGTGAATATGGGGTTTTGATTAACTTTCGTTACATTGAACAAAGATAAGATTTCTTTACCTTTTCCGGTCTCTCTTAGATACTAATGGGTTGAGTGGATAGATACACCTTGTTTTAATAAAATACTTAATACTTATAATCAGTACCAATCAGTTGTAGTACTTGCTACAATAAGCTTACCGTTATCTTGTCAAGTGGAATGAAAGGTATTCAATCACTTTCTCTACGATACTCTACCACTTCGTATTATTTACTTTTGGTGATATCATCAACGTTGGCGTTTCTACGATCTATTAGCGAGAACCCGTTTGGCAGCTGCAGCGCTATTGACATTGAAGTCTGCGCACGAGTCGATTCAATGCGAACAGACTAGCGAATGCCAATAGAGAGAGACCTAGAATGTGCTGATGAAATGGGAGCAATGGAATATTGAAATCTTTACGAAAAGACAGTTTGCAATTAGAAAATAATTACGGAAAAATCTTGATATGTGTAAGAGTGCTAGCCAAAAAGGTTTCTTCTACTGTTTTGACCTTATATGTTGTTATACCCGCAGATACTATTATTTGGTATAAAATATTTTCCGTGAGTATGAATGAGTAACACTGAAAGTTCATTTGAAAAGGACATACACAACACAATTATTTTAATTAATAATTCTAGTTTCGTCACACTGCCACGTATTCCAAAATATATGGTCATAGGTTTAGTATGTATTTATAGCTTTGCATCAATTCAGTCGGAAATCCTTGAGCGTCCATTCAACCTTTGTTCAATCATTTCGCTCACGTCCTTTCTAGGTCCCTTATATGAACGAACCTATTTGGAACGCCTTACTGACTGGGGACGCTATTATTTTCCTGGGGTTATTATTATTATCTAAGCTCTTCAGATAAATAACTGTGTGTTTAACATATAATAAAATATTATTTTACTTAGGTACACGTTATTATAATACTGTCTTGTTATTAAAGTTACCATTCCACGATGTTGCCAAAACCTTTGCAAAATAAATCTTCCGGCTCGCAAAAATATTTTGTAGGAATTTTAGACCCGCAGACATCCTTCGGTTTTGTATTCTGAAAACATGTAAGCCTCAAGACATTTATCATACACGACTTGGAATATGACATCTTTTCTTTTAGTCAGTACCTTAGGTTCTATTTCATTTAATCACATACCTATATTTTTGTATTCTAAATAAAATCAGCAATAGTGATGATCTTACTTGTTGGTAAGTCATGATGCATTCGTAGAGATTTTTAGTTTCTCGTCACAGTAAGATAAGCGACAATAGTGGCGACAATGCGTCTCACAAATTATGATAAAAACTAATTTGTTTATTTTTTCAAAGGTGCGCGTTCGCGAGTTCTACATCGCGATGCAGCGTTGCCCCTACATCCACGAGATGAAGGAGCGACTGCTAGGCGCGCCTGTGGACGGAGCCGACGCACGCGCAGACCCGCGGGTAGACGTGCGAGACGCGCCGACCCCGCGGGACGGGCAGTACGCCCGCGAGTACCCGCGTGAACCGCCCCGCGAACTCGTCGACAACCAGGTCGGCACCATCGTCAAAGTGAGGATCATATTCATTTTCATTTGCACTGTTAAAGGACTTGTTTCACCTCTTTGGGAAGGTAGCGCCAAATAAGTAGCCGTGATGTTCCTGAAATGAAATTGGTTTTGAAAGCAGTTTGGCGCTGTCGTTTAGTTTTGAGTGACCGTAAAAACTAGGTGTCAACAGAGTATTTAATGATTTTTAGTAAATTAAGCATATAGGAAGATATTGATTAATAGAAACATATTAGTTGATTTCTATTACTAGAGATCACTTGGAATAAATTAATTTGTAGAACAATGTTTAATAGCACGCACAGTTAAGCACCTAACAACTTTGTAACCGTCAATTATAATCGATAACTTATTGATAAAATGATGAAATAGCGTAGAATTTTAGTAAAGAGGTGAAACAGTCCCAATTTTTGTCTGTCAGAATAATGACTGTGTATTGTAATCTATTTTAGTCTGAGGCATTGACCCCGACACCAGGCTTGAAGTCCTGGGTGAGAGTTTGCTAGATTAGATACTCCATCGTATTTCTGCATCTTCCATTCTCTTGATATTCCTTCACATCGACAACAGCTCGTTGCACTTCATGAACATAACTAGCTTGTGGTAGATGTGCAATAGTTTTGATGTTAGATTTAGAATAGATGATTGATGTATTACGTAGACTTTTATATCCTATCTACCTACTACTACCAACAACATTGACTTCTACGTCATACATACATAGTATAGTTCATGCTACAGTAGACATTGCAGGCCAGGCCATATTGCAGTGCTAATTTCAAAGTAACAAAATCTTGATCATAACTCAGATTCACAAACAGGATTTTAGAGTTCATTTAGGTCAAACAAAATCGTTTATTAACCCACTGACTAACTTTTAACCTAATCACAATCATAGAATACGTACCTACATATGACTTTTTTATTTTTTTTATTGATGAATGACTATCAAAACAACACAATACATTTTAAACTATTCAATATTTTTATGACATTCATTATTCACGAGTAGATGAGACATCTTTACTGTTGAGCTTTTAATAAATATCTAAAAAACTCAGACGAAAAGAATCACTGTCATTTCCAAGCGCTTCATGCACGCCTAGTGATGTCTGCCGCTCGTCATCTTACCCCAAACTGCATCGATACCTGGTATTCCAGCTGAATTCCGACGGGTATGGATCCCACACGTCGCCGGCGCGCGCGCCGCTCGTCACTGACGAGTGTGACGCGCCGGCCGACGAGACAGATGCCCTCAGCCCTACGGACGCGGTGCTGAGGTACCGGGCTTGCTGTCAGCCTGAAACCACTCCTAAGAATGCCAAGTACGTATTAAAAAAAAAAATGTGATTTACAGGTATTATGAGGCCTTAGGGTTCCTTCATATTAGGTTGCATTCAGCGCAAAAGTCGCGTAGCCGCCACGGTGTTTTTTATACGAGTACATGAAAATTGCACGGCAGACCTAATGTGTAGGAAATCTTACTCTTAATTCAAGTCTGTATTACCGAATCTAGTAAAGGTCGTTAGCGAAAACTAAACGACACCGTGTGAAAGCTATGGCTTAAATTAATTGAAAACACAGATAACTTTTATTTCTTTTAGACATAGAAAAGAAAGGTTCAATAACTCAGAAGAGGTCTCTCGATGTGCGCAATAAAGATTTACAAAAGTTGGGAGGTAGGTGTTGTTGTGGCATATACTTCAGTAGATAGTACCTATATTTGGTTCTGAAGTTTACGCGAACACTCATTACAATAAAACACAATTTTACGGATTGATTTCGCGAACGTTTATTTTTATTTTATGCCTGACGTTTCGAATGCTTTACAGCATCCATAGTCACAGGCAGACTAAGGTGTTATTTGTCATTACATCGTTATGAAAATATATTTATTTTATATATATTCATTTGAATAAGAAAATACCCTAATTTTAATAGAGAAGATGGTTGGAAAGTTCCACCGGCATGGGATCCTATTCTTTTGAAGACACAACCAACATCTCATACTGCAAGATCTCAAGACACTGTAAGCTTTTTCTGCGTGGATAGGAACATCAATTAATATTAATGAGTGACGGTAGTTTAATTTAATTTTTCATAACGATGTAATGACAAATAAAACCTTAGTCTGCCTGTGACCACGGATGCTGTAAAGCATTCGAAGCGTCAGGCATAAAATAAAAATAAACGTTCGCGAAATCAATCCGTAAAATTGTGTTTTATTGTAAGATAGTACCTACTTCATTAATGTAAAGGGTATGTGCATACAAAATGGACACCACAAAAACAAATTCGAAGGACAGTTGGTATTGTAACTGTTCACAGTTATACCGTTATTGAATAGACATTGATCGACAGAATATTTTCCACAAAACGGTTTCAATAAATAATAATACGAAGGTATAGTTATATGCATACACATGAATAAATGCACAAGGTGGAATCGGGACCCGTCAATGAATAATTTATTCCCGAACTGACAATAAATCAAAGTCAAGGAAACGAACTGATAAACTATGTATTTTGGTTACATTTTTGACGCAAACATGGTGAATTTTAAATCGGCGTTTCACAAAAAAAAAAAGAAATTCATAATTTATCTTTTGCTAATGTGAATTTCATATTTATGTATTGTTGTTACAAAAATGTGTCTGTGTATGTTTGATTTGGTATCAAAAAGTGAAAATGCAATGGAATTTATTCTAAATAAAAACATAGTTGATACTTCACAAATTCAAAAGCCATTTGTTAATGTAGAACAAATTCTACTCGTACTTTTCAAAGCAATAGAAAAAAATAAACAGGGTCCAAATATTTTTTAGCACAAAGCAAATATCTAACTACGTCATTCAATGGACATAATGGAGTAAGTACCTACTGGCCTACTTACTTGCAAGCTAAACAAAAAGTTTCGTGGCACAAAGGTGGCCATTTAAAAATAAATGGAGGGGAGGAAGCTGCAATCAAAGCGTTTTCACGTCGCATGGAATGGATGGACAATCGATTAAAGTGCCGTTCATGGGTTTGGGTATGTCTAAATAGGGACACCTTCGGTCATCCCATAAAAGTTTCGATAGATTTGTAGATTTCGTATTTTTTTTGAGATGTGCGATTTTAGCTTTATGATCATATTCTAACATTGCGTTTTTTGCTATTGCGTTAAAACAATGCCAGGTAAATTATAATAATCTCAAGGCTGTGACCAAACTCAAGCTACAAATACAAATAAAAGAAGCGATTACCTAATATTTAATGAATATCAGTTTAAATTCTTCAACATCAACTATACGTTCAAAAATTTATCAGTTTATTTTCTAATAGCTGTCAATATTTTAGTTCATTACAGCCCTTTTTAGGGTTCCGTAGCCGAATGGCAAAAAACGGAACCCTTATAGTTTCGTCAAGTCTGTCTGTCTGTCTGTCTGTCTGTCCGTCCGTATGTCACAGCCACTTTATTCTGAAACTATAAGCATCACATAGCTGAAACTTGGTAGGTATGTGTATTTTGTTTACCGCTTTCCGATTCAGATACAAAAAGTAAGAAAAAAATTTATTTAAGGGGGGCTCCCATACATAAAACTAAAACCTAAATTTTTTTTTTACTCAAACCTATATGTGTGGGGTGTCTATGGATAGGTCTTTTAAAATGATGTTGAGGTTTCTAAAACCATTTTTTCTAAAAGTCTAAGGTTTGAGATATAGACGCTTCCAAAGTGGTAAAATGGGCGTCCCCCCCATCTAACTTTTGAAATAAGAAAGTGAAAATTTTGAAAAAAATATATGATGTAGATCTCAACAAAAACTTGCAACGAAAATTGGTTTGAAGGAGATCGAACCAGTAGTTTTTGAGATATTGCACATTTTTATCAACCGCAAATATAACTTTGTCTTTCATACAAACACTATGAAAAACAAAGTTATTTTTGCTGTCGAAATAAATTGTGATGTTTTCGTTAAGTGAAAGTGAACCCTGAATTCAGTTAAGGGTGGCACGGAACCCTCAGTGCGCGGGTCCGACACGCACTTAACCGGTTTTTACGCGTAGATATCGAGTTAAAGTATTTTGTAATACGTGAGGGATTAGGTTAAAAATCTCTTAGCGACCGTGATGTCATGTTTATTACTTCAGAAGGCGTACGACGTTGTGGTTAGACGTGAGGTCTCCTGGCGAGGGATACCGTTTACGCAGGAACTTGGCCTTGTTGGGTGTTTATAGCCGAAGTAAGCGCTATGCTATCGCTACACAGTGCTGAGAAACTAACTAAAGAAGTGTTCCCTGGCAACTACAATTTCGACGTTTTCAAGCAGAGAGTGAATAGGCTGTTACTTGGCAGACATGGTCCATCTTAGGCTACATTGTCACTTAACATCAGGGGTAATCGTAGCCAAATGTCTGGCTTTCTAATTATAATAAAACATCAATTAGTTTTTTAATTTGTATACAATTAGCTAGGTGCCAAATTGACTACCGTCAGCACTCTGGTAGGGTAGAGCGTTGCAAGTGCTATCTCTAACTTCAGCCTAAATAAGGCCAGTTGCATAATACAAGTGAATTGACTGTGAATTACTGAAGTGGGTACTTGTATGTAATATACTTTTATACCTACATGGTAACCACAATTATTCAAACGGGTATTTCTTACGCTATAAAATCATGAAAATTCTTACAACCAACGAGATGATTTCATTGGAATCGACAGGATGTCGACGATTATCTGCAGTGGTTTGTCACCAACAAAAACATGTACATGATTATAAACTTTAATATCTATGGCGGGCAGATAATATCAATACAAGAAACAAATTAATTACCTATTTAAAAAAAATAGATTCGCGAATCCGTTCACGGTATGCCCGACGTCCATTATGTTATGTAAGTGTGCATTGTCTAGCTGAAATCGCAAGGCTAGGTTATAATTAATCTCGGATGCAGTAAGCGTACTTCAAAATCATACGCCTTATTTTAAACTTCATTTAGTTGGCAATAATTAATAAATAAACATCGGTTAGCGTCTGGTTTATTGTCTTATTATGGAGAGTCAAGTGCCTATACAGCGTTACTAATGTAAAGCTACAGGCTAAAAGTTTATTTGCTTGTTACCCTTGATTGACCTGACATGATCGGACAAACAGTTTAAAAAAGTTCAGCTTTCTTTGATATCATGTCAAATATTGTTCGTCAGCACGAAAGCATACAAGCGCTTTCAAAAAACATTCTCACGAACTTTTCTAGAAATACTACCTCATTTTTAATATGATGTTTAATAAAAACTCAATTGTATTTATAATGACAGTTAAGAGCTAAACACTACTGCCCTGATTATTTGGTATGCATTTTCAGCCATTGTGTAATTGATTAATCACAAACGCAATTAATATGGAACAGCGTGGCTATTTGACGTGTTTATTATACGAGCAATTAACTATTCTAGGCATTTGATGCTGAGGTAATTAGGACGGTCTGGTTTTAATAGACGTCATGTTTTCTTGTGTGTATAATACATACTCTGTCTGCTAAGCTCCTATGTGCATTGTAAAGTAAGCAGTTTTATAAACAAATAACACTTTGTATGCTAATCA
Organism: Pyrausta aurata; assembly: GCA_963584085.1. Taxonomy (NCBI): domain Eukaryota; kingdom Metazoa; phylum Arthropoda; class Insecta; order Lepidoptera; family Crambidae; genus Pyrausta; species Pyrausta aurata. The sequence goes on along the minus strand of OY757255.1, from coordinate 5,323,134 downwards.
AACCAAAACGGCAAGTCAATAAAGTCTATAAGAAGTATGCAACAGACAACATTATGATGTCACTTGCTTAAAAAGGCCACTCTTTATTATACCTAATAATAATAATAATAATAATTTATTTATTTAATCAAGTGACATGACTCATCATTAATTAGTTACAATGAGCTTATTTCTATGTTAGTAATTTATAATTTTATTTTAATTTTTTTTTCTAATGATTGGTTAGGCGCTAATCAAAACACCTGAGGTGTGACTAACTGGCCCAACTTTCAGCAAATTGGGCTGCCCAATTGAGATTATCAAATCTGGCCAAACGCCAGAACTTTGGCGTGAGAATCTAGTACTGTAACTTTTTGATTGTTTGCATAGAATCGCTGCAAGCTAATTTTTGTTAGTTATTTCTTGTAATAAATATAAAAAGACACGTATACAAACCATTTACCTAAATATAACAGTTACCTAAAGTAAAAAATTGAGGACCTTCTTTTTTTACTGGTGAACTTAAATATCCTACCTACCCAATAAAACCTTTATCGGAAAATTATAAGAAATCTATAGTTTATAATAGTAATCATTTGGTCGTATCTTTCGTTACGTTGTCATTAGCAGGACTATACATAAGTTTCACTTTTAGACCTTAGGTATGGCATTAGGCAACGCAGGCGACTAATTAGGGCAAGCGTGATCGTTTAACAAAGCGCACGTAGCAGTCATCTGCTAATGAATTTCTCAACGCTTATGCACCGGCAAGGATGTTACGTTCAAAGTGCAAGAATTAGAGGAAGCTGTCTAGATCTAGCTAGAGTATGCAGTAAATGAAAAGTACTGTTGTTATGACATTTGACGTTTTTTTTTCAATGAAAATGCAACCAGCATCCATCGTTTAACAGATAAGCTAATAATGCTGCTTTGATGCTAGATTTGAAGGACAAAGGACAATGCACATCATGCGCCACATCGACGCTTTGGTTGTGTGTGTAGTTTAGACTTTTTTATTCGTCCAGATGGTTTATTTATTTTTTAACTATCTCAAAAAAGCAACAATAACATAAGTCTGTCCAATAAAATAAATCGCTTTTAGTATATTGGCGGCAAGCGGCGAATCAGTTGCGGGGTGTGATTGTTTGGTGAAATTTTACGGAACCAATTACGGTGCAATAGACCTGTGAGATTGATTGTTAAAAATAAATTAGAAGTTTCATAGTACATGGCTGCCAGCATATTACCGCTCTCTTCGTCGTTGCTAAGCTCTTTTGAAGGCGGTTTCTAGGCGGTATTATGTAAGATAAACACTGTCTTATAAATTGGCATTGAATAGAAAGTTCAAAGACCTAGCGCAGAAACCTAGCTAGCATTGGGCATGCGCGGGGCCGGCAACGCCGGGTAATAAAAATGCGTTGTTGCGAACTTCTTTCATAAACCTGGGTATTGTCTGACGGTAACGTATGTGTAATGAGAATGAGATGCAGTTCTACTGTGAGCAATTAGGGTTGTCACGGGTGTGTGTTGGATGCGCTGTGGGTGAGGCCGGGCCGGGTCAGTGGGTCGCTCGCGCAGCCTCCTAAAAGCTCTCCGGGAGAGACGCGCCTCTATCGACCGCCACTGATTCCCTAAGGGTTGCCAAAAATATTTCGGCTAGTTATCTGCTAAAAGAAAAAAATAATAATTCCTATTTTAAAATTTCACTTCGACTAGAACCATCTTAATCAGGATTTCTTCAGTTTCTTTTGTACTAGAAAAAAATATTTTTAAACGAAACATAAAATAGACATCAAACGGAAATCATGTCTTGTAATCGAAGCAAAACATGTAGACATAATCCATCGCACCCCAACTAAAATGCATTCCGCTCGTCGTTCCCTCTCCGTAACGCGAAATTACGACCCTCTCGCCATTAAGAGTGCAATTTGGACGAAATAGGGTCCGAGGGTGCCGCCCCTGGTACGCCGCGCAGCATCCCTCACTGCGCAACTCCACCGGCACTCGTCCCGGAGGCACGGTGTCGTACTGCACTTCCGGAGGTTTTTAGAGCTGAAGAGCTTACCTTGGCCTAACCCTGAACTATGGGCCTGTGAATCGGTGCAGTGATGGGGAAAGATAAGCACCAGCCTACGGAGGCTGAGGTAAAAGTGGCGACGGTGGACCTGGAAGCGGTGGACAACATGGCGACGCTACCAGTGGGCCAGCACAGGCAGCAAGGCAGCGACATCGCGATCGCGGAAAAGCACAACACCGCGAACAAAGAGATGGAGCTCAAGTGCGTTCAGCCGAAGCCGTCGAAGAAGTACGTTAAGTTTTTCGGAATTTTATAAATACGGTTTTTGAAATTCGATGTTTTAATTAATTATTAAAAAAATAAAATAAGTCCAAAGTAACTATGAAACAAAAATTAAAACTATTATTATTACTGAAAAAGTCGTCAGCAGTGATTTACTCATGCGTCTAACCAATCTCTTTGTTCATCAAAAATATGGAGAGCATCGCTTTTGTAAAGTAACTGCGCATCATTTAAAACATTGAAAGGAAATGGTTTAACGGACAACACGACGTAAAATGAATAAATAGACGATTAACCAAGTTATTCCCTAAATATTTTTTTAAATAACCACAACTTTATAATAAGAAATTTATAATACACCGAAATCTGGATGCAACTGTTTCGCACGTATGTGATCAAATTACGTTTGCGACGTACGAGTACGAACGCAGCGAGCCAAATGAAACAGTCATCCTAAATCATTGTCAAATGAGACTAATTTGCATATGACCATAGCTTCACGTAGATAGGATAGGATTTAGTACCCACAGTTAAATGCAAACACTGCTTACGCCAACTCAAGACCGTTACATACACTCCCTTATAAGCGCAACGCATTACCTCCCGGCTACACCGTACTACTTATTGTAAAAACACTCCTTAGTATGCATAGACCCTAATCGTTTTCGCTGCACGCACCCAAGAAAAACAGTTCAATGAAGCTATTAGCCACAACGATGACCGCAATATAAATAACAATGTTTCTATTACAGAACGTCGCTGTTCATCATATCGAGTTTCATCTACGCGAAGCTTTTAGTAGTGGTATGCATTGCTTACGTCATCAGCGATGTCATCACACACAACCTGCCCCTGTACTACTACGAAGGCTTCTTCACATACCTGTATGGCATGAGCATATTGTTTTTGTTATACGTCTTCTGCTTCCTGCTTCAAGGTCAGTATACATCCATGACTGAGTTTAGTAAGATCCTATTCCATCCAATTAGTTTAACTAGTCCAGCACCTTGCGACTCTAAAGTATATTATGTATTTAAAGGCATTTCAATAAAGCCAAGTTAAGTATAAAGTAATATCAGATAAGTAACTAGTAATAACAGATGCACGAAAATGTTGTCTACGCAGAGAGTGCCTGCTGCAGCGGCAGTCCACCAAAACCGAAGCCACCACCAAAAGAGAAGAAACCCAAAAAAGAAAAGGAAAAGAAAACCAAAGAAAAGGAAGGGAAAGAAGCTAAAGACGGAAAAGAAGGAAAGGATGGCAAAAAAGATGCGAAGAAAGATGGCAAGAAGAAAGATAAAGAAAAGGAGAAGGATCCCGCAAAAGAAAAACCTACCAAAGAGTCCAAGAAACAAAGTCAGTTCCAGGTGAGTGGATCGTTTCATGCATACACACATACACAGCACATCCAACACAATGTATTTAACATTTATTGTTTTACACTCTTTTTGCGCTTCCACGTGTCGTCCGTGTTAGTTAACCACACTTTAGTGTTATTATTAATTTTGAAATCATCTTTTTACTTCAAAGTTATGTTTTTGCTCACGTTCGTTCTTTTTTTTGGTCTCCCACCAAAATATTTTCATGAAGCTTCGTCAAGAACATAACAAGCCGCATGACCCCCTTTTTGTTTACGCTGCCTACTTTTTTGTTTTTTCCATATCATTTGGGCAGGAGGTGTATCCCCGTAAGATGCGTGATAAAGTTCGTCAACAGCAATTGCAAATACAAATGGCGCAATTGTATGCGACCGATCAGGTGAGGTATACATTGACGCATCAAGCTTGTTCATTTGTGTATTCATTCATATCTTCTGGAAAGCTTTGGATGTGCTGTTGTAGTTCTTTTTTTGCATTAGTGCTTGTGTTATTTCTGCTACCGAACCAACACGCTTCCTCAGACTGAGCTTGTGTGTAAGTAATAAGTAATCTTTTTACTAAAGGAAAACATTGAAAGCTTTGATTAGTGTGTAGCATTTGCGTCTGATGAAACGTCAAAATTAACAAAAAAACATCTTCACCACTTCATAAAGTAGATAGAGAGACTAATTTTGTACATGTGCCAGATCTTGGACTCATTGCCATTAAACGATAGAAATCCCTAATTAAACAATTAACTATATTGAAAAAAAATATATGAATTCCCACACAACATCAACCTTCTACAATAGTGAATTAATATAGGTTTAATGAAAAAATATCTTTTAAATAGCAACAAGACATCGTGGAGTTGGAGTCTGGACCAGTGGCAAGACCAGTTCGAAGGCGCAAGACTTCGCAAAACGACCACAGCCATGGAAGTTTCTTCCTTAGGATTGGAGCTATTGGTAAATAAACTTTTACGACACCAATCCAATTTATTTATAGATCTTCATCTATGCAATTTGTATCGTTACTTTTACTTTACAGCTTTCGGCTTGGGTACTATGATCTACAATGGTTTGGAGTTTGGAACTTTCTTCGAGCTACCACTGGAATCTCCTTGCTATCTGATTTTGAAAGGGATTAATCCTGTATTGCAGATGGTCTTCACTTTCATGCAAATGTATTTCATTTTCATGAACTCACGAGTAAGTACTCGTCAATGTCTTAACATCTATATTACACTTATTGTATTGACTGATATGATTTTATTTTCATTCTTATATTTCAGTTGAACATCCACCGCTTCAAGGTGATCGCCCGATTTGGCCTGATGCATGTCGTTGCAACTAACATCTGCGTTTGGATCCGGACGTTAGTTTTGGAGTCTCTCAAGGAAATCACAGACTACCACGTCAAGAATCCCCTGGGTGTCGCTGGAGAAGGTGTTCTTGGAAGTAAGTTTTAGGATATGATCTGAGCCTCATTGCACATGCAATTAATATTTCTACATACACCAACGTAATTAGCATGAACACCTCTAGGCCTATTACTAACATTAGACTATTTCCATCTTCAGAGGTTATCCGCAAGCACACGCTAAGGCATTCCGGTAAAGTTTTCGGTGCTTCAACCGCAGCTACCACAATCGCTTCCACAGTGGTGAATACCGTGAAGTCTGCTGGTGAACAAATCTTAAACGTTGTAACATCGTCCACCACTACTGAGCCTACCACTATATCAACAACAACTACCACAAGTTAGTATTGTGAAAAATAATCTACTTACATTTACTAATATTTTCACATATCCCTGTGACAAGTTAACATTCTGCATGCGTGTTATTAAATCGAGTTTGAACTAATTTTTCAGCGACTACTCCTTCACCGTATTATAATATGGGTGGTGGGTTCGGTCCTAAATCGAAAATAATCGACAGTATAAAGAGTACTATCGGGTATGACAACGGGATGGGATTCGTTCGGGAATCCAAAGATGCGTGGCCCAACGACAATCCTTTCACTACTACTTCCACTGTAGCCACACCATTAACGACTGGGGGTGATAAAGTGTCTCAAAATCCAACTGCCATGCTGGAGGTATTCCAATGGCTTTCTTCCACTTTCAAACCGATTGTAAGCACCATGTCGACACCCTCCACCGGATCTTACATTACCGATAAAGACGAATGGGCCAATAATGTCGAAACGTATCGCGTAGATGAACCACCACATTCGCCAGGTTTGTCGGAGTGTCGGTTTGCGTCCTCGTGTCCATAATAAGCATTGCACTTTTTTTTTGCGGATCATATCACGTTATTTACGTTCACGTTTTTGTTTACTAGGATCGTGCACAATACCTGTTATGATTTCATCTCATTTATTGACTGTGTCTATGTCTTAACTTCCACGCATGTCTCATATTTTTACTGGTCTTCCTCACATTTTAGCTGTAGTGCTAATGTTGTCATGTATATTATTATTATTACATACCAAATTTTGTAGCACCTTTTAATTAAATAAATGCAAATAATACTTTTTATCTTTTCAGTTACCAACTCGACCGAGATTTTCGAGTCTTTTGATAGCCTGAATCCAGCCGCCTTGATCGCTAACATTGATAACACCACTGTATGCGGGAGAAACCCAATTATGGGCACTATAGTTTCTGACTCGGCTCCTTATCTGTACCCTTTCATCATCGAGTACTCTCTCATTGGGGCCGCAGTGATTTACGTCATGTGGAAGCACATTGGTCGCTATCCCAGGTAACTATAAGTTTATTTTCCTCACAATTTTAATGAAGTAGATTAACACCCTTTGTAACTCACCTGACATGCAACCATCCGCTAATCTCGATTTAGTATTCATAGCAATTAGAATCCTTAGTTGATCCTAACTAGTGCACGATAAGAGTTGACGAGAGCGTCAAAACTGACGTAAGCACGCGTTTGGTTGCAGCGTGGCCAACGATGAAGATCTGGAAAGACGTCTGGAGGCTGTTCTCTCCCGCAGGGCGGCAGCACTAGCGGCGGCTCAGCGCGGCAACCGAGTGGACTGCGCCGGCGCATCCAAAGGCCTCTTCTGTGGACTCCTCCTCCTGGTCGCCTCGTTGATCTGCTTGATCCTCTTCTTCGTACTAATCAGACACCAAGAGCTGAAACGCCTCTCGATTTACTTGGCCGATGTGTCACACTGTACTTTGATGATTTTATCGATATTGGCCATTCTGATTGGATTTATACGGTAAGAAAACAAAATAAACCTACATAATTTATATTTGACTAAGCTATTTTATGATTTGAATGTAGTTAACATTAACCTCCTTTAGTTATTGCTTTTCTTTAGTTTGTGTTTTACTTTTAGTGATCTTAGTACGTTTTTGTTTTCCCTTTCCCTTATCCTTTTCACCTATCATCCTTGGTTGGCTCCACGCATTAATTTACGCACAATACCTGTGCTGCACCGTCCCCCACTGTTTCATTTACGTTCCATTTGTTTTCTGTTTCTCATTTCGAATGTTCCTCTTATTTACCTTTTTGGTTTGATCTGACTGACCAGTGGTCGTGTTATGAAATGGAGCTCTAGCCCTCCCTCCTGTACCGAGCCTATTCGCAGGGTGCAATCTCTGAAGTTCCGTTCGGAGGAGCAGTCTGACCTCAACGACATCTTGCTGCGCGTGTCTGCTTTCGGACTGTTCGTGTATGCTGTGTTCAGCGTCATCGCTGGAGGCATGGGCGCCTTTACCCATGAGCCGAATCTGCTCGTCATGATCACTGGATGTTTGAGCGTTCTTCAGGTAAATTTCATTCTTAGTTTTTTTTTATTTTGTCGTTAAAAAATAAGAGATTTTTGTAGTGATAACTTCAGCGAGCTATTATGGTCACTTTGCTGAGAAATTAAAGATTTTATCACAACCTTGTCACCAACATTACTTGCTTTGTGACTGAAATAACGTAATTACCTCTAGTATCTCGGTCTCATCTTATAATACCTATATCTTAAATACACTTTGATCTAGCGTTGACGTTCGTTTGACCAATATCCATATAAATATACCGATAAACTAAAATCAATAAAAGCGAGAGCTCTACCAAACTACCGATGGATCCATGGTATGATCGTATTTCAATTCAAATTCAAATTCAAATTCAATTTTTTTTTATTCAGACATCAGTCCATACAATTAAGAAGAAAAGCAAAAAATATACAGCCAGCAAATAAACAAAAAAAAATCAATAAAAAACACACTTTTACAAAACATATATACAACGTATATATATATATAACGTATTTACAAGCGTAAATACTACTGACACATATCATTACTACCGAAAGTATCGAAGCTCAATTTTGAATGTTCTATCGATATTTCAGCAACGCTATTCATCGCTTTTGCTTCAATGTTTCAAACTGCATTGACTTAACTCACCAACGTGCTGTTTCCAGGTTGTTCTTCAACTGCTGTTCATCGCTGACGTATCCCGCCGTCGAGTCCACCTGCCTGAGCAAGAGCGCAGCAAGCCCGCCCGCCAGGCCGTCACCTTCCTCCTCATTTGCAACGTCACCATGTGGCTCATCTACACCTTCGAAGCACAGAAAGTTCTTGCTAACCCTGTAAGTATAGTATACATTTTGAGTGAATGTCAAGCCGAGCCGAGGTGCTCGTAGCGCAGTGGTGGGGCCGGTTGCTTGGTTGGTCACTTGCATAGCAAACACCCCTCCGCCATTCCGCACTGAGCCCGCGTGGTGGACTATGGCTCAAACTATCTCATATTTGCTTTTGCCCAGTAGTGGGATGCTTACAGGCTAACTTTACTTTTACTTTTTACATAAGCCAACTTAGGTCATTTCGTGGAAGATGTGGGCAGTGTAAGAAAGAAATAGAAAGGATAAGAAAAAAGGGGGAAGCCTTGATTTATATGTTGTTTATCTAGTTACGCTTAAACACACATGATACTCAGGGACATTAACTCGTCAAGTATGTGTGAACGAGACACAATAGAAATTCCATTACTATGCGACTCCCGGCAGTCGTTTGATACCTGACTGATTAAACAAGAAGAATAGCAATAAGCACAACGTTCAAAAAATATAAATTATATTTCAGGATAAACCATTTCCGTGATTTAATTGAAATGAGTTATGTATCTACTTACTTCATTTGCTGATAGTGTTCCTTACGTCATTTCCAGGTACAACTGGACTTCTACGGATTCGTCGCCTGGTCCCTCGTCCAGCGCTTTACTCTGCCACTTTGCATCTTCCACCGCTTCCACTCAGCAGTGACCCTGGCTGAAATATGGAAGACCAGCTACAAAGCGCGTCTGGAGTGAGCGCCTATAGGGAACTTTGGATAAATCCAACCGTCAGTCAACTACGACTTCGTCCTACGTTGACCATGGAGGATATGCTAACGATTTCGTCCTATCCGGGGCAGCAATATTGTAGTTAGAAAGGTAAAATTTGTTGCTAGTTCCAAAATCATCTTGCTGTTTCATAAAGTGTTAGAATAGGATCGTGTGACGAATTTAGAGCGATAACTGTATTTAGGATGAGTAACTGCTATCCCGGACAGAAATAGCGATAACGTATTGTACCCGGAGAGACCCCGCAGATCATCATTATGTTGGTTATTTTTTTCTCTAGTTATTGCACTTTCTCTTCTTTTCACATTCCATAACTTACTTTTTACAGTTTTGTATAATCTAGGTTTCTTGGAAGACTGACTGAGGAGACTAACGCGACCAAAAAACATATTTTTCAAATCAATTTCTTTATGATTCGTAAAATCATTGCTCATATTTCGGATTTCTATACTTTATGGATATTTTGAATGAGGTAATTTTATGACAAATGATATAACGAAAAAAGATAATAGAGATAATCCCCAGTTGTGAAGAGTTCCCTCCTTTGTTAGGAATAATTTGTGTGCCATGGTTTTAGAGTTAAGGCTTAATTCGACAATACTTTACATTTCCTTAAACTTGCTTAAAACAATTAAGTTAAAATGTTTGCTCCTTGTTAAAAGAAGATTGTAATCGTGAAAACTGAAGTTTAAGTAACTTAAAAATTAACAAAGGTTATAAAAAGTTTATTCGTTTGCATTGATAAAGTTTTTAAATCTCAAAAACTAAGGTACGACATTTTGCAACCTTTATAAATCGTAACATATTATAGAGTTAAAATGAAGTTAATGCTATGATATGATATTTAATGTTTCAGAAAATTTATTAGCCAACATTTTGAGATAAGCAGTAGAATTATTATTGGAATATTAATCATTATGATAATCGTAAGGTCGTAGATAAAGTGTCGAAAATATACATCTAATTAAATGTACTTAACATTAGAAAGAAACAAACGAGAGTAGTGATGCTTGGGCAGCGACGCAGAATGCTTGTTATACGAAGGGATATTGGGTATTTGTTTGAATTTAAGACATTTCATTGCAAGGGGCCATAACGATCGAAGTTTTTTACCTACTCGAACTAGCTCTTTTATTACTCTAGATTCCACTTTTTTTGAGATGATATTAGTGATTAAAAAACCAAACTAACTTTCATTATCGCTCTTTCAAGTTATCTTGCTGTTTACGTATGATCCATAAAGACTTTTTTGTTCAAATCCATTGGAAAGTTTTTTAAATTACCTACCTGCGTATATTTTCCTAATGTCTTTTGTGCAATCTATTTTTATAAGAGAACTTATAACACATCTATTGTGAGTGTCACTTAGCATTAACCGGGATATGTGGCGTGATATTATAATTTCGATGTTGAAGATTTTTTGTATAAAATAGTGAGTACTCAATTATTTATAGCGTATTTATTAATTTGTAAAATAACTTGTAAGGTAAATTCTTAACTTATTGCTCTAGCTAGGGCGTGAGAGTAAAGTATGCTTAAAACGTGAGATTTCGAGTGAATGGTAGTTAGTTTTTGACTGGTTTATATTTTAACGTTAAAATAAAATAGTAATTTATTATTAATGCAGAACGATGTATTTGAAAGTAATTTGCTAACTGCTAACATTACATAAATATCTGTAAAATAATAAAAAAATAAATAAAAAACAACCAGCGAGTTTAGCTTGAGTTATCACTGCCGGTAATTTTTAACAATTACAGTAATTATTGTAACTAGTAAGTCCTTTGATAAACTTATACTATTTCTAACTTGTTCAATTTTGTAGGTGATATTTACTGTGTACCTTAATGTTTGGAACAAAATGTACCGATGTTTGTAACATTAGGTTTAACATTATCATCATTATTGTGGATACTCAATCAGTGTTAATAATAGAGATACCAAAAAAATATTTGGAAATTCTACTTTAAAATATATGATTAATATATGTAAATGTCTATTTGAATAAATCAAATAAAACATCTTTGTGATTTATAGTTTTATTTATTGATAAACTACTAGAACTAGGTGCAACCGGACTACGGTTTGAGTTTCACCTGGATAGAATTAGGCAACCACTACTGCAAACCTCAAGCAAAACATATCACTTTTGATTTAAGTAAAATAAAGGAAGATACGGCATGTCATACTAATTGTCAGCTAAAAAATGGCACTACTCACAACTACATACAAGATGACCGACAGAGACAAACCCATTTCATACGACGGTAGTGCGAGCGAAATAAACGCGCGCTTTGAGATGTCTCTTGAATGCAATTAGGCGACGGGGGCCTGATTTTAGCGGTCCACGTTCGAATGGCGCGTCACCTATCTTCCGCTATTTTACTTTAATCAAAGCATATCACTATGTGGACTGGAAACTATTACACAATATGAGATGATGCCTGCCTGCCTTGAAAACTGTGTATTAGATAGAAAGTAAGTCTATTTACAAAGGTTTTTTTTTAAGAATATTTTTAGTACATAGATATACTCACGTAATATACCCACTTAATCGGATGAAAATTAAATAAAAGTCTAAAGTATCTACTAAATAAATAAAAAATACGCCCTTAAGTCGCACAAGGTGTTGTACCTACTTACATGAAGTCCAAAACACTAACCATATTGCAAATTTAACTCTGGGCTTGGGTTCCGTGTAGGAGGTCATCCGCTGCACTTGATATGTTTTTGATTTCCAATTCTTGACTTGACTTATGTGGAGTTAAAGAGCACAAGTGTAAATGCTATCGCCTTTCCGCTCGTCATGCTCACACATCAACAAAACGAAACGCAACATCATCAGTAGTTATATGTATAAAAAAAAGATTACATGATCAGTGTTCTATATAAATTATATAGCGGGGCTTAGGCGTCGCCCTGGACGCCAGCGGGCGACGGCGCGCGCGTCTTGATCAAAGTTCATAGATTTGTGTGAAGCTGTTCTCGACGACAGCGGTGCGGGCGGAGCGGCGGCGAGCGTTGAGCTGTATTACCGGGCGGGCCCATACCACCCGCTCCGCCCGTTGTCGTCCAGGGCGACGCCTTAGGCTGGTCTTAGAGTCAAACTGACTCGGCGACTACCGCCGAAATAGAAATCGCTGTCAGCGCCGACCGCCGTCAGCGCTCAAGTTATACGTTTTAACGGTAAGCGCCGATGATCAGCATGACTCCATAATATGCCTGAAAACCAGCCTTAATATCCCTTGACTGGCCTACTCAGTCTCCTACCGCATCTTTAGTCTAATCTTCAATAAAAAAGTATTAGGGTATCTCTTTTGTTGATGAAACAATATTTACATGTCGATATTTCAATTTACCATATAAATCAAAATATTAGAATAGTTAGATTACATGATTGCTACCATTGCACCTTATTATTTATGAGCTTCCGATATTTCGGCACTGTTGCAAGCGCTCTGATCACGGAGTAACACAGTTGTTACTCTAAATATTCTACTGTTAGTGACCATGAAATTTTAAAACAATACATCAAAATAGTCTCATACATACCTCTTTTCCTTAAGAATATACTCGTAATTGAACTGCGCTTGTCACTTCACCGATATTCACGATATTATTAATATTTTATCGTCCAAAGTTCACCGCCATTTTATTGCAAGCTGATTTATTTTGTTTTGCAACTTTTTTCTTCGCGCGCTCTTCCCTGAGCGCTGCCAACACTCGGACACAAACAAACGTTCCCGGCCAATGGACTCCAGGCCAAGAACTTACTCAATTAAAAAAAAGACAAACGTTCCGGTTTCGTTCAGAAATGTTTCGAAATCTCGTGTTCGTGAGCGTTGTCTAATTTGTGTTGCTCGAAAGCGCTTCGTATGTAGGTAATTTGACTTCTGTAGCTGCTACTATCTTTATTTATTTGAGCTTTGCAGCAGGCAGACTTGGCTGCATTAGGTTACTCCTTTAGCTAACCAGCAGGATGGTTAAAAAATAGCATGTCAGTCTGTCACTGTCACAGTGACAGTGACAGACTGACATTGACACCACTGAGTGACAGTGTCTGTCACTGATGGTGTCAAACAGACAGATGTCAATTATAAAAAAAGCAGAACTTCAAAAAAATCAAGGAAAATTGCTTGGATTATTAGTTTTCCCCGTAAAGATTCCTTCAGAATAACTGTATCAGTTTCTAATAAGAAATAATAGCATATTCTGACTCCAACCGCCCTTTGTGTTGGACTAAAGTGTGCAAATTCAGCTTGTTTTCAACATGTTCATTGGGTGTTGCTGGCTGTTGTTATTGATAACTTCTGCTAGGACGTCGGGCAGTTTGGAGAGCAATGGGTTGATCTTGAGCAGAGGATTTGATAGAAGTGTGTCGTATTCTTACTGGCCGTCAATGCTGCACGCGACGAATATGATGAGAATACGAAAACGCGAGCTGCAGACGGAAGGTGGTGGTGTGAAGATCCCGTCACCATCGCCTCCTGACGCTTCGCCGTCAGCTGTGCAATCTCATTCTGACCTACCAACGGATGTTCAACCCGAACACCCGGTGGTGCCGTCGCAAACAATCGACACGGATAAAAAACCTGACCAACAGCAACCTGCGAAACTGCCTCAACCTCCTGTGGAAGTTCAGAAGGATCCATCCAAAGTAGAAAATCTAAACGGTATGTTTTATAGAATTTTGAGTGTCCAACACTTGAAAACATGCAATTTGACTGTAACAATATGTTCTTCCAACTTTTGTGCAATTTGTAGGTACTTGTTTAGTGTCATTTTTTTTTATTAACCTACATCATCCCACTGCTGGGCAAAGGTCTCCCCCAACACCTTCCATTGATCCCTGCCTGCTGCTAATGACACCCAATCGGTCGCAAAGTTGTCCAACCACCTTTTTTGGGTCTACCCCTTCGTCGGAAGCATCCCCATCTGGTGGTATCCAACGCGTGACGACGCGTGACGTCAAATTTCCTAAATAATGAAAATAATGTACCAATTCTATACTTAATAATCAAACCCTGTGTGTACACATGGTTTGTGTAAGACACGGGGTTTGATTTCTTCTTTGACACTGTTGATTTTAATACAAGTGCAATTTATATTGTAGATCTAAGTTTACCTACTGTGATATGTGCTCCAGGCTCCAGGTCTTATGACAAGAGATGTTTTTCACTATAGTGCAGTGTAACGATTATGTTTATTCCCTTTTCTCTGATATATTTTTCAGATCATCCAATGGGTAATACAACATCTGTAGTACATCATAACATTGAAGCTGCGAATAATAAAACTGTAGAAGCTGGAGATGGGGACAAGGTAGACTTAAGTAGCCCGGGCGTTGTGAAGCGAGGAGTCATCGTTTTTGGAGGCTTTGCACTCTTGGCTGTGGCATATTTCATATTTTATAGGTAAGTTGCTATCCTCTGTAGCTGGATTATTTGTATCTGTAAGTGCAAGCAAGATAGCACAGGCAGGACTTAGTTAAAGATGAGCCTACTATAGTTTTCATATTTAGTCTGCATTGGCTGGTACACTCTCTTTTTGCTTAGCCTGAATTAGCCAATAAGTGTAGATAGTGTCCTCTAGTTTTCGTTTGGTCTAGATGATACTGATTGTATAATATGAGTGGAAATAGCTTGGACTTGAAACTTGAACCGAAAGAAAATGTGTAAAAAAAATACACTTGATTCAGAAAATTAAGATATTTTGGATCTGTAAAAAATATTTTTTGGACACAATGGACACTAGTTGCTTAATATTTGATTGTAAATTATATTGATTGTAATAATGTTAAAATGGACACCTTAACAGTTTTTTTTATCAAACTATTTCCAGGAGGAAAAGCAGTAAAAACGATTCGAACAACTCACACAGTGCTATTGATGCTAACCAATTCCGCTATGGTGTACTCCAATCAGAAGATAGGAGAGACAACCTAGAACTATCTCGAATACCTTTAACTATGGAATCCGATGAAGATGACGATGATTATTTAGAAATATTTGATTTAGAACAGAAGAAGAAGTCTATGTCCTACGTTAATTTGCAAGTAAATGATGAAGAAGTGGTTAATGGACCTAAACAAAGTACTGAAGGTAATGATAAAGATAATTTATTACTAGATATAGAAGATTCAAATTACGATCCCCTTATTAATTGGTCGGCTAACGGTAACAAGTCAATATTATAATTTTAATTGTACTTATTCTTGCTATTAACTGTTGACCTGAACAAAGCTGGGCTTTGTTTATTATTATTGTTT
The DNA here is from genome assembly GCA_963584085.1 of Pyrausta aurata. Taxonomy (NCBI): domain Eukaryota; kingdom Metazoa; phylum Arthropoda; class Insecta; order Lepidoptera; family Crambidae; genus Pyrausta; species Pyrausta aurata. The sequence goes on along the minus strand of OY757255.1, from coordinate 5,307,859 downwards.
ACATTTTGTCATGTAAGCAGACAGTTATATGCATTTTGCTGTATTTTTGTTTTTTTTTTATGTATGGGCTTATCAAATAAACAATATTTTTGTACAAATGTTATTCCATAGTTAGTGTTTAAATCCAGGAAAATATAAAATAAATACTTTAAACTTTTAACACCTGGATATGAATATTTTTTTACGTTTGCTAAAGAAAGACCTACAATGAAATTGATATATTTTTTTCCTAGCATTTTTTTAATCAATATTACCATAGGCTTAAAAGAAGCTTGTGATAAAAAAATATGCTTAGTTCTTGATCTTTATCGCCAGATGATGAAAACTTGTGTTTTGATTACATACATGTTAAATGACAATTTTTTTTTCTGAAAAAAAAAATTGTGGCTTAAAAATATAGGTTATTGCCGCTGTCTTAAGTAACCATAAGTTTTGATTTAATTTCTATTTTCGCTCTGTCTAATTGATTGGCTCATTTACTTTGGAAATGGAAAATGTTATCTAACAAGTGATAGAATAAAAATAAGGCCATCTTTTGTCAATGTTTAACACCTGTAGTTAAAAAAATAAGATGCTACTAAATATCTACACATAATACATTGTTGTATTTTTCTTGTTTGCAAAGTCATTAAGTACTCAACATGAAATAACGTGTTGACAGTATTTTATCACTTGTTTACGTTGAGGCGATTTGTGTTTATTTATTAAAATGTCATGTTCTTGAAAATAAATCAACACACATTTTGACCAGATAATAATGTTTGTTTAACAAGTTAAACATAATAAAAGTACTGAGAGTTAAAAAGCAATCTAAAATGTATGCATTTCAAATTATTAATACATTTTGCATTTATTTTATTTATTTATTTTTACAAAATATGCCATTCCTATAAAATCAAAACGTTCTAATTAGTTAAAATCGAATAAATTATATTGCTATTGATGACCTATAAAAGTGAAGGCTTTTATCTCGCACTTGTGTAGGGTGGTATTGTTATTGTCATCATAACATAATGCACATTGCTTAAGGTAAAAGAGATAGCATGATGTATTTATAGACATAAATTCATGGTCAGCGCTTTCATGGTATAACTCACTATCTCTTTGACTCATACGAGGATAGCAATCAGTGGGCGTGATGACTAGGATTATAATTATTGTTCCATATAATATCGAGGCCACTACCGCCACCATAAGAGCGAAAATCGCTAGAACCTTGCGTCGTCTTCTGTTCAAAGTAACGCCTGTTTTTGTGTCGTGTGTCCAATCGATTTTCGTTTGAAAGTGGAAAGGCGGCAGAGACCTCAACCATACCTAAGTTGTATCTCGAAAATGATAGTGCATGCTTTTGAAACGACGCGATAGATTTGAAAGACTCGAGAAATGTTTGCCTTTTCAAATCTGAATACTATTATGTTGTTATGGCACATTATTCATTCTTGTGAAACATTAAAAACCACTTTTTATTATCGTTAGATAAATTATAAGCCCTATGTTTTTTTTAAATTAACTATGATGTACTTAATAATTCTTAAATACGTAGGGACTAACATTATCATTATTATGATGGCTTTGTTACTAGTTTTGTTATTAGTGTAATTATTTAGTGACATCATCAGTTTTAAAATTGTATTGTTTATCGAAAATAATGTGCCATTTTTCATTCATAAAACATTTATTTTCTAAAAATGTATGTACGATTTTTTTTTAAAGTACTCATTTGTATTGGGTACTGTCCAAAATTAATTAGTCATTTTAGCTGTTCAATCTCAGGTATACTTTTAAGTACTGTTGTTCTTTCTCTGGGGCATTTTGGTTATGATATTTTTATGTAGTATTAATTACAATGACTGCATTTTATTTTCATTTAATTTTCATAAAATACACATTTTTCAATGAGGATTTGCGAAAAAAGTATACCTTTTTAGCGACATATCAAAAAGTTGTAAATTATGTAATGTACTCATAAATTTAAAATACGAATCATAAATGTGTCAGATAGCTTTTGTTTGATTTGATAATTATTAAATTTTTAGTACATGTAATTCGCCATTGACTTAATTAACTATTTTTAATTCAAGTTTTTGCATAGAAATTAAGCCATATACCTTTTTTCAGTACCGATAAATTAGAATAAATTGTTTTAGTTGCATAACATGCTAATAACTAGCAGGTTATAAAAGCATCAGTATTGTCTAAAATAACTCCGTAACCATAGAATCAATACCAATGTCCAATTAGTTCTTTGGCTTAAAATTTTGTAAAATGTTAAACAATGGAATGTTGTAAGTCAAGACAGCTGCTGACCTTAAGCAAAGAATTACGTAGGTACTTATGCTGTGAACCTGTAAACATTTGTTTTAAATAATTCTGTTTACAGAACTGAAAGAAACATGTTGTTATCAACTGAATTGTATGTATCCTACTACTATTATAAAGGCGAAAGTTTGTAAGTATGGATGTATGGATGTATGGATGTTTGTTACTCTTTCACGTAAAAATTACTGAATGGATTTGAATGAAACTTTACCACAATATAGCTTATACATCAGAATAACATATAGGCTACAATTTTTGAGGTTTCTAATGTGAGGTCGTAAAAAAACACATTTTTTGCGCTACTAGACGGGACGAACCTGAAGTCCACGCGAACGAAGTCGCGGGCAAAAGCTAGTAACTTATAATTAAGTAATTATTAGGTAAAAGTTGCGCACAACGTTAATGGTATATTATGTTAAAATGTTAACAAGCTCATAAAGAGTGCCAATATGAGCTTTTAATTAATGTTTGATTGGATATCATGTAGGTAGATTACCATCCGGCTAACTGTGTAACTGCTTCTTTTTGACCGACTACAAAGAAGGAGGAAGGAAATACAATATGACGAATTGATAACCTTATCAATTCGACATATTGTATTGTTGTGATATTGTTGGAATATGATAACATTTGGGTGTCAATCAGTCAATCAATTATTTATTAATTCAAAAACATGGGTATTACATGATGTCAAATACAAAATTATTATAAGTACAGCCATGATTCACCTTAAAGGTATATGAATAAATTAAAGTTATTTACATTTTGTCATCAAGAAATAATCTTATGTGTGTTGATCTATTAACACTTTCCGGGGTAGTATTCCAGACACAATAGAACTTCTATTGTTTTACGGCTATAGCCGTTCGCCTCGAAATGTGTTAAGGCTTCCAATCACTTGTGCAAAATTTCGTAAGTGTATGTATGTTTGTATATTTGTCCACGGATTTCTCGAAAACAAGAAGTCATAGCAAAATGCTTTTTTAAATTTAAATCAGGTATACTCCAACAAAGGTATATTGTAAGTTTAATCAAAATCGGCCCAGTAGTTCTTGAGATATGGGTATGCCTTTAAAGTGAGGCGAGCTTTCTTTGTATATCTATGGGTATTACTTGTCCTTTTTGTACGAGCTACACAGCTTATAAAGTTCGTGTTTATGGTCTCAGTGTGAATGCGCTAGTAAATAAATATCGAATAAAACAACGTAGGTAATGTAAAATAGCTTTATCGTGACTTTCTTATGCACTTAACATGTTAAGGCTTCGTTTACTCAGGCTGATTGTTGGTACCAGAATGAGTTGTGTTTGGAAAATAGATAATCTCTGATAGACGGCACTTGTTTTTACGTCTCTAGTCGTCTCTGTCTTTCCATTCCAGCACTAAAGCATGAGCGAGCGTGACGGCTTGATTTAAGAAAAAAAAAACTGTCTGTACGGTACGTTAATAATATTTTCTAATAAAGCATGTCTGGCCGTAGACGAAACATGCTAGATTAAATTAAGTAAAAGTTAAGAATACTTTTATTTCACTATCACAACTTAAGCTTTGGACTGTGATAATAGGAGATGTGTACATAAATTGTTAAATAAATTATATTTTTGGGATGGTTCATATTGTTTGCGAATTGTGAAGTAAAATATTCGCTCTCTGTCACTTAATACTAATCTGTTACTTAATTAAATAGCTAGTATGGACTTCTTTTATAGTTTTCAAGCTGTGAAGTGCATAGTTTAAATTATAAGTAGGTAGGTAGGTACCAAGTTGCAACGAGGTGGAATTCATTGGAAATTTGGAGTGAGATACAAATCTATTCCTATTGCATTTTAGCTTGAAAACTACAAATTTTCTACTAGATGCCTAGAATTATAAGGTTGTTCCGAAAATAAAGATATAATTTATACACATTTGTTTTACTTTCAACGTCTGTTCATTTGATTCCCCCCGGTTTATGAAGTTCTGTTAAGTAATGAATTCATAAACTGCCCATAGTATTTTGAAAACAAGGTATTATAGGCATAAACGATTTAGTACATATATTTTGGTATTTTTGCCCTTTTTGTGTCGTATGAAAATTTGTTTCAGAACGAACATCCCGTCGATTGTTTCGTGCCGAAGAAATACCTACGAAGGTAAGTACTTTAAGTGAGATGAATGAACAGGGAAAATAAGAAGTTACTTGGTTTGAACCGGCTTCAGGGACTATAATAGATGCAGTTTCTTCGCAACTCTTTAAAGGGCTCTACAAAAAAGTTTAAATTTTCAATGACTTGTGTTCCCCGAACTACAGTAACATTGCTGGTAGCCACAACTTAAAATTGAAAAGTCACATTCAAAAACACGTTCCCGCAAAGAGGACAAGTAAAAAAAAATAACCGGCGACAAAGGCGCAAATAAATAAACACTGAAGGGACCGCATGATGAAAATGGGACGTTCGCATTTACACTACGCTGTTGCATTACGGATACGTTGGTTTTGTGTCTTCCCCCTATTTCAGGGAACCCTGTTTTAAGCTGAGGCGTGACAATAAGCGAGCGAAACTTCGTTTACGATTTTAAAACTATATAATGACCGTTATATTTTTCATAAGAAAGAAATAACAAAAGATAATGAAATTTATTTACCTATCAAATTTAAGGTTAATGAAGAAGACAAAGTGTAAGTATCCTTCGTGTTATGAGGCACGTTTACAAATATACCATTACGTAGGTACATTACATTCACAGGTCCTAGACCTAAAAAGAGAATGGCTAGTTGAGTACTTCAATAAATCATTATCATGTTAAAACTTACATTGGAACTTACCTATTCTACTTGTAATTACATTTTTGATTTTATAATATTTTGTCACTATTGGACCAGAAACAGTTTTGCTTTTTACGAGTAATTTTAATTACTTTATCTACTTTTTTAAAACGCTTTGCCAAAACCACAGCTCCAAATTTAGGGGGTGTCCGCGAATCGTCAAGCGTTTCAGAATGACTTGCACATCCCAGAAATGTGTTGGACACACGTGTGAAACTAAAAGGAAGTAATAATTTTCTTCTTCTTCTTCCTTGCCTGCTCCCTTTATTTGAGGTTGGGTTGGCCCCCTCTTGTTCGATAGCGCCAGGACACTGTCCTGGGTTGTCTGTGCATCCAGCTGTGCTCGTTCCGTGTGTGTGCCGTTGTCCACCACGTGGCCGGCGGGCTTTCTCAGCCCTCTATCAAGTATATCCAGAGCTTTATTCACGTTTTACGTAAAGGAAGTAATAATAAGTAATGGAATATGTTTTAAGATTATTATAATACTTATCTAAATAACGTCAGACTACAGAATACTAATGCCAGAGGTTACGTATCTCAAATCCTACCTTAGTACTTAATTACCTACATAAAGTTGCTGTTTTAATTGTAACGTAACGAATATACAGATAATCATAATTTACCTTGCCATTAAAATTCGAAAAGTCCAATTGGTACCTACCTAACGGAAGCTAGTATGCGTAGATACCATATACAAAAATACCGTCGAATGTTGTAGATTTCATTTGGGCTTCAGTACTTCGTAGACGGAAAGTAGAAATTTTCGAAGTTTCAAAGTATTCAGCAGCACACGTTACTGCCTCCTAATTCGAGTAGAAAAAGCTGGCTAATGAATAAAAGAGGAGAAAGAATTTTAATTTTCCCGTTTGCTTTGTATGTGTGTCGTATTTGCAGCTAATTAAAAATATTATTCCGGTCCATTCCACGCGGACATAGCTCTTCAGTCAGCCTTGCATTGATGTTACACGCTTAGTCTGATTATAAAGAGAGGAGTGAATGTTCGGTTAATTGATAAAATTAAGCTTCATAAGAAAGTGGTGACGGAGCGTAGATATAATATCTACACGTAAATTATCAAAGTGCTAACTGATTAAAGCGTTAATTATTTGCTTAGTCACAAGGCACGTAGAGTCGTTATTTAGCACATCAGGTTATTTTTTTTTAAACTAACCCTTATTACAACTGCATAAAATACCGCAAAGTTTACCTTGACGTGCTGCTGTTCGTAAATAAGTATTTGATGAAAACCACCAGGGAATAAGATTTTTTTTTTAAATATTTTTATTACAATGTCCACAAGTAGATAGGTCTTAGTACTAAGTAAGTACCTAAGTACTTGTACTTAATTCTGATTGTAATATGTATTAAGTGGTACAATATTAACTGGTAATTATGCCCCTCGAATACATAGGAAGGTAGTATAAATTTTATGTACTTGTAGCAGAAGGCCAGTCCATGAATACTACCTAACAAAGTACCTCAAAGAATAATGAGGCGCTGCTGTAGAGCTTAGATATTAAACATCAAAATAATTGTAACGATTGACATCTATTTTAGAACCAATTACTTACATATGCTCTTGACTTGTACCAAACACCTCGTACGGCCCAGGGCCGGGGTCCCTCGAGGCGGAAATGAAAAATAAACTTGTCCGTCCGTCCGTCGGCGCCCGGAAAATGAAGGGCGCCGTGACCTGTCGCTCGGACTGCAACCAGCGGCTCTATGACTGCGGGCGGAATTGAGCTGTCGCTGTAAAAAGTGATGTACCTACCTCTGACATACACAGAACGGTCAGCACTTGATGATGGCTGACGCGACGGCAGTGGAGTGTCGACGGTACATTGACTATAGCCGCAGCCGCTAATATGTAACGTATCGCGATTCTGTGTTCTCGCCATCTAGCATCTGACATGTGTAGTTTTCCGACATAAGCATACAAAAGAGTTTGTACACTGCTTTTCCAATGTGGAGGATGTAATTATTACCTAAGTAATTAATTAATATTCCTACCTATCTAAAACACATACCTAACATAAGTAGGCAAACAAGCGTAGGTACCTAAGTTCCATTACGTTGACGTTTGACTAATATTATTAATCAAACACATTAATATTACCGCTATCAAGTTGCAGATATTAATATGCAGAACACGTCCATAGAGAATCGCTAATTAGCCAACATATTAATCACTTATTTAGCTTAGATATCGATTACTTTGATTATCCTTGTAATTAAAGTTAGCGCAGCGGGCTTGCATCCGTGTCAAATCAAATTAATTACAACAATTAGGCGATTGATTACAGCGTGGCTTGTAACTGATCTAGTATTAATTACACCTTTCCATAATACAATAGTGTGCTTTTGTCTGAAACGTGATTTGGATTAGGGATTAGGCAGATTGCGGAATCACACTTTGGTTGGTTACATATATAGGTTTTGGTGAGGTGCCTGTTTATGAAAAGCTATTAATTAGGCTTAGTTGAATGTTTGCTTGTTCACTGGTAAAAATTTTATGTACGTAATATTTAGGAAACATAATATAAGAGTCAGTGCTTATCTATAGCCATCCCTGAAATCGATATAAGATCACTTGTGCAATTATGCAATATTTTTAGCGCAGAAAAAGTATCCGAAGTAATGTTTTTTTAAACAATTCATTTATATCATAATAATATCCATCTCTTAAAAATAAAAACATCGAAATGTTGAAAAGTAGTCATTTTACAAGTGGCTTCATTAGCAAAATTTTCGGCGATTTTTATTTTTCAAAAAACTATGGCTTACAGACTTTATATGAAGCAAATAAAGGAAAAGTTGCCCATCTAGTTAGCGAATTTCGTTATTGATGATTCCGTTTCGAGCTCACCTGATGTTTGCGGAGGTCTGAGTTCAGCTCAACTCAACTCTTCCAGTTTGTATTGCAGCAACTTTGATTGGAACTCTCTTTATTCTGTCGGATTGGTGAAACTTCACAATTGCTTTTCTTCTAGTTTTGCTTGTCTGTATCCCGGCACATTAATTATGTTAACGCGGATGGGATTCTGCTTTTACGTTATTGTTTCGGCTGTGCTCCCGTGTTTTGTTTTTCTTTGTTTCGAAGTTCAAGAATAGGTACCCGCGTAGGTACCTATATGTTATATATATTATTATGTTTCCGTAAATGGCGCAGAAAGACGAGGTTTTCAATCTGTTCAGCACTTAAGCTATGAAACAGTTTTTTAAGGCCATACTTGATTAAAACTGTTAAACAATGATAGTCATTTAAATTGCAACATAGTACTTAGCTGCCTACCCCTGGTACAGCACCATTTAAAACAGTAAGCACCGAAGTACAAATTTTAGTAAAGGTCACCCGAGTTGATTTCAAGCGTGATTCGTAATTAATAGAAAATAACCAACTACCAACCAACCCCAACTGTTTTAAATTAGAAACCTTACAACGAAAGTCTATTCAGACAAAATTATTGCCATTCCAAATAGTTAAACTGAAAAGATTCTGCTTGAACAAATTACCCGAAACTGCCATTTAAAGCTGGGATCATACCATACGGGACAAAGTTAAACGACGTACGGAGCAGGGCCGCATTGAGGATGAGCGAGAGAACGTAAGAGGTTTAAGGGGTCCAGCAAAATGGAAAAGTTAATTTTAATGCGCCGTTCACGACTATCTCGTTATCCGGCCCTGGTACAACTCAATGCGCATTTTCTAAAGGAATCGGCCAAGCTCTTTTGCTACCTGCTCAGCAGTATGGAAGAGACTTTAGCGAAGTTACGAGACTTAACTTTTGCGGAGTTATGATGAAACGAGTTATTTCTTGCTAATAGATATTAGAGTTGTTAACAACGTCCGCTTGCTTGACTTTACTGTTCGGTAAAATATTACCGAACAGTAAAGTCAAGCAAGCGTAACTAATAAGTTAGCAGATTTTTTCTACCAAGCAGATATGAAATAGTATTTCGAGGTTGCAGCCTGTTTCATTATCGACAAAAAAGCAGTAATCAACAGTGAGTTGTTACTACTACCTACGTATAGAGAAGCTATGCCAAGCAAAAATTGTGTCGCAAAAACGACGGCAAGATTGTGACGTTTTCTTTGAAAATTTAAATTTCGAATCATGATTTGTACTATAAGTTGATGACCGGGCCATCAATTTAGGGAGCACAAAATTTGTTCGTGATGTCAGTTCCATACGCTAGTAATAGTAGTTCAATGGTAATCAACTAATTTTTCAAATATGGAACGTTATTTCGTACGATATCTATAGTGGACAGTCGCTAATGGCCACTTATTCGTTTATTGTGAAACAAAGGCTTGGACTCGTAACTTAAAATTAGTGAATCAATTAATCTAGACTTATAGATCTTGTATCCATTCTTTTTGTCTCATCAAAATATTGTTATCACAAAATGTAGCCGTTCCATATTTAGTGAGCCCCGCTGAAGAACGCAATGCTAATCCCTGCTGCTATTATTTCCTCATTGTGAATCGTTTTTAGGGTTCCGTAGCCGAATGGCAAAAAACGGAACCCTTATAGTTTCGTCAAGTCTGTCTGTCTGTCTGTCTGTCTGTCTGTCTGTCTGTCTGTCTGTCTGTCTGTCTGTCTGTCTGTCTGTCTGTCTGTCTGTCTGTCTGTCTGTCTGTCTGTCCGTCCGTATGTCACAGCCACTTTATTCTGAAACTATAAGCATCACATCGCTGAAACTTGGTAGGTAGGTGTATTTTGTTCACCGCTTTCCGATTCAGATACAAAAAGTAAGAAAAAAAAATATTTAAGGGGGGGCTCCCATACATGAAACTAAAACCTAAAAAAATATTTTTACTCAAACCTATGCGTGTGGGGTGTCTATGGATAGGTCTTTTAAAATGATGCTGAGGTTTCTAAAACCATTTTTTCTAAAAGTGTAAGGTTTGAGATATAGACGTTTCCAAAGTGGTAAAATGGGCGTCCCCCCCCTCTAACTTTTGAACTAAGAAAGTGAAAATTTTGAAAAAAATATATGTTGTAGATCTCAACAAAAACTTGCAACGAAAATTAGTTTGAAGGAGACCGAACCAGTAGTTTCTGAGATATTGCACATTTTTATCAACCGCAAATATAACTTTGTTTTTCATACAAACACTATGAAAAACAAAGTTATTTTTGCTGTCGCAATATATTGTGATGTTTTCGTTAAGTGACAGTAAGTGGACCCTGAATTCAGTTAAGGGTGGCACGGAACCCTCAGTGCGCGGGTCCGACACGCACTTAACCGGTTTTTTTATTTATTTCTCTCCGCATATCGTCGGATAAATTAAAATGCCTGCGAGAGTAGACGGCCCTGGATTAGTGCTGTAACGTATTATTAGTAGAATCCGAATACCCATATTTTCTATCATTCTTCGATTCAGAGTTAACATGGGCTTTATCAAAAAAGAAACTGATAGCAACTTTACGTCCAATTGAATCAAGTTACGTAAATATGCAAAGTATGTTATTATTATTTCTTTTAGATGAGTATTTTTACCACTACCGCTGAAATTTATGAATTAGGCAAATAACAAATATGAAAAAAGGCCTTCGTACAGATTGTTCCGAAAGCGCTCAATAGAATATGATGATATGATAAGTCACTACTATTGTCAGAATAAAAAGGATAGGTTATATAATACTTAGCTATAGTCACAGAATATATGATAGTAATAGTCCCTTCATCTTTAAAGAGTAACAGTTTCAAAAAACTTTTTAATATCGGTATCAGTTTTGATTTGTGTACGTTTACGTTCCAGCACTATTCGATGCAAACGCTGCATTGTTTGTCCTGCACAACATTTTATTTGTATCGCTTTTAATTTGGAATCCTTCTTGCTTGGATTTGGGTCTCAAAGAACTACTTATTTGCATTTTGTTTTGTAAATATACGTCTAGAGTTCTAGATGCACTAAGAATTAATTAAAAAATTAAAAGATAGTGCTGAATTTTCTCTGCGTATGTTTTTATTTGTTGGATTTTACACGGGTAAGTACCTATACATCTTCTTTATACCCGTCCTATTATTTATTTTAGTAATGATAGATTTTAAAATCATCGGAGTACCTATAGTTTTGATATTTTGTTTATCAAAATAACCGAAACTAGGTATGTCAAAAGTAATGAGGCTTGGTAAAAAGAAAAAAAACGAGTGGCACTAACAAAACTTTCACGATTAAAGACAGCAACATTACTAGCCACAATTCTTTTTCTTTTCCTCAACACTTATACGCATGTAACATAACGAAGGAGATATTTTTTCAGACAACACACCGCTATTTACCGGGTCAGGTAAAATCGTAAATAATGAGCAGGTTCCGTGGCAATTTATTTACTCCCTCCACTGCTCAAGGTAATGGGGAAATGATTACTCATTTGCCCGAGATAACTTACGTGTAGGAAAAAGATTTCAAAGTAAACTCTCGCTGGGAATTCGTTGCTTATGACCAAGGCAATTATTGCTGTATACTGTATAAATGAATGAGTCATCTTTAACTTTGTCGGATCTTTACAATACTACAGATGTTCTAGCGGCAATTTTGCTGCCAAAGAATTAATTGGATGTAGCCTAGTTGTAATTGTAAATCTACTTATATGAACATTAAAAGGTGACCAATCCTTCTCAGCAACCATGGCAGCGCTCGGCGTATTTGACACGTTTTTATGAGCATAGCTTTAAATTAAGCATTTCATAAAAAAATACAAAATATTCACAGCATAGGTTGCTGTGAATATTTTGTATTTTTTTGTAGACAGACAGACAGACAGACATGTATCATCCTTGGTCAAATCATCACTTTTAACGTGAAATCGTGGTCAAATGTTGATTGCTTTTTTATAAAAATATCTATGGAGTGACGGCTTATTTAGACACACTGGTAATATTTATCAATCTGTGCCCATAAACACCTATATGCAAAGATTGAAAGAGATTTCATCATGAAAACTGAAACTGAAAAACGAGCAATGTGTCACACGTCCAAACCATTTCCCCAAACAATTTCCTCGACAATCACGTTGTAAATAGACTCATTTTTCACCTAACGACTGAAACTAGAGCCTAAACTCTGAAAGTCACTCTAGTATTCGGGTCGCAGTTACAAATATCCGTTCCGTACGCGGCAGTTGTCACGCAGGAACTATTATTTACCTTACAAATTGAGTGACGCGGGTGCGATAGGATACAACATTATAAATCAGGCTTTACGCTCTAACGCTCCACGGATCGGACGAAGTACTTATAGCGGTATAGGTCTCGTAAGGTTTATTTTTCTTTATTTATTTTTTGATCCCTTATAGCATTTGTTTTTAAATTGTACTTTTGAAGTCATAGATACTAAGGTCCAGTTGCATGATCGATAGTTAACAAATGGTTAAATTACATTACCAGCTGTTGATTATACGATTGTGTGCATTTTGAAGAAAAAATACCTTAACCAATGGTCATTTAAATTTCCATTCTGACTCACACTGGCTTGCTTAAAGCGCGCAGGGGCCTAGGGGGCGCAATTTGAAAGAATGGTATAAAATTAAATGTAAATACAAATACAAAATAACGCATTTTTTTTTCTCGCTCATAATACAAGTGTAACACTCGTTACCATAATTTCTATGTAACACAGTTAACCTTATCGTAGCATAACATAATACATTATACGGCTATTGATGCGATAGACAGTAACGAGATAGAACCGTCTGTTTTAGCTACAAAAGATATTGTTTTCTACGAGACACTGTCCAGTTTTTACTACCCAACGATAGGTCAGCTGACCAATTGTGTGGAAGTAAGCGGTCTAAGCGAGCAGATCGCTACTTCGACTGCAAATAAAGTTCGGTTCTTACGTTCATTTTATTGTTATACGTAAAAATTGATTTGGGGATTCACGTAAAGAAACAATCTAAGCTCATGCCCATGTTTGAGGTAAATGGTAAATTGATTTTTTGATACTTTTGGTAGCAAGAGAAAAATTGGAACACTGCAAGGGGAATAATACCTACTTACTATACTCGTAATAGTTCCTAGCATTTAAGTGCCCTCCGTGGATCTACATTGCAAAAATATTGCAGAATTTTACCTAGTACCTACTTTGCACATGATTAGATACCACTATAGTGGAACTCAATAGAACTTGTTTTTTCAGCAGTGCGGGTATCACTCAGTAAATATGCAGTATATGCTGAATTGACGTGATGCAATTGTTAGGCAGTGAAATAAACCCTTTTTTAATTATATTAGACGTAGTTCCTACCTACCGGTTACACAGTCGTCAAGATTGTCTCAAAGTATGTGTACCTATACAGAAAACTATCGTAACATCCCAAATGTAATTTCGCACGACATTAAAACTAGTTCGCAACTTAAATCACGTACATCCCAATTGACTGCGGGCGAATACAAACTTAAATTCGCGTTTCTACAGCAAAATAAAGACGGTTCTGCCACCAAAATAGGAAGCAGATTGTTCCAACAAACTTAGGCTATTATGACGGACAAAAATAGTTGGGCAAACTTGTGCGGGCAACTCGTGGCTAACGGCGCTCGTTATTGCCTTAGTTGGGCAATATTTTCGTTGTGGACAAAGATGAGCATTTCTTGCTATAACAAACTATTGTACTGCCACAGATTAGTAGCGTTATGAGAGCCTTGTTAGCCGTTTATTCGGCTGTATTCACAATTATTGCTATGGTGTACGTATGGGAAGGTGATTTCGATACGGTACTGAGGTAAATCATGATTAACTTTATTTATTTCTGGATAGTTTCATTTTCGTAACTCATTTTTATTATTTTCCTTAATAAAGACAATATCATTATTTAATACAGCACCCTAATAATGTAAAAAGTTTACTACGTCATCGGCTTCACCTCTCTCAATTCAATGCCCAAACCTTCTTTTTCTCTAATCTTAACCTTAATTAATAATAAAAAACATCTGAAAAAAATAATGACCTTAGTCTCCAATTTTCTCAAAATCTATCGGATAAAAACACAAAGTGTTTTCTACAAAAAATGATTAATTTATTGTGCTTAATGGGCCCTTTAAATATTATCACTTAAAACGAGATGACCTTATATATGTATATCTTGTACTCGTAGTTGGCTATAGATTAACAGTTAAAGTACCCAGCTATCAGTATAAAGTACCTAAATCAAAATTGCTGTAACTAAAACTAAACGTAATGTATAAGTAATAAAGTTATTTTTTCAGCCCACAAATTATTGTCGATCCTTCATGTCTGAAGATAGTGTTGACCATTTTTATATCTTTTCCTAATGAACTGAGATAGGTAATGTATAGTCCCAAGTAATAGCCCGTACAAAGGCTGTCATACCCAGATCGAATCGGTTATTATTTCGATCCCTTACAATGGGACCTCTTCATTTAAGTTTATTGTTTAGTTTTAATCGACTTTTAAGTTGAAAGACGATCTCTTAATTTGCTTCATCGCGAAAAAAATACGGTTTTCTTTACAGAATTGATATTAATACAATGACTATTCTTTGAACTTCTAGGATCTTTCTTAGCTAAATGATAACTTTTGAATGAATACACCGGTCTTATTACTCAATTTTTATAAAACCTTCAGTTTTAGTTCTGTATATTTTATAGAAAAGAAAATTGGTAAACCTATACTAACCATGCAGGCAGCGACAGTAATTAATTAGGAAGGCGACTAGAATTTAGATTGAAAACGGCACTTATTTACATAATAAACGTTATTTTAAGTGTTTCACGACAGAAACTACCTGACACTGCACATATAACTATTTAACTGAGTGAACAATTTCATCTTAATTGAGGGTGAGAATTAGCTCATATAAAACATTAACGTGTCTCTTCATAAATTCTGGCACCATTATGAAGACCCCGGCAGGTACATAATTGGCCTAGCCCTGAATGGCGGACGGCGTTGTCCTTTTGTTAAGACATATGAGGGGTGTGTTAATTGAAATCTGAAATTAATTCTGCTCCATTTCATGTCCACGTATTATGAAATCGCAGGATAAGAATCTCGTCTATGAGCACCGATTGATGTAATTATAGTTTAGCCGTTCAGATAATGCTATTTGAATGTTTACTATTTTGAAACAAAATTTATGGAAAACATTACAACTATCTTGACTTTGCCAATTTTCTATATAATAGCATTATCTGGGTGCGTATTGCGATGCAGTTTTGACTGTTAAAACGCTCTGCTTTACTGTCAAATTAGCAATTCTTATTGCAATTTCGCTTTATATTGATAATATTACTATAATATAACAATATAAATATTGATATTCATACCATTATAGTATTATTATTATATTGACAATATTCGTTTACACTGAGTGGGAATTGAACTGCCTCGGAATTGAACGGATTAAGTTGGATCGCAGTATTCGCAATACGCCCCGGCAAATTAATTACCAAAAAAAGGTAGGCACATAAGAACAGCATAGCTGAGCAAAACAGTAATTTTCGATTGTTTTATAGATACGTTTATGCACAGTGAATCATTTTATAACAATAAAGTGTCTCAACCATTTATCAAAATTACACCAAAATCACGCAATTACAAACAGTCGGATTGTGTTTCAAACAGTTATGTTTAATCTTTGGAAATATGAGTATTGTACTGCAACAAAGCGAGCGCTAACTAAGCGTTATTTCCTAACCATTTTACTACAATTAGTCCACATGAATTAATTGTGAATTACGTGCAACGCACCACACATGGGAAAGGCACAGAAATCCCTCTGAATGATTAAAGACATCATAAAAAAATTGGCAAAAATATAAGGTGGCAGATTTTTAGATTTCAGGGCGTATTGGTACCTCATGAAGAAGTACATGAATACTTATTCACTACTTAAAATAATGGCCAAATAGTCACTTTGAATATGGATGTGTGACAACGAATCTACAAAATAATAATAAACTGTAATTACAGCGAAATTTCCTGCGTATAAAATAAATTTAATGTAAAACAAATGAAAAACTTGTGCGCAAACTCACCAGAGTTTTTACTAGGAGGCTTAAACATTTCCTAATGTTACGCCCCAGCGCTGGATCCAAATAAGGCACCAAGGTCTTTATCACACACACAACACACACAATTCACTGTAATTCGATAACTGATGTAGTTTTTGTTCAAAGAATCAAAAGCCGGTTGCGGCCGCGCTTCCACCGACTTGGAACACTTGGAATGAGAAGAGACAAAACAGTGTTGCCACTTTTTTAACAGATGTAAGTTTCAGGCCAGTTTCAAAATTCAATATTGTACAATGACAATGCGTGCAGTGGATATTTCTTATTGATTAGCTTTATTTGCAGATACCGATAGATCAAAATTACAGCTCCAACCGACCTATTTACATTTTAATGTTGCAACCGTAGTGCAATAGTGTTGTAAAGAATCGGTTATTTATTAGCAATTAATTGAATATATGATATGATTTTTCAATTGTGTGATTTTAATAATTTGTATAATAAATGTTATGAAATAAATAATGCAATAAATAAAAGAAGTGAATTTTGACTTTAAGTTATTTTTAAAGTAACGTTAAGATGACGGTAAGTTATTATTTAGTAAAAAAAGATAAACTCCGTAGATCTTAGAACAATAACACAAAACTTTATTATTTTTCATGGACTTAAACTTTATGCTGAAATGTATGCTAAAGAAGACAAAAATAGTTGAGAATCGGCAATTCGCGTTGCCTTGCGTACGAAGAAACTAACTTTTTAATGATTTTAGAAAATGGGTAGGTAGTTTGGTTGCTTATCCGCAGCATGGATAATTTTCTGTTTTTTTTTATAATGCTAAGAAATTATCAGTGCTAATAATACCTTCCTACAAAAAATCATAAAAAAATTAAATTACAAGTTAAAGTTTCAACTTTTTTTGTGTTCATTTGAAAGCTTATTTTGTACTTCGGCAAGACGCAAATAAAATTTATAGCCATTTTATTTTAATATACTACACTTTAGAAAACAATTTAATTTCCCGATTACTAAGGAACACCACTATTATTGGATTGCGAAAAAATGGCAACCCACCAAATGTCATTTTGGTCTATCTAATTTAAAATCAGAGTATAAGTGTACGTACGCAAACTATTGAGTTATTTATAAATTTCTAAACCTTTCGTCGACCATGGTCAGCTGTTAGAAATAATAAAAAATATCCTATACTTCTATAATCTGACATTGATGTTAGAGTAACAATAGAGCCTACTGCTAGTTTTGGCACTGTAAAGTATAACAATGTTTGTTCACACGCACCGCTATATTAACGTCTCTGATACGTGTTGGCACCTACCACAAACATGTTTTTGCTGATAAATAAGGAAGGGAAAATGCATTCATATTTTTTATTCATATGCAGTATTTGACGTTTCACACAGATTAAGCTGACTAAATTAAATATGATATTTTTTGACGATTCACTAAAGGTATTTTTCCGCTGGCCGCTTATTTTCATGCTGTAATGCAGTAAGGATCTATCTACACTACACTAAAGTAATGGGGCTATTTTATATTTCAACAATAATGATAGAATTACAAGTATAGGAGTAGTTGCTAAATCTCAATATGTACTATTTAATAAATAGCCGAACAAAATTAAAATATTTCTGTGTAAATGATTAGGTTAGTCTCACGTTCACATAAAAACAGAGAATGAAAATGTTCTCATATTTATTCAGCTTAAACTGAATAATTGATTCCACAAAAACATAAGCTTACAACAATATTTTGGCCAACAACAACGGCCAGACGTTGTTTTTGATACAACGCCGAATGCATATTCATTCGGGCCCCGTACATACCGAAGTTGGGGTTCCCAAGTTTGTATCAGGCGGTCAGAGCCGGGAGAGTTGGAAAGAAAAACAAGGGTCCCCTCAGATCGTCTCATTGAAGCCCAGCTCACGATCCCACTTTGTTAAGAAAACACCGTGCGCCCTTTGATATAGGGAGAAGTCATTTTTTAATGCATATCTTGAAGGGAATTATTGATACGTCCAAAGTCAATCGGATAAAGGATACACTTCACCCTTTGACTATCCGATGCAGATGTGGATAGTGGACTTTTACTTATCTCGCGATTTGTGATGTTTGTGCATGTCAAATGGAGTGATTTTGGGTTTAGGTGCGGTAGAGTTGTATTTGCTTACAGGGTCTTAAGTAAATATAGATTTGATGTAAAGAGTACGAAGAAGAAAGTTTTTTACGAAATGTATGTACATTGGGTAAACAATAACAAAAAAATATAGGCAGGGCTTATACTGCATTAAGTTAACACTTTTCGGGGCAGTATCCAGACACAATAGAACTTTTATTGTCTAATAGCCGTTCACTGCCCCGAAAAGTGTTAATAAAGAAATTTGCAAGCTTAGAACAATTTAACATTGGCAACGCTATTATTTTTTTAAGTTTCTGCTGTAGGTACGCACTTCTGACTAAAAATTCTATCAAATAAAAAAAGTTAAATAAATCAAGTAAAACTAAATAATTTTCCTAATAAAAACCGAACAAGTAGGAAATTGAATTAATCACGATTACTGAAAATCCAAAAGAACCAATATATCCAACTCGCCCGCTACAACGGGTTTTTAGAAACAAAAAGGCAATTCCTCCTCCATCCGGAACGAGCTAACTTAAGTCATTTTTCAGGGTAACAAAAACTCCCCTTTCATTTGAAATCTTCCGGACGTTTCGATTTCCGAATTTCTGATCCTTCATTCATTAGCAAGTTCAATCAGGACGCAGGCTGCGGTTATTTATTACCTTGCATCCCACACAATTACGGGGTAGGTGCGTAATGGGTTGATATTACGGTAGGAGCACTCCAAACAAGGTCTAAACACACATTGCTAAGCTAATATTGCACCAATTACCCCAGGCCAAGAGTCTGAATTTGTTTCATTCATATCAATATATAGTTCTGCTAGTTAGTTATCTGATCGAGACGGTCATACATTTTTAAACTAAGTCAAAAATGAACTTGCAAGTTTTTACTCAACTTTAAGCATATTCTGTAACCTGAAAAAAGTACCGGATATTATGAACAAACCACAGGACTACTGCATCAATATCCCTCATGCTAAGGGCAGGAGAAAAGTTTCCCCATTACGCGCCCTTGGGTTTTCTTACAAAAAAGTAAATTGTACACGCAGCTGCGTGGTAATGGCCCGAGGTTCGGTTTCGATTTCATCTCGGGTCGGTAGAATGATTACATACCTTGCAGGCCATAGCAGTCCAATTGCATTCCGTGTCTGGAGTGAGGGTATGTAGTACTATTATATATTCTGTGGTGAGGGCATAATTCAGTACAGAAGTATCGCACTATTTAATAGTCGTTACGCTAAAATGGAATGTCAAGACTGATTACAATATTCGACACGCGAAGAAAAACGGACTGTAGCGTTATAAGTGTAGTAATATCGGAACAACTATTAGCACGCTGGGCTACTTTCAAAATGCCTCTGCACTGCGACTGACCCGAACTAACACTGAACCACGCTGCTTCTCTCCACCGACCAATAGTCTTAAGCGGGGTAGAAGCACTGACAAGAATATACAACCAAATGATTAGCTGTTGCGCCAGCGCGGTTGAAATACTGGCAAGTACTAACTTAATTCGGAGCTTTCAAAATACTCGACACGTCACTAACGATTACAATGCGACAGCGATCTCGTTACGTAATCGCTCTATCTAGGGTTGGAATGGCCACCTCTTTCGTACAATGACCAATGTATTTCCACGTGCGAGTATTGTTGGATCCGTTAGCCAGATTACCGACTGCTTTTCTATAAGGAAACGTAACGCGAAATAGAAGTGGAAGTGTGAACATTTAGCTGCTGTTGATATTTAGGTCCCCGTATACTAGTTTTTATTCCGAAAAGTAAAGTAGGTAAAGAGTACAGCTAGCCTGTAACGTCTAAACTTGAGGTAGTTTGAGATATATTCCGCCACGTGGGCTCAGTACAGATTGGTGGAGGGGTGTTTGCAAGGAAAGCGACTAACCTTACTGTTAGATGTTATCAAACCGCCCATATCGCCTCTGACTTGGCTTAACCACGAATATCATCCGATATTTGCCGGGACCAACGGCTTAACGTGCCTTCCGAAGCACGGAGATGCTCGTGATGTACGTTAGATGGTCGGAATGGTCACCCATCAAAACACGAACGCCGTAGGTTGCCTAGAACTAAAACACACACTCTCGTAAATATTCAACCGCTGGTAATGTAACTTTACCATTACTTCGGAAAAAAACTGGCTCTTAGTGCGATGGGACTGTTAGTTTAAAATAGACAGAAGTAATGGTTTAAAATGAAAACGAACATTTTCAATGCAACGCGACTCATGTTTTCCGTTTAACAACAACTTTTAAATTCAGGCAGTGACGACGGTCATAAAGATTTTGACGTTCTGAATTTGTCAACTTCCTGAATTGCAATAAATATTTTTCACCATTTTAATGCATTTTTACGATCCGGATTTTTATTGTTCGTTCAAAATTTCAGTAGACTGGTCGGTCGTATATTTCTGCTCACAAAAGCCTGTTCATAGACGCCGCGACGATTTGTTTCTTCGTCCAGTCAACGACTTATTTTTTTTAACCGTCATCTTAATTCCACAGAGCTATAAAACTATAAACCTTCCACCTGAGTGTAGCATTCAGACGACGAGGCTGTAACCGGGAGTTTTATTAAATCTATGTGTAGCCCTGTCTTCGGATTGTCGCAGCACCTGCGTCTGAGTTACGGGGTACGTGCCCAGTCGACGCAGAACGGGTGGTAGATAACTGTCTATGTATTCAGTTTTCACACTTGTTCTTATCGATTTCGGGTGGGATGTTCGGATTTCGAACGTGAGATGCCGACTTTCTTTTAAATGGGACTGGAGAGGTAAAGGTTTTTCTGATTCATGCCTTTCTTTCGGTGCATAGCGGTGTGATGCGTTTCTTTAATTACCATTTGTTTTGGCCTCTTTGATATAATTTCTTAAACCCACAAATGTATGTATCAATATTTTTTGACATTCTTTTGTTTACGCAACCACCGGCGACCTATCGATCCCTGAGCGTTTAAGTTAGTATACTTACATAAATACTAATAAAGTTATTATCCAAATAGATTTAGTTAAAAGATAAGAATGATGAACAAAACACAATTTTATGTGGGTAGTCCACGTGGCATATTGAAAGTGAAGCTATTCATTGGTACCCAAGAAGTTTGCTAGATTATTTGCCTGATTGCTAACCACAAATTTAGTTACCTAGATAGCGATAACCGAATTACTGACATTAGTTCCAAACACCTGGACTGGACTATACATTTTGTAATAAGCAAGTGAATTTATTTAATAATTTAGAGCACACAATGTTGGGTCGGCGAGTCGTAATATTCTGACGTACAGATCCCCGCAAACGTAGCGTGATTTTTCACCCTTATTGTTAGGACAGAGAGTTGATTTTGAAATAGAAAGGTGTGTGGGTAGTTCTATTTTGGAGGTAGAAAGGGCCCACCTGTGTCGAAACGTTATGATCTCATTAGAAGTGCCCTTTTCCTTTCCCCAATTTGCTGCAAACAAACGGAATTTTAATGCCTTTCCGCAAAACCGTGTTTTCTTGTAATTTTAAGACGTTTAGTTATTCCTCAGCGGGAAAGACGTACAAAAGAGAATAGGGATGTAGGTAGATACAGTTGGAAGTAGGAGCGTGAATATTTTGTAACATAGCGCGGTTCTACACGTATTTAGTACATTGTGTAAATAAGCTAAGTTTGTGTTCCACTTATGACAGAAATGCTCATAGTTTATTTTTGTTTTTATAGTGTTTTGATACCTTGTTACTTGCAAAATTTAACAGGCTTGTTAATGTGACGGTGGCCGAGTGGTATGTGCATACGCCCGGATAGCGTTAGACACGGGGTTCAATTCCTTGTCTGTCACAGAGTCACAGTTGCTTTTTACAAGTGCAATTTATATTATTAAGAAATGCTCATGCTCATATTTATAATTATTTTAGTATCTCAATATTATGTCTTATATTTATTTAATGGAGCTCAGGTTAGGTAAGCAAAGCTTTTTATAAATTTTGATATATATATTTTAATAATTTATAATTAATTTAAACATGACTGGCAGGCCCATACTTAATCATTTGAGCATTAAGTTTTGCAAATAACTTGCTAAATAAAGTTTTTTTTACAATTTTAACAGGTTTATTTAAATCTGCTTTTACTAAGTACTTAAATAAATATCACGCCATTGTTTCATAAATTAATTAATCACTTTAAACATGCGGTATACAAGAAAATATTACATCAGACAGTACAATTATAGGATATTATGGATGCTTGAGCAAAGCTCTCCCATTAATTTGTTCGAAAATGTAAATGGTAGGAAAACTTGCGATAATTACGCTCAGCCTCCGGCTATAATATAAATAAACGTGGTCACTGTTTCCATTGTACCCCATGATAAAGCGACAAAAACTCGTTGAAGTAAAATAAAAATGGTAAATGTTATCTTTTTACATATAGGTAACCATTACTTATAAAAAAATAAGCCAAAATCAGTCAAAAGGTAACAAAATTTGAAAAATGTTTCCTATCCTGAGATGCGTAAGTAAACAACTTTAAGCTTAAAGCTCCATCGAAGGGACGTTTTTATATCGCCTAGTTACCGTCCAGCATTGTTAGGTAGTTTTGAAAGGAAGCACCATATTGAATCACGAACGAAACAAAAGGATTATAATTTTGACTCCCGAGTAAAGCGAGGACGTGACATAATCTGACATTGCCAAGCAGGTGGTGTAAAACGTACATTTCAATATTGTATGAAAAATCCAAATTTGTAATTATTAACATTATTTTCTGGGTAAATTAACTACAATCATATACAGCTCGCTCTCTAGCGGCTTCATTGTAAGTCTCAACAGTCTACTCATGGTGATGGTTATTATACAACTGTTTTAGTGTCGTCCAAATCAAAGGTACAATGGAAATGGTCTCCGAGAAGCGCACGGCAGCAAATGGTATCTTACATGCACGTATTTACATTTCATTTGCTCGCCTTTATTTCCTTACAAATGGATCTTGGGAGAGACAAGCGGAATCGTGTTAGAACAGACGGGATAAACTATTTCTGGAATTGGAACAAGCTGTACCTATGAGGCTAATTCGTTAGGTTGTACTCTACGTCTGGAGAAAGGCAGTGGTTTTGTAGTACAAAAATATAAAAACATAAAAACTAGGCTAAGTGCATGTAACTTACCATTTTTCTGGTGGACTTAAATACCTGCCTACTTAGATTTTTACATACACACTTTAGGGGACGAGATATTTTTGGAATTAACCCCAAAAATATCTCGGAGTTGTTTTTTTATACTACGTACAAGACAACACATTCTGTTTTTTGACGACACAGTAATACATTGTTGCATTAGTTCTATAGATATCCTACCTACTTACCACATCACTTTTTCACTAAACCGCTCTATCAATGAATCAGACATCCAACATCTCACAGCACTAGAAATCGGATAACTCAAACCATCCGTTATCTCAATTTCCATGGTTCCGTCTAAGATTATTCTTAGAAAGTCCGTTGCAATTCCACAGGGAACATTCTAGAACGCCCGTTTTGCGATTTACTCGCTCCAGATAGCGCTGAAGTGAATCGAGTGGACCCAGAGATCCAAGATAACAATGCAATTTACACAAATACACCCGACTCTTATTTATAAGGCAGACTTTTAAGTTGTCTCTTAAATACTGGGCTGGTATTCACGAGGCAACACGTAATGGACCTTTTAATTTTGGTTATCAAAGTGTAGATAAAAGAAAAGCTCTCGAATTATTGCGGTTTTTAAGCCAAGAGCTTTAATGACTTATAAAACCATGTTCTGGCCAAGCATTTAGGCCAAACCATTAGTAGTTATTGAAAATTTTCACTGTCTGTCAACATGCTAAAATTAAATATTCAAAGTTATGTATGTAGATAATTAAATTAGGTTTAGACCCCACGCAGACTGCAGACTTTTTATCGGCCGATAGTTAAGTCGGATTCTTCATCAGTATGGACAGATATGCATGTGCGCACATTACAACGACTCTGTATCCATACTTTTCCTAAGCCGACCAAACTATCCACCGATAAAAGTCTGCAGTCTGCGCGGGGTCTTAAGCTATTCTTAGTTCTCACTTTTCAAGAATGCTGTATGTATGGTATGAGGTATTCATCATGTTTTTTTCCAAGACTTTTCTAAGAAGTAGTGAGACACGGTACAATTTACAGTCAAACAGAAGAACATAATAACATAGTATGATGCAGCAGCACTAAAGTATACCGCCACATCTTTCTCAAAAATATAAAATAATCTACTAGAAACCGTAATAATAATCCGTTCAAGTCACCCCCCATTCCGTGCGTTCCGTGACAGCAACTTGATTTGCCGTAACGCGGGTGTGACGTTTCGCTTACCGACGCGACGCGGACGCAACGTCGCGTAGATTTGTGGTCCCAAGAAGAGCGAAGAGCGGCGGCGGCAGCGGCACCAGTGTTGCCAATTTAGAGGCATTTTCCACTACTACTTGTGTTTCACCATCGACAAATAAGTACTAACCAACGATAAATTTAAAATTTGGAACGTCATTTCTTATGAAATATTGGACAGATATAACACTAATTCCGGCGTTGTGATACAGGCCGTTAATTAAAGTGGTGAAATATTGTTTTAACTGGCGTATGGATTTAAAGTGGTCTAATATAGGTACTTAAGTTTCACTGAAAAACGATATTTTAACCACTTATGCAAATTTCGAAAAATAGAGCAATACTTATAGCTGACCGTATTTTGTAATTGAAACTGAATTCTCCTAAACTAAACTTCCACCAGCCACTGCCACGACCACGAAACCACAATTTTTAGGTAAAAAAAATTCACTAAGTTGGCAACACTGGCACGGCTGTCGCCGCTGCACCGCTTGCCGCTCGAATTGAGAACCTCGGCCTACCGCAGGTGACGTTTTGCTTACTGACGCCGACGCCGTAGCGTAAATGTTGCGACTTTGCAAACGTCATGTTCCGCATGCCAGCCGTATGCCAAGCGGACAAATTGAGTGCGGACAGGTGCGGACTTGGAGACGCATAACTAGTACCATGTGATGTTTTGGTGGGTACTGGCTGTCACTTGCCACAAGCGTGTCCGAGCTGAGCTGTACACACTTACTTCTAACAGGCTGTTAGTAAAATTATTGTGAAGAGCAATATAAAGAACGACCGAACAATACCAATTAACTAGTTTTCCATGCATTATGCAAGGTTCTGCAGATAATTGGCTATTGTTGTCTCCGACATTACGCTACATATTTTAGAGCGCATTCTTGTCCTAATTAAACCCAACTTTTAGTGCATTATTTTCTGTAAATTGATGCCGGTTGCTACACTAATGATAGTTCTTATATTAAAATCCCCTAATATCCCCAAACATCAAAATGGAAGAATTCCTATCTGAGTTTCTTCTGGCGTTTCTTCTCAGCACTTGCCTAATTGTCTGTGTTCTGTCTCGAAGCGCTGGTAGGGCCCAAAAGAAAAGGAGACATGTTTCGGCTCTTTCAGGGGACATTTATTTTTATTTTTTTCACTGTATATTTGACGTTCATAAGTGTCATTTCATGACCTAAATTGAAATAAAGATTTTGAATTTCTAAACTTTGAATTTATCAACCAATTTACCTAGCAAGGACAGATGCACATTTAAGTTAGCAATCAATTATAACTATTGGATTGGAATTTTAATATTAAAATGCGGCCCTGGCATGACGACGTGAGACGTGACGCGAAGTGGGTCTAGCTAGATTGAATAGATTCGGTGATTATTTTTCAGTTTGGTGCCTGTTTCAGTTGCTTATCAATAACTAATACGAATATGCCTCATGCAAAGAAAACCATATATTTATGCATTGAAAATTTTGACATCATTATTCAATATAAATGACCTACTGAGGTGTAAGTGTAGAGTGATACTGAATAGTTTTAGATTTTTTTTATGTTTAACTAGCTTTTGCCCGCGACTTCGCTCGCGTGGACTTTAGGTTCGTCCCGTCTAGTAGCGCAAAAAATGTGTTTTTTTACGACCTCACATTAGAAACCTCAATAATTGTAGCCTATATGTTATTCTGATGTATAAGCTATATTGTGGTAAAGTTTCATTCAAATCCATTCAGCAGTTTTTACGTGAAAGAGTAACAAACATCCATACATCCATACATCCATACTTACAAACTTTCGCCTTTATAATAGTAGTAGGATTTCGATGTATAAAGTACCCGTAGTAATGTATAGGATGACTCAATTTATTAACTTAGCTGGAAACGGTATCTTTTTACGTTAATACTTAGTTTTCAGTACCTTAAAAAGCATAACAAAGTGTTTTAACTGCAGCAGAAGCTTAAAATAGTAAAAATATAGGTTGACAGACATTTACTATGTTAAAATTTAACTTACCTCCGACACAAGGTAGCCTCGTCCTAATACGAAGTAAGAGGAATCCGATCTGGCCTCTTTGCCTGACATTTATGAGGGTCGGCAACACGGGAGGAGGTAATTTGATCCTCTATAAAACAGTGGCCTTAAATTATTACCCTGCAACGCTTATATCTTAGTCACTTTAGATATTGTTGTTCTTACGATAGTAAAGTGGAAATTTATGGTTGTGTAGGTACCTGTTTTAACACTTAGGGCCAGTTTTTTGATCCGTAGTAAAGTTACGTTACCAGCGGTTAAATATTTACGATTGTGTTTTAAAGAAAAAACCGGCCAAGTGCGAGTCGGAATCGCGCACTGAGGGTTCCTCGCCAACTTTAACTGAATTAGGTATTCTTTCTTACTTCCGCTGAGCCAAAATACCACAATATTATACTGACCGCAAATATAACTTTATTTTTCATAGTGTTTGTATGAAAGACAAAGTAATATTTGCGGTTAATAAAAATGTACTATATCTCAAAAACTACTAGTCCGATTTCGCTCAAACCAATTTTTGTTGAAAGTTTTTGTTGGAATCTACATCATATATTTTTTTCAAAATTTTCACTTCCTTAGTTCAAAAGTTAGATGGGGGGGGGGGGACGCCCATTTTACCACTTTGGAAGCGTCCATCTCTCAAACGTTAAACTTTTAGAAATAATGGTCTTAGAAACCTCAATGCCATTTTAAAAGACTTATCCATAAACACCCCACACGTATAGGTTTGAGTAAAAAAAATTTTTTTGGTTTTAGTTTCATGTATGGGAGCCCCCCTTTTAATATCATTTTTTTAATTTTTTGTACCTGAATCGGAAAGCGGTAAACAGGATACACCTACCTGCCAAGTTTCAATAGTGTGATGCTTATAGTTTCAGAATAAAGTGGCTGTGACATACGGACGGACAGACAGACAGACAGACAGACTTGACGAAACTATAAGGGTTCCGTTTTTGCCATTCGGCTACGGAACCCTAAAAATAACTTAGCCAATGGCCATTAAAATAGCAATTCTGACATTTGCTTAAGGTAATTTTTCTTCAAAACACACACACTTGTAAATATTAAACCGCTGGTAACGAAACTTTCCCATTGCTAACGATGAAAAAACTGGGCCTTAACTATCAACTATGTGATAGAATTAAAACAGTTATCTCTTTAGCGAATTTTGGTTGATTCTAAAGGTCCAGTGATTGTTGTTAGTCTTGTAGGATAATAAAAAAAAAACAATCGGCTGTTTTTTTCTGTGTGTTACGAAGTATTAGACAACGATTATGACGGGGGCGACCCCCATGAGGAACAAATCTTCTGCTCATTACACAAAAAATATTTGCCCTTTGCGGGATTCGCAGGAAAAAAAAAAGATTATCAGAGACTATTTTTTAAATGAGGTTTAAGGTTTAAGGTTTAAAGATCTTTATTCTCACTAAGACTTATTAACTAGGTCACTTACATGAGAACAATGCGTTTACAGATTTCAATGCATTCGCCGTCGAAACAACACAATAATATAAAAAATGAGACACATTTTTCGGTACACACACACGCACACACTCATACGCAATAAATAATTATTCTATTTACGAGATTACTTAAGTTGGTTAATTGATTAAGTTATTACATATTTAAATGAGTGAATAATCTTCAATAAGATACTGAGCTAATTTTGTCTTGAAAACATTGAATGATTTGATATCTTTTATGAATGACTTAATACTTTGTTGCATTTTATAACTAAACTACACTAATACGTTACGTAACTTTCAACTAAGCGTTACTTGTGTAGTGTCCTTTAAGTAAAATGTATTCATACTAGAATAAAAGCAAGGTACATAGGTATTACAATTTGAACTAATCACACATCTCGTTATATTCCAAGCACTAAAACTGTTCGCAGGTAGTTCTGACTCGACTCGAAATTGGGTTATAAATTCTTCTTCCAAGTATAAAATTGGAACTCGTTCATAAAACTTGTCCGCGTTTGTAGAGATATGCTGGATTTTATGTTTGTCACAAATAAAGTCCCAAGCCAAAACTATCCACATTTACATTTTATTTATTTGTTAGATTTGTAGGTGGCTGATTTCATGGTGAAGTAAAGAGCTGTAATAGGTCTCATTTTCAGAAACTATTTTTAGTGCAACTACTCAGTTAAATACTTAGGTCTAATTTTAAATTATATATAAATATACTATATTTTAAATGCGTCGCATTAAAGACTTCTCAGGTACTATCGAGGTCCCTCACGCCTAACCACTATTTAACGAAAAGCGTTTGCACACACGACCCAAAAATGGGCGTCACATGACAAGTGACGCCGTCACATCCAAAAAACTTTTTTTCTTTTCTACCAACGTGCGGTCCAAGCGATTTTCGCTCTTTAGGTGGTTAGGCGCGAGAAACCTCGACCGAACCTATTAATATCTTAGTAAAAATGGCTATATAGAGTATAATAATTATACAAAAGGTTGACCAGATCATGAAATATCACATGGTAACATATGATACGTATAACATAGTTACAGCATTTATTTTCTACTTTTATTTACAAACATCACAACTTAAACTCGTCGCTCGTCAACAATTTTTTCTATACAAACATATTTCATTTCTGTCTATTACTTGAAATTGAGAGGAAACAGCAACGGAAGGAGGGTGGCGTATTGTCAGCGTGAATTGAACACGTTGAGTGCGGATCCTTGTTTGTCACACCTACACGCAACGTGCGGACGTGCAACGAAATATTCACTACTATTCAGTCTGTTTTAGTCTATGTCTAATCTAAAACTGATTAGAGAGAGGTGATACTAGGCACTAGACGACATTTACACCTATTTGTATTGTTAAAACCTAGCTAGGTACTTCTATTGATAAATCTGAAATACCATTTCAAAAGAAAACAATAACCCTGAAAATCAAAAACCTGGTCTTAGGATCAAACTGGATGTAGACCGCTAGTGATTGGTCTCTGTGGAAAACCGTGTTGGGAAGGCCTATGTTTAGCAGTGGTCGTCCTTTAGATAATGAGATGATCATGATAAAAATCAAACTAAGACCAAATAGCGTCTAGTTAGGTTTTTAACTAACAATGACAATGCTTGGAATGTTTCAAAACAAATGACACAAAATCGTCTAAAATAATATCTTTCAACTTCAATATTATCTAATTCCACAGGAAGCAGAATTAAAGATGTTAATCAGATATACCATTCAGTCACTCAGCGGATAATCAGTCGCATAATTTGCTATTCCGTTTGAGAACAATGGATTATTAAAACCGCAAATGATGGAGTATTTGCGAAATAAATTGCCACAGGCTCACCGAAAGATACGCGCTGTCATAGCTCTTTGTACGAATACAATAGATACTTCGGGCGAGATTTGGTGAAAGCCTTTGCGGCGGTTGCGGATATTTTTTAACTCGCAAAGTCTGGTTTATCACGTTTTCCCTCGAAATCTGGAGTTTCCAGCTGGATATTTTAACCGTGCCTTACTTTTTATGAGCGTTTTGAACAGAAAAGTCACTGTTTGCGTTCCCATTCAGCACTGATTTAGTTTGTGTTCAAGGACTTTGATGTGAATAGCTAAACAAGCTAGTTCCGAGTCCAACTGCTCTGAATTGACCGTCAGTTTCATTGCGAGAGTTTGAGGTTTTATTTGGTCTGAAAATACACTTTGGAAGGAAATTTACGAAACCAAACGAGGTGACAACTTGCTTACGGTTTAACATTTTCAGCAATTTTGGATAAAAATCGTTTCGTAAGCGTTTGAAATGTTTTTGGGCAACGCAAGCTAAGATAGGAATTGAAGAAGTACAGAATATTGTAATGAACTTTTATGATGCGATTCTTATTTTAAACTTGTAATAACCTTTATCTTTATAACGTTAATTTTGTAAGATTTAAAAACAAAGCGCTGCCTTGTTACAGTACCAACGAATTATCCAAAACAGGGAAAATCAGAATCGCATTAAAATATAATAAGCGACAGAGGAAATAAAATTTCACAGCTCGCTCTTCTCGCGTAAGTAAGCGTCAGCGATTACGCAAAAGATTTGCATTCCCTCATTATTTCACCGTTTGTTTCACATTTGTTGTGTACAGAATAAAGAAGCTAAGAATCGGAAAACGATTACAGTATCAATAACTTGTTTAACAGAAGACTTATTTTTCAGAAGCCATAATAAGTAGAGGTTATGGAATTAGATGTTGTTTTTGAATTACGATGCTTATTAATTTTAGGTTTATACTTGTTTGTGTATTCAGTTTTACAATTAGTTAGTATCAATTCCTCGTAGACTCATATTGTAAAGAAAATATATTTACTGGCTTGATGATATGAATTTCTAAATAAAGGTATCAAAATAATCACAGACCATTTCAGTTTATGACGTGCAAGTAAGTAGGTACTCAGCCTTTTAACTTCGAATAATTTATTAAATAAATAAAAAAATACAATTAAAAAATTAAAAAGAAACGGCTGAGCAGATTTTCATGAAACAGGGCTAAGAACACTCGGAATAAAATTATCTTTGACACAAAAAAAACTAAATGAAAATCTTTTTATCCGTTTAGGAGCTACAATACCACAGATACACAGTCGTCGGGTTAAAAAAGCCATGTAAGTGCTTCTAGAAGTTTTGTTTCTTTTTAACTTATTAAAAAACAAATTCACCTCTATTTCAGTTACTTATTTCTTACTGGTTCTTAACAGTCTGTGGCGATATCTACGAGGTGGTCCCTCCGTAATCGGAGGGTATGATAGACAGGGGAATCCCCACAACTAAATTATTCGCAGTCACGTACTGACTCGAGTGTGGAGCTTCAGCTTTGTACTGAAATTTTAATTATGCGTCACATTTGGCGGCCCTTACATGTTAATGTGAGAGGAATAAAATTTATTACACGTGTATGTTAATTGACTTTGTTTCGGGGAAAGAGAAGTTTTTGATGGACAGCATCAAATTGGCAAGTGCACTCAAAATAAAAAGGTAAGTACTACATTATGTTAAGTACTACATTCAGTAGAATATACCAAGCGCTTGCAAATATCATGAAGAGAGTCAAACAATTTGTACTATAACTACAAAGAATCCTTTCTCATTAATACTTTATTTTCAATGAACGCCAAATACAGGCCAAGCTAAGCTAAGCTAAGTTACAAATGTTTTTAAAAGAAAATTTAAAAAAATATTTTTTAGCTAACTTAATTTAGTATTTAAGTTTTAATTTGGAATGTTGAGACTCGTGATCCCACAGACAAACTATGTAAATAGTTTTGTGGGACTACTGTTAACTTATCTGTAAAACGCTGTTTGTATAATAAATAAAATAAATAAATAATAATAATAAGTACGACAACTACGTTCATGCATGCATGCATGTCTTTGTGCGGACAGATTTTATGATGTAAGCTGGGACGTGAATTCAGTGTTACGACGTTTGAAGCGTTATGTTTTTATAAAAAAAAGTAACAGTTTTGATGGCTTTGACGTAGGTATCTGCAATCGTACAGGATATTCAATATCTGGATTGAGATTTTTCATCATATTTTTTACTTATGCTACTTAAAAACTTATAATCATTCATTTTAATTAGTTGAAGTAACGAGTTAGGCTTGTGATTGTTTATTAAAATTCAGGTAGAGTAAGAAGGTAAAGTAAAAGTTTTTTTAACTTTTATAGTATCCGCATCCATCTTGCTCAATTAGCATTCATCATCCGATCCCCAAGACCGAGCATGCTATAATTGCATAACCGAACTATGGCGAAGTTTTTCTAATAACCGGCACTTAGTCTAAGTTGCCGTAAGTTGGCCAACTTCAAGCAACTTGCGGCGACTGTTGGTGCCCACGTCCAAACTCAATAAGTTGACGCAAGTGGCGCCCTCTTGTTGGAGTTTAATGGCGCATGTTTGTTTGTTTTGCATGAAATTATCAAAACTCGGTAAAGGGTGAGGGGAGCGGCGAAATAGTTATTGTTTTGTTTGGTGGGAATGATTGTTCATTTGAGTTTATTTGTTTTGATAATCTCAATTGATTTGTAAAGCCTAAATTCTATTTTCTTAGGATTTAACATTAAATTTTTTTTGGTAAGGTAAAATAGATTGGTAAGGCATCTTTTTTAAACAGGGTGTTTTGCAAGGGGGTGCCAAATTTTTGGATGTGAATGAGACCATCAATATGAACAACTATGGGGCCATCATTGAAACCTTTATTTTTTTTCTACCTCTCCATACATTATCGACAGTGTAGCGGACTGATTTTGTATGGGTCACCTGAAATTTTATTTAAAATTTCGACCATGACCCCATAGTAAAAGTATACACGTAGGTGTATATTTTTAAGTAGTTAAGTTGCTTCGCTTTGGATAAAACTCAGTTAAAGCACATCTCTTCCTGAGGTTCTTGCTTTACTACCTAGTTAGACACTGGTACCTATTAACAGCTTGTATCCATTCGAAAACTTGTTACAAGATAAAAGCTCCGAAACGATATTCACAAAACAAGTAATGCAATTGATCAAAAAACCGTTTACAAGACCCATTTTTTGAGCGCGAATTGGGAACGTAACAGAAATGTACGCACATTTTTCTTAGAATGTTGTCAATCACTCAATGCTCCTCGTTCGCTCTGATTGGAACTTCTTTCCAACCACCTGAGCCCGACTACCCAATGCAATAATGTGCTAAACCGCAAATAAAATTGCTAACACCGTTGAGTTGGAATAACGACATGTCAGAACATTCTCGAACAATTCCTTTTTCGAAAAATGATGGAGATTTTCCGTTAGCGCCGGTGATTAGGTAACTAGATGCGAATAATTATTGTCTAGGCAAATATACCTTGTCTTTAGGCAAATGTATCTTGTCTTTAATTAAAATAATAATTATTTAAGGAATATGACCCTACAACGTTTTTTAGAAATTCAATTTGTTAAACAATATCAGTAAACTTTATCACTTACTCTAGAGTGTTACTCGTTAAAGAGATTAGGTACTCCATGACACACTTCTGACATAACTTCCATTGAAAGTCTTAATGAAAAGGGTTAACCCGAAACAACTTATCACATTAAGACCACAACCGGCTGCGCCATTCCTACGGGGGCAAATCGCGTACCTGGCATACGAAAACGCGGGTAGATATTGTGGGTAGAAATTGTTCGGCTAAATTCGTTTATTCGTCCCGCCCGGTTGACTCGAGGTGGGTAACGAACGTTACAATTGCTCCCATGACGATCGCACTTTTGGGTTAACGTCAGGACGCGATTGCAAGGGAAATTAGGCCACGCCGAAGCCCGGATTTTGTTGTGACATTAGCATATTTAATAACGGCCAATCATAAAACCGAGTTTAAGTTTATATTGGGATCGTTGACAAATATTGGAGGGCTGGGATGTCATCTTGATTTTGCTGACCTCAATTTGCCGCGCCGGATTCGGAACGGTCGGATATCCGGGTAATTGAATTTGGTAAGCTGTGAATTGGGTATTTTTATTAAATGATAAAGCTTTGCCACAAAAAATCCGAAAGAGAATCACGAAAGTGAAGTTTGATTACGTCTACGACGTTCGAAACTATTTTTACTATCGTGTTTTTCATAAATCTTTTTAACTAATTTCATGAAAATTGATTTAGCAAGAGAAAAGAAGATACCAATTAGATATTTTCGTCCGGAAACGAAAGAAAACGTAGTGAAAGCTCTAACAAAGCTCTAAGCTGTTACACAATGTTATCATCTGATAAGCAGCGCCAAATGGTATATTAGTTGCTTTAACCGTCCTTAGTTTAAACAAAACTAGCTCGTATTTTACGTAGATGCGTTATAAAACCTCTTTTACAATGTTAAGCCGATCTCATTTGCGATTCGCCGGAGTCTGCCGCTCGGTCCGTAAACTTTTATAGTTTCCTTAAACTTCACTTTAACTTCAACTTTCATGAATTTAATCAATGCAGAACATTTTTGCAATAATTTTTATGAAGTAACTTTTCAAGATCGGCATGAATATTTAAGACCGCGATGTATTCTTTACGAAGTATGCAGACGTATTAGCATACAAGTAATAGCAAAGGTTACATAGTTTTTGCAATAATGTTGTTGCATGCAAATTTCACCATTCCTTACCATACCTTTAGACTACAGTTCAGGCATGTAAAATTACAAAAGGTAACGCTATTTTAACACGGAAAGAAGCTTTCAAAGATATTAAATACTTGCGTCATAAAAGCAATTTTCAAAAAAAAACTGTTTGTTTTGATAACGATTTAGGATAATAGAGGGACAATAGTCCCTCTATTATAAATAAATTAAAACGCAGAATTCGCGGCAGCTGCCACAGTGTCTTGAAGGAGATGGCCGACAGTGGGGATTGTCCACTGATCGGTCATCATGATCAAAAAAACTTGTTCTATTTACAAAATTAATTACTAACATAGTCATTAAATAATTTCATTATACTAACACTCTGGATCGCAGTTGTCCGAAATAAATACTTTTTTTCAAACAAACTTTACCATCATAAACCGCAAAAAAGGTAATTTAACTTTACATTAATATCCGCAGAAATGGAACATAATTATCTGTAACGGACGGAAAGTGCAAACTCCTTAAGAGGGCAAATTGTAATTTTTACAACACGGCCTTAAATACTTGTTACGTGAAATTGTGTTTACCTTGTTTTCTTGTGAGGTCGGAACCCAACAATTATACTAAAAAAGATCCTCCTGAGTAAACGTTTTTATGCCCTTGCGGGTCGTTTTGCTTCTTTAGAATAGAAGAAAGTGGGTCAAAATGGTTTTACTAAAATATGTAACTAATTATACACACAAAAAAAAAATTGACATTTCGTGTGTAATGGTTTGTGAAAATTTCCATTCTCGTATGATTTATCAAATCTCTATCACTAGTAGGTGCTAAGAATAACTGTTTCCTCTAAGTATTTTTTGAACTGCTGATGTAAAAGGTGGTATTAAAACTCAAAATGTAACTAATGGTACCAAACCTCAAATGAACTGAAAGCGTCGGCACCGGCACCTTGGTGCTATTGTATAACTTTTTGCAACTCCGTCTCCAAAACTTGAAAACGACTATTAAACTTTACGAGCCGTGCTGTCAGCGTAAACTTTTTAATAAATTCATCCATCCACCGACATTACGTGCAGGCTCCTGGCGACAAAGGAGGCGCCATTTGAAAGCCATTCCTTCATCTATCAGAGTGACACGCAATCAAACAATACAATAAAACTTCTCTACCGAAAAATACTTGAAAATAATTCGCCATTTAAATTCAGGAGGGTAACCGTGTCGAGAACTCAAGACCCGCTAACAAAGGTTGTTCAGAGGTAATAGCTGAGAGGTGCGCTGTATTGTACCCTGAAAAAAGGTGGAAGGGAGTGAACACCTACATCGCGAAGTTTAAAAGAAGCATTTGTTTCACCGCTCCTTGTTTTATGTTAAAAAGTTTCATGAATATAACTTTGTTGACGGCGCATTGCTTAATTTTATTTTTGGGTGGTCGTGCGTATGAAATTTCATTTGCCAGTGCGTTGCTGGAGCGTTTGTTTGTATTTGGTTAGCATTTTTTTATGTAAATTATCATTTTGTGAGCAGAAGTGTTATTTTATTTTTTGTGAAGAATATACTGGGTGTAAAAAAGTGCAATCATTATCAAATCATGTTATGAGTTGAGTCTAGAATTCAGGAAAATAGGAAATAAAGTACCTACACGTTGAAATTTAATAACATATTTTTTGGTCGCTGTTCATCTCGTAAGGTTCACATCGAGGCACAGAAAAAAAGTTTTTTTCACCTAAGATGGCGGAAAAGCACCAATCTATAAAATAAATTCAAAAGCATGTTTCCAACCGCCGTTTACCGTACTCAGTGTATTAGACACAACACAGGCACTGTAGGACGCAGATGCGCGGTGTCGTTACTGGTTACACTTCAGAACTCATAACCGTTATTGGACTCATCATCGTCGTCGTTACTGTGATCACTCGGCTGCTGTGTTCCACTTGCGACTGTTGACAAATGTGGTATAAGTTTAAGGTACCGACTGGGTTTATTTACGGTGACGTAGAGGACAAAAAATCATCAGGAAAAAAGGTAATAGACGGATAGATAGATAACTCTTTATTGCACACAACATTATTGAATTTTCAAATTTGTTTAAAGGAAATGTACAATTTAGGCGGTCTTATCGCTATAAGCGATCTCTTCCAGACAACCGTTATCAGCAGGGTCTATACACAAAGATCATAAGTAGTCTAGATAATTATACTTAACGTGATATTATAATGCCTACACAATTATTACTTAAATTGTAGTGATTTTTAACAATAATGAAATACCAGAGAGAGTGAGAGAGAAAGGAGAAATAGATCCTCTCACTACGTCAATGTGAAGAAAAATAAAGAAGAACGCCTTAATAAATGCGCCTCACTTATGTATGGAGAAAGCACTAAAATTACTTCAACGGTTTATCTTGAATGTTACTGACTAGTAGGTACACACACGGTTCAAAGTGGAGCAAGTCCCTTGCGATGCATACTAAAGCTGCGCATTACGGCGAGCGATTATCGGTGGCTTATGCAAATCGCATAGTTGTAGATGAGCTTGCTAATTTATATTGCTGACAGTCAACTTTTATGAACATCCTCCGTGATGATGATCAATAGATCAATAGGTCATCATCATCAGCCAAGCCAAATCATGCCAGGGGAGGGTTCAGAATCAAAATTAAAACACGTACATCTAAAACACGGTAAAATAAGAATCAGAAAAAAAGGACTCGTGAAACATCACTCACCCAAAATTAGGGGTAGGTACTTTAATTTTTCCATAACTTGAATGACTTTAAAAAACAGAACACTAAAAATGTATTTATTTACACTATAACCGCACTATTGAAATGCTGTAATGCGATGGTTAAAATGATAAACGCCGTTATAAATAAACTGATAATGTTATTTTCATTTTAAAATTGCTGACATTATAATAACCCACAATATTCGTGGCTTTGAGTTTAAAATTCAAGCACGAGCATAGGCAAGTTGTTAATATGTTTGCGTATAATTTCTGAAAAGAGTGCTGAATCGATATTTACTTTGTATTAAGAGTATTCGAACCCATTTAATTAGTTTTAGCATGAAACAGTTTAACTAAGATTCTTTTAAGGC
The DNA here is from genome assembly GCA_963584085.1 of Pyrausta aurata. Classification (NCBI taxonomy): domain Eukaryota; kingdom Metazoa; phylum Arthropoda; class Insecta; order Lepidoptera; family Crambidae; genus Pyrausta; species Pyrausta aurata. The sequence continues at coordinate 5,270,028 of OY757255.1, read as the reverse complement.
AATTGCTTTTGGACTAAGGTACTTGTAAGTTTTAAAATATCATAATAATCACTTATAATCTTTCTGCATGACCTAAAGGTATGACTGGGAAAGAATGCTTTTAATATTAAGTCCAAATTGTACACTGTTAGTTGTGCAATAAAGTTATTAAATAAATAAATAAAATAATCCTTTAATAAGCTAAGCTAAGTATAATGACCGATAACCATTTTGGGTAAATACCTAGGTATTTGAAAAACAAAAGCTACATCATACTACTGACAAAATAAACGTTAAACTTACATAACGTCGTCAAAATTATGAAACGCTTAATAGTGACATTGCTACGAATAAGTAAAAATAGGTACACCTATTATAAATTAATATGTTGTGCCCTATGTCTCCACAACCGCTTACTTATTTTCATCTTCTTAGGAGGAACATAATTATGTTCACTTAAAAAGAAAATACATTTGTATGGCTCCTTAAATATGAAATATCGTAAGCTTTCTTTCAGTGAAAACATATTGTGGACTGGAGTCCCACGGGAAAGGTCTGCAATTAGATGGGCCCGTAGGTAGGATCACAGCCGAAAAAGAACAAACAAATAGGCAGGTATAAACAAATACCCACAAAAGTATGATTTATGTATCTTTTGACTCTCTCTTGCGCTGAAAAATGGCGTCGCGTGTTGCGTTCTAAGAAATAAATGATTTTGAAAAGTAACTCGTGTTTACCTAAGCTCTTTTTACTACATTTTTGAAATCAAAGATAAAAAACTGTGGTAAATATATTTTTTTGATGAAATATTCATTTTGAAAACTAAAAACCTACATAAATACTTAGATTTGTATCTGGCATAATTGAGAAGTGTCGAGAGTACTGGAATAATTGGGTTTCTACTTTTAGTAAACAAACAGCAATATTTAAGACACAATATGATTGTACAATGTTTCTTCTAATTGCTCATTTTATTTTCCCGAAAACCAACCAAGTACCTAGTACTTAGTAGTTTTTTGTAAGAAGAGTGGGCTGTCCTTTCCACTTATTCTATGGTTAAAAACAAAAGCCGATTACACCGTGCAGTCACAGACCCTCTATTTCGCAGATTAGATGGTGAATGCTCCTATCTATCAAACTTCTTACTCTCAATTATTCAGAAGGCAATCAAAAGCGGTTATTGCTAAAAAGTATCGAGATCAAAATTAACTTTTATTTCCCTGGGACATGTCTGAGCTGGGATTACGAATATTTAAAAAAATACTTCTGCATCGGTTTGAGTATTGTTCAGATAGCCCAGTCCTTTTAAAAACTGCAGAAAATATTTTTGTTTGAGTACTTAGTCCACCGACAAGATGGACAGACGACCTTGTATCGCAGGATCAAACTGGATGCAGAACGCTAGTGATCAGTCGATGTTGAAAGCCGTGGGGGAGGCCTATGTTCAGCAGTGGACGTCCTTTGGCTAATAATGAGGACGATGAGAACTTAGTAATCTTTCATCGCTAGGTACATTATTTGATCCAACTTTTATAGACTCAAGTATAGAATATAAGTGAAATACACTTTCGTAAAAAAAAAAAAATGATTTCTGACTGACGAATGCATGATTTTCAGTACTTTATAGTACACGTGTATCACAGTTTGATTATTATACTTAAAAATCCAATAAACCATTTATTCCTATATTAATTTCCATACACGGTTTGAGATTATCTCTGTTCTGTAATCAGTACAAGCTTTAAGTTGGGTGTATCTTTATACAGTTCTTTGAGCTTGTTTCTTAAAAACGTGTTTCATGGAAATCTGCTACATTTCACGATTCAAAGGAATAATCTCAATCGTTGAAATGCAACCTGTTTTCGCTGAAACTTCGTGCTGTGACTGAAAAATTGTTGTAGACGACGTTAAAACACTGCCTGGAAGTAACTGCGAGTGTTGACAAATTCATACCAGGATATCGATAGAAAAATATAAATTGATAACAAAATGTCTCTGCCAGAGTAATAGCGTATGTGTTTATGGAAGACATTTAAATCAAGAACTTCTACTTATGTCAATACCAACTTACCTTAAGAAAAATAATCCTGTATTATTTTAATATAATGTCAACATTTTCTCTTCCGCTGATCTTTGTCATTCTCATGAACGAATAAACGGTAACAAGACTATTTAGTTACAAAAATTATAAGTAGATGTAGTTATTGGATACTACTTAAATTGTTTATAGAAATGCAAGCAAAAAATGCTGCGATTTCCCGTCGTCACTGTGTCTCGTTACTTTTACTATGTTAGGAGATATGTCGTCACTGTCGAAGACAGGTGTCGATATTTTGCGTCACTAAAATCTACGACACCATTTGCACAGTTAAGCGGCTGACAAACATTTCATATTAATCTTGAAAAACAGCGAAACTCAGCAAGAATTCCAGATGTTGCATTTTAAAATTGACTTGCCCTACTTTCTGACTTTCCATTCCAGCCTTTTAACACGACTGCGTTTTAATTCCAGCAAAATGTTCCTGCATAAATATACTTGGCGATTTTGTTTTTTTAGCAGTCTCAGTAGAACGGATTTTAAATCACACTTTTCTTTGTGAAGTGAGCTGGAAAGGTAACGTTTTTTCTAGGACGAACATTAAGTAAATACTAATGTATTCAACAATATTTTCCGTCAGCCAGGGCCTCAGTTCCGCTAATTAAGTCGTCACTAAGTTGTGCATCAGCTGTACTACGAGAGTACAATTGATCGCTATTCTGATAGCGGCGCGTCACCTTTCGCTGCTGAATTTAAGCACACGATGTGTTACAATAGCACTACTGAATGACTACCTACTGTAGTCCAACAGTAGATGCCGAAAATACGTGAATCGGGGAGCAGGGCTTTCCAACTAAGCACGAATTCATCAAAGTATTGCTTTCTTTAAGTTTAAATCTTTTTACCGACTAAAAAAAGGAGGTTGTATTCAATGAAAAAAGCCTTTGATCGATAAGTTATCGTTGAAACAATGGGATTATTATTCAAATCCATTTTAAGAATAGGTGTGCTGAATGTCAATGTGGCGCGATATTTCATGGCTCCCTCTCGTCTCTGGAGCATATTGAATCTGAAATAAACCGCTCGAAGGGGAGGGCACAATGGCGAGTATGACAGCCTGGGCCGCATAGAACCTCCCAGGTGCTACCTTTTTATTATTTACACCGCATTTCAAGGAGTGTTTGCTTTGAGCTTTACTTTGATTTCGCGAAAGTGGCGAAATGTAAACGTGTGATCTGAATACGGAGCATAGACTACATCCCTTTTTATGCTAAGTGCTTGCGTTGTGTTACGTCGGAGGGTAGATAGGTTCTTTTATGGCTGTTTTCAGTAGGTCTTTTGTCTTTATGGAGAGCTGTTCAAGGTCGGCGCTATTACGGAAGTGAAAGTAAGTATCTTTTCTATGCCCGGAGATAGTATCTTGTGAATAGTCCGGCCCTGAAGCGAGTATTGTGTACATAAAAGTAGCGTACTGTACTAAAAGTTTTATTTTCTTTCCGAGCTATTAACGTGTGCTGGTTTACTATAAGAGTTGATGAATATGACAGAAACGAATGTTTTGATGAACTATTTTATGTATACATACATGATATAAACAATATGTGCTTTCGTATTTAGCAAAGTATTTTAATTCAAATATGAAAACATTATTGACATGTTTATCAACCGTACTTCCGTAAGCAGAATCTCCGTTACAAATACGCAGAATTGATTCCCCCAATTGGATAATGAAATAAAGGTTTGTACGATCTCAGTCGGAACCACGTCGACGAGCCCAATGAACGTTTTCGCCGAATTAAACCGAATTAGTACGAAGTGAACACGCGAAATCGCACAGTTATTTACAACGAGTCACAACTCTCCAAAACACGATGTTAAATTCCAAATGAATAGGCCCCTGTAAGAGAGCATTAACTCAACTCCGCGTAAAGTACGGAAACGCGCTCCAACGCTTCGCAATTATTGTCAAAGATTAGAATTTAGAACTGAGTGTTAAGTTCTTAGGTAGACACTTTAAAATTGTCTTTAATTTTAAAATCCTAATAAATCTTCTTCTCCATGATACCTTTTGTACATTATCAATGGGTTTCTTAATAATCTTTCTATACATATAATAAGACTGTAAAAGATCGATTTCTGTACATTGAAGATTTTTATGAAAAATTGTTACAGGGGGTCTTAATTACCGTAATAGAAGCCAAAACAACAATTTTTAAAATTTTTGTCTGTCTGTCTGTCTGTCTGTCTGTCTGTCTGTCTGTTTGTCCGGGCTAATCTCAGAATCTACTGGACCGATTTTGATGGGGCTTTTTTTATTTGACTCAGCATCACTTGGAGAGTAAACTAGGATAGAAATAATCACGCCAATAGACTTAGGGGGTAGGCAGAAAATATATATATATAAAAGAAAGTCGTGTTTGTTACAACACTTATAACTTGAGAACGGCTGAACCGATTTGGCTGAAAGTTGGTGGGGTGGTAGCTTAGAATCAGGAAAAGCATATAGGATACTTTTTGTCCCGCTAGACGGGGCCGGGGCTGGGGTAGCACGGGACCGGGACGAAACGGTGGGGAGATAGCTTAGTACCAGGAGAAGGACATAAGATACTGCATATAGGATACTTTTTGTCCCGCTAGACGGGGCCGGGGCTGGGGTAGCACGGGACCGGGACGAAACGGTGGGGAGGTAGCTTAGTACCAGGAGAAGGACATAGGATACTTTTTATCCCGTTCGATGGGGCCGGGGCTAAGGCGGGACGGGCTGAGGCGAAACAATTTAAAATAAATGTGGGTGGAAATGAATCTGTAAAGTGTTTTAATTCAATGTGTAGTGTTTCCTCCATATTGGTTTGTATAAATTAAATGAATATTTGGTACTTTATGGTACTTGCCAAAGTATAACAAAACAGTGCCATGAAAAAATTTATATTTAGATCCATTTTTTCCACACAACAAAGTAAAATGTTAGTAAAGTAGTAGTTTTTTTTGTGGCAAAGTAGTAGTTAAAAGTAAAGTAACCATATTATCCTATCAAACAAAGGAATTCCTAATCGAAATACAAATTGTGAACGTCCAAATAATCGGTATGGTCATAATAATTGATCACCTTTGATGTACCTACTACTTGCTTCTTATTGTTGTAATATGGCCAATTTTAATGATAAGTGAGTACTAAAATGTACTATATAAATACTTTATATCTTGCGTACTTATAAGTACTTATACTTAAGTATCTTATTTGTAAAATCATAATAAGCCTATAAATTAAAAATTCTATCCAAAGTCACTATTCCACGCGGACGAAGTCGCGGGCACAGCTAGTCCTGTTAATAAAATAGGCTTTTCTTTAAGAAATCAAGCACTGTTTATGTTAATATATTTAAGTGTTATTGTCAGCTTAAAGAATGTGAATAGGTATGAATTAATTATTGGAATTGTTGGTAATACGGTCTTGAGTAATGTGAAGAAAAATTACATTTTAAAGATATTTTGTTGGCTTGTACACCTTGTTAAAATTAGAGAAATCGAAATATTAATGGCCGCTAGAGCGCACAGTGACTAATGAATGAATGACGTCTTCAATGATATTTCGTTGCTATTGTTTTCCAAATTATATCTCGACTATTTACCTATTGCACGGGACCATTTAAATATTTAACCTCAGAGCTACGAGTCTTAACCAGAGGGTAGGCATTAAACTATTGTGCCTTCTGCACAACCCACTCTTTGCTTTAAAATCAACTCTCCCGGAATCTGCGGCAGGAGCGCGGCGCACTCGGCCCGCTGTTCATTTGTCACTGGTATTACAAAAAGCCGCGGTCCGAGCGCTGTCGTCGCCATAATGAGTTTCACTTCGCAAATGACGTTTCTGTTACTCAAAAATAAACGGCAGTGATAATTAATGGAATGGTTTAAGAGCCAGATGGGAGTTTTGAGCGCGGTGTGTCGTAAGTGCTATAGCTGTGTAGTAGGATAATTGTTTTAATGATAGTATTTTAATTACGGAAAAAATGTTTGTAGCATTTGCTTTGCATTTGCAATTGCTTGGACCTTTTTGTATGTTTGAAAAGAAAAGAAAAGAAAATATATTTTTTAGAGAGAGATCACAAACACATAACATACAAAATATGTCAAAAAAAATATGTTACACTGGCCTAAATAAAGGTACATGCCCGCCAATCAGTTTATGTCGCAGGGTGTGTATTTCTGTATGCAACGTAATGTAAGCTCTTAATAACTTATTAATATGTTTGACTTTTCTCCACATACGTAACTCTATGACGAATATTTTTTTCAACTGTTTGGAAATGCTCGCATTTGGAAGTATGCTCTCACGTATCTAATAAACAAAGTGAACAATTTCCAACTAAAATCCAATCCGAGTAAATTACCTTTAAACTTACCCTTCCCGATAATTATCTGGCACACCGAGACATCCGAAGCGAGTTTCAAACGACACCCTGAGGGCTTTCTCACGCCCTTCGACTTATCTATTTCCGATTAGAAACAGAAATAAATTGCGCCAAAGATACATCTGAAACAAAGCGAGGAACTTCACAGATTAATTCTTTAGATAAAATTTCACGGATGGGATACCGTAAGTACTTTAAGACACTTCGGATTTTCACCGCGTAGCATAGAGTTGAGAAGGGTTAGAGGTTGCAGTGTTTTACAAGACGTGTTGTGATTGCGTTTACGTACTACTTAAGTAAGCACGAACACAGTTTGTAACTAAAAATTCTAGGATATATGAAAGTATTAGAAAGAGGATTCTTAATATTCACTGATTAAACTCTCTGCCTTACCAAGCGGTTAACTGGTAGAGAATGCCATAGGGCATTAAGACCGCCGATTGTACAATTTACAGTGCAATTATGTCTAAATAAATAAATAAATATTCGAAGGTTAGGACATATTATTGTAAGGTGAGCATATTGATGAAACAGGTGGTTTGAAATAAAAGCTTATTTGTTATTATAAGTAATTTAAGGTTTAAAATTGATATATTTGCCTACCCAGAAATGTGGAGAATATAAAAGTGAAATGATAACAACTTTCTTGGAACTAATAATCAACTGTCCCAATTTTTTCATAACACAAAAGCACTTACAATTTTACCGATAGTGGAATTTATGAAATATTAATCGGTCGATTTAATCATTAAATCGGATAATGTCTACGTTTTAATTTGGCCCGGCGAGTCCCGCGGTCCCTTGGGTCCCGTCCTTTTTATGGCTTCCTCTAGGCAAGCGCTTTAATGTCCGCTAAGAAACATTTTATCTTTTTCTAGTTTGTCTTTCCAAAGGAAAAGGGTTCATTTACTCCGTGACACAGTTCTGATAAAAAAACTGTACCCGCTTCAGGCTTATCTAGTTCTTCACCCGTCTGCTCGATGGAGTGGATGGTCGAATGAAGATGTGAAGGGGAATAAAAATATAATGCAAGGGACAATCGGAGTATGATAGTATTTTATTATAGAGGGATGGTCAGACGAAATTAGTGGGGTGACGGCGCCAGTCACACACTTCTTACACAACGCGTCTTTTATTAAGATTTTACGAGTACATCAATGTAATATTTCAACGTTAGTGGAACCAACAAACCAAAGAAAACAGTTCCAATTCAATTTTCAGAAATGGAAACATGATCTCTACGTATTTCGTTTCAATAACACTGTATTGTCTGGAAGACAAATGTACCTATTTTCCACTTTAAACAAAATCGAACAAAATTGGTTCCGTCCTGCACTGTCTGGTTTTTATTCCTAATGTATTTTCAACAGGGAACAAAGAGCAAAACGAGAGCTGTAATAAGAGAATGAAGATTGGATTCGCTTTGTCAGGAAACTACAAAAGGAAATAATAAAATAAAATAATCAGCGACACAAACGTTAATGTTTGGATTTATAACGTTCTGTATTCTCATACAGGAACGCTTTGGGACATAGTTCTTTGTTTTTGTACTTGATGCATTAACGCCATCATAATTATATCGAGTTTTAAGAATCGTTGTATATTGTATACTTATGTAAAGTAAGTTTTATAAAGAAAGTGGCGCCCACTGTGGTACGAACTAAAATATAGCAAATTCTAACTTTGTAATTGACTAATAAATGCCCTAATGACTTTACAAACAAATTAAACCTGTTTAACAGTTAATTAATAACACTATTTACTTATTCTGTTTACGCAGTGCAATTGAGCGATTTGTTGATTTTGTTAGCGTGATTTCGATATTTTACTTTGGGAGCCATAACAAATTGAAATTACAGATAATTTGCATACTGAATAAATTAAATTCTTGTTGATGTCCACGTGAATAAAACAAACGTAAATTAGGTGAGTACATTTCAGTTTTGTTAAGTGAATTCACGCTTTATAAACTTCCGTCATGATTAGTCGTTTATCATATTAAATCTTTAAAACATGATTTCACTATAAGCTTATCCATAAATAATATTTAGCAAAGGCCTGGGCACAACCATAGCCCTTTAGTTCAAGTCCAATCACACCAGAAAAAAAACCTATGAGTATCCCGCATAACTAATAATGAGTTTAATATCAATCAAAACGAAAAAAGATGATCTCAATATTAATTTCCCACTGTCAAATGCAATGTCGAAATTAATCCTTACAAATTAGTTGGTCCTATGTCAAAATATTACGTTAGGGGCCCGCAACCGTTGTCAGGTCTCCATTTTGCAGAATGCTCGATAATGGGAGCAATTAAAATGTATGGAGGCTTAACTGCACTGCCCTGCGAATTAATTTATAGTCAGGCCGAAATAACCCCCCCTGCTGCCTCCCCTACGGAACCTGTTTAGGTTATGTTTTTATTACACGTAAAAGCATGGCAATCGGTTTTAATTGCGTCACTGAGGGATAACCGAATGGAACATTTCAGTGGGAAAATGCTTTAAAAATGGATAGGTAGAAGTTTGGCTTGGTACCCCACAGTAGCGGGTCGATTACAAAACAAACGAATTGTTATAATTTATATTTATTTATCTCCGAGTTTTTATCATAATATAAAAAAAGCGAATAGCGATTGGATCAAACAAAATATACCTATACAAAGTAAAGAGTGCGTGGTGACTTTAATGTCATGCAACTTGTACGGAATAACTTCCCATTCACTTTATATGTAACTTTAGCTTTTTCAATAACTAATTGGGAGATTTGCACTGTGGTGTGTGACGACACACATCAATATCACTCATACGTCAAGTGACCCGTAATAAATAATATTGTTTTATTATCTTGTAAAATAATCCTACATAAGTAAAAGGTCAAGGAAATGTCATATGACGTATAATTAGTAGCCTGCATATAAGCCGCTGGAAAATGTACAATAAAGAGAGTTCAGTGACAACCACCTTCAACTACGTTGTCTTACTTCAACGCCCTCGTCACGCCTGCGTATTTCCATAGCACCTTGATAAGTTTGTAATGGCATTTATGTTAATGTATAAAAATTAAACCCTTAAAAACGCAGACAACCCAAATGGGTTCGACTTACTGCTAAATTAGCAGTAAGACGACGCTGCAGACAGCATTGAGGGAGCTCGCCCATTTTGGGCACTTGCCACCAGAGGGCAGCCATTAAGCGATTGTGAAATACGTCGCAGCTGTATGGTAATCCGGCCATATCAATTTATTGTCGCTCTAAACAGCCGTTTTGCCCGCACCTTCTGCCCTTCCAATTAGTGGCTGCGTCAATGCGCTATAATGTCTCAATGTTTCGATCGTTGGCGTTTGGTCACAGAAGATAAATTGCAGCAAGCTAGTGTAGCAGAAATCCTCAGTAATATTTGGAATATGGTGTTTATGTAGCTTGTAACGTTTTCTCGCTGAAAATTTATTTTCAAAATAAACATTTTGCGTTTAAATCAAATTTCGTACATTTAATTTAATTTGGTACTATTTATTCCATTTGAGATTACTTGAGCCCATTACTTGGGCATTGAAAAATAAAACATCAACAGAACTCATGCGCGACTTTGGAATAATGAATAATTGTAGCTTCTTCTTAATGTCAGTCAAGTTTGTATGTTTTTAAAAATAAAATGAATTATGAAGAAATAGAACAGTTTACATTTTAACAGAAATATGTAGAACTAAAGCGGTCTTATCGCCAAAGGCAATCTCTTCCAGACAATCTTTGGGTAAAGGAATAAACTATTCATAGGATGGGGAACTTTTGTGCAGAGTATAAAAAAGTAATAAAATGACCAGAACAAATCGATATCGATTTAATGTATTGACTTATAATATGAGTATCTAGGTATTAAAACGTTTTGAAATGTGTTTGCATTTGAAACCCGTTTGCATACGAAAGATTTCCATTCATTTTGAAACCAATCTGAATCAAATGCATCGTCAAATAACACTTCAATTAAATGGCTTATTAATTCGTAAACTAATGAAGCTCGAATGAAATGAAACACCAAAATAGCTTTGACGGCTAAATAGCAACACTACGAATGAAAAGCTAATGATAAATATTTCCATAGCCAGCCAATTAGGGTCGCTGCCATAAATAGGGGCTTTCGAAAGCGCCGTAATTCTATTAAATGATTAAATAATTCTGTAGAGTTCAAAGGAGATGCGCTTTTACAAGTAGAACGAGGCAAATAGAAGCGGGGAGGAAAAAACGCACGCAGTTGATAGTGTTGGGTTGGACAAGCTGGAAAGTATATGTCGATATACAGGTTTCAAAAATATACATGGTTCAAAGCATACACTGATATATCCTAATTAGATTATGGTGGGCTGAAACCTGAACTAGGATGAATAAGTCACTACGCGTGACGTATTCTTCTTCGCGTGTCGATAAGTTAATAATATGGCCTTCTAAAGTGAATATACTTAAGTGCAAAGAGTTTAAAATAGGTTACAATACGTTTGCTGCTATGGTAACCGTTTCAGAAAGTTTGTGTTTAGTACAATTGGCGCTGTATTCATAATAAGGCAGGCGAGTTGAAACGCTGTAAAGTGGTAAATTAATAAAGTTTTTTAAATTATTTGGAATTTAACATACATTTATGATGGCAAAGAAAGTAGTTAATACGGCCTCTTCCTTTTCAAACCATAAAATCTTTATTGGCTAAAGATGCAATCATCGACAGATTAACATCGTGCACATCACTAAACTAAATCGCTGCGCAGTGGCTTTTGAACGAAGGGTGCAATAAGGTGCACAAATTAGAGCAATTTAACTTAGGAACGTGTCACGTGACGTGATATAGTGCACCGGAAATGCAAGGTAGCGGTAATGTCGCAGTATAAATCATTCGGGCTTCGAAGCCTTCCTACGATTGCAGGCTACAGCAATCAGGTAATTAAACGTCAGAATGTAATTAAGGTATCGTCTGGTGTCATCAATCTTGTACTACGTTCTTTTATAAGTATGCCTATTTGAAAGTTGTTTTAGACTTTACGCTTATACATAAGGGAAAAACTCCACCAAGTCACAAAAAAAAATGTCCACAGGTCCACCTTTGTACACCATGATTTGTGCAATTAAGACTTTAAATAAATAAATAAATAAAACTTAGTGAGTAAGACTCTTAAACTCTTAGAGCTTTTTCACAGTTAGGTGACTTTAGCAGCGCTGCAGTAGCGCGATTTACGCGCGACAGTCGCGCTGCCGATAATTTCTTACTATACACGGCAGCGCGGCAGCAGCGCCGCAGCGGCGCGTAAGTCGCGCGGGTCTGTCTCACTATACCCAGTACCCATTGCAGTGGTAATACTATCCCCGTATTAGCACTACAATGGGTAATGGGTGTAGTGGGAACGACCCAGTCGCTGCTAATGTAAAGGCATCCGCTGCAGCCGCGATGCTGTCGTGCTGCTGACGCCCTGGTGTGAAGGCGCACTTAAGAATACGTTACCTAGATACCTAAAAATAGTTTTTTGCATTTATTACTACTTTTTTTTAAGAGCTAGAGCTACAAACTGGCAAAATATAATCGTGTAAGCTGTATTGAATATAGAATGGTAGTAAAAAGAGACTCTTTTATAATACTTACCTATAAATTAATCATGATTTCTCGCGCAGTCAATGAACTGTTCAAAGAGAGATTTTTTTCAGGTAGGTATTTAAAGGGTTTGGCAGGTGAAGTTAATTAAAAATCTTCGAAAACAACCGGATATCCTTAAGGTTGGGCAGGGTAATAATATTTGGTTCATCCCCCTTTGATTTCGGTTCGCCAGGCGCTCCAGGCAAAATTCCGGTGTAATTAGGTGAAATTTTTCTTTCGAATTATGGCACAAACATCCCATTGAACGGCAGATAAAAGATTTTTATCTTTCGCTTGCCGATCGTTGATGTAAATAACAAACTCATTTCTTTCGATTTTACGAGAAAAAAGGAAATGATTTCCGTAATTTGGCGTAACGATTAGAATTTGACCGAACTCTGGGAAAATATCTGTTTCAAAAAGAAAATGTTTTTCCTTGTTGATTCGTTTTCTTATATTCAAATAATAATTTTGTTTGTTACCTAAATATTGGGTAATTTATAACATCGAAGTGTAAAAAGAATGATTTTACGAGTTTTTACAGCGAGAAAAATAAAACGTTTTTAGGGTTCCGTAGTCCAACAAGGAACCCTTATAGTTTTGCTATGTCTGTCTGTCCGTCTGTTTGGTCCTAAATAATTGGGCATTTTAACCACGACGCCAATGAAATATATGTTTTTCGGTGTACCTCCCCTACACTTCAAGTAGGAATTCTATTTTTTACTCAAAAGTATCCTTTAGTGTAAGGTATCGATCGTTGGATAGGTATTTATAATGGTTTAGGGTGTGCAAACATATTTTGTTAATACAGCCATTGTTTTTAGGGTTCCGTAGTTGAATGGCAAAAAACGGAACCCTTATAGTTTCGTCAAGTCTGTCTGTCTGTCTGTCTGTCTGTCTGTCTGTCTGTCTGTCTGTCCGTCCGTATGTCACAGCCACTTTATTCTGAAACTATAAGCGTCACTTAGCTGAAACTTGGTAGGTAGATGTATTTTGATCACCGCTTTCCGATTCAGGTACAAAAAGTAAGAAAAAATAATATTTAAGGGGGGGCTCCCATACATGAAACTAAAACCTAAAAAAATTTTTTTACTCAAACCTATGCGTGTGGGGTATCTATGGATAGGTCTTTTAAAATGATGTTGAGGTTTCTATAACCATTTTTTCTAAAAGTGTAAGGTTTGAGATATAGACGCTTCCAAAGTGGTAAAATGGGCGTCCCCCCCCATCTAACTTTTGAACAAAGAAAGTGAAAGTTTTGAAAAAAATATATGATGTAGATCTCAACAAAAACTTGCAACGAAAATTGGTTTGAAGGAGATCGAACCAGTAGTTTTTGAGATATTGCACATTTTTATCAACCGCAAATATAACTTTGTCTTTCATACAAACATTATGAAAAACAAAGTTATTTTTGCCGTCGCAATATATTGTGATGTTTTCGTGAAGTGAAAGTAAGTGGACCCTGAATTCAGTTAAGGGTGGCACGGAACCCTCAGTGCGCGGGTCCGACACGCACTTAACCGGTTTTTTTTAATCATTGATAAAACTGACGTTAAATACAGTTTTGTATTGTCTATTTTATTTGTTGACAACACTTTGTTTTCAGTCTGAAACGACAAACATTTTTGATAAGACACTGTTCGCTGTATACAGGGTGACTTTGTAAACATTGGCAATATTGTGAACTAAGAACCTACTCATGATTCCCTTCCACATATTCAAATGAATATTAATTGTTATGAAATATCATTTCTTTACAGTATATGAGGGTAAAAATTATTATAAATATAGTCTAGCTGGCTAGTTGATAGTAACTCGCACTTGGCCGGTTATTTTACATATCTTAATATAGCAGAACGCTAAGATTTAATTTTTTCTTGAAAAGATTCTTGCTACTAGTATTAAATCATTGGTTGTAATTTGGTGTTTCAACTTTTTTTAATGGAATCCTGCTATTAATATCGAACAAAACGAAGTCTCCACTAATCGCAAAAACCTGCCAATTTATTGAAGTCTAAAGAGACATTCAATAAATTGGCAGGTTTTTAAAAATATGCAAATTATTGCAAATAAAATACATGATGATTGAAAACTCTTTTATCGAAGTTTAATTTAAGTACACAATGGCAATTTCGAAGTTAGCCCGAACCGATTCAGATTCAAAGTGGCTTTCGGAATTAATTCGATTTTTACTGAACTTTACAGACAGAGATGTTCTTTCCCATTTAACTTTTGACTTGGCCACACTTTGTTGCTGGAAATACCTATCTTACAATATTTCTTGGATTCAGGAAGGAAAAAAGAGTTTTATAATTCAAATAAGTACGCAGGTTATGTTGATTACGATCAGTTTTACAAACAAGTCAGAAAAAATATATAGAATTATACATAAGTATTAGCCACATTGGATGCGGTCTGCGGTCCGGTCCATGCATAATTTCCCAGGCGTTGTTATTTTTTTGATAGAGCGGACCTGTACGAAAGCCCTTAAAAGTCGTCATCTAAAGATCGACAAAATAGTGGATAGTAAGCACAGCACATTTTTATTAATAAAACCGTCATTGCACTGCCAGATATCGTAAGAGTGTAAACTCTAGGTAGATATTAAAAAATATTTTCAACCAGAAAAATAATCGCACCTAAACCGTTTTCTAACCACCAATTCCGAGACAGTGCACGTAAGTTCCGTGACGATAAATCGTCGCTTATTTAATGAGTTTCCTCCGTCGTTAACCGTCTCCCCCGGGCAATAACGGACGGTATCGTTATACAAAACGCCTTGGAACATATGTGACAAGATCCTGAGATATTGGATGTAAAACTAAATAATGTGACGCATTTTGCGAGTGCAGAAAGGTATATAGGTACGCGTCGCTAGTCGCTACATAATTTGCATTTAGTATCCAAGGTACCTGAGTTTCAGTTTCAGTTTCTAATTTAAATAATATCTTACACTGGGAAATATTGTACGTTATAAAAAAAAAGTCTTGAAGCATGTGTTACAAGATTCTAATATATTAGATGTAAAACAAAATATATGACGCATTATGTGAGAGAATGAATTAGATGGAATGTACACTTCCTACTTAGAGCGAAGCCGCATTGTATTTGCGTTGCGTCTCCGTTACGGTGCGTTGCGTATTTAGAACGCGCGTGCAACGGATATGAGTGATAATATGCACTGACGTAACGCAACGCAAATGTGGATTCTCTCCTAAATCTAATAAAGTAATAAAATCTATATAGAAAATATTGATAGGGATATAAAAGTGTAATAGTGAGTTGATTGACGTTTTGATTCGAATCAAAGGGCTTAACTTTAAGTTTTGTAACTTTGCTATCGACACGTCTTCCATTAAAATGTTCAGTAATTACAGGCTCTACCTTTGAGTTGTTCGTATGTCTCTGTCACTGTAATTGTAGGTCTCACGTGACCTATGGGTTATAGTCAGATGGTCAACGTTAACTATTGAAATAAAGACATTGCGAGGATTTTTGATTTGACAGGTGATATCGATATTTTTATTTATACACGCTTTTAGGCAATCAAACAAATAAAAAACTACTGAGGAATATAACCTGCAGCCACAGTGACGCTGAAATTTTTGATAATTCGCCTCGGTAAGTTCCCCCGTCACATATCAAACATCGTTTTAACCGATGCAGCAATATCTTTTTTTGCTAGCCGTTGCTGACAGGGACGCATGGAGTAGTTTGGGAGAGGCCTTTGCCCAGCAGTGGGACAGCAACGGCAAGCAATATCTTAAAAAATGTTTTTTTTTTGTGTTTTATTCCAATGTTGTTATCAATTTCATAAAAACACGAATTTTGTCTGAGCATTATTTGAGTGCCACCTGGCGTTTGACAGGTAAAACCGTGTCGAGACTTTTTCATCATCGATGACATTGCGGGTAACAAAAATGATTAGTCCATAAGTAGGTAACCTATGCTAAATAATCAAACGTACACTCCGGTCAAAAGGTCGATGAACGGTACCTAACTTCATTGCTACGAGCAATGTTAAAACAATTTTTAACATACTTTTCTTTGAGCCCAATTTAATGATACCAGTTACAATAAAAGTTTTTAAGTACCTAATCTAATTATGAATAATAAAAAACCTTATGAATATTTTACTGCCTTTAGGGTAGACTTAGAAAATTAGCATTAACGGTAGCAGTTAAAATATAATGATAAGTGACTATCGCTTTCGTCCCTTTCGAGATAAATAGGCTCAAAGGGGCCAAAGAAATATCGTTAATGAATCAAAGACAAAACACGCCTTCAACGGCAAAAAGCACTGATTAATGAAGTATGAGGGAATTCCTATTTGTAGGTAATAAATAGGGGTCTACTGCGATGTTGCGTTGGATTTATTTTTGTTTTATAGATGTAAATAGAACGTTATTTAACTTTCTTCGTAAATACTGCCGTCTGACTGACCGCACTATGTAATGCGAGTTATGCGAGCGTACTTATATTCCTTACAACGCAGAAAATTGTTAAGATTGGTCATCGAAAATAATTTTACTAGCATTTAGAATTGTACCTACGCGATTGCAATCGTTATGTTAATTAGAAGCTTACTTTGATGCTTTTAAAATACTGCACTGATCAAGTCGCAAATTATGGTACCGGTTTTGTAACTACTTTTTTTTATTGTTCGACTACGGGAATGTCGAGCTCGCGGAGCTAGCGGTTTACTTCCGCGAACATTCGTTCATTCATTTCATTTGTTCATTTTGGGGCTTTTATTGATTTATGTGTTATTGAACAGTTTGTTGAAAAAGTTTTATGTAGAATACACCCCAGACAGACTGGGAAAGTGACAAGATCCTTCAAAGGCGCGTCCCCGCCTCCCTTGATTAATTCGAGAGTCCTTCGAGCGAGATTAAAAGTCGCAAACCACCTCATCGAGGAATGCATGAGCTTATTATGTATTATTAATTCCGAGGGAATCGAAAGAATGTCTTTGTTAGAATTAATTTGTATCAAAGTCCTTAAGAGGCATCGCTGATTGGACGACTTACGAAGTAAGTTATTTTGGTAATTGAAATTTTAGACGTGGTTCGTGAATTTGAGCATAGACGTGGTTGTGAAATTTGATAGGAGTTTTTGGTCTTACAATCTAAGATTGGTTTTATGACTTTATAAACCACTATGATGTGATTGAGTATGCCTGTAAGTATGCCAATAGATACCAATCTAAAGGGTAAACTTTACGAAGGTATGTCTCAACTGTACTATTTGAGTAGGTATCTATGCTAACATTTGTCACATACATTTTTAACTCCGTAATTGATCACTCAATTTTATGCAACACCGCATTGTCGATAAAACTATTAAAAGCGTATATTATGACGGCATAAAGTCCGTTGTAAGCCTTTAATCGAGTAATAAAATAAATTGTGACCGCGGTCCCGGCGCTCGCTGCAAAATGTCAATTTTAATTTCATACGATAACAGCAACAATGTTTACGGGGAAGCCTATGAAAGATGTGGTAATTGATGCAAACGGATGGGTATATTTTGGTAGCCATTAGCACATATTTCTGTCCTATAGGATTAAAGCCAGATGTTTAAGGCAGCGGGCGTAGGCTGAAGCAAAATTTTTGACATTTCGCGTAGACAATACTGAGACAAAATTGGTGTTTTCGAGTATTTATATTTCAGACTACGCTACTAGGTGTACTATATTTCAATGTGATTAAATCGAACCAAATCTAAATGAAAATATATTAAAAATTACTTTGAAGTAGGTATTCATATAAACTACGGCCTAGGATTTGCTTTATTCTCTTCTTTCTGGATTAAGATTATTGCTACGACACTACGAAGGCATTGCCGGATGTCAGCTTTGGTCTCACAGGTATATTTTTTTAAAGTTTCATGCACAACAAACTCACACTTTATACATGGCGGACTTTATTCCAAAAGCATTTTCTACCATTTAACCATAGGTCTTAACAGAGAAAGTAAAGGTGAAAGTTATTACCTTTAACTTGTAGAAATTTTCCATGTATTGCTAGCCCATTACAGTCGGTATGCTAGAGCATCCATCACGGGTACAGGTACAGTCAGTCTCGCGTTACAGCTGTGAAGTATCGCGAGCGCAAATAGCAACTAAGCGCTGGATTTGATTACGCGTGGCCCAACGAGCCGTGTGATTGGCCCGCGCCGTGCGATAGTGTGCTTGTAGCTGTTTGTAAAATAGTTTGTAATGCTATTCTGTTTTTAAGAAAGTAGATTATTTTATTGATTTTGAAGAAACAAATATAAATAACTATTATTCAGAAGGTGTATCTATTGAAAAGTTTAAACTGTATATTTTATTTATTATTAAAAAATGTATGCTTAACGTAATCATACAAAATAGTTTTGTTTATTTCATTGCATACACAGATTTTTGTATTGTGTTTCCGTGAATAATCTACGTTGATTAGTTCGGTCAAATTCAAGAAAGCAATAGTGTAAAAAAATATCATGCAGTACTGACAAACAAAAATGGTCGTTAATAAATTGTTATAGAATTTTCAAAGCTTTTGATTTATTTTTATCAAATTTAACACGGCCAATAAGTTGTGTGATTTGTGCGTGTGCCTTGTGTCACTATACAATCTGTTGGCAGTAATAAATAACACTGGAGCTAACATATTTATCAGTGCGTTCAATGCATTATTTTGTGCTGTATTCTGTTTGTCTGTTAGCGCAGTGCAGCATTTCAATAATTCAATGAACCTTATTTTTGGCCAGCGCTATGGAGTAGGTAACGCACCACAAATTATGATGACGACTCTACTAATTTCAATCAACATGTTCAACTGTTTAGTAATGCGAGATTGACAAATTATTAGCTGTTACATAAAATTAACATTTTTTAACATGTTGTGACAGACCATTCGATAGTCTGGCATTTCAGGGGAGAGATCAAGTGCTAAATGGGCAAGGAAGTGTTACACCCCTACTTCCTGACTCCGAGTTGTTTCTGAATAACTTCAAGACTGGAAAATTCTAAACAATATCTGGCATTTGATCCCGTGGGCCCTTGGACAGAAGCCAGAGAACTGACCAATAAACCAACGAGGCCTACCGCTAGCTCTATGATACCCATATATCGCCTAATCCATGCATTACAGTGCTCACACAGACCGCTAATCGAAGCTCAGTTTCAAACATTCTCATTTTGGGCAAGAGTTAATTGTTCTGTCACAGCACGGCCGGTCGCGTAATTACAAAACGTGGACTCAACTATGCAATAAATTGTTCGACGCAATTACGTTTGCGAATATGCGGTCGGAGAAAGAGCTGAATGCACTGTTTCGGTATTGAAAAATTGGAAACGTATATTTTAAGAGTCAAAAATGGTAGCGTGTGTTCGTTCAAGTGTGACTATCGGGTGCTGTAAGCGATGCTATACAAAATGAACTTACTTAAACCAGAGGCACACTTTTCCATTGAACTACTATTACTAGCGTATGGAACTGACATCACAAACAAATTAGGTGCTCCATGAATTGATATTACGGTCATCAACTCGTAGTACAAATCATAATTTAAAATTCAAATTTTTTAATAAAACTTCACAATCTTGTCGTCGTTTTTGCGACACATTTTTTGCTTGGCATAGCTTCTCTATACGTAAGTAGTAACAACTCACTGCACTTTTCTTTCCAAGATTTCATTGGCGTTGTTGAAATTTGTAAGACCTTAAGGAAGGACCAGTTTTAGTTACTTATTTGCAAAGGTGGTTTCTACTATGGCACTTGCTACGACCGTTAGTTTTGTAATGTCTTAAAGATCTGTAAGCGTTATCTGTCCTTCATACAAAATGACGTTCCATATTTGAAATATATGTTACTTAGATAGTACTTATTTGTCGATGGTAAAGCAAGCCCTCAACTTTTTTTTATTTAGTGATAGAAAAAAGTTTTATTAGCTCATCACATTTGTAGTTTGTTCGTTTCTCTATCTTAATCAAGGAGGGTTTTTGTTAAGTTTATTCACGGTATGGTCAATATAAGCGGGTCGGGTTCCCTTTATTTCAAGTTTGGGCACGTATGTTTGTATTCGGAGTTGGTGCGAGTAGGTAGGTTTTATCTCGTGAAAGTTGTATGGTTAATTAACAATAGCTGAAGTTTCCCGGAACGTAATGCCGCGGGCCAGTGATACCGTGTTATTTGGGTAAAAGGTTAAGGTAAAATAGGATGGTAAATGAGAGTCACATTAGGTAATGAGATACTGCTCTATTTATGTAAAGTTCGAAACCTGTGTCTCGGGAAAACTTATTAATACATGATAAAACAATGTCTCAGTGATGTACAAATATAAATATATTTATTCATATACAGGTCATTTTACATTTCCATATTGCGTCGGGGTTTTCTTTTAAGTAAATAAAATACTTGTGGTAGAATATCCCCGCTCTCCATTTTATTTTTACAATAATTGATTAATAGGGTGAAAGTAGTTGATCATTTAGTACTTATTTCTTACCTTATTCATCATTATCAGACAAAATCCCATCCACTTTTAAACATACGCCGTCCTGAAGTTATAAAATAATTGTAACAACACTATTATCACATATTTGAAACGTAGGTTAGCTATTGAATGTTCTACATGCCCTTTTTCAGCTCACGCATGTATTTGATTGTATCCTATGTACGTGATAGTTTTTGTAGCTGTGAATTGGGCAAAATCAGAAAACATCGCCATGTGTTGTCCGTAATATCCCCGAATTATCAGAGCGCTGACGCCGCGCTACGTGTTCTTTGACGGAAGCACCGAAATGTTTCTTGTTTAGCCGACTTTGAAGAAGAGAAGGTTTGTTTAAAGGAACATTCACCGATAATGTTCATTCCGTAATTTACGATATTAAAAGAAGGAGAGAAAAAACACGAAGAAACCTATGTTGCTAGATAATGGTTGTTATTTATGCTTACCAAGTGACTTGAAAAAAGATAGGTCACAAATATGATAATAACGTCAGGAGTAACGCCACAAAGAAAATTAGTATCTGAAATTGATTGCTTGTAATGATATTCACTTCAGTAATATTGTATTATTTAGGCTACTTTATTACGTGAAATTAGCTAAAGAATCGATGTAAGACTACATTATGAATTTATTAGTCATTTTTTGGTGGAAGATTGTTGTGTTTGATAGAGGTTTATTATCACTCATTTTGAATTTATGACGTAAGTTCCAATTCTTAACTTTTAGGGCCTGTTTCAATATCGACAAATACACTTACGGAACGCCATTTCGTGTGTAGTAATGGACATAATAATGTTACTGGTTACTTATTAAGACAGTGAAAATTACGCAATGTTTGTAAATTCAGTTTGAATATCGCTAATAAAATCTACTTTAGTTAGTGTGAATGTGCAGTACATTGTGAAATGTATTTACTTTAAAAACGCCAGTACAGTGCAGCAGTACCTTATCGCCAAACAATCGATTCGCGTTAAATACATCCACTCGATCTGAATGCATCTTGATAAAAAGGAAAAACAAGTCATATACTAATAACTGGCTTAAAACTGAGTGCGCGGAGTGCATCGGCCGGTGTGAGTGCAAGCCTGTGCAATGTGCAGTGGAGTGCTTGCAGCCAATCTGGATTGCCACTATCGACGGTTGAGTGCTTTGAGCAAGCCTTGTCCGGATTCCTGTACAGGCCGAAAAACAAAATTTTAATAAGGGCATGCAAAAAATCATAGAATGGACATAAAGCTTACCTATTTTAAAACGAAATCCTTTTCTTTGTGGCAAAGAGGCTTTGATACTGACTGGATGACAATGCAACCCTTGGTGTATGGGTCATTCAACGGCATTTGCACTAAGAGTGGGATCTATAGTAAGGTTTTTGTAACCATTTGAATGGTAAGCAATAACCCATCATACTGCATCCAGAATGCCTTAAATTAACCCTAATAAAATTATGTAGTACGGGTCCTTAGAACGAAATGAGATCCCACCCGGAAGAAAGCATGAAACTCGGTTCGATTGTAGCTTCCATGTGTTCTTCATATCCGATATGGAAACATCATCTTCGATAAATTACCAACACAACATTAATAATAGTGCTAAGGTTAATGTTTCTAATAATTCAGCTATCACAATTTTGAATAATAATAGCCATCATATTTTTTAAAAATGTATTTGTGCGCCCTATTTTACTTTTCTAAAAGTTGGCCTTATTGCTATATTGTTGGTCAGGTGTATAATGATTATTTTATGAATATGTTAAATAAATAAATTTTATCCTCTTTATACATTATTCCAGAATAAGTTTTGCAATACCCCGAAATGAGTTCTTTTACTTTGCACGATGAGAAAAGCCTAAATGCCTCCGCAAAAAAGTTATGCTCAAAAATTTTTAAGTGAATTTTTTCACAAACATCAATCTTACTTGGAAGGAAAACTTTCTGGATTGGGGTCAAACGCTTTCCGCGAAATGTTGTTGCAGACATTTTATACATTCTTTCTGGAAAACGCGGAGAATGTTGTAAAACTTTTTACACTTGGCAAACTCTTTCTGTTTTGAAACGTTAACATGGGAAAATTAAGAAAAGATTTCTAAGACTTCATTGGTTGAGATGAAAGAAAGAACAACTTGTAAATTCAGTTTTTTTCTAAAACATTAAAAAAAACACCATTACAAAGGTCTCTTGTTAACTTATATTAAGTACGTTTGGCGTTATCAAGGTAAGTATGTATAACTAAACGTAGTATTTCTGAAAGTAAATTGTTGCTATAAATATAGTAAAGCTAGTTTCTTAAAATGTTACAACAAGGAAGCAGCACTCAAGAAAATAAAGGTTTCCCTCCACGTACCTATGAGCGAGTAAATAAAGGGACGTTTTCATCATATCAGTAAATTGTCTGCTCACCCATTCATTCTAAAACAGCCTCCCGCGAGCAAAAATATTGCACTCATATATCCGAATGCGTGAATGCTGCAGTCAAAGTTTGAAACGCGTCAATAACATTTTATTCCAACTTGAATTAAAGATACTACAATGTACTCAGAGATGAACCACTGGTATACATTTTCAAATTATTTTCTACATTATTAAATCTGCACTGAATGATTTCCGTCCTAAATTTACTGCTTTCGTGATATTTTACATACAGGACGGAATTTCACTATTTCTTTCAGAATTATGTATAAAATAAAAAAGAGTGATCGTAAAATTTCATGTTATTGTCGATTAAAGTTTTTCACGAGCGACCAAAGCTGCGAGCGTCTAAGATGAAATAAAACAAAACAAGTAATAATGTTTTAGTTTCACGAAATGCCTGATAACTTTATGTACAGCAGCACACGAACTGATCTCACCGTGACTGAAAAATGGCTAACACCTTGCGTCTCTTCCGAATTGTTATCTTGAATTGTGTCATTTTTGTCTGTATTTTTTTCTGAAAGCGGCAAATAAATGAGGCGATACACTGATGGAAACAAATCGTCCTTTTTCCGTTTTGCCCGCGTTCCGTATTTCAGTTTCATGGTTTAGGTTTAGCCGATAAATGTTTATTTTTTTCTGTTTTTAACTTTTTATTGTATTTTCAAAGCGCCTCGATTGTAGTGGATTAAAGTGTACTAAACTACAAAAACTATATTTGAAAATGTTAACTATGTAGAAACTCATTCTATTTTGTTAGTGTACATGCATCGGTTTTAATAAGAAAGAAGTAATAACTTTAAAATAAAATAAAAATGTCTATAAGTGTAGGCAGACAATTATAAAATCACCAATATTAATGGCAGAAGAAAAAAAAACCTTAAAAAGTAATGTTATGTACCTTTATATATAATAAACAGACACCTAACGACGAAACTGTTCGGACAAAACAAATTGCATTTTACACTGTGAATACACAAAGCGCAAGAGCAAAAGAAATAACATTAAAATCTAAATGGGTCCACTCAGCAAACGGGAAAAAAATACAAAGAGAAGATCCAATTAAACAAATTGATAGATTTCTATCGCCCTTTCTTCTTGATGCTTTGTGATGCCACATCTTGGACCCGCGCACAAAGGATGGACTCTGCTTCGGATCTCGATCCGATCTTTTTACATTATTTTTGTTGTTTAAGTGTTCAATGCAGCGCCTCTGGCGGGTCTCGGAAACTGAAAGAGTCTGTTTTAAAGTCCGTTATAGACAATTGCAATGAATGAATTTGGGACAAAAACTCTTGCAATGATGCACGACATTTAAAAAAAGATGATGAAATAATGTAAGTTCATTTAGTTTATTTTATCCCATTCGCATTCGGTCAAGTATGAAAAATTTAACAGTACTTTATATTTAACTATTAATAACGTTTTTCATACACGTCTTTCATTCTGATTTAACAGTTTGATTGCAACACATAACTTTTATGCACTATAATCGTTATCCATATTTTCAAAGACAATGCAATTTTCTTATATTTTTTTTTGAATGAACTAGCTTGAATGAATTTGACGCCTAATGTAGATAAAATTAAACGTGTCTACTGATTTCATCTCAAAATATTTTCAAACTTGTAAAATGAATTCCATTTAGATCACATTAAGGCTGCTGTCACCTACCTTCTAACAAAGTTCAAATGAAAATTTCTCCCCAAAAATGACTAAACTGACTACTTTTTTTGAATGAATTGTGTAGAAATGAACTATTTCCATAAGATGTCGACTCTGAATTTTTGATTCAATCTTTAAAATGTCTGTAATTTGCAATCATAGAAGCCAAATTGACGGTTTTTCTGGCGCACTCTTCTAGATCACTTGTTGACATCAGCTATCGAAATAACATAAACTTGAAGGGAATTACGTTCGTATACAAGGTGTCGACTCTTGTTTTTTTTATTTATCGCTCTGGTTATTCCAAATGAAGACAAAATTGAAACCATGTTTTGGCATAAAATACGCACCTAAAGACAGGCGATTATCTCTGAGATACATTGCACTTATTCTGTGTTATTTGTTAAAACAATGTTATACAGGTTCCTATCTTTGACTTAGCATCTAAATTCTTGATTTTATCTTGTGCAATATATTCAAAATATCTTACTAAAGTAACCTATAAATTTGAGATTTGGAGCTGTCACGAATATTCATCTTCGATCGAAATTTGACAGACAGCGCCGAGCGCTCGGAGGGGAAGGGTGTGTCGCTCGTTGTCTTCGCTGCTACTCTTTTATTTCGTGTATGATACTAATTCCAAATTTGAAAATATCACGCTTTGCACAATTTTTATACGGCGACCAATTCGCTTTGAGGCTTTATGCAACAGGCATAAAGCCATAGTGCATTTGGATCGTCGATAGTCTCTAATTATAACAAAAAAGTATTCGTTCTTTTGTATCGATTAGTAGTTGTATTTAAATAATTAATCAATGTTATGTAAACTTGCATAGAAAGGAATCCTTATTAATACTATAAACAAGAAAGATTTATATGTATGGCGACTATTTCAAGAGGTTCATGAGTTATAACGAAGATCTTTTATCATATACAATTTGTATTTTCGAAACTTGATCAAACAAAATGTGCAGATACTAGGACCAAAATTATCGACAAAAATAATAATAATAAAAAATTGTCTACAAAATAAAATTGTGGTATATGATGAGCAAACTGTTTCTATCACCAAACAGTTAAATGTCAATTTTAGACAAATACTGAATTAATAAGGCCAAGAATAGGCAATAGTACCAATTCTATTGCATATGTATGGGGTTGCAAATAATAACCTTATTTATATAAAATAAAGTAATATCAGTAACACTACTTTATAGTTCAACAACGGTAGACCGATTTTCATGATATTTACTTTGTTTTCTGATTTCTGATTGAATTGGTATTTACCTCTTACCCCTTAAGTTATTATAAAACAAGCGCGCCGAGGCTGGATATGAAGCAAAGTTTTCTGTGGTCGAAGTTTTTTTTTTCACTAAAAAGTCTAAAACTCTTGTAAGGACTCGAATTTAGGCAAACCATTTCTTTTTGAAGTCAGTGCCATCGCATGGGCTCTCTCAAGTTCTATCTTATTACCCTGACAACTTTACCACAAGTAAGTCAGAGTGTGAAACTTGTTGTGAAGGTAAGCAGTCAAGGTTGCCATTTTCCTCAGGTTCCCGTGCAACAGAGCTACTAGAAATTGTTCATAGCGATATTTGCGGTCCCATGGAAAGCCAGTCAATAGGCGGTGCACGTTATTTCCTTTTGTTCATTGATGATTTTACCAGAATGACTTTTATTTACTTTTTAAGCGACATCTATCTGGGCATCGACTCGAAGAAATGGTTTGCCTAAAATGGAGTCCTTTCAAGAGTTTATTTAAGACTTTTTAATGTGTTTTGTTTTTGAAGTCTGTTTTATTGAAATAGTATGTAGGTGAAGTGACCATTAACCCAACAAAATTGAAGACAAATAAGGGCTTTTGTTTTAAGTATTTGACTTTGAGTAGTAAACAAGTAAGTTTATAAAGGACACGGTCGTAAATTGCCCCAGAGTCGTTTTATGTTTAATTAAAGAAAAGCATTAAGAGACTTGACTATATCATTTTGCAAAAAATATATTGAATTTTCAATACAATATTGTTAATTTACTTTGCTTTTATCTAGCGGCATATAAATCTACAAAAATAATAGGACAACGATTGAACACAATTTCCTGTCCCCAACAATTGTTGTGTTTGGCAGAAAATGCGGTTTCGAGCACTTATAAGCAAACTGGCGACCGCTTAACGAAATGGCATATTGTGTCATACAGTGTCATATAACTGGCAGTTAGTTAAATAAGTAAGCGCTCGCAATCGCTATTTTAAGAAGGAAGATGACGTTTGCCTCCCATAGGTACTAACCTTTAAACCAACCAACCTCTTCCTAAAACTTGAAAAAAAAAACTGTGACAAGGAACTTCTTTTCGTTGGCTATTGTTTGCGTCATCGTAATTTTCACGCGTTACGCACCCTAGCGGGGCAGTTTTCTTTGTTTTAGTTTTGGTGGCCTAGATTGCGGGTTTTCGACACAGATGGCGCTATGATCTAGAAAGACCTGTGCAAGAGATTGACCCCACACATTTTATTTCGTTTTATGTGAAAACCCCGCTATTTACGGCTTATATTACTTTATATTATTTTAAAAGGCGAAGAAACGGACCCATAAAATTAGTTTTAGTCGTGACGCATGGATTTTTACTTTTGGGGCAAGTAATGTATGGCGGGTCGACCGTGTCCTTTTCTTACATCATTCGTGCTTTGGATTTTGAATAAGAATAAACGGACGACAAAAAGTAAAAGGTCAGTTTTTCTTAATATAGACCGTATATAGGCGCTATTTAGTTCCACAACCTTTGATACGCACTTGTACGTACATACCATTGGCCATTGGCGTCAATTCCATACTGTGTGGGACTTGTTCATGGCATTAATTCCATACGCTAGTAACAGTGTTTCAATGGTTTAAACCTAAATAAATAGGGCAATATTTTGCTTATTTAACATTACTTTTCTTTCTACCACAATCTACAACCACAACCTAACTATAAACTTGTATAGTAGAACGCTTGTTTAAATAGAAGCGTTTCATGTGATGTGTATGTAGTTAATATGAACCTGTATTCAAATTGTACGCAAATGCCATGAAGTTCCATGGTTCTATTCAAGTCCATATTCATATAATGTTTCATTATTGAAAAATGTATATGGACAAAATGATATAATACCGGTGTAAACCAAATAATTAAATAAAAATTATCTTGTTTATCATCTGTTATACATGAAATACTTGAAATCTTGATCGAAATTTTCTTAACTACATTTTCTGAATGTCAGCTATAATAACTTGTGACATATTTCATATATCAAAATACAAACCATATCAAAGAACAGCGTTACACTAAAAAGCATTTATGTGTAAATAAATCCTCATAGCATCCAGCTGGTATGACACGTGGTAGATCAAGCGCAGAACCAATGGCATCATCCACCAATAACCCTTAGTCCCCGGTTTCTCGTGGAGTTTACATTCGTAAAAAAATACCTACTCTGACAAGTCACGATTTGGGTGAAGACATAAAGAGACAGATAACCGGTACCAACCTGTACCGACTGACTAGTGATGTGCCAAGTCATCTATTTTTAATCTCGAAATATTTAAGAAATTCGTTACAACAATCCAAATAAGGACCGACTGACACTAGAAAATTGTTTTAAAACAAGATTCAAATCAAGACTTGAGTCGGAAAAGTCTCTATAAAGCATTTCAATTCCATGAAATAGCCAACACGGCACAACACTGGTTAGTCGTTGCAGGTCAGTGCGTGTTACCCGCCTCTATATGTCTTCACCCTTTGGATGCATTTCGTTTTTTCTATGCTTTAAGTTTTCTACGTTATTATAACTGTACGTTTGTGTTTAAATCTGTGAATTTAGTTATATAATTATCAAAAGGAAAATGTTCGCGAACGGAATTGACGCGAGCCCTGATTCCGAACTGTATTCACTGTATTCGTAATAGGTATTTTAAATACAAAAAAACTGGTATAACATTAATTTATCACATCGACTTTTATAAGACCATCATTTTCTGTGTTCATCATACGCATAGCCTACTACCTAGAGATAAAGTATCAAAATTGTTTAATTACAGTTAACATTTTTTTGTGTCCCGGACATATAAAATCGCACACACACATTGATAAGTTCGGTAAAATCTGAGAATCTCCAGACTGTCATATGGCTCTTAAACCTACCAGAAAAACTCATATTATGGTCACTTAATTTAACGTAGTAACCTAACAGAATTTGTGTACAAGGCAAGTAAATAGAGCATCTGTGTACTCCGTCTATTGCATCCCGATGCAGTCCCGTTTACTTTGTACCAAACACGTTGATTTTGCGAACGGAAACATTCCACTACAAGTTCTCAGATCAGTTTAATTTAGACAAACGCTTTTCGAGAAACTACGAATAAGTTATTGCGAACGAATCGATTGAATGAGCGATATTAAACTTCGTTATTTCATTTCGGAATTGCATTTCTAACAAAACAATCGTTTTGTAGAACGTTTTCAAGAAAATAATCTGAATCAGAAGTGATTCCATTGGCTATTATAATAATAAAGTTATTTTAACACGTTCCGGGACAGTGAACGCCTACAGGCGTGAAAACAATAAAACATCTATTGTGTCTGGAATAGTGTTCCGAAACGTGTTAATAAATACAATTAATAAAAAAATATAAATTACCTTGACAGGTCATATGAATGTGTAGCTTCTGTACTCTCAATATTTCTTTTCGTTATTTTTACTCGTTTAGCCATAGCTATCATCGAGGTCTGTATCGTGATAGTTTATGTATTTTGCAGCTTTTGTCCCCAAAACTCAGCTTTTGAGTTGCCAAGAGCTTATTTGGAACAATATTCAGCAGCGTATTTTCGCTGCGTTATTTAATTTAAACTTGTAAACAGTTGACCGAAGTGGGTTATAGGTGTTAAAACCATTGGGGGCCGTCAGAAAGTGTTCAAACCAACTTCATCTGGTGGAAAAGTGTTGGTGCAAATAACGCTGTTCGCTAGCAGTGTTGAATTTTGCTCCTAATTTTCTTTCTTCTACTTTTTGGGTTAGAAATTTTCAGTTTTACCTTTTTAGGTACCATTCACTGCTTGCATTCTTCATTTAAAGTATATTACTAAAAATGGAAACATAGAAAATGATGTAATAAAAACTACATATTAATAAAATTATTACTTTAAAAGTCCATCTTTAGTTCGTACATTGCGTTCATTGTACAGTTGAAAACTGTTATATCTCTGAACCAGCTTCATGAAAACAATGGTCCGTTGTTCAAAAAGCGAGATCGTGGTATTATTACGTGCTTTATTTATTACACGGCATTTTCCTTTGTTGGCTGTGTAAAGAAAACAGCTGGAAAGGATAAAGGTGCGATGTTATTGTTTGCCAAAATTAGCTGTCCAACAGATTGATGTATCGTTTTTGGTGGAAAAAAGAGGAAAATCCCGCAGGATCCGTGACGCTTCTGATTGGTAGCTCTGAATTTCAGATCTTCTTGATTTACGATTTTATCGACTATCGAGAAATATAACCATGGGATTAGGTTATTTTAATTTGGAACAGAAAAGAGTTTTGTTTAATCGTTATTTAAGTACCTACTTTATTCGGGTTTCAAAGAAAAGTACTGACATTATCATATAGTTTATTAAAATAATAATATCTTTTGTATGCATGAAATGATTCATATGCAGGTTAAGTATATTGGTAATTTGTAAGTCTGATGTCTAAGTAAGAAATACTTGTATTACAGGAAAAAATAAGCAGAGTATTTCGAAGAATCCATACCTATTATTATTAACATCAAAAAACCTCATTATTATGAACATAACACAGCAATTCAGATAACATTCACGCCTCCGTCATTATTTAAAAAGCAGCCGTTTTATTTTTCGAGCCGTGATAACTTGGAATGCGCTCACCCCAGGGAGGAACTTGGGACATTACTGCGATGACCTAAAAAGACCGAACTTTTTAATGTCTGCAACTCGCTCGACTTCTCCTACACCTTTTCATTGTTGTTTTGACAAAGTGTTATCTGTGTAATCTGCTGGAGTTGAGCCGTTTGTAATAGGGACAGGGAAGTTAAATCGGCTTTCAAGTACACAGGTAAAGAAACTAACTATAACGCATCGTTTTTTACGTTTCCGCTTGGCAGTCAATGTAGACGCAAAAAGAGAGATCTGTGTATCTGTCTCTGATATTGTAGCTCCCAAATGGATTAAACGATTTTCGTTTTTTTTTGTGTCATAGGTAATTTTATCGATAGTATTTTCATCTATGTTTTGTTCTATTAGCAACGGGGATTTTTTAATTTAAAATTTAATGTACCAATATTCAACATCTGAATCAGTTCAAGTTGTGTAAGATTTTTAGAAGCTCCGTTTAATTAAATCAAATCTACATAGCTACTTACTTCTTTGGCGATGTTGTATAGATCCTACGGTGTCTACTTATACTTTTCAGACAATTTGTTTCTCATGATAATTTCCTCTTTTACCGATCATCACCGACAAGTGAATAGTGCGTGGGAAATGAAGTGAAACTATTTTTTTTACGCGCAGGCAGTAAAACGCACAAAGTGTACAGCCAATAAAAAAGCATTCAGCACACGATGTAACTTTTACTGCGGGGTATAACGTTTACGTATGTATCCTGTCCGAAGACTCTCGTATTATGTAACTGTCGCCTTGTGCCTCTATAATAGGTGGTATTTTAAAAGTATTTCAATTTTAATTTTATTTATTAAGACAGATAATATAATCCATTTTTGTTAGTAGTTTCTTACGCTAAGTTAGTAGTTTCATGTGATGTAATAATACTAAGTCTGATAACATACAATATACAATTATTTTTCATTAATGCAAACATATGCACTCGGTTCCAGTGCTTGATTATAGGACAATTCAGCCTTTCCAATAGCGTGTTCAGAAGACTGATGTATTTTATAAGCTCATACTTTGTTAGCGAAAATAGACATTGTGGAAAACGTCAAAGTTCAAAAATTTTATGCCACGACACATTTTAGTATCGTTCGCTTTTGTTATTTACATAACATTTTAGACCGTTATCATTTATCACTTAACTGTTTGGACAATCTCTACAAAGCGACTACTGCCTTATTTTTATATTCGTATTGCAATTGCATTGCTATCGCTTACATGTTACGTGAATCTATTGCTGGTCTAATGACCAAACTTTCTTCTAATGCTTCTTTAAACGCCTGCTTAACTATTACCGTAACGATGGTACGGTATAACGTAGCTAGTGATGGTGGGAAAAGTTATCAATGTTTTGTTGACGTCTAAGGAGTATTGGGTACAGATACTCTCATATTTTTTTACATCGTTAGATACTCTTGATTGCAAATATTGCTTTTATTAGTCACAATTGATAAATTTGACCTGTCCAATACTTCCTAAGGAATGACGTTCCATATTTAAATTATCCGTTGTTTGTTATTATTTGTCGATGGTGCAATAGTCCCTTATCTACTACATCGAAAATCCTAAGCAGCAATCGTTTTTAACTTACGTGTTGAAGACGTGTTGCTCCTCACGTCTGAGCGAACGAACAGATTAAGGAACCGCAAATTCAGCGAGGTATAATGAGATTTCGTTTGTTTAAATTGAAGCTCGGATCGAGTTTCGTATTGAGCGATCGGATTAGTCGTGGGTAGTGAAACAGCAAGATACTGAGCTAACAATCACTGAAATGTACTGTTATTTTAGCTATCCTGTGACGTGGACATAGCCTACTCTTTAAGGGGGATCAGGACTATTAAAAAGTTAACTCAGCTAATGGTTAAACGCCGTTGTATTTACGATTGTGCGCGTGTTTTGAAGTAACCAAATGTAAATACCTTAACCACATGTCAGAATGGCTATTATTATTTATTGACTATTGATTAACACGTTCCGGGACAGTGCACGTCTACAGGCGTGAAAACAGTAAAACATCTATTGTGTCTGGAATAGTGTCCCAGAACGTGTTAAGATATTTTTCTTCAAAACACTCACTATTTGAAATATTCAATCACTGGTAACAACATTTAACCATTAGTTGAGTTAACTATCTCTCGCTCTTTAAAATATCGTTTTGTTACTGTCAATTCCGCAGCAGTAACGTAAACTCGCGTCACAACCAATCCGCCGCGACTATTTACCGCGCTATTTGCTCTCACAATGTATTTAGCATCGTAAACTTCACCAATACAATTAATGCCGGCAAAAAACACAACACAAACCTTTTGATGTCCGCACACATGCGCCCTCGCCCCGGGGCTTTTAAACTGTCGCGAGTGTACGGTGCACTTTCGGGATTATTCTGTCTGTTATACACCGATATAAATGTTCGATGTTACGTTGTATTCAATGGATTTTCCTCGAACGGAAAATCTTTCTGTGGGTTAAAGATTTTAAATGGAAGAGTAGTTGGAAATAGTGGCTTTTAGGTATATGATTCGGTTAGATCAAGTTCATAACCTAAATAAAGCTTTGTTCTGTTTAGATTAATCGCTTTAATCAGTCTATCAAGGGCTCGCAGAGAAAGCTCTAGTCTAGTTAAAAAAAACATTCACACTATAAAGAAAAATAAGATGATACAATTCTTATAAGTAGTTATTTGTTCACGATAGTTTGACTTAGGGTAGTGATCATTTATGATTGAATCTGAAACTGACTCATGTCAAATAATGTTAATTTGGTGTAGCGATACCATCTCTTTTGTAGCGTAATAATCTCCATCTCACTACAACGCACTAAAATTATCCGTTCGACGACTTTACTATGATAGAGGTAACATTTGGAGCTGGGTTTGGTCTTATCTGTGCAATCTCAGTGCCCCGACCTCAGTGCACGAGTCTGAAACATCACCATTCGGTCATTTTGTTAATTTCACACAAAGCGGAACATTAGAGTGTGGACTGAGTTTAGCCGCGGGCAAATGGACTGAGCGGCAGAAACCACAATAGCCCCGCTTGTTTAGCCTAAAACTACAAATGGAGATCCTGATGTAAGTACGGTAACGCAATTATCAAGCCGTAATATAATTTACCGCTCAATTTTCAATCTGTGGCTCTATTTACTTGAAATATCGTGTCGTATTTTGTTGTAGAAATAATAGAAAATAGGCTTAATTTATTTATGTCAATAGGATCTTGCTAGAGACATTTCAATGAGTCCCGGGGTTTTCTGTTTTGGATGACAAGAACTGCCCGTTAAACATCGACATAGTAAGTAAGTATTCACTGGAAATACTTTTGTGGCTCTGTTTTTTTTAGAATGGCTTATGCAGATTGAATTATTTTTGCTTGTAATTTTTCCAACTTTATTATTTCTATTGTTCAGCAATAATGAATTATTCTTGCACTTACATTGGTAGGTAATTCATTTTTATCACGA
The DNA here is from genome assembly GCA_963584085.1 of Pyrausta aurata. Taxonomy (NCBI): domain Eukaryota; kingdom Metazoa; phylum Arthropoda; class Insecta; order Lepidoptera; family Crambidae; genus Pyrausta; species Pyrausta aurata. Next base: position 5,236,019 of record OY757255.1, on the reverse strand, counting down.
AACTCATTTTTCTACAACCCCTTAGAAAAAGAAACAATGAAAACAACGCTTTACTTCGACCCATTACACCCGTAATATCTCTGTAAATTAATCACAAAAATTCATTAATCTCGCTCGTATCTTATCCAGTTGCTTTATAGGAATCCTGGCTTAAAAGGGTCAAGCCTGCATGTGATGTATGAATAGAGGTGCCCTTCTTTGTCCCGAAGATAACCACTAGCATTGTCACTAGACACATTAATCATTAAAATTGCCTCAACCCGGAAGTTTAGGGACGTGATGAAATGTCCGGGAGTTGATCTGAATCTACCCTCTCTCCGGTTTAGTTACATTGTATTAAACTTCAGAACGAATCTTGCTACCATTCCCAGATGTTACATTGTTATCTTTAACAATAATGGTACTGGTGAAAGTTTCGTAAGTTTACCAGTTAGACAAGTTTTTGAACATGCAGATTCTGAATAACTGAAGTTAAAATTAAGTATTCTTGAAATGCTCATTTAACTACTCACTCGGAACTAGTTTTAGCATAAAATATTAGGTGTATGAACGACTTTAACATCTGTCAACATGAAAAATATTTTTTAAAATCTTTTTCTTATTTTAATAACAATCGTATGCACGTTTAACTTAACTAAATTATTTGATATCTTTTCTGTTATCTTCAGAAGGAAATTGATAGTAAAACAATCGGCCTGTGATGAAGATACGGCGAGTAACCCACGTCGTTCGGCTGAGTTAAGCTTTTTCATAAGCTCACTTCACGCATGACCGGGCAGGCCAATAGCTCACGATAGCAGGGGTTCTACTATGTAATTCTGTTAACAATAAATGCTGATAGGTGCATAATTTATGACTCGGTTCCTGATGATGTAAGCTCCAAAATAGGCGCTCTTGAGTACTTAGAAGCGCTGTCATATTTTTGACATTGATCATCGCCTCGATGAGTTCAATCGTCTGATTTTCTGCTGCCTCAAACTTCCTTTTAACTTGTAGTGCATGTGCATGTAGCTATTTCTTTAATAAATCGAAAAAATATTTGTAAATTTAAAGATTGTTTCAAAAATCTTAAAGACAGTATTCGAATTTGGCCATGATTCATTAAGTAATTGAAACGTCACCTCAAAGGGGCCTAACTACTTCAAGCACAAAAAATATTTTTGCATTATTGAGATGAAGACGAATTGATAACGCAAAGTTCAGGCGCATCATTCAAGCCGACATTTAATATATTTTTTTTAAATAAAATAACTTAATTCAAAAAGACGTACCTCATGGTACAGATTAGGGACCCAGGATATGACTGATATGACTGCCTACTTGAGGAAAATAAGCTGCACTCACGAGGATGTTATGTTGTAGGGTCTATGAGATTTCTTGTTAAATGTAACATACTAAATTATAAGAACTAACACTTTAGGACTTCAAGTTATTTTATAGCTATTTTGTTATAGCATTGAAGAATTGATGACCACATTCTCGATTATTACGAAATCTTGAAGGAGATAATATAATAAAATAATATATCCATTTTTCAGAATTAAAAAAATGTGCTGGTTGTAACAAAGTCTAATGTCAGCTAAAAATATAGTTGTACATAAAACACAATTGACTTTATAGGTGTACACATTTGTTTGTTTTTAAAAAAAAAAACTTAAAACTGGGGAAACGGAACGAACACATTCGAAGAGTTTTCGAAGCTTCCGGTATTCTTTGCCTTTCTCTAAAAATGTTGTATCAAGTATTCACGACATTACAGAAAGGCAGAGTAAAATTGTTGACGCATCGTAAGAGATAATAAAAACATAAACGGTTGAGGAAATTGGATCGCCATCGCCGAGATCACCTCTTGTCAACGTTGTAAAGGAGCTTAGGCAGGAGGTGAAGAATTTTACTACTTGTGCAAAATACAAGCTACAGCGTTGGTTCCTACTTTCGCATACCCCTTACGTGGGTCAACCATTAGATATAACCACACTATAGGTAAACCGCTTCATTGCGACTTCGCCTGCGGGGCACAGGGGCGCGGAGGGAGGCGATAGCGGGTGGCGCGCGGAATGCGGGCGGCGCGGAAACACCCGCCCGCGCCGCTCACTAACCGCGCTCTCGTCTCTCCCCGCACCCCTTTGCCCCGCAGGCGAGGTCTCAATTTCGCGGCTTACCTATAGCGTTGCTTATCGTCGAATATGCAACGTCGAAGTGGTGCAGCTCCGCTGTCCTACGTCGTAACTGCGTGATAAGCCACAAAATGCGTTGGATCAACGAGCGGCGATGCAACGCGTTGTCATCTTAGATTTATATGTACTAGGCAGCGTCAACGCAACTCATCGGCAACGCTCCCTTCGCTCTTGGGCAAAAAAAAACACACTGCAGCGTCGTTTCAGAGTATTTAAGTTCTGTTAAAATCTGAAGCGGGAAAGATGGATCTGCTGTCTTTTTTTACGATCTGTTTGTATAGGAACTTAAGACCGCCTAATTTGACCATTTTCCTCTAAATGAATTTCTAATTGACCTACTTATATGATATACAATAAAGGTTTATCTGTTTATCTATCTAAACTTTTAACAAGCGCTTAACTTTATTCAGTGATTAGGCTATCCTGGAACAAGAATGACCCTTCATGTTCTCTTCCCCAAGTAACACAAACGTGCTGAATAAAAGTTGAATAAGAGCAATCATTAAGACAATAAGCTGAATACTAAGCTGAATAACGTCTGAGTAGCGTCTATTCAGACTTTATTCAAACAAAATAGGCCCCAAAATAAAATGCTTAAAGCTTAATAACGTCTGAGTAACTTCTTAGTAGGAGCTGCATAATGGTACGATTACCTGAATAACTTCTGAATTGCAGCTGACATTGCTTTTATTAAGCTCTTACACCTCAAATATTCAGCTACTTCGAATTGGTTGTCTTATTCAGAATTTACTCAGCGTACATTTCTAGTTTACAATAATTCATTTTTTTTTTCATTCAATCGTGGAAATTAATGAGCAGTTCACTTTTAATGTCAGTTTGAGTGATTTTTGACAAGTGGTAAATTTATTAAAACGGTAAGTAAAGTTTTATTAAACAAGTTAATAGGTTCGCTACATGTTATTCTTAGTGCGCAAATTATTTTGTCGTGAATAGTATATGATTTTTTCGGATATTTATGACGCGCCGCGGGAATAATCAAGATTAATGTTTGTAAATATTATTTTCATTATATGCATACTCGCTCTGGCCAAAATATTTAAGTCAAAAGTTCTAATTCTAGCTATTCAAATGCAAAAAATACTTTAAAACGAATTAAAAAAATTGTAGATGTAAGAATAAGCATTCTGGTATCTTTGTAAATTCCTTGTTGTTACAAATCACAAAGAAATTAAATGGCGATCGTTTGTTTTGCTTCCATTGCTGAATAAAAATGCACAAAAGTCTAGTTACTAAGACTTAACTTGAATAGAGTAAATTACACACGCTTATATCTGAATAACAATTGTATAGTTGACCACATTTCTACTTAATTTCTAACTTTTAGGGTTCTTCATTGGAACGTTTTTTGAATGTGGAATTATTGGTTTACACGAAATTGATTCATAATAACATAACTGTATAAATAACGACCGATAAAGACTAAGCGATAGGTAAAACATTTAGGTGTGCTCCGTGATTTATCTTGATTAGTTTTATTACGATAAACCAACATAAAAAATATTATTGCTTTTTAGCGGTAATTTGTAATATATTTCGTTTCAGGAAGATGACATATCAAATTACATCTACACGACTTAGAGGACGCCCAGAATTATGTATTGAGCCATCATGTATATATAATGTATTGATCATCATGGGAGACTACAGGTCAACACAGATAGCCGAAATAAAATGCTGATTTACTATCAAAAGATACAGTGTTCAACCTGGTTAAGGCTGATTCACCATGCCTTGTTCTTAGAACAGAAAAAACTTTCGAGATTACGCAGAATTTATTTATAATTTAAATAATAAATTTAAATTATTATCATGATTAATGCTGAGAGGGTGCATTTTCGACTCATACTCGATGATTTGTGTGTGTGTGTGTCTGTTTATTGTATATGTGTTTACGAGTCAGTGTATTATATATGTATTTGTGAGTCGAATAAATGTATTTTCTTTCTTTATTTTGTTTCAAATTAAATTAAAATCGAATAAATGAATTGTAATAAGGCATAAACATAAAATCTCATTAAATTACTAACTTAGCATAAGAAATTACTAACACACATGGATTGTACTATCTGACTGAATAAATGAAACTGAAAATTGATTGAATAAATTGGTGTAAGGAATCCTCTTCATTGCACAACAACTCATGATGGCTATCATATGCTACACAAGTAGATTGTAACTCAGCTAATATTAAGCTATTTGCGCTATAAGAACGTAACTGTGGTCTTTTATTTGGATATGTATGCTTAAAACATACTGTTATGCCGATGTAAACTGAATAATAGCATAATTAATCTACTTTATTCAGCAGCTGATAGATCTGGTAGAACATGGCACTTATCCAGTTTAAGCATGAAATAAATACATTTATTCAGTATCAAGCTGTATAAAAGCAACATATAATCACTTTATTCAGACTGTTATACTTTATTCAGCAATTAGCTGACTGAAACTACTAGCTTAGTAATGACTGAATAATAGCAACCGTGATTATAATTATTCAGATAAATGCTATCATATGAGCTTTTTTTCAGCTTTAAGATAGCTAAAATGCGTAATGCTTAATAAGGCTTGTATAATAGTCTAATGAATATTATTTATTCAGTTTAAAGAAATAAAGTACAAATATACAAATCTTATTAAGCATTAAGAATTTAAAGAGCCCAAACTCAACTCAATTCAGCATTTAGCTATTTCAACAGCTCTTATACAAATGATATTCATCATTAAACTGTAAAGTTTTCTAAATGTGTACTGTTATCTTGCTTGTGTGTTACTTGGGTCACTTGTACCTACTCCCAGCCGTGGGTTATTCCAGATTCGGGTCACGAGTTCCGGCTATGGGCCGTGTCCAATAGATGGCTGCTCATCCCGGATCAATCGCGAGGTGTTCTTAATGGAGATTTTACACGTGATTTCCGGTTAGAACCCGAAGGTGCATTTTGTGTGGCCCATTAGCCAACGAGAATTGGGCCGTTTTTTTGCGGATTTCACGGATTTTTTACCAACCTTTTTAAGCGAGGTTAAAGAAGTTATGGACTTAGTTGGATTTTACCAGTGAGTTGTTACTACATACAGAGAAGTTATGACAAGCAGAAAATGTGTCGCAAAAACGACGACAAGATTGTGGCGTTCTCTTTGAAAATTTGAATTTCGATTTATGATTTGTACTACGAGTTGATGATCGTGTCATAAATTCATGAAGCACAAAATTTGTTCGTGATGTGTTCCATACGCCAGTACTAGTAGTTCAATGGATTTTACCAACTCAAGCCGTCACTAGTTTCTTAAACCTACAGAATCATAAATAAAATTGGTTTTGAAAATATTTTTTGTAATGCATTCTATCTGTTCACACGTGAAGGTAATTTGTGATTTAAAACACATATCACGGTTTCTTGTATCACATTTATTTATTATAGCTACGTAATTTTGTACACATCGCAAATTTATGTAATATTGAACTCAATATGTAAAATGCGTAGCACTTGAAAGTTAAAATACCCATCTTAAATATACTTGACTTTTCATAACGTTTAGTCCCTACGCCTGAAAACCGTGTCTCATCCTTGTAATCGCGTAAGCTGCCAAATCTGCAACGTCACACTGACGTGAATGACGTTTTGTATAAGCTGTGCACGGAGATTTCTGCCGTTTATTTTTCCACGGCAGGTGATGGATGGCCCAGTGTTTTCTTCAGTAATTTCCTGACGTTAATTGCGGTGGGCATCCGTCAAGGAGAATGAAAAAACCAACGCTAATGCCGCGTCCGAACTTAGGACAGATATAAATACGTTTTCGCGTTCGGCACAGGTATCTTGTGAAAGAAGATGGGAGGAAAAACATCCGAATAGAAGAATAAGTAATTTGTTACGAGTTGCTTTGTGTTATCACGAAAATATGCTCAGTGGACAAAAATTACCTGTTTACTTTGGAACGGCAATGCAAAAAATGTGCTTTATAAATCATTACAAATTAATGTATTTAAAAATATAGTGTACTTTTTTACTAGCAATATTGCTGCAGAATCACCTAGAGTTTCTACCATTTTTTTTAATAGGTACAATATAAAAAAAACAAGGCCTGGTTGTGTGATCAATAGACGAAATTTAACCAGTAGTAAAGTTAACTATTGATCACGCAACCGGGCATAAGAGTAGGTACGTAGTTACTACTGGTCGTCTATCGAATAGTAATATTGCGGATCAGAAGTAAGTATATTATTGAAAGATAACATCGGCTACGTTGAGAAAATATTTGATTGGTTTTCCGGAGAGGGAAATGGTCGGGGATTTTCATGACTCACAATTGTGCTGCCAATTTTATTTCTGAAAACCCTTATCGAAAATATTATTTGTATTTTATGGGCCATGAAGCATTTCACATGAAGTAATGAACTAAACATACAGAAAACAATAAAAGGGGGTTAGGTACTTGGAAATTTAATGCTTACAACATAGCCTTCAAGAGCAAAATGTCTGGCAATTCTTGTAACGGTACTACTCGAATTTTCCAACTTCACAATAAATCATGTTTTAAAAAGAAAAAAAAATGCAATCAAGCAACAACGTTCCGTAAAAGCGTATTTAATAATCCCTGCCAAACATCGCAAAATATCAGTACAAAAATTCAGACAAACGAAACATAAATCAGCCAGAAATAATGTTATTCCACATTTCAAACTCTAACCAGGACTCATCCATTTAAAGAATGCTTAATCTCTTTCATAAGACGCGAACTCTAAGCGGAAAATCTGAAGAGATAAAAGAAAAGCATTTTCATTTAGATTGGCAGTAAAGTTGGAATTGAGTTTTGTTGATGTAGCTAATCGTATTCTTAAGACTTTTCTAAATTTATTCCAGAATATATTAATTTTACGATTATATTTTTTAAATCATAAATATAAGAACGAATATTTTAACTAAGGACAGTCATGTTTTACAAGAATATTTTTTAACAGGGACCGTGATACGCTACGTACTCAGCAAGCAAGCTAGCAAGCAGAGCAGTTTCCCTGCATATACTTATAGTGATGTTGAAACCTAATAATCAGATTTCCTTTTTTTGTAATATGTATTACTTCGCATCAAAAGTTATAGTGTTCAGTGACATCTCTGTGTATTTCAGTCTAGACCCCTGTAAATGTTGATACCAATCTAACGGTTTGTTATTCATTGCTTTTGGGTCATGGGTCCAATATTCCCATTGACCTTTAAGTTTATTTTTATATTTACTACGTTGAAATAAAGTCTTAACTTGATTATTTGTGCTTCCATATCTCATTCGGAAACAAATAAAACACAAGTATTTACACGCTTGTTCCGAAACCAAACCTCCGCCTTTATCCTGTAAAATGCAAATAAAAGAGCTCCTAGAGTCAATTCCGAATCTGCCTTTGAGATGTAGTGATGTGCTTGTTTTATATTTTTTTGTCGATACAGTTTTTTTTTAGTAGAGGCTTAGCAATAAAAATCTAAATATTTTAGCACATAAGCAAGTGATATTTTGTAAACAATAAGTTATGTAATAGTCACCTTTAAATAAATACAATCCTTTCTGGCTGTCAAAAAAAGGTATGAGCGGCACAGTTTTCTGTAAATCCTACTACTATTATAAAGGCGAAAGTTTGTATGGATGTATGGATGTTTGTTACTCTTTCACGTAAAAACTACTGAATGGATTTGAATGAAACTTTACCACAATATAGCTTATACATCAGAATAACATATAGGCTACAATTTTTGAGGTTTCTAATGTGAGGTCGTAAAAAAACACATTTTTTGCGCTACTAGACGGGACGAACCTGAAGTCCACGCGAACGAAGTCGCGGGCAAAAGCTAGTTACAGAATAATTATACAGCTTATGAATATAAATTACCATATATATACATATAGCGTATTTTGATGTTCTGGTATTTTATTTTGAATATGTAATCTGGCTGTCATGAAATTTAATTAATAAACTGACTAATGTTTATGATCGCTATCTTTAAAATAAAAAAACCGGTTAAGTGCGTGTCGGACCCGCGCACTGAGGGTTCCGTGCCACCCTTAACTGAATTCAGGGTCCACTTACTTCCACTTAACGAAAACATCACAATATATGACGACAGCAAAAATAACTTTGTTTTTCATAGTGTTTGTATGAAAGACAAAGTTATATTTGCGGTTGATAAAAATATGAAATATCTCAAAAACTACTGGTTCGATCTCCTTCAAACCAATTGTTGTTGCAAGTTTTTGTTAAGATCTACATCATATATTATTTTCAAAATTTTCACTTTCTTAGTTCAAAAGTTAGATGGGGGGGGGGGGGGACGCCCATTTTACCACTTTGGAAGCGTCTATATCTCAAACCTTAGACTTTTAGAAAAAATGGTTTTGGAAACCTCAACATCATTTTAAAATACACCCCACACGCATAGGTTTGAGTAAAAAAATATTTTTAGATTTTAGTTTCATGTATGGGAGCCCCTCCTTAAATATTATTTTTTCTTACTTTTTGTATCTGAATCGGAAAGCGGTGAACAAAATACACATACCTACCAAGTTTCAACTATGTGATGCTTATAGTTTCAGAATAAAGTGGCTGTGACATACGGACGGACAGACAGACAGACAGACAGACAGACTTGACGAAACTATAAGGGTTCCGTTTTTTGCCATTCGGCTACGGAACCCTAAAAAATACAATAAACTTAATCGAGATATATAGCTTTTTTAGTATGCAGAAAAGCACATCCCTGCTCTTCTGTTTTATATTCACCACAGTCGATGCTTCAAAGAGATCATTACGATGTGAAATGATTTCCATACAAAAATAAGTTAAGTGATACTCGGAATGCATAAAATCTCTTTCATGTCTTCAAATTTTAATTTCATTGTTTCCTCATTCATGACCTGAATTCATTTCAGACTTGTGATGAGACCAACTTGTGATGTCTCCTGAAAAAAAAACATTACCAGTGTTAGGTGAATAAATAAATATACTCAACAATTTCCATAGTTCGTTACACAATTTATTATACATTTCCTACGAGTGAAATAAATTAGTTCGTAAATGATTTTGATATTTCGCATTTATTGCCAAGACCTCTAATATCTACTTTAGATTAGCTGTTGTTGCGCATCGCGTCCGATAATCTATGTTTGATTTTTATTTGTTAATATATGGACAGTGTGTTGACTACATACTTAATCATTATAACTTAACACGTTCCGGGACAGTGCCCGCCTACAGGCGTGAAAACAATAAAACATGTATTGTGTCTGGAGTAGTGTCCCGGAACGTGTTAAGCCAAAATTATTGTATTATCGATACAGTGTATGGTTGTTTGCTATCCCAAATAAAGAGAAAAAAAAAACTTTTCCTAGCTTGACACTAAACACCCTTAAAATTTAATGCATATCAGGAATTTCTCTGGCAAAAGTTTGATGTAAACATGGCCTGAGTTTCAACGGTCAGGTTTAAAATATGAATATAAATTGAGAAACTTTAGGGTTGCTCAAATCCAGCGCGAACTTTAAAATTATTAACACGACACGGTTACAGATTTACGACACATAAATTCTATTTCGGTATCTCTATGATTAATGGGTTCGTCGTGTGAGTGAATTTGTGGGTGCTATATATTTTAAAACGTAACGGAGGCATGGTGGTTTACCTATACCCGTTATCTGTGAGGTTTAGTGGTGTTTTTGGAATGGTTATGAAGTTTTTTTTTACGTAGAGAACGTATAAAACGTATTAAAAAATTATAAGTAAAACCTTTACTGAAAGGGTCGGTTGTAACATAACTTGCAAGCAATCATGATGTGATTGTAATTAATTAGTATGTTAGCGAGGGGGCTCATCATAACTCTATATATAATATCTTTGGCTTATAAAGGCTTATAAAAAATATCACGCAATATCAAGTGGCATTTTGTGGCTTATTTCTTGTCAAAAAGCAGAAGTTGCTCTAGTTTCAAACACAAACAAACAAAATAAAAAATAAGGGGTTATTTTTATCACTGCTCCCGTTTTTTTTTTGCAAATTGAGCTTTTCCCACTGCACTCACGTGTTTGTTTCAAAACTTTGACCAAGAATTTTGTGTTGAGAATTTTAAAGCGGGGTGAGTAGTGTCTTTAGAACTTATTTTATTTGCAAAAGGATGTACAATACAAATGCTAGCGGACAAGTTATTTAAAAACCTTTATTTTTTAAATTATTATATACGAGTATTGCTATCGCCGTAACGTAGAGCGATTAGATTCAAAGAGCTCTTTGATAAAAATATATACCATCATAATAACTATGTCGCATAGATCACTTCGTAGTAAGTGAACTTACAAGTATGCTACGACGAGCTACGAGCAGCGTAGTAATGCAGTGCTACGGCGCGATCCTCGTAGCTAGCTAGTCATTTACGTACCATACATACACATTTAGGTAGCATGTTGCAATAGTGAAATTCCGACAAAGTGATTATTACCCATCTCATGAGTCATTAAACTGTCTTATATGGAAATTATCCACGGCTCACTTGTAAGTTATGACTAGGTACCATAGATCTCTTTACATAAGGGGAGATGGGCTACCTTTCTGATAGCTGACTGTGAGAAATAATAATTTCCGGGTGGCAATCGTTGATGCGTAAAGTGGTCTGTGGTCCATTTTTAATTGCCTGAAGCTTTGACGTCATTGATCCTTTAAGCATCATCTTTGGCTGTACCTGTTAGAAAATGGAAACTATTTACTACCAAAAAATTGAAACTTATCAATGTTTAATTATTCTGATAATATTTCATCTTATAAACGCTATACGACAAATCGTTACTCGTTCAAATACAAAAAACTCCATTTCGCTGCCACCAAACCTTCCTACATCGCGTTCTAAAGACAAAACGGTGTCGTATACCTTTTGTATCAGGGGAAGCAAGGCGGCTAACATAGTCAGATCACGTCGCCGGACTAGACGGGATCTATTTGACGTCCCAATCAGTCGCAGACAGTAGACGAAGCGTTTTCTGCAATCGCTAGTTTCCTCGGCAATCGTACATGCAACGCTTTTTGTTTTGGGGGACATTTTCTGTGAGTTGTGATGAATAAAAGACTGTTTAATCTGCCCCCCCCCCCCCCCCCCCCCCGATTCGCGTATTTTCGGCATCTACTGTTGGACTACAGTAGTCATTCAGTAGTGCTATTGTAAAGGTGGGTTTAGACCAAACGAACAAAGAGCTAGAGCTAGAACAAGAACATTCTTTCTTGTTTAACTCACAGTGTCATATTTTATTTCATCTTTTAAGAATTCTTTCTTGATTGTTTATCATAAACGAAAGCTCGATTACATAGATAGAACTAAATGGGCCTCGTTTGCTTAAGGTCAGCAGTATTGAAAGATGACACGCCGCTGTCAGAATAGCGAGGTATGTCAATTGTACTCTCATAGTACAACTGATGCAAAACTCAGTGCCGTCTCAATTAGCGGAATTGAGGCCCTGTGAAGTGATGTAGGTGTAGGTGTGTGGATGCGCCATCGATAATTATAAAGATTCAACTATTGTTATGGAGGTCGCACACTACGTTCTCTAGTGTGAAAGGTATTATGTTTGAAATTCGTGGTCACATAAAACATTGAACATTGTATATTTACTAGAATATTTCATTTTTCTTTGTTAACTATCAGGTAGGTGAGGATGTTTTAAAAATTTACTAAATAAATGAAAATTAAAATGCGATTTGGAGAAGCTAACTTTTTCTAAATACAGGCACGGGTCGTTGAAGCTGAATCGGCTAAATCGACAATAAAATACATGAGCTTTCGGATAAATATGCTGAGCTAACCTTTAATCTATGCCAGGAGAGCGAGGGGGTTCCACTAGGTTGTAATGTATTTAGATGCCGTGTTTTGTTTCTAGAAACAGACTTTTGCTGAAGGTGCAGGATAGACAATATTTTTTAGCAAGATATTGTATAAAGAAAAAAAGATAAGATTTCCTGTAATATCAAACCATCACGTGAGCAAAAATACATCAAGCTTTTGTCACCCCCGAGTCCATTATGATATTGAATCCCTCTGATAAAAATATTATCGCGTTGGAAGCAATTCTCGCAAAAAAGGGAAAAGATAGAAGCATTTTTCACTATCGTTTATTATATTAAAGAAACAATAACCATCTATCATGAGTATTTTATAACTGGGTCAGTAAGTATCCGAAAGAAATATTTTTTGTTCAGCTTCATAAATCATTTTTGACGGCCAATTTTCTCGGCGTAACGTAATTTTGTCACGTGTGGATTTTGTTTTGTGATGTAATAATGTGTAAAAAATGTTTCTTATTAGACAAGAAGATTTCAGGAAAACAAAGATAGATGGCTTGAAATTACAATGTCTGTAAATAAGTAGAATATTGAACTCATTAAAATAACATAACAAAAATATACAAGTACGCTATTTTATAGTTTCTGTGTAATTCATGATAACTTACCAATTTCAGTTCTTTAGACGTATCTACTAACAACTTCAATAAAAATTAGTATTACCTGTAGCGTATGACTAAGTAATTAGCTTTTGCATTGCTTCTACTTAAGAAAATCTTCCATACAGTACCCAATTTATAGCTATTCTAAATGACACCGAGGTCGATACACAGCAGTGGTTCTAATAAAATTAAGGCTATTGTTTGCCGTGAAAACATCGTTAAGGAAGTAATATCTACACGTGGTGTATAAGGCTGATTTTCCACCAGATATGCGATAAGAAAGATGCGTTTTATATGAAATCTTCTTATTTGCCTAACTAAGCTTAACTATAACACTGTTCTTGTGCAAACTTATAAATGGAACGAAAAAGCAAGCACATACAGGGTCGTTATCAAAAAAGTGGCACCGCTTGAATAAATTTACCGATTTAAGAAAATGTGTCAAATATCGAGATTTGTGGAAGTAAAATGAATTAATATATACTCTTTGTTCATAATTAGTGTAAGGGAACGTATTTTAGACATAAATATAGAAAATATAGCCTTTCAAAAATTCTGTCTCACAGGTTAAAGAGCTTTGGTACAGGTTAATGAGAAACGATACCAGGTAAAAGAAAAATTGAACAGGTTAGTGAAAAAAAAACGAATGACCATGCAAAATCAGCTTTTTATTATTAATCTGACATGAACATATATGATCTGTTCATATTTTATGAAAAAAAAAACATTTTAGTTTAAACTCACTAATCAGTCTTCTTTCAATGAGTTTAACAAAAAAAATAGAAATATCTTTGGACATGTAACTTCCATACCAAATAAAAGTATAAAATACCTACCTGAGATAGTAATATTTCTAAAGGTTTAAAACATTTAACAAAACTATGTCTTATGAATGATAATCAGTCTAACAATCAATAGGTTTAACAAAAAAAATAGAAATATCTTTGGACATGTAACTTCCATACTAAATAAAAGTATAAAATACCTACCTGAGATAACAATATTTCTATAGGTTTTAAAACATTTAACAAAACTATGTCTTATGATAATCAGTCTAACAATCAATGAGTTTAACAAAAAAAATAAAAATATCTTTGTACATGTAACTTCCATACCAAATAAAAGTATAAAATACCTACCTGAGATAATAAAATTTCTATAGGTTTTAAAACATTTAACAAAACTATGTCTTATGATAATCAGTCTAACAATCAGAGGTGAAATTGTGTAAATCAATCGTATTCATTTGACAAATTCAAAACGTACGGTATGATCTGTCAAACGAACGTTTTGAACGGTCAAATGAATACGATGGTTTTACACAATTCCACCTCAGATCGTCAACAACAAAATAATGTAAGTATTAAACATAGCTCTAGCTTGTATTGTAATCAATCATACAGGCTTTGGATAATCTTTGGAAATAGGAATCAACAAGAACTCGTGTACTTAACAATCAAAATATGTTATAATCAGAATCGCTGTCACTGTGATTAATTTTATTCAAGGAATATTCTTCTGCAGGCCCTTCATTTAAAATTTTATCTAAAGTACTTCTTCGAAGCTCTGGAGGTAATTCCATTTCAGAAAGTGCTGAAAATGGCCTAGACCTATGAAGGGCACTGACGGAATCACTCAAACTTAAATTTTCAGCAATACTCGTACTAGGAGCAACTAAACTCTCATTGTCCGAATCGTTTAGCTCCAAGCATGAGGCTGCGAGACGTCTAGAAGTATTTAAACCTCTTGTACTTTTGCGCTTAGGCTTTGGCGCGCTCATATGCCCGGTTACAGGATCATGAAAACCAAGGTGCTTACCATGAATACAAAACTCTATTTCAGTCAAACATGATTTTTCGATGCAGCTAAGGTTTCGTAAAACGACAGATTCACTTTTATTTCTGCACCAAACAATTTGGTGTACTTTTTGGGTCCCCTTAAATGGCAGCAATGTATTTGGAATGAGCATATCTTTTTCAAGAATCTTATATTCGGAAACCGTTTCAACCACAATATTTTTTAAGTTTTGTTGTAATAATTTCGCAAAAGCTTCGAAATCCGGAACGTCAGCCCCATGGGTTACACACGCATCAGCAGTACGCTTTAAAACAGCTCCAACACCATCTGGAGCTCCTTTCCCATGCCCAGATTCAGAGAAGTTCCAAGTGACACATTCAAGCCGAGGACAGTTCCATCGTAAAGCTGTTATAACAAAGTATATTTTGTAATTTCGATACTGACTACCTGCTGAATCTGAAATAACATGAATTGTTCTTGATTGTGGGGCATGTGTTTTAAAAAAATCCAGAATCGGTTCTATATGCGCCCATACAGCTGCTGTATCGTGTCTCAAATTTGGACTTAGAGTAGCAAAGCATTGCGATTGTTTTTGACCATTTCTATCAAAAAAATATAGCACGCTTGTGTGGATAGTTATTTGCGGCTTACTAGCACCAAAATGTGCAGATTGAATTTCTCTGGAGTATGCGCACTTATAATTTTCGGAGTAATCAATGTGCATTACTACTTCATCATTCTTTAGCTCATCTTTTATCTTTTTTATCGCATTTTGTTGCACAACCATCCTCCCACAATGTTTCATGTAATTTTCGATTGTTTCTTGGCATCTTTTAATCGCTTCACTTGGTTTTGTTAATATTTTCTCTTTCTTTACCAACCTTATTATTTTCTCATTCCCATTTTGTATAATATTTTCAGTTTTAGACTTCCATGTCCAATAGTAGAATTCAATAGAATTGTCATAATCTAAAAAAATAACACTTTTTTTACCGCAGTTAATACAATCGCGGAATAGGCAGTCAGCATTATAAACATCGCAACATATAGTTTTAAGAAGATTCGTTGGATCTTTGGGTTCTATTATTTTATGTCTGTGAAGTGCTGATACTAATAGTTGAAAATTTTCATGAATTACACAAAGACAGGTTTCTCGTGGTCTTTTTGAAGCGGGCAATATCCAGAATGGTCTAAATCGACAGAACGTTGCGAAACTTAGAGTGTAAGCATGAGATGAATTAAACTTTTTGTGAAGATTTCCTAGTGAGTCGTTCAAATAGCGCCTTTGTTCTTTAACACCTTCTTTCTTCACATATTCTTTTTTTCCAGCTGCGCAGCTACTATTTTTATCGTCCGCAAGAAAGTTATTAACATCTTTTTTCTTCTGTGATACTGGTGTGTTTTTTAGTGGTCTGTTTCGTCTTCTGAACACACTCTTGAACATTGTCTTTATTTTCTTATCTTGAAGGGACGTTTCGAGATGAGGCTTAAGACTGTTTGAAATTAATTGCTTTATTTTATACGATTTAACACTCTTATAAGAACGTAATACGCCTTCAGCAACAGAAATGTCAGCACTGGTACTAGCTCGTGCAACAGGAGGAAGAACGTCAGACACAGTTGAATTTTCAGATTGGTTATTGTCTTGAAAATCTTTCTCTAGCAACGGTTGCATTCTTGAAATTTTTTTTCGATACGCATCATTTAGTTTTCTAACCGATTGTTATTTATTTCGTAAAGACGCAATTTCCTTGTCTTTTTTATATCGCAACTTTCTAACTAAACGTTGAGCGTTAGGTGATACGGTACCAGAACTTGCAGAAGACACTTGCGAGGTCGCAGGACTGACTTCTCGTGACCTAAAGTTAGATCTGGTGACTCTTTTACATTTTGAACTACCTTGTCCAAAGCTTGGTGTTTTTTCTCGATTGCCATGATTATTTTCGATGTCACTAGATGGTGGACTGTTGCATTCAATAAAACGTTGTATTCTTGCTTTTTCTTCTTTTTTTCGTTGATAAGACTTTTTCGCTGCTTCTCTCCATTTTTTTCTTAACATTTTCTGATCTCTGGGTGTTAAATTACTAACAGATAATACTTTTCCTTCATCTTTTCGTTTACGATACTTTGCTTTATTATTTTCCTTATATTTTGCATAAAGTTCGGGATTATTTTTTATCTTTTCATATCTTTTTCTTTCCAATTCTCTTTTTCGCGCCAAAACTTCTTCCTTTTTCTTAGTTTTTGACATTTTACCTTTAAAAATCGATAAATTGATTAACTATAATTTTCTCACCTATAAAATTGCCTAATTAAAAGAAACACAAATTGATTTATAGACGTATTTTGTAACTTTATACTTATTTGTAGTCCGAAATATAATTTTATTTCAAAGAAAATGTATTTAGTTGCAATATTTAAAAAAGTCTCTTTAACCTGGCCTCAATCTCATTAACCTGTTCTTTTAGAACAGGTTAAAGAGTGGCAGGTGAAAGAGAAATTGAAGGTTATGGTGTGATAAAAACAAAATGGCTACGTTTATGGGCGTATAACTTGTAAAACTGATAAAGGTACTGCCATTTTATATTTTAAAATTATCGTTCACAAAACTATTAGGCTACAAAATATAAAAAAGAGGTCAGATTAAAGTTAATATACCTGTTACAAAATCTGATTATCGTGCTTCGACGTAATTTGTACAAAAACAACACTAACTTGCACACACCTTGTCTTCCCGGCGGCTTGCCGAATACTGCCTGGACCTATTACGCGAGGGGTGCGGGTCAAGTATATAATAGTGTGTGTGTGAGGCGCAAGAGTGTTAGCGGCAGGTTAAAGATAAAATCAATCTGGACATAATTAAAACATCTATTGCTAGAACAGTATGTTATTATTTCAAGTGACGATTATGTCAAGTTTATTAGGATAGTATACTTATTTATATTTTAGTGGATTTCAATGCATATTCAAATAACATAATATTTAACAACACATAAAAGTGTGACTAGTAGTGTTTGGACACGGCAAGTTATTGAGAAACCGATGTAAAAAAAATGTTTTGCTGAAAATACATTGACCCGTTTTGCCTTCTTATCCTCAGCCTTTGTGTAAAAAGTCTCTCGAAGCCAATATTTACATTAAATAATGTGAAAGGTTCATTTACAAATATTCATTTTTACTAAAAATCATCCGGCAGGTTACAGTGCCACTTTTTTGAGAAGAACCCTACAAGTAAGCGATAATGTGTCGAACAATGTGAGAATGACCATTATTAATTAAGAAAGCTTCGTTTAGGCGTAACGTCAGTTAGATAAAAAGCGTCAGTAATGCAGTAAGTTTCGCTATAGTTGCCTAGAAAAGCCATTTTTGTAGTAAATTCCTAAAGTAAAGAGCTCACCGTACCCATATTATGTCGAATACCTAGTGCTCCATACGAGACAAAAACTTTCGATCCATAACCTGTGACACCGCTCATTTCCTTGTCACAAATAAAGTGGAAGAGCACCCTATGTACCGCCGATTTTATTAGGTTGTCGATGACGTGATTATACTGTCGAAAAGAAAGTTACGCGTGTGTTCCGGTCACCAAAACATTTTACAGCTATCGAATGTTGTCGCATTTTACAGTTGACTTACAGGGAATGGTTGCTATAAGACCGGTCAGGGGTCTGTTCCTAACAAAAATATTAACCTTAAGGCTCCATATTTGGAAAGTTATTATTATTTATGCACCTAAATAAAGTTAACACATTTTCGAACATACTTCAGTCCTGAAAATATGCCAGTTACACTCAAAGCAGACCCTTAACAGCACTTATGAGTTAAAAACTCCTAATTAAGACAGATATAATGTCCGCGCAAGCAAAAACGGTTTCACTTCGGTAATAGGATTACCGGATTTTATTACTAGCTGCAGAAATAACGTTAGGAAGGCAATTTTGGGGCAGATATTGGCTATTAGCTCGCGGTAATGCGTCCTCGATATTCATGCTCCTATAACGATCTAAACTTGGGCATATTTCTGGTTCCAACGGTTACGAGGAATTACGGTTAATGTGGAATTCGGAACAACAGATCCGGATTATCGGTTAAGTATGTGCGTTTAGAACGTGTTATATGGCATAGAGAGTATTTGAAATATCTTACAAGTACAATGGAAATAGCATGTATCGAAATGGGAAAACAAATTTTATTCACACAGCCTCTACCTAATAGTAAGTACTATACATCATGTTATGACACGTAGCGTTACAAGCCAGCCAAGCAAAAAGACTACAGAAGAAATAATATTATAGAAAAAGAGTTGGATATCTTCTTAAAATTTCCAGTCTCTAACTAAATTAAGCCTTTAACCCCATTACACTCTTCCTCTACTTAGTTATCGCATCGTAAAAGTGTGCTAATTCAATTTGAAGCTTGTCCTAACGAGACCTCACTTATCCAAGATACGCCGCAATTTTATTTATATTGTAAACTGTGACCTACCATTGATCACGAAACGAGGCCAGCTTTCTGATCTCATTAAGTTCTTAATTAAGAATCCGGGACGTGATCGCGTTACTAATTTTTGGGTCTAATGACCCCGAAAATAATCGATAAATATTTTTAAATTCATCGCTTGCTTTCAGAAAATGTGTTTCGCTTGGGCATCTTTGTTTATATTTTTGGTGTTTATTTTTAAATAATTAAGTAAGCATCAAAAACTCTTAAGATAAAAGAATACTTGAGATAATAATCCATTCTATGTTTAAATAAGTAAGTATACTCAGTACTTAATTAGGTAAAATAAATCTTTCAAGATAATCTACGTAATTACCTTTAATTACCTCGCGAAAAAGGTAATTTACGGGCGTTTTTCTGGAGATCTGAAAAGGGATTACTGACGTTAATTTTAAAGGTAAACCTTTTTACCAGAATTTTGTTCCGGTCACTTAAATTAATTTTTAATTCTCACTCAGCGAGTCCATTCGAAAGCACGGTAGGGTGGCCAATCGTGTAGGTGTGTTGCAATCTGCTGGGGCTCCTCTGTTTAATTAACCCTTCTTTTGGGCATGGGTAAGAAGATTGTTTAGATTTTGTATTTTTTTTAAATATTTAATATTTTTTTATCAGTTATAATAAAAACACGTGTAACGTAATTTAAGAGCTCTGTTGGCTGTTTGTCATCAAACCGTGGCTTGCCGTTGTAAAGTGCTGTTCGTGTCAGAGCATTTAAGCTCATAGCCAGCTGCTACTGGTTTATTTTATTTTATTTGAGGCTAAATTTTATTTTTTATTTTACTTTGAAACTAAATTTCATTTTTTGTGATTAATTAAATAACCTAGTTTAATTAAGTGTCCACTAAACACTTACGGGATAACAGCCAACCCCTGTGCCTAGTTGTGTTAACTGTTAACGGACTTTTGGTCCCAATGCAATGATTACACGCTTGTACTTCGCTTTCCCGTAATTTGGGCAAATTCTGGGACAGTAGGTACCTCGCTCCAATCAGTTATGGTAATGAGCCGAATGTATCGATACTGATGCGGATTTTCGAACGCATCCAATGTTTGTATGTTGGTATGTTTATGTGAGCTGAAACGATGCAGACCCCACCACATATCGCATTGAACATATTTGGAAGTGTATACTCAAACAATGAATGAAATTGTGATTGTTTCTTATTGTAGCTGATGAAATAATTCATGAATAGTCAACTATGATAAAAATATATTAGTGTATAACTTTTTTATAAAGTATGCTAAAATAAATTTAGGAAACCCTTTCACAGTATTTAAATGAGGGTAAAAATCTTTCCTGCTTCATAACCCAACTGTAGAGGTGCAGATTACCTAAAAATTTGAGATTTTTGTTTCGAATTGAACCTTACAAAATATCCACTTGATTTAATTTTACTGTTTGATGTTAACAATTGTAAACTACATAATTAAGTCCGATTAAACACGTCAACGTAGGTATTCTGTACGAATACCGTACAATGGCAAACAGTGTGTGGTCCCAGGGGCGCCCTTCCGCATAACATCGCTAAAGTTATCACACGATTCGTTGGGCCCGCGCTAATGAAATTAACCCCCATTTACCACAGTGAAAAATGTTGGAACAACCCGTTTTTATAGTGCACGAGCAATATACCAAGATATTTATAGCTTGGGGTATGGAAGCAATAAGTAGGAAAAATAATGGTGCGATAAAGTTAGTATTCACCAATAATAACAGACTTGTGACTTGACTTGACTCTTGGGTAAGTGTATTCGAGCGGGTGTGTACCACATTACCTTAGTTCTTGTCATTTGTAGGTATACTATGCATAAGATTTACTATAATATTTAGATTACTATGGATTTTGTAGCTCAATGTTTGTGATATTCGTGAAACATGGTGAAAATAACATAAATGTAAGTAAGTCCTTCAGTGATTTAGTTCTTGTGGAAATTTCGAATCCCAAATTTAATAAGATAGCGAACTAATCGAGTTTTTATTATTCTTTGATAAACTGATGTGCCTTGAGAAATCCAGGACCCTAAATGTAAATGTCTCTCTGATACTGGCTGATTACCTCTAGCCTGTGGCTTTCGCCCCGGGAACGAAACGCTGGTAATGAGATGTTTCCACTGTAACTATACGTGTTAGCCGCCAGGAATGACTGACCTCGTACTCATTACGACGTTAAAGGGAGATGATGCTGCCTTTGTAACTCGCCTACGAGTTAGTTTTTTGATGTCGTAATACCGTTACATTTACCCGGTTTCATTAATCATATCTTTCCTCGTGGTGTTCTGTAGTCGCTAATTAATTACGTGGGAATATTCTCAGGAGTAATTACAGATATTATTTTGTTATATTTATCGTAATTACATCAAAAGATTGGATACAAAAGCGACTTTCTCTGAAACATTGGAGGTTTCTGAGAAGTTACATTGGTGCCGTAATATGAGTCTTCAAAGTAACTTATACAGATTATTTTTTCAAATTTTACTATTATGATAGATAGTGTTATCTAAAAATATTTCACTAAGCAGTACAAAAGAAGCACTGTGAAAAACTACTGTTGGTAGGTACTGTTACAATATTGTTAAGGAGTTTAAAATATTGGTACCTCCAAAACAATAAAATAGCATCGCCTAATATTTGCAGACATTGGTACTATGTATTACTATCAATATTAATATTTGTGTGTTTCTTTCTTAAACTAATTGTCTTTCTTGCCGGGACACCAAAATATAGGTATATTAAACCCTATGTTACGTAATCATAATAATTCTACCAAATCTTATTAAAATATTATTATGTCGAAGGTGTAGACAAAATAAGGTGGAATTTTGAGATTAATTAAGCTTAGAGCTGTTTAGACAGGAATGTAATTTGCGTTATTCCCTCGGGAGCGAAGTTTTTCCGAACATTTTTCTGTTACATTGCCCTTTGTCTGGGTTTTGTATCGAAGCCTGTTTTGTTAATACTGAAGTGATTAGAGAACAAGTATTTTTTTCAATGCCAGAAAAGAATTGGTTTTACTTTAAATAGCATCTTTTCAGATGAAAAATGTCTTGACAATTTTTAACAGGTTCGCAAAAGCCACATTAAAGTTATCAAATTAATTTCATTCGCAGGATAAGAATTTGATGCCAAAAACCTTGGAGAGACCCCTTTGTCTGTCAGTAATGAAGATGACTACTACAGACAAACTAAAAACTGTTTTCATCGTCGTAACAACAACAACAGCAACAGTAGTTCCTACAAATGGTAGAACATACTTGGACATTGTGAAACCGACGTCTAACAATTTTAATTCAAAACGATCAACATAATAATTGACATTATATTTTCCAAGAGCGACTTTACTCCATATACTTACTTATGATATATTTACTATGTTCTTTGTCCAGAGATGGGACACGAAATTAATTATGGATTGCCCCATCGTAGGTGAGTTCTTTTGATCACAGCGGATCCATTAGATGATTTCCAATTTGCCGACTGCACGCTGCAAATGTGTCACAAAGAAGTGATTTGATGGATAGAACATTGTTAATGGATTTGGGGAGAAAAAACGTCTTTGAATCCCATTTTATTCATTCCGTTGACATTGTAATTGGTACTTCAGTTAAATAAATATTTAGCTTCTGAATATCTTGTTTGCTTGATGGAAAACAAAGCGGTTTTGACAACAATTTTTAAGCTACAAATGTCTGCCTAATTTATTTATTGAATCATACATATGGCACAAGATATGAATAACAAAGCATACAAAAGAACATTGTTATCAATTATTTTAAGATTATTTTGCCATTTGATGGCCTTGTCACCAAAGGGTGATCAGTTCTTCTGGAGGTCCGCCGGCGTAGCGTGTATTGGGTTAATCTACAATTTTATGGGACGGAAAGATCTAGCTTGATGATTAGTAATGATGTGGCGGAGAAATGAATCTCGTCTGATAACTGCAGTTGCGAAACGTAAATTGAAGTCTCGTTAGCTTTTTTATTATAACTTACAACGATGCTCTTTCAACTTTTGTTCTTTAAAGCTACGGTAAGTATTTTGAAACTCCGCTCTCAATCAAGGGCATTACTGACATTAAATATTAGTAAGTTCCGGGAAGTCTCGGCGTAGACAAGTTCTTGTTGTCGGAGACAAAGCAAGTCTAAGTACTCGGAGTCTTGCACTGAAACCGCGGAGTGAAGGCAAAGTACTAATAGTTTGTGACGCCGAACCGAGAGGACTTTGATTTTGTGTTTGACTTTTAAGTTGCAACCTATTTTATTCACTTTTCTTTTTTAGAGAACGGATGGACCGAAATTCATAATTTTTACTTTGTTGGACTTGTCTTAGGGCCGGCCCGAAACAAAGTTTGCTGGTTTATAATTATTATTGTTGACACGCCTGGTCTAGTAGCTCGTGCTCCTGACTACTGGACTAGAGGTCGCGGGTTCTAATCCCGCAAGGGGCAAATGTTTGTGTGATGAGCACGAACATAACTTTCTAAAGTCTTAAGTCATGGATGTTATTATGACACATCATCTCTGGCATATTAGTATTGTAATTGTGCCTAATGAGTTACATAATAAGTGATTTAATAAAGCAACATAAGTCTTTACTTATGTGGCGATAAAACTTGGCTGAAACACAAACCGCTCTCGCCACACAAAATTACTACCCCCTCTTTGCGTATTAGAAACAAACGCATCTTTGTTATCGCTGTCCAAGTGGAAAACCTTTTCAGCTTGGCCAGATACAAAGAAGAGGTCCTCATAACTGACAGGCGTGTGTAAAAAAACACTTGGATCGCCGAAACGGAAGCCCTTTGAACAGATAATAACGTTTCAGACGCAGACTTTGCCGACGGGACACGGATTTGGTGGTACCGACCCCTATTTTGGAATCAGCCGACAGTATACTGTTATCTCTACTGTTGTCTCTATGCTATAGCATAGAGAATATTCGAGCAAATTGTCAAATGAGAGCACTGTACTGGCCGATGAAAAAAAGTTCTTGACAGTCTTATCTACGGCGCTTAGTATGGTCGGTAAAAGACACGTTAAAACCATAAATAACATTCGGTTGGTTGGCAAATAGGTATCAAAACTTTTTTCTAAATAAGTTAAGGTAGTTTTTGATATTTATGATAACCTGGTTTATAAAGTTTATTTGTTGATTATATTGTTGATTCTAATTAAAGCTGACTGACTGTTTACTCACAGAAAGCTTACAAAAATAATAATTATTACTTTTTTGGCCCAGCAGTGGGTTGTTTAACTTACTTTCTAATATTACAGCTACGATTTGCTATTCCCGCTCTCCAACAATATCGATCGTTTCCAGAATATGAATGTCAAAGGGCTACATCGCTCCGGGCCGAGGCCTTTGTTCCAGGATTAGCAACCTTATCGGGCCCGGAACTTATCGACGCACCTTTGACCGGATGGTTCATAGTTTCCGGATCCGGCTGCGATTGCTCCTGATATACGGTATTGTGCTAATGGAGGCAAGTCTTACTAGTGTCACGCTGTGTTGGCCGATGCGATCGTCTATTGTTTTCAGTCTGAATGGATAGGTACTTATTATCGGATTTTGGTTTGACTATTACGTCATCGATGAATCGATTTATGATAGTGATGACTTATTTTTTTGGTGTTGATTGAAGGTGAAAATGAGGTTTAAGAATATTCTAATCATTTAAGCAGACGGTCAAATCTCTCAGACAAATTGTGGCAGCTACCATCGACATACCTTTGACTCGCCTTCGACATGCGTTTAACTATCTGTCGATCGGTTTTTTGTCATAGTGCCGTCAGCCAAAGCCGTGTTCAAGTGTCATTCATGTGGTAGAACGCTTAAATTATCTTATTCAATGCCGGTTTGAATCAGTTATCTCATAGCATCTGATAATTTTCACGCTTTCATCACATAGGTGTGTATATTTTACTCCACCTTCCAGGCTTCTTTTACAAAGTTTTCTAAACATTTCCGCTCTAATAAAATATAGAGCCGCAAGTGAAATACAGTACACGCTAACTCGAGCCAAGAGCGCCTTAACAGCTTACGAGATAAGTTCAAACGGTAATGTTCGCGAACTCTCCGGGGCCAGGGCTACTCAACATTTGGTACATGCTCTCAATTACACGCATACATAAAACACTGGTTGGTAACGTATTCACATGCGGCTAATAAATCATGCCAGTGTGGTTTGCCTACCAGTTTCAATTTAACTTTGGCCCGGGTCTAGAGGCAAACGTGACGCCATTTAAATTTGTTTGAAACTTCCGAGCTGAATGCGTTTAAGTATAAATTACTTTTTTGAGAAGTTTCACTCGGTTACATTTGTGGTATAGGAATCTTTAAGATTTGTTATTGTAAAACAGCGCAAAACAATCTAGGTGTCATATTATCATGTGGGTGGTGAAATATCATAGCTAAATCACATCATTTATGTCGTTAGGTTTCATCCAGTAGTGAGATATAGGTACTTAAGTTTATTTTATACATATAAGCTGTTAAAACTATTTTAAATCAAATCGAAATTAAAGTTCATTGTAACATATAACTGGGCTAATGCATTCATAGATTAGTTCATCTCATGTTCACAAAACCTTTTAAATCAATTTGATTATGCCCACAATTTTCCGGTGCAAACCAGATAAGCCGCGTGTTTCAGCGCAAAACATTTTAACGCAAAGTTACTTTTAATCCAATTAAACCATCAAAGGCACGCGTAAAAAGTGTATAGTGTACAGTGGCTACCGCTGGCAAACAATGGCCGAACGAACCATGGGCTATTTACTAGTCATTTAAAAATGACCTTGATTACCTTCAGAAAAAAAGCAATTGTTGTGTTGTTTTATGACATAAAATAAGATGAAGATTTCATTTCTGACCGGATAAAGCGCGTCCTATCTCATATTATTTTAAATCGTAGTAATCAATTTATTTATAGTCCTCGTCGAGCTTACTGACAATAGCGTGATGCGCTCATGCGCTGGTAAACATGACGTCACTGTTAAATTTTGACACAGTACAAGTCATTTTATAGTGACAAAGCTCTGACAAACGCGAATCAGGGATTCCTAGAAAACGATAGACGCTTCAGAACTAAGTGCCGCAAGCGGAAAACCGGAAGCCAAAGCTGTCCAAAGACAAACAAGGCTGTTATAGTTAGCAATGGTTGTGTTGTCGTATGAAAATCCTTCTGTACATTATGGGGAAACTGATTCTCTGTTTATCGAAACCATGAGGCGTATTCTGAAAAATATTTTGTAAGACGCAATATGACAAATCATTTTTAAACAGTATTATGGAAGCAAATGATCAATGACTAAAGAGTGAATTTTAAGAAAGTATCGAGGTAATAGCCGCCTTACCAGTTCAAGAGCCAATATTGCTTGCATCGCACGTCGTCTTTTGTTAGAAGTGACGCTTGTTTTGGTGACATCTGTGCAAGCGATTTTCGTAAGAAGATGGTAAACCGGTCACCGCGACCGTACCTAAAAATCCGGGTTCACTTACCATGTACTCTTTAACAAAAGTGACAGAACAGACGGTGAAAAGGACTTAATCGTTTAACAGCAAAATAAATACCCTTTAAACCATTATTAAAAACCAACCCCAGCCATGTCTCTTGCTCACCGCCGACACATAGGCACGTCGTACTTAGCCGTGCCGTGACAGCCCGGGCCCATGACAAATTGGGCGCTCCCGTCGCCCGTTAATTACCACGGTAAATATAGCAATTGTTGAATTGCACTGCGTTTAAGACCGCGGATTGTAGGGACATTGAATGCCTTTGAGGGACAGAATTTGCAATTTGTAGCGTAATGTGTGCATGATGTTTGCGGTGGTGCGCTTATAAGTGTAGGAATCAGCGTAGTTAGGTAGGTACCTAAATAGATGAAAATAGCTTTAACTAAAGAGTGTTGATTGAATATTGAATTTAAATAATAATCATAGATCATTCTGCACGCCGTATAGCATTGACGTGCCAATAATGCATTTGGTACTGAATTCACCTTTTTTGTACTCAGTTTGAGTAAAATTTAAAAAAAAAGTGTTTGTAGTAGATTACTTTTCCCTTACGTGTATAAGATAACTAGACCTTCATAAAACATACCACTGTGCTATATCTTGGTATATCTACGTAGTTATTCTAATTAATAGCCTTTTTCAAAATAATATTTCCTATCAGTAGTGTTACACTAACGCACAGTAAAAATAAATGCACATTATAATATGCTTATTTGATTTCCTTTGATAAAAATAAAACAAACACAACTTATAAATCTGTTCAAGAAAAACAGGTCCTCCAGAATAGTGTCTCGCTTCATTTAACTTCCTAATAAAATCCACCAAATCGCGGAGATTGAATCAAGAAAACAAAAGACACTGATGCACCGTATCTTTACGTCCGGCGTTTATTGATCCACAGGGTGTGTACTAAATATAAAGTTCAATAAAAGTCCCCTTCTGATAGGAAGTCCGGGATTTATCGGACTAACCCCATGTAAATAAATAAAGCGGAAGAGCATGCATTTCTTATGAGCCACCCGCGACTCGAGCGGGTTAGAAAAACTATTGATTTCACATTCACGGTATTGTTATGATTGACGTAATAAGTGGGGTAAACAAAGGTTTGAAAAGTGACAATCTGAATTAAGTCGGCTTTTTACAGTCAGTAGAGGAGAAAGGGGAAATACAGACTCAAAGGTCTAAACAATAGAAAAAGGGTAATACAATTTTAAAAAGTTGGCAAATAATTAGCAGCTACTTAATGAGCTATTTTTTATTAGATAAGTCTTAAAATGTTGATTCTTCAGGAACCAACTTCTACGTTATAAATAAGTTTGTTTTCAGACATTCCCGTTTCAGACTGAGATAAATACATTTCTTTTAGCACATTAATCGGTACCGAATAATTTATGTTCCGTTCATTGTAAGCTTTGCCTTAACTTTTTATCATCAAACGTAATTGATGTGACGTTTCACTTAGCAAATTTTCATTAGGATCAAGCCAAAAAGAGCAGCCCTATTAATCACCAACAAAACCCACCTTTCGGGCGAGACGTTTTAAAATCCCGAATGTCGCGACTCAGTACGATTTATCTAAGTCGTAAGTTCAATCAGATTAAAGTACATTTAACTGTAGGTAAAAGTTCAATTTGGGGAAACCGGGAAAAGAAATATGGCGTCAGGTAGCGGGGATTCAATTCAATCAGCTCCCTTGGTGCCTTTCGGTGATTTGATGAGATTGTCGGAAATCAGAATAGGTTGAGAAAAAAAACTTGTGTATCGCCTGCTCTAATGGAAATGCCGTGTTTTGCCCATTCTGTCTTGGTTTTCTTACTCGCATGATATTGTTTGCACTTTCTACTATTTGGTTTCATCTTTTTTGCTTAAGTTGTTTTCGCTTGGCAATAAAATTCTGGCTAACTTCGAAATCCTTTATATATTGGGGTTTTGGTTTGTTATTAATCTTTGAAATATTAGGTTTCTTTAAATCAAGATGGTTTTAGTTGGTTGATCTCTGATGTTAAATTAATCACAAGCTTCTTTAGAGGTTATTATTGCCGCTAATGGTGGATCCACACCGCCATAAAAACGGTTTTGACTATGAGTTGATCAACTTGTATGTATCCTTTACATTACAGAATAACAAAAATGTTAATAAAAATAAAACCTACTTATAATTCAATGACCAACTAAATAAAAATCGTTGCGCACACTAATAAACCGATGAATAACAAACAATACTCTCTTCAAACTCCGGTCTATAGGTAATGGAGAGCATGAGCACCGCCATCCAATTTATTTCGCCGACAGCGCGGCACGCCGCAATGATGTTGACAAATCAACTAGCACCGCCTTTTTGATGTTCGGTCTTTAGCTATCGATACAATAACTCTTCGGTGCAACAAACACAATTCGCATTTTCACAAAGAACACAGCACAGAAATAACTAAACTAACTTTAAGAAGTAAAGAAATTTAGCTAGTCACGTCCCACTGCTGGGCAAAGGCCTTACCTCAAGTATGAAGTAGTTTAAGCCATACTCCACTACGTGAGCTAAGTGCAGATTGGTGGAGGGGTTGTTTGCAAGGCAAGCGACTAACTTTGCTGTCAGATGTTATCAAGCCGCTCATAAGGCCACTGACTAGGCTTAACGACTAATATCAAGCGATATTAGCCGGGACCAACGCCTTTGGGGTGGCATCCGAAGCACGGAGATGCTCGTGATATACGGTCGGATAAATTATATGGTCTGAATGGTCACCCATCCAATCACGACCACGACATGGGTTGCTTAACTTCGGTATCACTACCAATGCGCTGCTACCACTATGCTACCAGCACCTCTTATTAACAACTAAGCTACATAACTAACTACTAAATAAATCTAGAAATAAAACTTAAGAATATTTAACTCAAATTAATCAAAGATTTTCCACTTAATCCGGTCCAAGTTTTGCGAGCCTTACTATCTCAATGCTAATCTAAATAGCTGCAACAAGCCATAAATAATAAATACGTTCTCCACCCCACGTCTTATAAATGCGCCCCTACCACTAAAGACAACAGAGATACAAATATCTGGTATTTATCGCATTCCGTCCGCATCTCGGACTCGTCCCGTTGCCCACGGCCCTACGTGGTCCCAATATTGCGTCTACATTTACATCTGCGTAACGTGATACGTGTCGCGTGGTGAATTTTTAGTAGACGATAGTTTTGGAAATCTGCAGTGAAACTTAGGTTCGAGTTTGAAAAGTTAAACTCGAGTTTAATTGTGGTATCGTATTAGATAGACGGTTTGGTATGGTTAACTTTATCATTTTTGTGAGTGTTGTTTTGGTACATAGGTTTTAGTACTTGGCATTTAACTATCACATATGGTGGTGTATTAACAAAATCACCGCCACCTTAACCTTAACCACCTTAAAAGACAAAATGGAATTGCGTCGCCTTTTGCTACATACTTTTTGAGGATAGTAGTAAGGTAAAACCAAACTATTTTTACAATATTTCCATAATTAAGTAACCACATGCCGCCATATTATGTTCTATCTCAGATTTGAAGTCCTTTAATGCACGTTACGCGTAGCTCTCTATAGAAAACTTTTGAAAGATACAAAAAATCATCCCCAACCCAATTTGTGCACAACAACAATGGTTAAGAACGCGACGTCACTAAATTAAGTAAACAAACTTCTTATAAAAGTGCTCGGGTAGATAGGGGGCCAGCAGACTCGCGGGGACAATGAAACCTCTACAATTGCCCATTCGTGAAGTTACGGAGATACGTCGGGAGGAGTCGGCAAACTGCGCTTATGGGACAGCCTCATGAAGCCTCGTTTATAGGGGATAACATGTCAGCGTTGAGTGAACGCGGCGTATATTCGTTTGGCAGTTCCGCTATTGTCTCAAAGCTCTTGGGGTTTTAAACCTGTTGTAATTGTAACTATAGCAGTCTGAAATAAGTTTTTACATACCATTTCAGAAGTAGTTAAAATACACAATTTAAGAAAAATAAGGCGGTTGCGTAATGCAATCGATAAAATAGGTACTCATTCCTATTTCTTTCAATCCAAGATTTGATGAAGATGACAACGCGTTTGTTTTATTGGTTAGCGCTCCTGACTATAACTCCGGCCGTCGCGGGTTCGAATCCCGCAGGGGGCAAATGTTGTGTGATGAGCACGAACATTTGTACCTTTGTCATGGATGTTATATGTACTTAAGGGGCTACTAGGCAATGACGGCTGTTTTCAACTTCTAAAGGTTGTACCGAAATCATAAGCGAAACGGTTGAAAATCATGTATATTATAAATTGTTTTAAGTATTTTAATATTACCAAGTTAGGATTGCTTAAACTTTCTAATTAAAGAGTAATCATTATTCTCCTGAACCTCTTTTTTCCGACAAAAATCGATTAGGCTTCCTATTTTTACTACCTATTATAATGAAATATATACTTATAAGGTAAGAATCATGTATTTATGGGAGCCGCCCCCTTCATAATCGTTGCCTGGTACTTCGTAACATAAGGAATAAATTTCCTTACCACGAACCCAGACAATTGGTGTGTAGCCTGGCGCATATTTATTTATTTAAATTGTGTGAATTGTTGGTAGAGATTTCGTATGATCATTTTGTAACACTAACGTATTAACGTACATTTTCAAGTACTTGTTTCCATAAATGCGTTGATTCTCTCATTAAAACGGTTGTTGCGGCAAACTATAACTAATTCCCAGCTCCCATTATCTCAAAACATGTTTCCGTTATCATACTATACTCGTGTACAACATCCCCCAATATCCTCATGAAAATTAATTCGTAGAAATGCCTCCAGCGAGAAATGTTCAAACTAATGTGTTCATACTTTGTCGAGGTTGATGGCAAAAACATGGGCCGGTAATAATTAGTGGAGCTGGTACATTTGGGATGACTAGTACTTAGATATTTCAGTACAATCATATCTATGTTACTTCTTATAACATACTATCGAGGTCGTCGCTTAACTACCTTACCTTACCTACCTTAAATACCCGGCTGCTTTACCGTCTTAATATCGATGCGTCATATTTTGTGTGAAGTGACTCTCGAGCATAGAATTATTATCCCTCTCGGAATAGAACGACAAAAGCGAGATGTCAGTAGGATATAGCTGTGCGATAAAAAGAGATGCGAGATAAGATGCAGCAGAACCATTTTTTGCGGCTGTCAAACAGTTAGGAGCCCCAAAGAGCCTCGCTGAAAATTTCTTTCGTGTATTTTTTATAATTTCAAATGAAATTGTGTATATTTAAGAGAAATTGTGCTTCTGAAACATGGGGACTTGATCGGTGATTGATTATTGTTCATTACAGCAAAATAACCCTTACAACTTCATTTAAGAGGTAAATTAGTCCAAATCGAAACCTCTCAATTTACGATTTATATTTGCCAATCCAGTTTAAATTTAAAGTACGAAGTTTGCTTATTCTTTTCTAAAAACGTTAACGTTATGTAAAAAGTAAAGACAAAATAACATTTAATGCATGTTTACGAATATTTTGTGCAAATAAATAATTTTTCGTTTTCCGATGTTCGATATTTTGTGTCGACTATTTATCATGCGGTAAACTAAAATAGTTTACCTAGGATGATAGGTATAAATCACCTGGACGAAAGGTTATCTCATTTTAAGTTTCTAATGTAACTTACTAAAATTGGTTATTGTCATACAAAATCGGTTTAGTTTGACAGCTTTTACTTGTCCTTCTATTCTGATAGGAATATTAATTTTATGCTCTCGAGTGAGTTTTTGTGTCATGTCTGCAAGCGAATTTCGTTTAAAAGTGATCAGGCGGCCGATATCTTTACCGTATACGAGAATTAGGTAAAGGTTTTGTTTGTGTAGGATTAAAACGCAAAATTATTATTGTTAAATCTTAGTTGTTACAAGTTTGTCCATAATAATATTACAGGTAAAGATAATTAAACAGGTTAATAGGATAGGTTTCAATTGCTACAATTTATGAAGTCTGTTTTCTTGGGCTCGGTTGCACTATTCATATTCATATTTATTTATACCTCACCATATCATTACAGAAATTAAAACTTAAAGACAAATTAATTTATAAAAAATATTACTAAACACAAATTAATTTATAAAAGTTATTACTTGAAAACAAATATAATTTATTACTAAACAGATTTTAAAAAATACATGATATTAAATAAAATTAACCAGTCACAAATTATAATAGTTATCAATTAATAAAAAAAAAAAAAATTAAAAATTCTCAAATATAGTTTGCTATCTTCAATCTTTCCAACTAGAACTGGAAAAATAAACGTGACCACTAAAGTAAAGGTTAAAGAACGAAATAATACGAGTATTTCACCTGTAGCAAAAATACTTTGTGAATCGTCATCCCGTGGTGAAAGGTAAACACGCGAAGAAACGGCCTCACGCCGAAATCCTTTTATTATTTACAGCCTATTTTCCACAACTACCTGTAAGCACCTTTGATTCTCGGCTGCGTTACCGAGCCGAATACAAATATTTGTGTTTGTGTTGCAAGTAGTGTGTACGTTTCTGGGGTTTTGGATCCTGTAAAGAAGATCTTCTCTAAGGTTTTGTCCGTACTTTCAGATACTGACAACACTTTTCTCGCATGAGGACGTCAGATTCAAAAGTTAAGACATCATAATTATGTTATTGGCCTCTATTTTCTAAGCAAAAGGACTCGCGAGTATTTCGTGCAATTATGATATGAACACAATTTTTCGAAAAATAACAATAGGAACTTTAATACACCGTGCTTTTTTAACCGTCTTACAGCCGAAGGCCACTTAAAGTATCCACATGTCATTCGTTAAATAAAACTTGGTTATTATTAAGATTTTAAAGACTAAGACATTAAAGAAGATATCAGCACAATTTAGTACGAAACATCCTGTAACGAGCACTACGCGCGGGTCATTCACTCGGCTCTCTAGCACTACTGACCTAGTTTTACGCACGAATAGAAAGGGGCGAGGCGGTGGGCGGCACAAAGGATTGCGCTAGCGCATGATTGGTTAGAGATCCACGTGGACTGTCTTAGATTGGCTAACGATGCGGAACGCGTGGAGGCGGCAAGGTCAAGGAATGCATTGTTGAAAACGTAAACATTATGAACAGGATGAACATTACGTAACATTACTATTAGATATTTTTTACACAAAAATTATGTGGAGAGTAATAAAAAAAATAACATGCCCTAGAGGTTTATTAAGATGGTTACATTACGTGGGCTTCGGCTGTAAGACGGTTAAAAAAGCACAGTGTATAGGCGTAATTCAATTTCTCTCTTAGACCTTTTTGAGTACCATATAAAAAAACCTAGAATTGTATTCAAACGTTAAGAACAGTATCATTATTGTAATAGTTGCGGATAAATATAACTTCAGCTCAACCCAATTGTATGATTTATAAATTACCTGACGTTTATTTAAGTGTAAAACAACGTCAGTGAAAAATATAATTAAATGAATTCCTATGCTATCTCCACCATATCTCGATGGGATTAGTTTACTTATTCTAAAGAGGTAACTGAAAATATTTCTCGGGCAGCTGCTCCAGTACTTTACCTTTATATCGCCTTTGAATTTTAAGCACGCGCTCGCCCCATAAAATCTTTACACCCGCATCATTTACACTTAAGCCCGCCATTCATATTTTGAATGGAAATCCTCGCGCATAGTGAATATTTCGCAAACTATTTACGTGGAAGGGTCAGAAAGCCGATTAGCGATCGCCTTAGGAACGGGAAAGCTTTCGCTTGTAATCCACTAATGTGAGTGGCTTATGAGGGCGACTTATGATAACTGGTTCAGAAATATCGGCAGATTAACCCGCTTGAATGGGTGAGCACCTCGAGGCCGGGATGTGATTACGTCAATGTTTTTATCGGGAATCTAGGCAAGGTGTAGGAGTTTGATAAATAGAGCAAAACTCGACTAAGGAGGAAGTCAGGCCGTTACATACCTGTGTTTTTATACCTCGAAATCTTTCAATAAAGCAGAGCATCTATCTACATGCCGTTTGGAGTAAATTAAATTACGTGTATATAGTCGTAAATGATAAAAATACTTTAAACTAAATCTAGAGCTGCTCACTCAATGGATACGCAGGTATTTAAATTAACTAAATGTTCCATCAAAAAAGCTTCTGTTTTTGTGGATAAGAAGAGTTTGTGATATTTATAGAAGTCTAGTGCAATGGAATTTTGAACTGATTTAATTGGAACAATAAGCAGTTACGTTTTTTTTTTCCAAAAGTTTATTTTTTTTGTGTCGCATAGCACATATCACTAGCATAGCAAAATGCTCACACAATTTTGTCAGGCTTTCCGGGTTGTCTTATAGTGTTTGCAAATAAAATCTCGCGATATTGATCCAAGTTATCTCGACTTTATAATAGACAACAGTAGAGTAAACGAAACTAAGAGGTCTAGGGAAAACTTCGGAAATTTTAAAAACAAAGTTGCGCGCTGGCGTGAAACTGCGAGAAAACTTAAAAGCTGGTTAACTCTGGAAACATACGACACTAAAAACGCTAAATCCTTAAATAAACAGATGATAGCGATGATTCAATTTAATCATGCATGCTATTTAAGTCACATAGGGTTACATTACACCATGTTATAAAATGGTAAAGTCAGATTATACTTTTTATACGGTTGCGTATTCAAAAATCAAAGAGAATTCAACATTTTTCATTTGAAGCTCGAATTCCTGGAAGTAGCTGAGCCTGAGCCGCCTTTTTTTAGAAATAATATTTTCCCACTTTTTGTGGCTGTCCTTACTTCCTTTTTGATGTCAGTCAGAATAGTAACTAAAACCTTCTTCTAAATATAGCAAATACTTTTCTGAAAACCGCATCAACCGGTTCACACAAACTCGAGATATCCAGATAATAACAAACATACAGGTCAAACTGAGAACCTCCCTTTTATGAAGGTCGGAAATTACAATTGAAAATCTTTCCTACTTTGTACAGTCCCTCGTTTCTAACAGTCATTTCATAGCATATCAAGCTCAACCTCTTTCTTCAAATCGTTGAACGTGTTGGTACTCCATGTAATCCTTAGCGACAGCCTGAAACATTAGGCACCATTTTGGCTCGACGTAATAGCGCCCCGTACATTTCATTTCCTAAGCCGACATCAGACAACACCTTGGCAGGCACTCCGGCAAAATTGGAAGAGAAAATAAACAGAAAATTTCGCGTGCAAGATTACACCTACGGAGTCGGATGCAAACGTGATTTCGGCTAGGTCCTGCCTGGATGGCGTGCTAATATTGCACTTTTACTCTTCAGACGGCTTTAATTAAATTCCAGATGAAGACATCTTGAAGGTTCTGTAAATAAGAACAGGGAAAACCTGGTAAGTAACTTGTAATTGAAGGGGGACTGTTTAATACGGCAGTTGATATTTGAAAACTTATATCTAGTGACATTTATAATTTGAAACCTAAGGTCAAACTGCGTGATCGATAGGTAACTAAATAGCGGTTGAATATTTACGATTGTGCGTGTTTTAAAGAAAAAACACCTCAACCAATAGGCGTTTTGAAATTCGGTAACGATGCTTTATTGATACCTCTGATATTAAGCACTTTTCTAACCTCAATCTACGGAAAAGCACTACCACCATTTACTACCGTCCTCTTTTCCGGCAAAGGATTAACAGGTTTCATTTCGTCTGTTGTTAATGCTTACATAGCTGGGAAACCTCCCACATAGCTAGAGGCTGCAGGTCAGTCCCGCGGGATGATGAAGGCACGTAATTTACTGTCCCCGCTCCTCTGTGACAGATGGCTAGTCGTGTCGTGTTGTATACGACCGCGGAGTGGCTTGTCTTTGGACGTGGCATATCCATGGGCTTTTTCTGAGATTAAACTAGAAGTTTCACTTCGTGACGATTTCATGAAGAACAATGACGTTCATGGGTTCGAAAGGCTAATAGCAGAAAAAAATTGCCATCATCATCATTGTCTTTGAAAGTCAGGTCCTAAACTCGTTAGTATAGTTCGCAAATATCACATTTACTTTTAAATACTAACGTGTTATTAATTTGGAAAACATTGTGATAAATATTATTAAATATATACGTCATATTAGTACAGCGAATTCACCATCGTTTTCATTACTAAGCTTCAAAATAAATATATTTCCTTACTAAGGAACGAAATGATACGTCAAGTGTGTCACACGTCAGAAAAACTAAATCGGAATGCCACCTCCACAAACGCCTCAAAAATGTGGTTCTTAACTCCTCCCATTTGATTATTGGCCTCTTCATTGCAAAGGAACAAAATATACGCCTAGTGTGTCATTACCACATCACAAAACCTAAATCAGAATGTCACCTCCACAAACGCTTCAAAAATATGGTTCGTACCTCCTCCCATTTAAATGTAGGCCTCATTTACTAAAATATCCGGAGCATCTGCGACCTCACGACTATTTAAGGAGATTTATCATCGGAGCTTTGGATTTCAGGAGCCGCCGGAATATTGCGTCCTTCAATCTCATCAAGTGGAAATAGAATGTGATGGACCGGGTTTTGGTACGTTATCATGATAAAAATTGAAATGTTTTGATTTCTTAGTCATTATCAGATTTATTAGATTGTCACTAACGAAGAGGTCCTAGGTTCGAATTCCGGGTCGAGCCGAAAATTGTTTCTGGGTTTTTCCGTCTTGAAAGTTCGTCTCGAAAGGTGGTGGTAACACCCCCATGCTTCTGAAAACACGTTATGTAGGTCATAAGGGAATCCTGTTAAACGACTTCTTCTATAGAAGTAGATTATTTTTAGCATATTGTATTGACCGAATGACATTATGTTTTATCGCACAATTCTATAGTTCCGTAGGGTGCTCCGAGTTCTGAATGCCTTAGCATTCACGAAGGCTTACCTTCGTTGTCCGTCCGTCTATGCATCTGTCGTTCCGCAGGCTGTATAAGGGCAAATCTCAACAACCATGAATTTTTGTCTAATTTTGGTGGTAATTTTAGTTTATAACTTTTCGGCTAAATTTGTTTAATCATAAGTAAGAGTGTTGTCTACAGTTACATGAAACGTCAGTGAAATTAAAATATTAATAATAATTTCTGAAATATTTGAAACACCAAAATTGATCACCCACCAAAATTGTCACAGGCCACCAAAATTAGATAATCTGACACCAAAATTTATCAACTGCACCAAAATTAGAAATCCATCAGATACGGTAATGCAACATTCTGTGTTTTGGGTTTTGAATGTTAACTACAAGTATCTTCGTAAGTGGTACACACGGTATCACATCGACCTACCTGATTTGTCATATTTTGTCGATTAATTTTTAACATTATCCAAAACAAACACAGGAATCACCAAAATCGTTTGCAACATTTCGACAGATTTGAGGAGAATGATGTGACACCGGTGCCGTGTGCCTACCACTGTACCGAGAACCTCGCTTTATACACACTAGTATGTTTTAGCCAGTGAGTGGTTATTACTACATAAAGAGAAGCTATATGTCAAGCAAAAATGACAAACGAAGACAAAATTGTGACGAATTCCTTGAAATTTGAATTTCGAATAAGAAACCTTTTGTATAAGTTGATGGCCAGTGGCGTCAATTCATGAGGCACGATATTTGTTCGTGGTGTCAGTTCCTTGAGCTAGTAATAGTTGTTCAATGATAATAATCCAAAACCTCACAGGGTACAGGAGCTGGAGTCTTCTCGAATGACCTAAATATTAAGGGCCAGATATTCCATTTTTACGATGTTTCGATTGAGTTTAAACATGGAAACACTAATTATTTAAATCTCGAATCTATATATGTTATAGAAGAAGATTACTAGAAAGCTGGATTGTGGTTGGAAACACGATTGTAATTACTTTGCTCGATAATAATTGCCTCAGAAGTGGGCCCCTTTTTTTTCGTATTTTCTATGTAGTTTTCAAATTATTGGACTTATATTTATGAAAATCACATATTTTAGTAGGTAATTCCATTCTACACATATACATGTTAAAATGATTTCAAAATGTTTGTTATTTAGATCAGAATAACGAAATATCTAAAAACACTTTATTTGACCTATTTCGACTTTTTTGATCTTGATTTGCTCAAGCTACACAGATGTGAGGAACAGAGGATTATAAGAATATACATTTTGACCACATAAGTGAGATCTCAGCTATGAATCAAATGATTTTTTTTTAGTTTTTATCGGTGTTATGTTCAGGCAAAGAAAGGTCTATTTTTTTCATTAGTCTGTATTCTTTCTTACAAGCAGCAAATTCTTCCAATTGTCTTTTTAAGATTACTTTAGACACCAAAGATGTTTAGGGCGTCCAATCGTTTTTTTCCAGTTTTATTAACATTTTCATTCATAAAACACTGATTTAGTGATTCTCACACTTGTGACGATGGTGATTCGCGCAACGACTTTGACGCAACAGTTGATCGTCGTGTCATCTCTGTTCTATACATGCAAGCAGAAATAGCGCTATCTTTTTATTCAAATGACAAGCACGAGATACCATTTCCTCATTCCCCTTGACGCCACTGCGAACGCTGGACCTATGTCAATTTTTGCAATTTTATTTGCGTACTTAATTACGTAAAACACCTAAGAACTAATAATAGCTAATTTCGCCGCGCCGCGTCACGCTCAGTTGGATCAGCACCAGTCTTATACTAATCAAAGGTCGCGAGTTCAAATCGGGGGTATCATGAATATTTTTCTACATAGTCACAATATTTTTTTAGAAAACGAAATAAGTATTTATTTTAATTTTTGGACATTTTAACATTTAAAATAAAAAAAATTAAAAATAAAAACTAATTAAATTTTTAGGTTTTTTTTTAAAGTAGCAAATCCTATTAAAAAAACTACATAACAATGAAAATAAATTTCAAAAAGAAAATTAGTATCAAAAACATCATCACCATGCGGATAAATCTCCTCAATGCCATGAGGATGGAACCCCCAACCTCTACGTGTTAAGCAAAATAAAAAGAGAAAGGCTGTAGCGACATATATAATTGTTGTGAATAAATGAACTATATTTTTGTACCAATCGTAGAGATGAATCCGTTTCTATAGTAACAATATAAACAAAAAGCATAAAACACTCATGTCAAATTATTGTAGTTTTGAACATTTTCTCTATTTGGAAAAATCAGAGCTAAACCATAACTGTAGGTTTAGCAGTAATCTCAAATGCTAAAGCTGTGCCCTGGTGACTCTAGTATATTGGAGACGAGAAAATATTATATGAATTTGAGGGAGGGAGAAAATTATTAGGTGATAGGTCTATATTAATTTTATTTATTTATTTACATCTAGACTCCTGTGACAAAATACAAACATTGGAGGTTAAGTTAAGGTCGGTCTAGCTCTCTTCGTGTATGGAACTCAGGTTTCCATGTTATTTACGTACGTACGTACACATTTTCTGAATCGTGTAGTAATAATGCATTGACTATCTATCTCTTATTTGGTGACATGGACTTGAGCGACGAACATGGAGATTACTCAGTATAATCCAATTATATTTGCATTCAGAAATGTCAAATCTGAATAATTTTTTCAATTTTGTTCTGTCGAAAATGTGTGGAGACTGTCTTAATTTTATTTTTATAACCGTTCCTCAAATTGCTGTTACTGAATATCCAAAACAACTTTGGTGTTTGTACATAATAATTCTATTAATCTTGTAGTTAGCGCCAAATGGCGCTTCGGGGTCACGAAGGGTTCCGTACCATTATCTATGAAAATGGCATAAACATCATATCTGTTGTCAGGGAGTCCCATACAAAAGATATGAAGTCCTAATAATGGGGCAGCCCCTCATTATTATCATTATCAGAGTAGATAAGTTGTATGAGAGCAACCTGAAAAAAAAACTGTTTTTTAAGTTTTTGTTTTTTCAACGGCAACATGAATACATCCTTCCTGAAAATTTCAACTGTCTTACTATCACGATTCATGAGATAAACCCTGGTGTTGCCCTTTCGGTGTAGGAACTCATGCTCATCATAATTCATTCCTTGTAGGGAGGTGTCTCAAAAATATTTTAAAATACATATTTTAGGCGGTGTGATTAGGATATAAAGAAACCCATGCCAAATTACAGTTTTATAGTAAAAAAGGTCTATAAGCTAGACTACAAAAAGTCAAACATGGCAAAACCATATATGGTTTATCAAAGTAATTGTGTGGGTGCGGTGCTCTAATTAACAAACCTAGACAGTTGAAATATGGCATCTAGCTAGGTAATAATGTGTAAGCGAAGGAAAAAATCTGAAAACAAAAGAAAGTTTTTTAATTGTAGGGTCTGAAACCGTTATAATTAGGTGGATGGAAGCTTGCACAAAATATGTATTAATGATTTATGAATAAGCAAATAAATATTTCTATAAAAAGTTATGATATCCCAACAAAAACATCAATGTGAAAAATGATAGCCAAGTTCAATGCTCAGTATATTTGATAGTGAACTTCGCCGAAAAAAGTATTGCATCTAAATGAGAGATTACTACTAACTACTTTTGCCTTACTATTTTCTTACTTTCTAACACATGATAGTCAAGTCATTTTTATAGTTCAGGCTGATATTAAGCGAGTATTTTAAGCGTGGTGTGGGTGATTAATTTACTTGAACCATTTCACGGGACATCCAAAATATACGCGGGCGACGTCGCGGGAGACGACTAGTAAATAAAAAACTTTGATATTATTAAAGGATTACTGAAACGATAAAGAAACCTTTGTCTTTAATTTAGCTTTCCATATTTGTAATGTTAAACGGAAGCGTGAAACATACTGCGCAGACCCTAGATAAACTGGGAACAGGGCAAGAGAATGATGATGATGATTTGAAATGTTATGAATTTCAGTGTGTAAAAAAAACCATGACAAAATTCTCGTGATGGGTGAACTTTAACTTATATACCTACTGGTTTGTACGGAACCCTAAATTTGAAGTGCCATATCTGTAATGGTCTTCAGTCATCATCAATTGGAAGACTGATGGAAGATAGTAGTGAGACTATAACTGTGTCGACAAAAAGGATCTTAATATAAACCACCTAAATGTTATTACATTACATTTCCTACACCTATGGGTTGGCTGGAAGAGGTATCTTTTAGGGATAAGCCCACCTTTGTTCACATTGTGACTTCTTGTACCTATTTTCTGTACATCTTATAAGTGCAATAAAGAATATAATAAATGTTATCGGATATTCTTTCTTGTTTTTATAATGGTTACAGGTTGCTGGCATAAAGTGCTGACCAGTCGTGTGAGAATGAAATGCCACTCTTTGCGTTCCTTGTTCTTTCGATAAACGTTTAGACTAAAAAGCATGTATGGTGTACTAAAGAAACCATTTTGTAAAAGTTCTTAGGGGTTCTGCTAGATGGCGTGGGTATGTTACTTACAAAAGCGCATGAAGTATCTTATTCAAGAAAATTTTGTTCCTTAAATAAACACTAGATGGCTTAATTATACACGAGATTTGTAAGACAAAGTTGACAGAAAAAGTTTTGTGCGGGGGTGCTGGTGGGGGAAGCGCCCCGCACTTTTAACAAGGGAGCGGGGCTTATGAGATAATTTGACGGAATAAGACGGCCTTAATATATCAACTACTCTTGACAAGCTAAATACAATCTTTCAAGCAGAATATATCGGCATCACCAGAGCAGCACAGGCGGTTGCAGCCAGAGACGTAAAAGACCAACACATTAAAATCGTCTCGGACAGCGCATCGGTGTGCCAGGCCCTACAAAACAATAGCATCAAATCTGTCCTTATTTGGGAGTGCCATAAAGCACTCCAATCCATAGCAAGCACAAATGAGGTAACCTTGCAATGGATCAAAGGACACAGTAACTCACTAGGCAACGACGCTGCCGACGAACTAGCCAAGAGGGGCTCGGCGACAACAGTATATGGCCCGGAACCATAACATGATGATGATATATTTCGCGCGGTCGGACCGACAGCACGGTACCTCAATTGGAAGAGCAGTTGGCCCGGATAGCCAGAAAGATGCTGGTTCGAATCCCGCCCGTGCGCAATTTTTGGTTTCATATTTCATCTTTTAAGAATAAAAT
This sequence comes from Pyrausta aurata, assembly GCA_963584085.1. Taxonomy (NCBI): domain Eukaryota; kingdom Metazoa; phylum Arthropoda; class Insecta; order Lepidoptera; family Crambidae; genus Pyrausta; species Pyrausta aurata. Next base: position 5,193,419 of record OY757255.1, on the reverse strand, counting down.
ATGACACTGTGAGTGTTAAAAATATTGTAAAACCATTGAGTAGCGAAGCGTTATCATTTCCAAGTTGAATTTATTCTGTAAAGAATAACTACTTGGCCCGCTGTTGCATAAACAGACGGGTAGATGGCGCTAACGTCACGCAATGACGTATCAATGAGACCAAGAATTTCGCGCGGTCGGACCAACAGCACGGTACCTCAATTGGAAGAGCAGTTGGCCCGGATAGCCAGAAAGATGCTGGTTCGAATCCCGCCCGTGCGCAATTTTTGGTTTCATATTTCATCTTTTTCTTACTCAAAGTTGGACCTACCTAATTAGACCACTTGTCCAAGGTAGACGTACGCATCGACAACTTCAAGAGTTGTGTTCCCAACAGATACCGGAGTGGGTACAACACAGGAACTCGACATAATTTTCGTCTTTTCCATGTTCATTTTAAGACCCACTTGTTGGGATACTCGTTTAAGATCTTCGAGCATAGTGCCAAGATCATCCAGCGTCTTTGCCACACGGACTATATATATCATCGACAAACCGGAGATGTATGATGTATTCGCCATTTACTTTGATGCCGAATCCTACCTATTCCAGGAGCTTGAAGACGTACCGACATGGTGGCGTTGTTATACAGACACTTTAACACTTCTAATACCTATAGTCTATGTGACACCGCTGAAGAGACTGAAGCACCGCCCAAGTTTCAAACGAATCAAAGGCCTTCTCATAGTTCACAAACGCTAAACGTAGATGCATATTATACTCCTCGGACTTCTGTATTATTTGCCTAAGCGTATGGATGTGGTCTATGGTACTGTAGCCTTTTCGAAATCTAGCTTGTTCGGGGGGAGGCTGGAAGTCATCAAACCTACGTGCGAGGCGATTCGTGATGACTCTTGAGAACAGCTTGTAGACATGGATCAGGAGTGAGATGGGTCTATAGTTCTTCAATAAGGTTATGTCTCCTTGTTTGAAGAACAACACCACCACACTCCTGTTCCATGCCTCAGGCATCATGCCATCTAGCAGCACGGAATTAAAGAGTCTCTGAAGGTGTTCCACCCGCATTCAGAAGCTCTGATGTGATTCTGTCCTGGCCAGGTGCCTTGTTGTTTTAAGCTGTTTCAGGGCCATCCTAATCTCGTAGAGGCTGATGTCTGGGATGTCTTTGGTGTAGTGACGGGTTAGGATAGCTCTTTGGTCTCTGACAGGGCTATCAACGGGTTTGGCAACTGAGGTGTACAACTGCCAATAGAACTTCTCGATCTCGTCTAATTTTGGTGTTAGTTAAGTAATTTTGGTGTACCAAATTACCACCAAAACCACCAAAATTGCACCACCAAAATTGAAATTTTATATAAAAAAATACGTAAAATAAAAACTGTTTCGGATATTCTACCTAACTTTATATCACTTTAAAAGCACACCATGGGTTCATAAAACACTGCATTGCCACAACAAATTAATTACTAAAAAGTAATTTAAACAGGAACACCAAAATTGCAGATTTTTTGTCCGGAGGTAAAAAAATTGAATACTTTCATTTTTGGCGGAAAAACGCAACGAGATAGCGCACCTGTTTCTTCACTGCGCGTGAGTGCCCGGCTGACTGGAGTGAGAGTCGGGAACAATATTTTTTTTTTGTTCGTTTATGCGGGTTAGGTTGTCTCTTTCATAAATGCCACCAAAATTGTTAATTTCGCGCGGACAGACCATCTTGTCATGCTCTAGGGTTAGGTAACGCACCAAATATGAAAATATCACTAACAGCAGATGGGAAAATTAATCCGAATGTAAATAAAATAAATGAATTTGAAAAAAATGCTGTAATTTTCTTTAGACTGAGGGAAATATCCAGCAAAACGGATTGCGGACAAGCCACCAAACTTAGAATTGCGAGGTAATTTAATTTTTTTCAAGTAACTGAAATATTTTATACAATTTATATTTATGGCCTGGTATGGATACAACAGTTTACTTTCAAGAAAAAAAATTACAAAAGTGTATCTTTTTAGTACATGACGATTCTCAGCCCGGACGCAAAAAAATTACGCTTGGGATATTCACCCATAACCGTGTGCATGAAAGGTAAGTAGAAAGTTTTTTTTTATATGTTTTTATAGATAGATTTGGTAAAGTTAACACATAAAAGGTGATTCATTTATTTAATAATGTACGTACATATTTTGAGAGTACCCTTTGTTGGTAAGCTCAACTCACTTTTGGCCATTTTATGAATACCGAGTCGTTTATTGTAGATAGATATTTTGTCTGTTGCCATGTCACGGCGCAGAGGAGATAATGGGTGCGTAAAGGAATGCTCATTGTTGCATTGACAATCCTCTCTATCTAAACGTTTCACGCGTAATGTGACCATGATTTATGATTTGATCGTTTTATTTTAACCTATGTGCATTCATTTCTTATCATTTGTCACTATTCATCGTAGAATTTATAATTAATCTACTATATAAAAATAAGTCAATAGCAAAGAAAATCCCCATAAATCGGGGTCGGGGCGGGACGGGGCTGGGCGCGAAACGAAGTTCGCTGAGACCGCTAGTGATGTTATAAAAGTTTGATGTGGCAGTCAAGCCACACGTCTGAAATAACTAGTTGGTAGGTAGTTTTTTTACCCTTGTGCGATTATAGCCGTATTATTTAATACAAAATCATGATTATTTATTGTTAAATTTTTTAGCAGACACTAATAAAAATTAATACCGGATTCAATACCTAAATAAACAAACATTACGAGACCATTTTTGCCGACAGACATAACACATGCATAAGCCACGGTAAAAATACAAAATTTATATGAAAAATCATGAAATATGACTTTCTCAAAAGCCTACGAAATCCTGTTTCCCCTACTCTCTCGATGCGAATTATCCAATAAACATAATGAAAATTTAAGCCTAGTTGCCGACGATCTGAGAGACGTCGTCTGCAGATAATCCGGCAGACAGCCTCTGTGTCAGCCGGCTGTGTGAAATTGGCTTTATATTGTTATCGGCTAATACAGTTGTGCGCTGCTGTATTTATTTTAGTAAGTAAATAATGACGTAAACGAAGACAGGCGATGACGTTGATATTAAAAACTAGACACTGTAGATTTACGACCTGTTGATCAACACCCAATAAGTTCTGGTTACCGTATATCTGTCCCATACTTCATACGAACCGGCGTTCTGTATTTGAATTATTCGTTGGTTAGCGCTTATTTGTCAATGGTAAACAAGTGTTTCATGTTCTAGTACTAATTAAGATAGAAAAAGGTGATTCCGCTTAATTTGATAAAGAAATTACTCCAAAAAGGTAATGTACGGATGACAGCACGTCAAGCTAAACACTGCGGTATCTTGTGCTGTCTGAATAAAGACTATTTTTCAACAAAAGTGTATAGTCTGATGTGCTGTCGACTAAACATTAGGTAGGTGCTCCTACAAAGCGTCTAACTAATAGGACCATACTAATTACTACACTTCGTAAGGGTCAATCTTGCGAAAAAATAGCAGTTGGTGCGATCAACAACTCGGTGTTTCCATTGCTAAATCTGTAACTTTGACACACGAGCACGGGGCCATTCACTAACGGCAACATCACCACTGTGTTCGATGTCGAACTTGAATTTCAGAATAGCTTGACGGTTCTAAATGCGCTGCTCAATGTTGAAGCAAAAGAAAATCGTCAAACTACCATATCGTTCTCGATGACAGCATTGTCATTTGCTTAGTGAATCGATATCTGTGACGACGATCAACGGCAGCCACATATAACAGCGTCATAACGAATATATGAGCCGAGCCTGTAGTCTAATGTCAACGGCTAATTGCAGTCTGAGTATAAAACCCCTTAGGAATGCAATGTCATACATACGTAGGTAGATGAATATCACATAAAATTCATATTTCATTATATCCTTACACGATTGTCAAGTTAAGCAGAAACACGAAAGCTTCTCGATCCAAGATACTGAGAAACGGGTTCGTTATCCGAATAATTTACCGAAAAGGGAGAAAGCACACAAACGACAAAAAGATACCGCCCGCAAACCTTGGTATGCGAACCGCCTGATTCGTTACCCGAAATTGATTAGACGAATTAATTATCGCGACTCCGTCTAACATACGACGTGACATGATTACCTACCCTAATCCTGCAGACTCGTTAACGAATAAAACATTTACAGGCGGGCCGGGGGCGACCATGAATATTAATATTGCTTTCTTCACCTGAAAGTGTATTTCATTACAACAATCGCGACCGAAGTTGGAAATTGAGCTCGTAAAGGATTTTGGTCGCTACAAAATTTGAAGGAACCAGATTTGCGACAGAATTTGAATTGGGGTATTAACTTTCAATACATACATTAATTACATTGAATTAGGACTTTACAAATCAAGAAAACAGCTAGTTTATACTTCTAAAAGAACCATATCAGAAACTTTATATAAAACAATATGAAAAATACATTCAGTATAATCACAATTCATTGCAAGTTGGTAAGGACAACAGCACGTCAAGGTAAACACTGCGGTATCTTATGCAGTTGTAATAAAGGCTAGTTGGCAATAGAAGAGGGTAACCTAATGTGCTGGCGTGTGTATATCTAGGTGTTCTAAATCAACGCGACTAAAAATCGAAGAGGCTCCACAAATCAAAGATTAGGTACCTAGCGCCATGAAAAATGGCGCTAAGCGTCTTACAAATTCTACCAATTATTTTTTTGCGGAAAGGGCTTCAGGAAATGTCAAATTAGGTTTTATCTCAACAGTTTAAATTGTGAAATTAAATTTTACACTTATTTTCCGTGCTTAATGCTGTGACCTAAATCAGTGCAACGCGCAAGCATGAAACCAAAGCTTAGGCAGAACGACCAACACAATTAATAACATTTAATTTGCTTTTTAAATACTACTGTTTCTTCAAATTAACATAAATAACTTAAGCTATATTTCTGTTTTCAGCAGTATTGTTGTGAATGTCGTGGCAGCCTATAAGTAAGGCAACACTGTAAAATTGTGTTTTAATATTAAGTATGTCAATGTGTGGTGTATGCTTTGTTGGTTGTCCTTAACAAATAAAATAAATAAATTATGGGCATGTTTCACTATCGACGAACAAGTACTAACCTAGTAATAATTCAAATATAGAATGTAATTTCGTATGAAGTATTTGGCAGATAAGGCTAGCCAGAACTTATTAAGTCAGTGCGAAGCAGGCTATAAACGTTAAATTTATGTTATCTGTGTTCATTTTTTATTTACTAACATCCGAAAAAAAAAACTTTTCCTTTTGAGGTACGGATGTATTTAGGGTTAAATGATGTAGGTAAACGATATAAAAATCTCTGATTTATGGAGTTATCTGTTTTTTCTAAGTTTTCTAGCTTCACAATTTATTTTCGTTTTTATGTTGTGTTTAACACAATAGAAACTTAATACTATAAATTGCACTTGTAAAAAGCAGCAGTGTCAGACAAGAAATTGAACCCTGTCTTTTACTCTACCCTGTCTTAAGCCTGTTGAATTTTGCAAGTCGTGCTTGCAAGTGTGTCGTTGGCCGAGTGGTATAGGCATGCGCCCGGATAGAGCAAAACACGGGGTTCGATTCCTTGTCTGACAAACTTGCTTATAACAATCTATTTATGTTCTAGCTTTTCTATTTCAGCTGTAAGTTGTTCCTCGCTATTAGGTTAATAAGGTGTAATTAAATTCGTTGCAAGCGTGTTTTGTGTTAACAATTCAGTGCAGTATCACAGCACGCTTGCGCTATTTCTTCTACTGCTTTTAATTTTACTTCTGCACGCTTTTTTCGTTCTTTGAGGCTAAATACATAAAGATGACGTATGATCCAACGCGGCAACGCAGCCAGTATAATAGCCTCCTTGCCACAAGGAAATGGTTTCGTTTTTGAATAGGTTAGTCTTATTTTTTATGTTGCATATCTTAGTTTTAATTTTTTCTTGTTTGTTTTTTTTATTATTATTATACTAAAATAAAAAGAGATTCGTTAAATAATTGAACATAAATTAAGCATAGCACATAACAGATGAACAGCTAACACAAAAGTTTTATATAAAATGCCTTAAGCAAATTTCAGAATGGCTATTTTAATGACCATTGGCTAAGGTTTTTTTATCTTAAAGACACGCACAATTGTTATTATTCAATCGAAGTAACAACATTTAACCAGAAGTTGAGTTATAGTTAAACCGCTTTATTGAGACTTCGCCTGCGGGGCACAGGGGCGCGGGGGTTGGCGATAGCGGGTCGCGCGAGAGGTGCGGGCGGCGCGGAAACACCCGCCCGCGCCGCTCACTAACCGCGCTCTCGTCTCCCCCCGCACTCCTTTGTACCGCAGGCGAGGTCTTCATTTCTCGGTCTACCTATAACTATAAATTACGAAAGCGGGCCTATGTTAATGGAATTTGACACAGATTTTTCATGTTGGCATTAAAATCGGGATTTCTAGAGTATTTTAAGTTCACACGAATCACAAAACGCATTGCAATACACAGGACTGCACATTGCAAATTCTACTACTCCACTTAAACTTTCACAGCCTTAACTCCTTGTCTATCTACAATTAGTAACTGTTCGCTTAAAAAAGGCTAAAGCGTACATTCTGCTTAGCAACCGGAACTCCTGACCGCTGGCTCGCTGCACCGGAAATACCGTCATTATTTCACTAGGCTTCGCTATCTGCGGGTGTAATTGATTATGCCGCTTTGTTACTCACCTGCTATGAAACAAAAGGGGCTTTATTGTTTTCAAGCGATAATTGTCTCAAAGTTGATCAGTAAGCAATAAGCTTAAATTAAATTCACCAGTCCTTTGAAATACTTTATTTATCGGATCGAGTAGAACACCGAAATAACAACTTACTCAATAAGAACTATTATAGCATTTTAATCTTTGAAATATAAGGCACAAGATGATTTACTCGATGAAAAAATATGATTCTATGATTTGGCTGTCAGCGTAACGCTTTAACTGATTTCTATCCATACCTAAATCAGACCTAAATCTATTTGGAATCATCTGGAAAGGCGCGTTCCACTATTATTTTACGCCGTCAACACATAAACGCATTCTCATGCAGATTGTGACATTTGAATGCGGCATGTCCATGTTCATTGGCATATGTTTTGTCCCGTTCTAACATAGATAGATGTGATAGTTGCATCCTTTTCGATATCGTTTAGCCAGATCGCTGCCGCATGCGAATGCGTTGGTGTACTAAACGGAACCAAATCTGTATTTTCAAAAGTGCCTACTGCTACCCCATTGCTGATTACAGTTCATCTGCAACAAAGCCGTACGTACCCAAGCACTAAGTTTCAGGAGACTTCGGGTAAATGCACCAACAATGAGGCCATAAAAACTTGAAATTACACTCGGTCTATTGTCGACGTCTCGTGGAGAGCTCTCGACTTCCCGCGGCAGACAATATGCATATTCACCCTCATAATAAAAACCAACATACACATCACCAGTATACATTGAACTGCTTAATACACATTTTATGGATGTACTAATAGATCATATTATAGTGGAAGTGTATAGCTTGACAAGATCAATGTGTACGTGAGTGCGTAGAGAGAAAGCCTCGTCTGATGCCATGGAAATGTTATTCTAAGATAAAATCTTATGGTTTACTGGCAATAACTCCCACTACAATCAGTAGGAAAGCACCAATCTTCTGTACTTATCTAAATGGAAATTATGCATGAGATAACTATGACTTAAATATGATGGAAATAGGATATTTTCGTAATTTGCTTGTGATTTGTTAGCGAAAGCTAAACAATTTGTGTAGATCATATTTTTGAAACTAGAACTCACAGCTACTCTTTAATGAATCAGTATACAGGGTGTAACCAGTAATAAGAGCAAAAAATTTAAATGTAAGCCCTTTAAGTGACGAGTAATCCATATTAAATGGTTTTAATTTTTTACATTTAAAAAATAAATTTACTGTTATTTTGTAACAAAGTAAATCGAACCAGCAATGTATTGCAAACAAATGAGTCCAGTCCTTGGATGAATAATTGTCCAGTCATAGAACTTGACATTGTCATTTACTACAACGAGTTAGCGATTTTAATATACATTGACTAGAGATTATAGCTTTGGATTACTATATCTTTTAGTTAAAGCATTTTGGAGCACTGTGACCAGGTAACCAAGGTAACTACGAATTCTCTGTAGAATCATGCATTATTTTTTTTGCTCCTGCAATAGGAGCCACACGTCGTTGTATAGTACCACACAAGTACGTCCAATAGACACTGGCAGGAATAACATTCGTAAGAGAAACTAAAAGGTTCACATGTTTTTCCGAATACATCTGGCCAGTAATAATGCTCTTCATTTGTTTTTACTGGCTGGATCGTCTTGACATTTTGTAAAACTGTACGTAGACAATAAACTGGAATGTAACGGGCGATAATTTTAATTGATGCACGGTAAAACTACCCCTCCCTCCACATTTACGGGTGTCAATATGCACGTCGTGGCACAACAAGACGCCGATAAGGGCAATTAAAATTTTCACAACGTTCCGTGTCTTTTGCCGTGCGTGCCATATTGTTGGAAGCGCGTTGGGCTCGACGCAGACGACCGTCTTGTGTTTATTGACTTAAACTTATGAATACCTAAGGATGTTATGTAAAGATTCCACCAGTGGTTTTCTAAACGTATAATATAATGCACATTACTGTAGCTCAACTTATAATAATATTTAATTTTCCCTCGTTTTAGAGAAAATATTTAAATGGCATATTCAGAAAATAAATTACTTAATATTTTTTTGTACCTCTATAGACTTTTGTTTTACACTAGTTTTTGAAAAAAAGGGGACTTTATTCCTATTAATTGTCCTATTTCTATGACGTTGCAGAAAATTTTCAATAAAAATGGATTGACCTTATTTAATACATGTGATAAGTCTAATCAACCTAGGTATTCATTACTAATTAATCTATTTGTTCTATTAATCTATTTGATAAAACCTTACGTTAAATACGTTAGAAGATAAGTTTTCCCATTTTGTGTGTTTACTAGGCTATGAAATAATTGAAAAATTCTAATACGGGATAAATAAAACTTCTTTCATATTATGATGTCTAATGATGATGTAAGACTTAGTTTTAGCGGTCCATAAAATCTTACCAACCTTCTTGCTACAAACGAATTTATAAGAAAAATGAAAATAATATGGGAATTGTTTTGTACAATAGTCTTCCTAATGATATTAAGTCTATCGGAAGCCAAAAATCGCTTAAATGCAGATTGACCAACTGGCTATTGCAACATTGTTTCTATAGTGTTAAGGAATTTCTTGACTGTAATGTAAATTGTGTAAAATAATATAATAATGACATGCCATATCATAATTTTGTAATTTATAGTAATTTAGACTTGTAAAATAATATTTTAATTTAGCTTTGACAGCACTCAATTAATATTTGAATGCTTTTATTTTTGACCGAATGCACTGAACTTATTTTATTTTTACCACCTTGACATGTACTGTGTTCTTGCAAATAAATTATGATTATGATTAAAAAAAATAAAGCTTTTCGTCGTCTGCAGGAAGCCTTAGGAATAACAGCCGGCGGTTGGCAAACGAGAGGCCTCCCGTCATCAACTTAAACGGCATTTCTATTCATATCACCATGTATTTACATTCCATCCCGAAAGTAATGTGGCGGGAAAGGTTGACTTCCATTTCTAGGGGCTTTCCGTTTCGCTTTTCCAAAAATAAAAATAAACCTTTTGCTTTGTTAAACGAGGGTTTAAATGATGCTAATCAGGGCTTAGATTTTTACTGATGGTAATATATACGTATATTTTTCAGCTAAAATGTAAATAAATTTTACCGTTCTAAAATTGTGTTTTTGTAATCCCTTTTTAGTCAAGAAAGTAAACAAGTTAACTAACAGTTTTTTGATACGAGTACATCATTTAAAGCCGTTATTTGGTTAACAACGCTATTGTTTCCAACAGAATTTTTTTCTGACATAGGTTTATGTCATCATACTTAAATATATATCCAATTCCAACAATATCACATACAGATACAGGTGAAATTGATAACCTACTTATTTTTAAGTCGGTAAAAGAAATATTTATTATTGAATTATTTTTATAAATAACAGCAGCTACAAGAACTACAAGTACACTGTTGTTTTCCAATAACAAGACGGTTCACAAGAAAAAATAGTAGCGAGAAATGTGAATTTTGCAACAAGAATTTAATAAAAGATGTATGAAGCGCTCGAATATTCTTATTTGGAATGTTATTATACCAGAAGATTACTTAGAATCAATGTACGGGAACGGGATGTTAAGGTTGAAGCAGATCTAACCACACGTAAAGGGAACAGCACCGTATCAACTCGAGACGTTTAGTATTATTTGTATAAAACTCTGCTATCAGCCGATCCAATGCTCCGGTGTTGTTGATCCATTTATGTAACGTGCTTCCGTATGGTTGATGCCTTTTTCATGTCAATACGGTGTTGTCCCCTTTACGGTTGGTTAGATCTGCTTCAACGTTTAACCCTTTTTTAATACGAAGAAAAATTACCTATTTATTTTAATTAGTTAATAATAAAAAGATATCCAAAGCTACAATTATCCTGTGTAGAGGTCGCCTAAAAATAAAATTATTATTTGTGTGTGTGCCCTTATTATTGATTCGATGGACGCACCTTCATATTTTTTTTATTTAGGTTGTGCTACTAATACTTACTTTACTTACCATTAGCAATCATATCTGAATTTTATTAAGTACGAGTATTTACATACAGGTAGATAATACAGGCAAAATCGATACGTTAAGCCTCCGAACAACTCCGCATTTTATTTTTAACTTATTTACTACCTAAACCTATTTAATCAGTCTATAAAATAGACAAATAATTTTCCTACTTCCATCAATAAGTTCGAAGAAAAATGAAAATTGCAAGTCCAAAATCTCTTATTCCTATAAAAGATTTCAGGAATCGCATGGCACGTTGTCGCAATGCCATTAGCAAAACGAGCCGCCATTTCCGAAATGGACTCGTCCAAAGCGATCGGAATGAAAATAAAGATTATAGAGACATTTAAAAAAGCCTGGATGGCAACCGAAATGTCTCGTAGTCGTGTTTACTTTATTTTTGTAGTATCACATAAACAAGTTGGAAATTCTGACGCAACTAGTTACATAAAATGATTTTCGAAAACACCTTTATTGAACGTGTTTTTAGCTACTTACGTACTTTATTACATTCTGCATAGAAACAATTATGATTAGTCTTAAAAGTATAGGAATTATGATCTATTAAAAATAAACTTGTTAGGAAGGTTTTGTATTATATTACGTGCGATAGGACCGGTCGTGTTCGCATATTGTTGCTAGACAGGATTGTTGAAGCCAAAATAAAATAATCTAGTAAACAAACTCATAAATAATGTTTTGTGTGCAAATGAGCATCAGTGACTTGTTTGCAAACGTTTTGCATGATAAGGAAAAAATCCTTACGTGGCTACGACTGTAAAACTTTTTTATTTAATTTTTGCTTTCATTTAATTTTTAAATCTGCTATCAGCCGCCTTATCTATCTTTCAGTATCTCTAACAGTACCTATACTTACTCGTTCATATATCAAAGCGTTTTTGAAAATTTATTAGTGACTTGACGATTCGATATTTACTATACTAAGAAATTTTTTTCTTCCTAGCAACTGTCCCGTCTGGCCGTCTGGTGATAGGGTCTACTTTCCGACTATTCTTCCTCCACTTTGCCTTATCCTGGTCGTCATTCTCGGTTAAGTCACAGCTTTCTAGGGCTTTCTTAATGACACTCAATCATCGCAGTTTAGGACTTCCTCTTCGCCTTTAACCCGGTAGGTTTTGGTTGAGTGCTACATTGCTGATGTAGTCAGTAACTAACTAAGAACTAAAATCATAAATCAAAATCACTCCCCAACCCCAGTTAGTGTTAACTAAGTGATTACTTCCGGTCCTCAGACACAATGCAAGTTCCGCTCGCGACGTAGAGCCTTTACGCTCTGCGCGTTGCAACTTACATTATTTCACTAACTGACATAATTAACTCTGCGAAAAGCTTTCATATTTCAACTGGAAATTCATTGCTGTTGCTTGCGTGTTTATTACGGGCTATAGCATGACTTTATTGTGTTTTTTATATACATTTAAAAACGTAGAAATTATTACCAATTTTATTAAACTCTGCTTATGACTGAGATGCCAAGACATCTAGGCAATAAAGTATCTTCTATATCTTATATGTCAACGTCATATTGTAAAACACGCGTGATTACAATCTTACGGTTTTAAATACGTTAAATTGTGGTAATATCACAATCAATTAACAGATTACAATCTACCAGATTTAAACCGTAAGATTGTAATCTTGCAGTTTGTACAATATTAAGGTGACATGGGTACTTAAAAGAAAGTCGTATTAGTGACACCACTTATACCTCGAGAACGGGTGGACCGATTTTCATGATTTTAACTTTTTGGATTGATATGGGCCCCGAATAGCAATAATATCCATGAAATGGAGCCGGGGCAAAACGAAGATCGCTGAGTCCTCTAGTACATAAACTTAGCGTTTAAACATCCCACTGCTGGGCAAAGGCCTGACCTCAAGTTGGAGGTGGTATGAGCCAGCGTGGTGGAAACTACGCGGGCACATTGCGGATTGGTTAAGCGGATTGGAAAGCGACAACCGTAGTAAATGCTTATTATATTTTAAACGAACATTTAGGTACAACATTTAGTTAAAAAAATGTCTGCTTCTTGATTGTTGCTCCAGCTCCAAAAAATCCATTGTAGCTGCCAATCCTTGCACGCGATTCTGAAAATACAAAGTGCAATTCCATACAGAAAATAAGTAAAAAACATTGTTATTCTTACAATGGGGTAGCCGATAATAGCATTACTCCAATATTAGTTACAGGAAAACCATGTTAGAAAGCAATTTCGGCTTCGCATATTGCCTATTAGCTTTGTTCGTACTTTTTTCCTATTGTTTCGAAACAGCGTTGGGTAAAGTGTCCCGGATCGAAAGATTGTTCCTATCAGCTCTTATAGGAAAGTGCGATTATGATGGTAAGTAGTTACAAATAAGGATTCCGGATAAAGTTGACCTACCATATGAGCTGCACTTGATGACAGCTGTGACGGAAGGAATATCGATACATAATGGTGTGTCGACGGTATGTCAACGGCAGCCGTTACTGACGTCGTCGGAAACTAACATCCGTGTCTTAGATCCTTATGGTTTTGTAACAATTCTAAGTAGGGTTTGCTCTTAACTTCAGACTCCGCCCTTTTTAAGTTCAGAAAATATAAAACGTAAAAAGTCTAAAGATTCGCCCTTAACATTTTAAGGAGTTATTGTTTTAGTAGCGGGAACTAAAACAAAGATCTACCTACACATTTTTATCTCTACAAAAACAAAGTGCTTTCGCTAAGGCTACCAAACATCCAGCCTCCTCTAGGAGTAAGATTGGTACAATCCATTACCGCTGTTCCCAAAAATACGACCAACTCAATTCCCTAACAAAAATATAGCAAGTTAGCAAATCGTCGCACCTGTGCTTGACTAACGCCTCTCCCATTCTCCGTAATACGTTTAATAAATCTTTGAGTTCTGAACATATTCATATTCCATCTTAGGCTTCTTTGAACGAAATCTCCGTGAAATATTTGTCGTAGCACCTTTTGTATGTGCGCGTTTTGCAGACGTCTATGGAAGTTTATTTGAAGTTTCAAGGTTTATCGAAAGATGTTTAATATTTTTAAGGCGTCGTTCCCTATAGCTCACGTATGTTAGTACGTAACTGTCGCAATAAAATAAATGATTGCTCTCATTAATCTCAGTAGCAATACGCACATTAAAATCTGTGACTTAACTATTTTAATTGTAAATATTACTAATAACCATTGTTAAGACATGGACATTGCCTAAAATTATAAGTAAGATCATAATTCTGTTCAAATATTAGTTTATTGTTTAAATATTTAAATAATATCCCAAGCAGACACAAAATGTAAGCTGTGTTACTGCTAACAGCAATATTTTAGCCAGATATTTGTTCTTGTAAATAATGTTTTCGCTGCACATTGTCTACTTATTGCAAGCTCGAAAATTGTTGGAAATGTTATTGTACTGCATTCCGTTTAAAATAACTTTACACAGACCAATGTCAGTGTATTCCCAGTGAATAATTAAAATAGCTTCGTTAATGTATGTATGAATGCTGACCGCATATTTTCAACGCATTTTGCTTGATTAAAACTCAGTGGGATTAAATTAAAATCGGCAACTTTGGATTATATTCTATTTGTGTAATTTATAACGAGTAAATTTTGTTTATAGTGTATGTAATAAAAACCCAATTTATACGATATTCAAAATCTTACCAAAACAAAGGAAACTTTTTTGGAAAACTGTGAAAATATATCAACTCTGTATGCTCAGGTGTACACCCAGAGTGAGGATATTTTTTGGTACTGAATTGGTCTTCCATAAAATTCAGAAATTCAGTACCAAAAACCCGGCCAAGTGCGTTTTCATAGTGTTTGTATGAATAGCAAAGTTATGTTGGCGGTTGTCATAAATGTGCCTTATCTCAAAAAATAATAAGTCAATTTTCCTTGCAAGTATTTGTTAAGATCTACATCACTTATTTTTTTCAAAATTTACACTTGCTTAGTTTAAAAGTTAAGGGAGGGGGGGGGGGATTTTACCACTTTGGAAGCGTCTACCTCTCAAACGTTAGACTTTTAGAGAAAATGTTTTAGAAACCTCGATGTCATTTTAAGATACCTATTAATAGACAACCACACGCATAGGTTTGACAGTTTTTTTTTTGGGTTTTAGTTAAATTCATTACTTTTTGTTTGAAAATCGTAAAGCGGTTGAAAAGATACATCTACATACTAAGTTTCAACTGTTTAATGCTAATAGTTTTAGAATAAAGTGGCTGTGACATACGGACAGACAGACAGACAGACTTGAGGAAAATAAGGGTACCGTTTTACCGTGTTACCGGTAGCCATTCGGCTACGGAACCCTAAAAATATCTTAAAATAACAGCTCAAAACTATATATAATTTATTCAGGAAACAAATATCTATCACAAGCTAAATTAAGGCCCTCACCACATTTCGTAGCGGCATTAATCAAACGATATCCACGTACGTTTTTTGCCGACAGCAAAGGGTGTTTTTCAATGGCACCCCTTCCAAATATTGGTTTTTACTGCTACTCGTATGTCCAGTAAGAGCAAAGCCGTGTTTCCCATTTACAATAGCGAGCGATATCTTGCGTAGGCTTTCACTATGACGTTTTATAGTGCTATGTCATTAATCCGTGAATATAAAGTGAGGGAATGACAAAACATGAATTAATTTCAGATATGTCGTACGGTACGATGAACACCCTAATATGGGGACACACAGACACATTTTGGTCTGGAGAACATACTATGGACTATGGAAAAGATAGTTTATACTCAAAGTTTTTGCCGCGTTACCACTTTCACACAATCGCTTGCACCCGGCATACCATCAGCCGACACTTCAAACAAAAGATGAGCTGAGGTTCATGCGATTTTGGCTCTTAAGGTGGTAAGGCGGCGGTAGTAATACTTACGAGGACTAGCGAGTAGTTTATTTTTATACGTTTTGGCGGGCCCAAAGGAAACATATTGTTTGATTACTAATTTTGGATTTATGACGTAAATAATTTGTTGATAAGCAAGCCATTTTATTTTCCTGTACTTTTTAGTGGGTGGTGGGTGATTTTATTTATTGCGTATGTTTTAAGTCAATTTAAATTGGAAAAGTGCCAGAAGCGAATGAGGATAAAGATACTCAAAACACACAGGTTGTGTTGACATATCGTGAACTTATAATATAAGGAAAATATGCAAATTGCAAACAAGATGAGTGGTTTTACCATATTCTGTGACAAATAAATTGTTTTTTGTTGTTGTCGATTAAAACTACTGAGATACCTACGTTAAATTTATAAACCTTTACCTAGTATTACGAAGATGAACACTTGCGAATAGTTTTGCAATGATTCATTACGTGTCTCATGTAAGCGTTTGAGATTTGTTCATTGGGGGGGACAGGGAACTCAGTATCTTTAAATTTGGTACGTAACAACGTCTCAAATAATAATTAAAATATATTTAATCATTTTATACTTACTACACCTTTCCTCATGTACGCGTAGAGGTATCAATCTCGCAACTACTCGTAAGGGAATCAACACAGGGCACTTTTAGTTCACCTAGAATCTTGAAATTTGTCATATGGCAATTTTTTATAGTACATATTAATACTCCGAAAAGCGAAAACCATATTTTTTGGTTACATCGCACGATTGTAAGGAACCCTCAGTGCGCGAATCCGACTGGCTGGTTTTACTTTGTAAAGCTCGCTAGAAAGACTTGTAATACAAGTTTGAAACTGGGCCTTGTTTCTGCTAGGTACACAGTTTTACTGCATTTTGTTGTCAAAATAATAATAAAAAATCTTATTTTAATCGATATAAATAAATGATTTTATGCCTTCTTGCAGACCCAAAACAGGAAAAATCTAATATAACAACAAATCGAAACTATTTACTCAAATGTCCACCTAACAGGTTTGTTTATCCTCATTGGTTGAGTATAAATGGGGAGCCCGAACCCGACAACTACACAGATCAAATTCTAATCTCATCGACGTAGTATCATACAAGAAAGATGGCAGCTATCAAGACTACCTTCGTGCTATTGTTGTTGGCTTTCGCCATGGTGATCGTGACTGAAGCAGTCAGGGTGGGTCCTTGCGACCAAGTGTGCAGCCGCATCGTCCCTGAGAGGCACGAGTGCTGCAGGGCTCACGGCCACAGCGGCTACAGCAGTTGTTCGGGCGGCCAAATGTATTGTAACTGACGAAACTTGACAAGCACCATACACCACTGACGGGAGTCCTCTCCTGACGCTACGAGCGCAACTCTTCAACCTTTAAAACTTTTGGCATTTTATTAGACATGTAAGTTAATTTTGTGAAATTAAACAACTTGTATTAACCACTTTTTGTTAATGATTTATCCTTTTTTTGCAATTTTATTAATATTTTGGGACAGTTTAGTAGACAGAAAGGTGCAATAGATACATTATCAAATAATTATCTGAATACGTATCTTTTAAACTCTTTGTGCAATCTAAATTAATTGCCTTACAAATTGAAATACGTGCTGTCGAGGTCACCGCCGCTTTACCACATTAAGAGTCAAAGTCGCTTGTTCCTTGCATCGTTTTTCTTTGAAATGACGCCCATATTTTGTGTCGTTTATACAAGCGATTTTCGTTTGAAAGTGGTAAAGCGCCGGAGACCTCAACCGTCAAAAACAGTTCTAATAATATACATTAATGAACACAAAGATAAGCATTCATTTCAATTCGTATACGCGATGACTGCTGATAGTCAGTATGAAAGTATAAGTTCCTTTTCAGTATTTTATATGTGCTCACCATTCCCGGGGACCGTGTGTCCCTTTTGTCATACACGTTATCAGCACCCTTAGTAAGGGAAACATGAGGAAATTCGCCCAATTATGTCGCCCTCAGCTTTTTAGCTTATTTATCAATCAATCTGTGATCTGGCACTGATAAACACCGAACTAACAACAAGATCTACGTATCATTGAGTTTAATGGACTGCACTTAGCTGATTACGAACTGCTTACCTTTTCAATGCAGTGCATGCATAGATCACATTTACTGCTTTGTAAAAAATATTACGATAGTAAGAGTATGGAAGTCACTTCCCGATTCATCGCAGAACGGATTGTCACATCTTTACAATGGCCTCATTCAAGATCACGTTTGTGCTGCTGCTCCCACTGAATAGATAAATAAGGTTAGAAACGTTCTGACAGTTCGTTTGTATGAGAACCTGTGTCGCCGGTGGGCGGTACGGCGTTGTTGCTGCAGTGCCAAAAGCTCCAATCAATGAATCAACGCATCAATATCACAAACCAATCACACTTTCCGCTGGGAGCTCTGTGATTGGTGTGATTAGTACGTAAAACCAACTACCAATCACAGAGCTGCTAGCAGTGGAACCATCAATCATCATTCCGCTACGATCATTCTTTAATGTCAAAATACTGGGTTGTGGTAAAAGTCGATATTTTAGGTCGATAACTTCAATTACTGGTGTAATGTATTTTTTCATTATGAATTGAAAAAAAACATAAGATTTTAGTTTTGCGTATTTGGATAATTTTACGGTACATTTGATCGCATCAAAGGGTTGTACAATTACCTTCCGATAAAAAACAATAAGAAAAAAAATGGTGTTGCTATACTTTACTTGAAATAGAGAAAATTAATACTTTTACGTATTGATTAACATTAATAATTTGATTAAAATAATATTAAAATAATTTAAAATAAATTAATATTAACATATTTGTTAATTTATTTTTGACAATAATTTGACATGTCTGAAAACGCAATGTTTTGACACATGTTTGTGACTGATGTTGCTCTCGAAAAGAGACTTTATTAATTTTTTTTTTGTTTCAACAGAATAGTTAAAAAGACCCCACACTTTTCCACAGCGACCACGGTCGCAAGCGGTCTACTGTGTCCAATGCAATCCTGCTAATAGCTTATTTGTGTACGTAGTTAATCCGATTTAACTATGGTAAGGTCACGAATACATTTCTGATTCTAAACTTGGTTAGGTATCATTACCATATGAGCTGGTATTTAATAAAAAGATAACATCCCCGCATAAGTTTGAATTTTTTTTATTAATAGCAAACAAGAAAAATTAAAAGTAAGACATGCAACATAAAAAATAAGAACAAAACAGACCCGATTTAAGTCAAGTCTACGTGTTGTGTCAAAGGACGTAAAAATATAACATTTATCTGTAATATATAAATAAACTAATTAAAAAGCTGCAATGGATGTTTTTGTTTGTTTGTTTGAACGCGCTAATATCAGAAACTATTCGTCTGGTTATAAAATATGTCAGATACATTTTTAGATAGTATATTTATAGGGGAAGGCTATAGAAGTAGTAATACGTATGTATGGGCTTATACAAAATTCTAAGATTTATGGGAACGGTAAAACTTAGACGCACGAACGAAGTCGCGGGAGGGCGCTAGTTCGTTATAAATAATTACTAAACAATATTTATTTTTACTAATTAATCATGTTTTAATCTCTAAATACATCAGTAGAGAAATTACCATTTATCGATATTTTTACTGTGCCGTGAGCTACATCCCTATCGTTGTGTACGCAAGCGAACCATGCAAATTGGATGCGATACATTGCGTGCTAAGGTAGCAATTTTGTTAGTAATGTGCGTGCACAGTCATCCTACTACTATTATAAAGGCGAAAGTTTGTAAGTATGGATGTATGGATGTATGGATGTATGGATGTATGGATGTATGGATGTATGGATGTATGGATGTATGGATGTTTGTTACTCTTTCACGTAAAAACTACTGAATGGATTTGAATGAAACTTTACCACAATATAGCTTATACATCAGAATAACATATAGGCTACAATTTTTGAGGTTTCTAATTTGAGGTCGTAAAAAAAAACACATTTTTTGCGCTACTAGACGGGACGAACCTGAAGTCCACGCGAACGAAGTCGCGGGCAAAAGCTAGTCAATGAATATTTTTTTAAATACTGGTGCAACAAAATTGCTGTTCTTGCAGAATATTACTGCAACGCTCCTGTCACGCGACTGAAGTTCTGATCATGCATATTATGCTCACAACTAGCTCACCTCTGCTGCACTGACCGGGGCATTTCTAACCTTATTTATCTATTCAGTGGCTGCTCCTGGCTTCCGCCATGATCATTGAGACTTCAGCAGACTACACCCAGTGGGGGCCTGTGATGAGGTCTGCCACCGCAGCACCCCTGAGAAGCATGAATGCTGCAGAGCCTACGGATTCAGCGGGTCAGCTAGCTGTTCGCGCGGCATGCATTGTTACTGATTTAAAGTGTAAACGCAACAAAATCACATGATGATGTGTGTGTATACGCCTGAAAAGGTAGAACTAAGAGATATGAGGTCAGCCGGGGCAAGTGCGGCAACGGGGTAAGGCGTCTACCATAAAAATATCGAAAACTACAGATGATATACAACTAACGACATCTTTCATCCGTACAACAGACTAGATATAGTTTCACTTCAAAATTACAGATGGCTCTGTTCATCTATCCAAGACTTATTCGCCATTTTAGTTTTAGTGTCATTTTGACCTGTTATCAAAGATGACATCGTGTCAGTGATCCGCGTGCATCTTCATTACTTGTAACCTTTGTTCATATTCCAAAAGGTGTAATATTTCTATAGTTCATATACACAATAAAGACTTACTTACTTACTTGATTTTGGATATTTTAGTGTTCGTATTGACAACTTGTCTCAATGTTTAATATTCATCAGATTTATATCTGTTTTTGGTAAAGAGTTGTGTGTATTAAAAGTGTTATTAATTAAAAAAACATATTTATTTCAGTAACAATTTTAATTTCAGTTTAAATGTCGACAGCGCAAGGCATTTCCGAACAATTCAGTGTAAATAATGATATACTGGTATTATACAAAGGTTTTAATAATTACTTACTGTAGTTATGGTGATAATATGAAACAATGATTTTTGAAGAAATTTCGGAAATTACTGAAAAAAACTTAAAAGTAATACCCCCAAATATCACCACCACCACTTTCAAACGTATATGATTTGCACACACGAAGACACGTAAACGGGCATTGCGTCACTTCTAACAAACTACGACCGACATGAGGTGCAAGCGATCATGGCTCTTGATGCGGTTAGGCGGCAGTGACCTCCATAGTAATTTTATGAAGAGAAAATTACATTAATTGAGTTTATGTTTTACTATGTAAGGTACCTATATTTATACCAACACACTAAGAATATGTATATGTATTCCTAAAACATAGGTTAGGTGTTCAACCAACAAATCGTGTAAAAGTGCACTCACGGCTAGGGCTAGGCAAAGTTAGGGTTTATCGCGGCACGTGCGCGCCGCGTGTCTGCTAGCAGTCGTCATTAGCTCGACGTGTCTCGAGGGAGCTGTTATGAGTTGTGCTTCGGATTGCCGTCTTTAAGTTATTGGCGGAAGCGATTTTGAAAACTATTTTTATTCCATAAAATTAATATTCCTATCGGAATAGAAGAACAAGTATAAGCTGTCAAACGAAACCGATTTTCGATGACCATAACCAATTTTAGTAAGTTACATTAGTAACTTAAAATAAGATAACCTTTCATCCAGGTGATATATACTTATCTTCCTAGGTTAAATATATTAGTTTACCGCATGATAAACAGTCGACACAAAATATCGAACATGCAGCCTTACTGTAAAACGAAAAATTATTTATTTGCACAAAATACTCGTAAACATGCATTAAATGTTATTTTGTTTTTACTTTTTACATAACGTTTATAGAAAAGAATTAGCAATTTTCGTAGTTTTAATTTAAACCGAATTGGCAAATATTAATCGTAAATTGAGAGGTTTCGATTTGGACTAATTAACCTCTTAAATGAGAAGTTTTAAGGGTTATTTTGCTGTAATGAACAATATTCAATCACCGATCAAGTCCCCATGTTTCAGAAGCACAATTTCTCTTAAATATACACAATTTCATTCGAAATTATAAAAAATCACATGAAAGAAATTTTCAGCGAAGCTCTTTGGGGCTGTTTGACAGCCGCCAAAAATGGTTCTGCTGCATCATATCTCGCATCTCTTTTTATCGCACAGCTTTATCCTACTGACATCTCGTTTTTGTCGTTCTATTCCGAAAGGGATAATAACTCTATGTTTTATTCGGAGAGAAGTAATTATAATAATAATGACTTTACTTTTTATCATCCAAGGATCATACATTCAATACAATTACAATTCAATTCAATTCAAGCAATAAAAAACCCATCGTGGGCGGATAAAATATTGTGAAGTTACACGCTCGCATCCCGCCCGAGTTACTTTTATTTTGATAAAAATCATTATTATTCTCTGCTAGTTTCAATAACATTTTTCAAAATAATTTATCGTCCTTTTAGGGTTCCGTAGCCGAATGGCAAAAAACGGAACCCTTATAGTTTCGTCAAGTCTGTCTGTCTGTCTGTCCGTCCGTATGTCACAGCCACTTTATTCTGAAACTATTAGCATCACACCGCTAAAACTAAGTAGGTAGGTGTATCCTCTTTACCGCTTTCCAATTCAGGTACAAAAAATTTGAAAAAATGATATTATAGGGGGGCTCCCATACATGAAAGTAAAACCAAAAAATTTTTTTTACTCAAACCTATGCGCGTGGGGTGTCTATGGATAGGTCTTTTAAAATGATGTTGAGGTTTCTAAAACCATTTTTTCTAAAAGTGTAAGGTTTGAGATATAGACGCTTCCAAAGTGGTAAAATGGGCGTCCCCCCCATCTAATTTTTGAACCAGGGAAGTGAAAATTTTGAAAAAAATATGTGATGTAGATCTCAACATAAACTTTCAACGAAAATTAGTTTGAGCGAAATCGAACTAGCAGTTTTTGAGATATAGTACATTTTTATCAACCGCAAATATAACTTTGTCTTTCATACAAACACTATGAAAAACAAAGTTATATTTGCGGTCAACAAAATATTGTGGTATTTTGGCTAAGTGGAAGTAAGAATCACTAATTCAGTTAAAGTTGGAACGGAACCCTCAGTGCGCGAGTCCGACTCGCACTTGGCTGGTTTTTTTTATCATTACTTTATTTTAATTTCATGAAAGTCAAAACAAGTCGTTGGTATCAGGTATAAATTGTTTTTAAGACAAAACGTATTATTGCTTTTCCTTGTTGTCGTTCGCCTTTTAATTCATTATGTAGGTACTACTTTACAGTAGCTACTTTTCAATTTCATCTAGATCAAAATTGATTGACTTTTTAAAAAACAAACGTAAGAGCTACTAATCCCTCATGTCGTTGTTTACTAACATTATT
The DNA here is from genome assembly GCA_963584085.1 of Pyrausta aurata. Taxonomy (NCBI): domain Eukaryota; kingdom Metazoa; phylum Arthropoda; class Insecta; order Lepidoptera; family Crambidae; genus Pyrausta; species Pyrausta aurata. Next base: position 5,170,324 of record OY757255.1, on the reverse strand, counting down.
TTATTCACGCAGCCAAATTTAGCTGACATGTAGCTGAAGTATTAAGAAACCTATTGTTTCTATTTGCATTCCACAATAACAAACTGTGTACAATGCAACTCGCTTATGACTCGCACGCTTGTAGTTAAGAGAAAGGGTGGCTTTTTAGTTTCCACTGCAATGACAGAGTAAGTGCAATTACCAAGTCATTTTGTAATTATTTTTAAAACGTAATTTTCAAAAGGTTTAACTTTTAACTAGAATACCAAGAGTAAAACTCTCCACGCAGACATAAAAACAACTAGGTAGTACACTCGATTTCTGACTTAAGTAATTAATGGTTTAGGTTTGAAAATAAATAAATTGAAGTTTAAAATTACAATATGAACACATTAAAAGAGAAAACAGTTAAAATAATCCACGTCTCCCAACTCAATCAAAGCTCATCAATTTGAATTTACTAGCATAGTCACAACAATACACAAAGGCTTGGCTTAAACTTAATTAATAATGATGATAAACTGAGAAGAAAAAACTATACACAAATAATAATAATATAGGCGCACAATAGGCGCATGACTTCACACCAATTGTCTTAGTTTTAAAATTGGAAAAACTAAGGAATTTTCTTCCTTGTGTTACGAATACCAAACAACGATTATAGAGGTCTTTCATAAATACTTAAATACTTACATATCCATGGTTTGGGTAAGATTTACGTGCTCAGCATATAAACATTTGCCCTTAGCGGGACTCGAACCGCTGGCATAGTAGATAGAAGTCAGAAGCACCACAACGTGTTGTAACCGATACTCTTTTGTTTCGCTTGAGATCGCAAAGCTGTTTGACATTTCCTAAAATAAGTTATTATGGTGGTACAACACAGCGTAGATCTTAATTTAGGATTTGCTGAAGAGATATATAGGTATACTTGCACGTAATAAAATACGATAAATAATGGAGCGTCCTATTGCCTTTATTCATTAGGCGATAAACATACCATTAATAATTTTCCCGCCGTATCACCCACTCTTTACGTCTCCGAATATTAAGAGCACTTATGAAGTGACAACGGAAGGCTTCCTTTCTGAATAATGGCCGCTGACTTCCGGCGATATATTTCCGCTATCTCTCAGCCAACATGGCGTCCGTAACTTCCGGTTGACCGTTATGGAGTGTTAATCGAGCATTATGTCTGCAGGATGAAAAACTATCGGCTGGCCGGTCGAGTGAATAATTTTCGTGGTAAGCCTTACGCGAGTACGAATGTATACATGATAGCAAATTACAAAATCCCTAACATGTATGTTTGTTAATCCATCACGATAAAACTACTGAATATATGTATTTAAGTGTAGGTAGAAAATAATTAAACATTTCTCACAAAACTAAAAAAACATAATAATATCTATTTACAAATAATACAAATTTCCCAAATCTGCCACCTGAGTTCGCGGCATGGTACCGAGAAGGCTGGCTGCATTTCCTCTCTGGATCGCCAAACTAATCCTTTGGCCTAGGAATGCGCCAGCCCTCCGGTCGCCCGTACAATCAATTAACCATTTGGCTAAATCATTGTACAGGCGATGTGCATTAGGCCCCCACGGCCCGAGAGTCTCAACCCCAAACGGCTCAAACATGTAAGAGCTGCTTAGCCCAGCATATTTGCGCCGTTTGAGAGACTCAGCGGAAGCAGCAGCGCTTCCAACCCTAGAAGAGGTTTGTGGAAGATGAGATGGAGCCAAGGAATCGACGCAAGTCGCGTCCCACACTAGCGGCCGTCCCATCCTCCACGGAACCAGAGTCATTCCATCAGGCCTCCTACCATCGCTCCGGACCAACCCATTCGGTTCAAGAATAGCTGGAATCGAAGCGGTAGCAAGAGCCTTGCGGATTATGTCGTTCAGGGTGGCATGACGAGGGATTCTCCCAGCGCTTCTGCTGCACGAAAGGCCGTGGTGACCCAGCGAGTCCACCATGTCACTGCAGGTGCAGCGATATGGGACAATGCAAGGGGCCCCCAAACGTAGTGCTTAAGATATTTAAAAAGTAGAATTATCTAAAAGTGTGCCAATGTTGATAGAAAAAAGAGAGTGAAGCCAAAGACCTGACTCCCATTCGGCCACAGCAAGGAGACGAGCACGGTCTGCAAGACTAGATGACGTGTTTAGTAAATTATTCCGTTCTAGTTTGCAGATCGGCTCGTTCCAAAGCTTTTGAGATGAAACTGTTATAGGAGGCTCTTCGGAACATAATTGTTTCCAAAAATGGATTGCCTCGGCCAAATACGCAATACAAGATGTTCCAGACTTATTCAGAATTTTTCCTACTAGCTCTTTAGTGCCATGTGCCGAGGACAAAAAAGCAGGAAGAGCTACACTTGAAATTTTGCGAATGCCCAGACCACCAAACCTGATTGGAAGGGTGGCCTGGGTCCAGGTCCGATCGTCAAAGGAGATGTTTAAGACTGATGACATACAACGTCGAATAGCGCCATCTAATTTGGTACAGAGACCTGGAAATTTCCAAAAATGTGAAGAATGAACGCAGTAAGTGAACTTAGGGACAAAAAGACAATATCGAATAATTGTGTAGGCCATATGAGTATTAATTTTGACAATGCGCTCCAAAATATCATTAAAATTTTTCAATTTTTCATCTACAAAAGGGGCAAAAGACTCTTCCAAAATTGGAGATCCAAGCAGACGAAGTGAAGTGAAGACGTACATGATAGCGAAGCTACAAATAAATATTTCCGAAAGCTGTTGTAACCTGTTAACAATTCGACATTGAATATAAGGTCAAATCATTTTAAGTGATAATATTTTAACAGTGGCTTTGTATACATCATAGAAACAGGACACTATCATTATTTTTTGGAAAATCGAGATTTTAATATTATTATTTTTTTTTAACATAGATAATATATTTTTTTAAAACAGCACCCTGATAATTTAAAAAGTTATCTACATCATCGGCTTCGCCTCTCTCAATTCAATGGCCAAACCTTCTTTTTCTCTTATCTTAGGCTTAATGAATAAGAAATAAAAAACTGAAAAATATTATTAACTTTGTCTCAAATTTTCTCAGACACAAGCGGATAAAAACCCAAAGTGTTTTCTACAAAAAATTATTAATTCATTGTGCTGAATCGGCCCTTTAAATATTATCACTTAAAACGAGGTGACCTTATATAACTTATGAGTTCTTCAAGTTATTCTAAAATGTAATAAAAAACAAAACACGAACGGCTTGTTGCAAAAATACAACGCCATCGCGCCATTTGTTTGTGACGATACGCTGTAGTTGCGTGGTGGGGTTGATGAGGAGTTTATAAGGCAGCAAGCCGGGCTTGTTGGATTCATTCTTGTGTTGAACTTCGTACTGCTCTTATCAAATAAAAATCATAAAAGAAGACGAGTTGTCGTTTTACTGACCCAATGCGTCGTATAGGATCCCTTTCACCTTTTGACGGGGAACCCACGTACTGGATTATCATCACCACTGGCTGCAGCACTTCTACCTGGTGATCATACACGGCCAACTCTTACATACATATAGTACATACATATAGGGATATACCTTCCTATATCTATAAAAGAACAGAAGTGTATACCTTATAATGTAAATATTTTATTTTGAAATCCGAGTACCTGCCTACTTGCAAAACTTAAATCGCTTACTCATTTTTTTTCCCTCTAAGCTTCCCGTTCTTACTCATCAGCATAAAGCAGCCTCAATATCCGCCAATATTCGCATGAGCTCATCGATTTTTAATATCATGAAATACCGGCTTTATACTTAGCAGACATCATTGTTTTCAGTTCTCTTGTCTACTCCTTTGTTATTGTTCGTGGCCAAACAAAGAGCCATGGGCTCGACAAAGACGTAATTACACAGAAGGGTTGCCACAAGAAAAATCCGCCATTACCTACAATTTTCCGCCAGATTTTTATTCCTTGGAAGAATAGATTCATTATTACACTTAATTACTGAAACAATATTTCTTTACTGTTTTGTGTGATATTCAGGTAATTGTATCTCTTTGTGCTCGAAAATTGGGGGCAACTGGTTTTTTGTAAATTTTAATGCAAGACTTGCTTTTCCGCGAAGCATCTGATTCCCTGTTATTTACGTTATTAAAGTGACAATCAACCATAAATAAGCGCATAACATTTTTTTTAAAACGGTGAATTCTACTACACATAAATATAGTTCATTTTGAGCTAGTGTTTGTATAACTCATTTTTACTAGTATTTCGAGAGCTGTGAATTGTTGCAGTAATAAAATAAATAAAGAAATAAATTTTATCACATTAAATAATTCTTCCTTTAGTCCCCTAGGTATCTTTGTTAAAAATACTAATAATAACACTGGGGACTTCACTAACCAACACTTAGCTTTTAACCGTTCATTATGAACAACTAAACAGTGTTGCCATAATCGATCATCGCGAAGTTCATCAGTCGATAACTGGCTGCATTTTCACATAATTACTAATGCATAATAATGGCTTCAATTACAAAGGGAGCCATCGAAAGCCCCATTATTTTTTTCTTTTCACTGATAATCCGCTGTCTTGAATTCTAAAGGAGGCAACCAGGTTCGCCGTTCACATAATTTTCTTCGAACGGAACGTAGTAGGAACTATTTATGAACATTTAAGTTCAGACAACTGGCTTCAGTAGATTTCACAAGAGCTTTCTAGCAAAGTCTGGTGGTTAGTTTATCCTCCGTTTATGTTACGAGAGAAAGATCAAGTGATGTTTAAGATATATCGTACAACAACAAAGAAATGAGTACCCTATTGCACCTGTGGAAATAAATTATACTGAAGAAATCGTGGTGATGATAGCGTTGAACAAATTATTAATATCTGCAAATCTTATTTTATCAAATCATCTTGAGCAAAAAGAGTGCTTAAACTGTTCCAATTTCATTCTATTGGATTCTTGTTGCTTAATTACTGTAACTAAGTATAAAATTAAGGTATCTTTTTACCAAAGTTGTCTATGTAAATGCATTCAAATCACAAACTGCTTCAAAAGTCAGTAAATGAACTAATGAATGACTGTTTCAAACAGAAAGTAAGAAATTACTGCAGGTCAATGCATTTCAATTGAAACTGTTACTTTGTATCGGTGATGCGATTGAATTCTTTAACAAGAACCTTAATATTCACAACTTAATTTACATAGCTACCTAAATATCATAACTCATATAACTTCAGGAACTGCTATAATAATATTGCTATAGCGAATGATTGTATCGAATCTTTTCTGCTTAGTCCAACGGTATGACTGGTAGGGAATACCATATGGCAGTAAGTCCACCTTTGGTTCAAATTTTGTTAAGGCAGAAAAAATATGATTAAAAAGTTTTTACCTATGCATTGCGCTCTTTAAAAGTACTTATGAAGAGCGCAATGCGTAGTACTTTAAGGTCTGCATTTGCCATGCTGCGTTCATTTGTAGTATTGTCCCAAACGTCTTAACTTTAGGTTTACACAGAAAACATGCGTGCGAAATTTTCTCAACGGTACTTATACAAGAAGGAGCTTAATTAAAAGCCGTCTTAATTAGGCTGGGGGCGGCACAATGCGATCAAAAGTTTATAAGACAATAAGAGCGAAGTAATTAAAATATTACCGTACGAAGTCAGATGTTTACGTCCGTTTAATAAGACTTAACAAGTTTGTCTTAATTTTCTTACGTAGAGCAATATTGCCGCTTTGGTTACTGGGCTCAAAGTTTGCCAAATTTTGATTGTTGACTTTGGTTGGTGATCACTTTTAATTTCGAATCCCTGTTACTATTTTCAAAATAAAAGTGAACTGGCTTCTTCTGGGTGAGCTCGCTTCATCGTCGTCCCTGTCTATGCCTCCTCTGGTAAAGTCTAGATACCCAAAGAGTAAACACATACCATAAAAAAAAGTATTTTACACCTTCTTGATAAGAAAGTTAACTTCACATTAATTTAAACTTATATTAAGTCCATAAAACATTTATTTGTTGTTACATGCCCTTACTCTACCAATTTTTTTCAGAAGCTGCTTTTAGTAGTGGTTACCGATTCTATATTCTAAAAATTATACAAAAATAGAACAAGTGGTCAAGTAAAAACAGGGTATTTTTTCCAAATTATTTTTGAAGCGTGTATAAAAGTATTTTTGTTTGTACGCGGTACGGTACAGTCAGCTCGTTTGACACGATGTTTTCTCACGTGCAAGTTCCCACTGTCTGTTGTTCAGTATTATGCAAATACGAGTAGGCACAGCCATTTTAAACCTAATATATTAACGTTAAATTTTGTGCAAGTCTGAATTCGGTTCGTTCAAATTGAAAAAACATTACATAAAAATATGCGAAAATAGTACATAATTTAATTCTGTTTAATCCAATCGAGAAAAAGGATTATGAATCTTTTTATTTATAGCAATACCATAATGTATAATAAAATATGAGAAAGCTGAAGATTGACGTTTCTGTTACTCCATTCTATATTTTTAAATTGATGATTGAAAATATTGATGCTCTTGTACATATGTAAAGGTCAAATATAGAACTCATTTTAATATCTACTACGTGAAACAATATATTATGTTAAAAGTGTACCTTCCTACTTTATTTAATTACTTATATTTCGTGGGGTTGTCAATTTAGTTTAGACCGATGGCCGTCTCATAATGTCGGCAGTTTAATTCATGATACTTTCAGGATGTAATTTTACGTGCGTGTTGTAATTGACAAGCCGTGAAAACAACTGACACGCGTGTTAGTAGGTGTGAAACGCGTGATATCACAAAAACATGGTAATAAAATAACGAATAAAGGTTGAAGCAGATCTAACCACTCGTTAATGGAACGACATCGTATTGACATTAAACAGGCATCAACCATACGGAAGCACGTTACGTAAAGGGATCAGCAAAGCTGCGGCATCGGATCGCAGACGGACAGCAGACGCCTCGTCTACGGACCGCGTTTGCTACAACTTATGACAGTTCTTCTTATTAATTACGTTTGGCAGGGTGGACGGAAATTCGGCGAACATCATCGGACGATTAGCCGTAAGCACGTGACAACGCATGCGCCGCTGGTCGGCAGTGGAACCCGAGTTGATCTCGATCCGAGGTGGTTACACTACGAATTTGATAAGTACGTGTGCGTTGCAATATGGAGTTTCATGAACACTGAATATCTTGATTTGATACGGTGCTTTTCCCTTTACGAGTGGTAAATCTGTTTCAACCTGAAACCATTGTTAAAAAGTAGGTTCTTCAAATAAGAATTGAGTAGAAGAAACAAACGTTCAATGTTGCGATCGTACCAGCAAAACATAATCAGTTATTTACTACAAAAATACTCTCGTTTACCTTTATCTATTTTAGTGTACTGTGCAATGCGAATCCTTAGTGAATTCGGTATCTGTTCGATGATTATTTGAATAGGTCGAACGTATGCCATGGATACGGGCAACGTTGTAGTTGATAAACTATAGCGTTTTTACACTCTTATCTATATCTTACCTATTAGATATCATTAAGGATTTTACACAATTACTTTTTCATAAAAAAATGCTAATGCTCCTAATTAAGCAAAGTGGATTTCCGATTCCGATACCGGTGTTTGATTAGATAAGTCAGCATTATGAGGTTGAATTATAGAAGTTTTTAAATAGATAAATAAGGTTAGAAATGCCCCGATCAGTGCAGCAGAGGTGAGCTAGTTGTGACCATATGAGCATGAGCAGTACTTCAGTCGCGTGACAAGAGCGTGCAGTAATATTCTGGAAGAACAGCGATTTTGTTGCACCAAGTATTAAAAAAAATATATTCATTGATGACTCTGCACGCACATTACTAACAAAATTGCTACCTTAGCACGCAATGTATCGCATCCAATTTGCATGGTTCGCTTGCGTACACAACGATAGGGATGTAGCTCACGGCACAGTAAAAATATCGATAAATGGTAATTTCCCTACTGACGTATTAAGAGATTAAAACATGATTAATTAGTAAAAATAAATATTGTCTAGTAATTATTCATAACAAACTAGCGCCCTCCCGCGACTTCGTTCGTGCGTCTAAGTTTTACCGTTCCAATAAATCTTAGAATTTTGTGTAAGCCCATACATACATACGCATTACTACTTCTATAGTATAATATGCTATCATATCATAGCTTATATGCTATCTAAAAATGTATGTGACATATTTTAAACCAGACGAATAGTTTCTGATATTAGCGCGTTCAAGCAAACAATCAAAAACATCCATCTTTTTAATAAGTATATTTATGTCGCAGCTAGCAACACTAAACGGAACGCCAGCGCGCCCTCTAGCGGTGTTTCACGTAAAACATGGTTTTGGCGCGCTCGGCAGAGTCGTGGCGGTCAGCGACGCTTCATCGGAGCTCACTTTCGGTCGAGTCGTCGTGCTGTGAGGATCTACGTCACGGAACTGCCCTGCGTCACGTTTAGTGTACCTAGTGCCTACCTAAATTAGAATCAATAACTGCTGTTTGTGAAGTGTGTAATAAAGTTTGATTAATCATCACGTCCATCTATTTGCACGATCGCCTATTTTGCCCACATGATGTCCGATGGTTCGGTTAGAAAATCCGTGACGATCCTACATCAGAAGCGGGATTCGCCGTAACGCCCCACGTGAAAAGAAAGAGGATACATCAAGGGACAGTGCGAAAAGCAAACGTGTGCAACCGAAAGCGACGCGAGTGACGAAAGTACCGGCCAAGTGTGTATCGAACTCGCGTACAATGGAGAATAATCGTGATTGTGTTCCGTTACATTTTCTGGAATGACATGGACCCTCTTTCAAGGAGCAATTTTTGTCAAAAGTGCGTCAGCAGTGAATAGCTAAAGAAGAAACAAGAAGCTTTAAGTGAAGTGATTTCACTAGAAGATACCTAACTCGACCCAGTGTTGCAGCCTGCGTGAAAATCTGACCTAGTCGTCTACTTCTACGGTTGCGGACCAAGTCTAGTTGTCCGGAGCGGAGCGGGAAAGAAGCGAGCCTGCAGCAATTGTCGTGGAGCCAGCCTGGCAGAAGCGCGTCGATGTGTGCGTCGTCAACGCACTGCTGGATCTTTATGTTATATCCGGTGAGCAGTTTTCATTTTATTGTTACTTGGTGACTGAAAGTTCATTGGTTAGTTAAAGCGTCAATTGCAACTAGATTTCACGAAATTTCATTGATTCCAATTTGCAATTTATGTTAACCGGTAAAGTTGATAGCATACGTTTTGAAATTATTTTGAACGTTTTGCCTTATTTATTACTGTCTGCTTAGCAAAAAAAAGGTCGTCCTTTGGCTCCCGGTCTAGTCGTTAATGTCATCAATTAAGTTAAGATTTTTAAAAGTTCTTGTAATGCATTGCAAATCACAGTATTGATATCAGTTTCAATGATGCCGATATCTCTCACAATTTAAAGCCTTTATTTACTACCTGATATTTTAACATTGTTTACTAACGGTGTAGATAGCGTATAGTGAAGTAGAAAAGGACATTGACCACTATTGGAACCTAACGATTGACTAAATTTTGGTGTAATTTCGTCAGTCGGGATTAGTCGTTTAGTCGTTGTAGCGATACTGTGAGCCTCAATGCGTTGTAGCGACGCTGTTTAGTGAGTCAAGTCAAGTCGTTGGTGCGACTGTGAGTGCTTTTTTTAGTGATAGGTACCCTTTCTTTTGTTGTGGCAAAAAACTAGACTGAGACTAATGTCTTTGTGATGAACGTTGATGTATCCGATGTGTAAACTAATGCCACCTTAAGATTTAACAATTGTGCTATTTAGGTCAGGAAAGACCGAGCGAAAACCTGTTTACTGTGCGATGCTGTATGTCTTTTCAGGTAATCCGGTATCGGGAGAAGGAGAAGAGAAAGACCTACGAGAAGCAACTTTGACCAGGTGAAGGCGAGAGATGTCGTGTGGTATAAGGAGGTCAAGATGAAGGCGAGCAGAAGTAAGAGAACCTGTCTTCATCAGCTGCCTCACACGAGGACGTGTGAGATGTCAGAGTTGGCCGTGTCGGATATAGAACAAACGCCATCTATCGGAATTGTCGGGAACGTCAAGTAGTTAGTTTACTTGGGCATGGTCGATACAAGGGCAACACTGTCTCAATTGGATTGACAGCCGTGGATCAAACCGCGCTAATGAGATTCAAGGCGTGCGATACGCGGGCAGTTCTGTCAACGAAGTTTTCATCAACGTCGCAAATCAAGTGCCATGTGGGTGGCAAACTCGGACACCAGCAAGCGGGGAAACCAACATCGCCGACTACTACGAGAGTCCATCAAAACCAGCAACTCGGCGGCAGCACTTGCCGCTGCGGCGCCGGCGGCGGGTTCGCACTGCGGGCCTCGCCGGAGAAACGAGTCAACGTGTGCGAGATGGCATCCCCGTCCGGAGCATTAAATTATTTGGTGAGCATTGTCCTTTTTGATTCTAGTGTCCAATATTCTTTTTAAAGAAAGCGTAGATAGTAAATTTAAAGGCAAACTTCTTAATGAGGTGATTTCTTTATTTGCTATTGGTAGTAAAAATGTGAATAGTAAGTCTGTCAGATAGAAATAATTAATTTCGCGATCGAGAATATTGTGTTCCACGTTTTACCCGATGCTTTGTTACGTAATTCGCGTAGTGTTTTCAATGATCGTAACATTTTGAAGAACGGGTTTGCTGTCGTTATGTCTGTGTGACTGCGGACGAATTCACGAGTATCTACCTGCGTTTAAGAGAAATTTAGTAAACGCGTCTGAATTGACGGATTAGTGTGCGTCTGCGAATAATTTTGGTAATATCGATTGCGGATTGGTTAAATGTGTTCGTGAAGATTTAAAACAATACTATGGCTTTTTAATAACGGTTTTACCTATCCCTAGTGTAAATACTGGCGAGTTGCAGTAATCTACAACTCAACAATCTAATGATTAGTGGACCTTAGCCGTACGACGATACAAAGACGTCCTTTTCGGAGTTATGTGACTTTAAAGATTGTTGTTAAAATATCTGCCTCCATCTTTTTACTACAGGCTCGTGTTAGGGAAATGCCAGAGGGCCAAGTACCGATTGAGATTGTGTTGGTAGTAATGAGATAAAAGATGATGCTGAATCTAGTTGATGCACAGGTTCACGATTCGATGGATCGGAGACTGTACCAGAATGTCGTAGCCGTAGCCTAGTAGAAATCGGTGTCTGCTCTTTAGGAGTAGTCCGTGGGTAGGCGGTGGGCGGCAGTTCTGGGTGGTGTAGTCGGATCTTGTCTTGTAGCGAAGATCATAGAATCAAAGGTAGACTGTGGCTTCCCGTGGGGAAGAATGGTTACTGATGATTGTGTTTGAGCTATTGTGATAGCTGGTGATCGCGAATGTGCAACCTGGTGCTTAAAAATGATGGTTTTAATGTGGTTTTTAATCTTAATGAATCTCAATGGTGCTTGGACTTGGTGGTTTAGCTTTTGTAAAAAGTTCTAAGGCTATCTGATTTGACATTTTGTTAGATTTGAGAACTTAATATGATGCATACCGAAGGTTTTATTCCTGGGAGGAAATACTTCAAAAGTAGGGTCAAAGGCAGGATTGGCCGAACGGAAACTGTGCTGGTTTTTCTTCTTGTTACAGATTAACACACGAGGACGTGTGTCTCTCAGGATGGCCGTGTCGCAGCTAGCAACACTAAACAGAACGCCAGCGCGCCCTCTAGCGGTGTTTCACGTAAAACATGGTTTTGGCGCGCTCGGCAGAGTCGTGGCGGTCAGCGACGCTTCATCGGAGCTCACTTTCGGTCGAGTCGTCGTGCTGTGAGGATCTACGTCACGGAACTGCCCTGCGTCACGTTTAGTGTACCTAGTGCCTACCTAAATTAGAATCAATAACTGCTGTTTGTGAAGTGTGTAATAAAGTTTGATTAATCATCACGTCCATCTATTTGCACGATCGCCTATTTTGCCCACATGATGTCCGATGGTTCGGTTAGAAAATCCGTGACGATCCTACATTTATATATTATAAATAAATGTTATATGTATTTTACGTCCTTTGACACAATACGTAGACCTGGCTTAAATCGGGTCTGATTTTTTTTCTTATTTTTTATGTTGCATGTCTTAGTTTTAATTTTCCTTGTTTGCTATTAATAAAATAAAGTTTTTCAAACTTATACGGGGATATTATCTTTTTATTAAACAACAATATCGAAATACTTTCTACGCCTATTGTCAATTATTAATTCTTTCGGATGCTTGAAAGAGTAGGCTATTGCTATTGTGCCATGTAGATATCTACCCTATCATAATCAACAACACCTAAAGGCCGTTCCCACGAAATGTTTGCAGAAAAGTTTCACATTGAACACTTCTAAAGATTGCAGAATTGCATTGGACACAGTAGACCGCTTGCGACCGGTCGCTGTGGAAAACTGTGGGGTCTATATAACTATTCTGTTGAAACAAAAAATATATTAATAAGCTCTCTTCTTGAGAGCAACTTCAATCACAAACATGTGTCAAAACATTGCGTTTTCAGACATGTCAAATTATTGTCAAAAATAAAATAACAAATAATATGTTGGTATCAATTTATTTTAATATTATTTTAATCAAATTATTAATGTTAAGCAATACGTAAAAGTATTAAGTTTCTCTATTTCAAGTAAAGTATAGCAACAGCATTATTTTTCTTATTGTTTTTTATCGGAAGGTAATTGTACAACCCTTTGATGCGATCAAATGTGCCGTAAAAATACAAATACGCAAAACTAAAATCTTATGGTTTTTTTTCAATTCATATTGAAAAAATACATTACACCGGTAATTGAAGTTATCGATATCGATCGACCTAAAATATCGACTTTTACCACAACGTAGTATTTTGACATTTAAAGAATGAACGTAGCGGAATGATGATTGATAGTTCCACTGCTAGCAGCTCTGTGATTGGTAGTTGGTTTTACGTACTAATCACACCAATCACAGAGCTCCAAGCGGAAAATGTGATTGGTTTGTGATATTGATGCGATGATTCATTGATTGGAGCTTTTGGCACTGCAGCAACAACGCCGTACCGCCCACCGGCGACACAGGTTCTCATACAAACGAACTGTCAGAACGTTTCTAACCTTATTTATCTATTCAGTGAACAATACCATCTCATAATGGGATTATGTTTAACATTTGTTTAGAGAAATTTAACCTGTCTTTTGAATTTTAGTTGAAATTTTAGATAAATGCGTAAACAAATGAATAATCTGAGACTTGTGATCTTAAGACTACAATTTAACAATTCGGAAAGATATTATTAAAATATGCATCGCATTGAGAAAACACGTTTACATACCTATCTAAAGTAACGATCTTAGGCTACATTGACCCTTAACATCAGGTGCAATCGTAGCCAAATGTCTGGCTTACTATAAAAAAAAAACAATCATTATTATCAACATAATCAAGTCGGCATCCCCAGTTTTCCGCTTTAAACTTCTGAATCGTACCGATTTTAAAGCACAGAAGATGATGGGGGCACACGGCGCCCGTCTCATTTGCCACAGACAAGGAAGAGGCGGTTCTGAGCTATCTCACTGGGTGACGTTAGACGTTACATTTATATACCTTAATTGACGATACGGGGGTTTTTGAAGTGCAGCAACAAATCAATACAGTTCAGAAGCAATGTGAATGTACAAACATTTTTGAGTGAAAAAGAACAATGCATATTAGTTAGAGGAATGAGTACCTCCAAATATATAATCGATGTTCATTAAAACTACAGCTTTTTAACTGTTATGATTTAATACACAATACCTATTTATTTTGTCCACAGATAGAATATTTGTCAGCGGTGTAAAATAAAATTCACTTTATTAAAAAAATAACCTTTTTGACATATTGTTTAAAACTTTTATTCAACTTTTAAAAACATTCAGTAAGTCACTTACTTAAGAAAAGTAACAACAAACTTATAATAAGGTACATGCAATCCTGTATCTAACTATTCTAATCATTTCGACAGTTTTCCATTTATCGACGCTAACTTTTAACACCTACAACAACGTAACATATGCTAGCTAAAACCAAACCCATTTCTCAGCTGCTGAATTTCGGACTATGAACTGTTTATTCCAAGCTTAAATCCAGGCAGTCACGTAACTCTCCGGTTACGTTTGACGTCAAGCTACGCACGTCCAGTTGGTCGCTACAAGCCAACAGATTGCGTCTATTATTTATGGCAAGTACAAGGCCCCGCAATTTCGATGCGGACTTTCCCTTCCTCCCTTTTATTCCAATTTCGCAACGCTGAATAAAAATATGACGATATTATTGGACGAGTCAAGTTATGAGGACCCGCCCGGTCAAGCGGAAGGGGTGATTTTTTATACGAGAACTTTTAGCCGTATGGGAAACGGAGGTTGAATTAGTAATTTAGTATGGTAGAAATTTTATGTTGGATATGTTTTTATTGGTTAATATTTAGACAAGCATAACGTCGAACAAGCTTACGAATTGTTCAGCGTAATGTTAATTTATAGTGCAATATCCCGTTAAGTAAAAACATGGTTAAAGATTAAGATAAGTAGGTAGTCCTTAGTAATCGTTGGCTCATGATAATATTATGCCGATATTAATATTATTTTACTTATTTACATAAGTTCTCAAAAAATCATTATTTTATCTGAACTTCTCGTTTTTCAAGTAGAGCCTAGGTATATGTTTCAGCTCTTGGTACCAGAATTCAGTTTCCGTTTTAAAGGACTACAGAAATTGTGCAAATGAAAGGCAGTTCGTGCAGTACCTGAGTGGGCGGATGTGGATACGAGAATGGTCACGGATAAAGGCGTACAATTGGATTCTGAAAGGCTCTGTGGTACAGCCTCTTGCTTGCGGTAAAATAGAGCAGTCTGCCGGAATATAGTAGACTGTCATAGTGCTACGTAGTGCTTTTATATCTCTACATATCTTCTGTGGTGCTACAGGAGTAATTGAAACCGATTTACCTACGTAAATTGCTTGTTATCTAAAAATAAATTGTCTGTGTAATTAAAATAGTGTATAGCCCGAGCCAAGTTGCTAATGCTAATGCCCAATGCATTGTCAACTTTGACAATTTATTATTCTCGCAAATTCTTACAAGTCTAAAACATATTTTTTTATAAATTGCACTTGTAAAAAGACAACTGTGAACCTGCGACAGACGAGGAATTGAACCCCGTGTCTTACGCAATCCGGGCGTATGCCTATACCACTCGGCCACCGTCACATTAACAGGCCTGTTGAATTTTGCAAGCGCTTCTTAACGCGTAGGCTGCGTGACATCATCAATGTTGTGAGATTGCTCTCACAATATCTGAAGGAAAATATTTTTACAAATATTTTAACAATCAGTTAAGATGATGAAAGCCAATTTATAGTTTATTTTTGTTTTTATAGTGTTTTGTCACCATACAAACTTAATAATATAAATTGCACTTGTAAAAAGACAACTGTGAACCTGCGACAGACGAGGAATTGAACCCCGTGTCTTACGCAATCCTTCAATTCCTCGTCTGTCGCAGGTTCACAGTTGTCTTTTTACAAGTGCAATTTATATTATTAAGTTTGTATGGTGACAAAACACTATAAAAACAAAAATAAACTACATATTTTTTTTATATTTTTTATATTAAATTAGAAGGATGGATAAAGTCTGCACTCCACAATGGACTTCGAAATTCACTTTTACAAATAGGTTCTTTAGTTTCATTGGTCCATTATTATATAATCGATTAAACGGTATGTTAAACTTATACAAACTTAATTCCCATAACTGTAAGTTAGAGGTAGATCAGTATCTTAAAAAACTGTCATATGATGAGACTGAAGACCTGTTTGTTATCATCCAGTAGGTAGGCTAATAGGTTTAATTTGTCAAGATTGTTTGCATTCTCTCAGTCACTTTATTGTAATTTTTCTTAGTTAACATAGCTCTTTTATAGTCTGAAACACAGGTCCAACCTAGTTCAGACAAATACTATAATAAGTCTTTAAGTTTAAGTCCTCTTTGTTACCAAAACTACCTTTGTTGTATTAATAAACAATTTTATTTATTTATTTATTATTATCGATTCATTATTGTCAGTAAATACAAAATAATATATTGAAAGGCGTAATAATTTTTAGATGTATATTTTTTTGCAAATTTTCTACAGGTGCCGACTCGAACTTGGCCGAATTTTTCCTAAGGTAAACCTAAAGCGAAATGCAAATTCTTAACCGTCTGGTTTGACCGTAATAATAAAATTTTCTAATATAAATAGTTCAAATATATTTTTAAAAATCTAAGCATATTGAAAGTCAAAAACGCCCTAAGGCGGTTAGATCAAATGAAATTCCAAGACAGCTTGTTCGCATATTTATACGTCGGCTATTTTGATTTGGCATATTTTCTCCTAGCATGTGTTTTAGTAATGCAGAAAGCCCTTGATATCAAGATATTATTGCAGTAACTTAAGTCATAGTAGAATAATTTGGTTTTAATGCTTTAGACCTTAGCTGTGGAATCAATGATTAGTAACTGAGGTAGGTTAGAAAAAGCAATCAGCATTAGTGAAGGGCTTATTGCTGTCATTTATGATGAAATTGACAGCAGCGCGACTGTTGCGCAACCGTCGCGCTGCTAAAGTCGCCTAAGTGTGAAAGCGCTCTTACGGTCGCATACAGGTACCTGAAGAACCTATATTTTTAGGGTTCCGTAGCCGAATGGCAAAAACGGAACCCTTATAGTTTCGTCAAGTCTGTCTGTCTGTCCGTCCGTATGTCACAGCCACTTTAATCTGAAACTATTAGCATCACAGAGCTGAAACTTGGTAGGTAGTTGTATCTTATATACCGCACTCCGATTCAGATACAAAAGATTTAAAAAAATGACATTTAAGGAGGGGGCTCCTTTACATGAAACTAAAACCTTTTGTTTTTCAAAATAAAATTAAAAATGACATTGAGGTTTCTAAAACCGTTTTTAATAAAAGTCTAACATTTGAGATATAGACGCAAAGTGGTACATCCAGTGGGGCGTCCCCCCCCCCCCCCCCCCCTCCATCAAACTTTTGAACTAAGAAAGTGAAAATTTTGAAAAATATATGTAATGTAGATCTCAACAAAAATTGGTTTGAATGAGATCGAACCAGTAGTTTTTGAGATATTGTACATTTTCCTTAACCGCAAATATAACTTTGTCTTTCATACAACTACTATCTTCTTCTTCTTAGCGTGTCGATGGAAACCCATATGGAGGAATTATAATGGAGAAATTACAACGTAGCAGCCCAGAATTCAGCCACTTGTATTGCGGATTGACTGCATTTCATTAAATCTGCTGGCGTGCAGGTGTTGGGGCACGCCGGGCACGATGTTAAGTGTGCCATAGTTTGCACTGCACCGCAAACACAGTCCACATCGGAGCTTGCCAAAAATCCCCACCTGGCCATGTTCTCCTTACTACGGCCAACCTGAGTCCGAAGCCTGTTTAAGGACTTCCAGATCGGCCATGGCAGATCATGTCCAGGAGGGAGAACAACTACTATTAAAAACATAGTTATTTTTGCTGCCAAAAAATATTGTGATGTTTTTGTTAGGTGGAAGTAAGTGGACCCCGAATTCAGTTAAACGTGGCACGGAACCCTCTGTGCGCGGGTCCGACTCGCACTTTGCCGGTTTTTACAGTATTTTTTAGTCTATTTCCACAGAAGAGACACTACACTTCGTATTGTTTTGGGACTAATGTGCGAGTCCAAGCTAACAATATTTAAATAAAAAATAATTCCGTTTTACATTACTAAAAGTCATTTCATGGAACTCAAACGCCGCTTAAGCAATACTCCTTATCATCGCTTAACCTGTTTCAGATTTAAATCTATGAAATGTTAAATTGAAGTCGACCTGTTTAGGGGTACGGGAAATTTTGCATAGCCACGCTCCCGCCTTACATATTTATGAGTTTTGTTTCGGGGAGAATCGCGGAAAGAAAGTCAAACATTAATGAATGCCTAAATATTCCGTACATGTAAATGGAGAAATGAATTTTTACATAATTGACTTTGTTATGTCGGCTTATTGGGTAGACATTTGAGATATTTAAGTGTGGCAATTTTATATTTAATTTCTGTGACTCAAGGTTATAAACGTACATAACGTAAACGTACGATCATACTAGGTGTACAACAATTCACGCTCTTCCTTCTAACTGTAGCTTTATTCTACCCCTAGAACTGCCAATGGCTGCGCTAGCACCAACAAAAAGTCTCCAAAACTGTACTTAAATACCACATTACAATGATTAATACATTACAATTATGTATTTTTTATCGTTCGCAAACTATGTCAAAACTTTAATTTAACTACAAATTGTATTAATAAAGTACTTCTAAAAGTATTAAGTATAGCTTAAGTTGTTCGATTCATCTATTAAAAACTTACAGGTACTTTAGTGATGCATCAATTCATATTAACTTTAGTTCTGATGTGCGATCATAGATGGCGCTGAAGCGAGTTAAATCGCGGTATGTTTTAGTTTTTCCCAATGCATATATAGTATTCCTACTGATTGTCATAATAGTTTTATCAGCCTACGAAAGCTTTCTTATTTACGCGAGTAACAGTTATGTGTGAGAGAACATAAGGTAAATAGTTTGTTTTGGAAACTAAATATATTGTGGAGAGAAAATAAAAAATACATATTTATACTTGTAAAAGTAAGTAACTACAACGGTTTATGGTTATGATTTATGTAGGTGCAACTAAAATTTAGTGTTAAAACATGACCAATAGTTTCAACGATATGACAATCGTTTTTCCCTCCAGCTAATATAAGGGTTCAGTGTCGTCCTCGGAAGTGACGTGAGTTACAGTCGACCATTTCCGTAGTATCGCATTCCGGCGAGCCCACGTTGGTGACCACTCGGTAAATCATTACTAATCAGAGTATAGACTTATCTTTGGACGCTGGGCTTCATGTTATAAAAACTTTAATACCCATATGAACTTTACATAATGTTACCATGAGAGTGTGCCCTAAAGTTCAGTAACGTTGTCGTGATTAGTTAATTATTTCATTTCACCGTTAAATTCTGTCCTCTTAATCCCTTCGGCCGAAGGACATTTTCTCTCTGGTCAGATACTTATTTAGTGACATTGCAAATCAAAAGACCAGAAAAATAAAATTGTTAGTTGGGACAAAAAATCTTTTGGTCAGAATAGACATAACCTCGTCCTGCCCATTGTTCTTTTTAAATCACAAAATGCACTTCACACGTCCTGCCCAAGCTTTAAAAAATTTAGGTCGTATTTCTGCCCAGTGTCATTTTAAAATCACATATTCTAATTTCGCGCCTAATATGTCCGATTGACTCCATTGGACAATTTTACTACTTGCACCTGATTGGTTAAATGGTTGCCAATGATGGAGCTTCCATTTTGAATTGTTTAGACAAAACACCATTCGTCAGTATCGTACTATATATATTCTGTGGTATCAGTCCACATGGTCAAGATGCCACGTCATCCGCGAAGAGGTAAGATTAATCGATTTTTATCAGTGTAATCATAGATTTTTAAAGAGCAAAAAATATTTAAATCTTATATATATTCTGTGGTATCAGTCCACATGGTCAAGATGCCACGTCATCCGCGAAGAGGTAAGATTAATCGATTTTTATCAGTGTAATCATAGATTTTTAAAGAGCAAAAAATATTTAAATCTTGAGTTTAATAGTTAAATATTCCAAATACGTCAAACTTTAGTAGTTTATTATTACCTTCATTTTTTTACAAATGCAAAATGGTATTATGTCCTTTTAAAATCCCATCGGGCACATTAAGTTAATATTTTTTTTATTGTCATAGACTTGAGGGTCACTGATATTGAGAATTTACTCAAGAATTCAGACATCGGCGACTTATATCTTCAGACAATGACTGTGGAGACCCAAAGTATACTCCAGCATGGAAAAGATAGTTGGTAAGTGACAGTGATTCCTCGGAATCTGAAGAAGATGTTACCGATTCAACCGAAAGTGGGAGGGAAGTGCCCGGTACGAGGATCATCTGCAGGTCATTCTCGTGGATGAACATGTTACGGCTCTCGCGGACGAATTCGTGGACAGGAGGAAAATCAATAGTCAGTGTGCCGTCGTCGTCGGGATCAACTCAAAACTTACAGTTGGAGCAACAAATTTAACCAAAAACAAATGTATGTTAAATATCGTAAAATTCTATTCTGTGTAAGACTTACTGATGCTTTTAAGGAGAAGGCTTATTATAACTTAGTACTTTGATCGATCTCTGATAAGACTGAAGTATTAAATTCATTAAAAGTTTGATTATCCATATCTTAAGGTGTTTATTTAAATGTACCCAATGTTCTCTTTAAATGACAAAAAGAGTAAAGAAGATTTAGGCAATCATGCCCAATGTCCTTTTAAAAGAACAAAAGATAGCAACTTAATTCCTGCAAGAATCAGTCAAGCACAGTACCTTTGTACCCCAAAAAAATAATAAATAAAATATTTCATACGAAAGTTGCAAATTTCACCGAAAGTTGTTCCGGGCAGGACTGCTTTGAAATATATTGTCCTTTAAGAATGACAATGGGCATATTTAGCATGTTAGTAACTAAGCGCCTGGGCAGGACGAGGATATAGCCATTTATCGAATAGCATTTGTGGTGTGGTGATGGAACATGAATTTTAAATCCATGCTTTTTTTAATCATACGTATAAAAAGGTCATAAACAAAAAATATATTTCCTAACCTGATAATTTGGCTTGTGTACCTAATAAAACCAGTCCATTTCTCCGTAAAGTTTTAAAGCAAACTTGGTCACTATAAAAATGGTATAATGAAATGAAATGAAATGAAATGAATATTTTATTTGCCTTTGGAAAAGGGTACATTTTTGTGGGTGTTATGTTTATTACAGTTCAGCTTTTCCAGCTATGAGAAATAGCATGCAAATATTTTACAAAATTATCGAATTATTAAGTTAGAGTTAAAGAATTATCATCACAATGTCGTATTAATTACATTAAAATTACATTACAATTACATGAAAATTAAATTCATAAAATTTGAATAAAAATGTCAATTGAAAAATATTTAGGGTTACCTACGTCAAATTTAAAAACTCATCCACCTTGTAAAAACATCGTTCTTGTAGCCACTTATAAAGGGCACATTTAAATCTATTTAAGGGCAAGTCTTTAATGTTCTGGGGTATTTTATTATATATAAGGGTGCACATCCAGTAACAATTTTTTCCAAATCTTGCACTTTTTGGTATTGCATCTGCAACAAGTCTATTGCCGTTTCTGGTATTTCGCAAGTAAATATTTTTTGCTTGCTTAAAATAATACATATTTTGTTTGACAAACTTGGCAATTTCAAAAATGTACAGACTTGGAAGGGTTAGGATGTTTAGAGACAGGAATAACGGCCGGCATGGCTCGTCAGGTGCAGTACCACATATCGCCCTAATACATTTTTTTTGAGCCAGAAAAGCTTTATGAGCATCGGTGCTATAACCCCATATAATGAGTCCATAGCGCAAGACGGATTCGACATAGGCAAAGTATGCAGTAAGCGCGGTATTTTTAGTGGCAACTTTACCTACTTTGTAAAGTGCGTATGAAAATCGATTAATTTTTTTGCAGACATTTTCCACTTGATTTATCCAATTTAGTTTTTCGTCTATCCATACCCCTAGGAATTTTGTCATGTTAGTACCCTTAAGTTTATGTCCATCAAAATTAATGTTCATTGATTGATATAATATATTATTAAAATTTATGAAATAAGTTTTATCTAGATTTATTAATAAATTATTATTTTGCAGCCATATAATTATTGTTTTTACAGTATTATTTATATCATTTATGTGGTCTTCAAGTGTTAGCTTGCTATCCGTTTTAACTATCACAGATATGTCGTCCGCGAACAAAATACATTTGTGTTTAGTTACACTTGGAAGATTGTTTATATATATCAAAAACAACAGTGGGCCCAGGACACTACCCTGTGGGACTCCGTATTTGTTTTCTCTAGGGTCTGATTGGTATTTTTGAATAACATTTTTAAAGTCAGGTTTACTGATTTCCACAGCTTGTTTTCTATTTCGCAAGTAAGTTTTAATCCAGCTCAAAGCGTTGCCTCTAATACCGCAGTTTTCCAATTTATCCAGAAGCGAATTATGTGAAACATAGTCGAATGCTTTCGACATGTCAAAGAAAAGGGCAGTTGTGTAGTTGTTTTCATTTAAGCATGTGAGAGTCTCATGTACCAAGTCAAAGATGGCATGAGCAGTTGATTTGCCCTTCTGAAAGCCATACTGGTTTTGCTTCAGGACACGATACTTATCAAAGAATGAAATGAGTTGAGTTTGCATAACCTTTTCATATACTTTCGATAGAATTGGAATCAAAGCGATTGGACGGTAATTGTCTAAAATTGATTTTTCGTCTCTTTTGAATAAAGGCTTAATCAAAGAAAATTTAAGTTTGTCAGGGAAAGTGCCAGAGACCAATGACAGATTTATCAAGTATGCCAAGACATGGCATATTTTCTTACTGCATGCCTTAATGACTTTGGTACAAACACCGTCATATCCCTCAGAGTAGCTGTTGCTTAAGGTCATAATTATTTTATTTATATCACAATCGTCAATAGGGGTCAAAAAAATTGAATTATTTAAAATAAGATTTGATTTGTCATTTAAAGTATTACATTTATTATTTTCTTTATTTGTCAATTCAATGAAATAATTATTAAATGAATTTGCAATTTGAATAGGGTTCGTGATAAGATTATTGTCATGTTGAATAATGTCAATGAAGTTGTAATGTTGCGGCCTGCTGTCTATTTCCTCCTGTATCACCTTCCAGGTGGCTTTGCATGTATTTTTACTTTTTTGTACGTATTTATTATTAGTGTTTTTTTTGGCGCGTATTATACATTTTTTAAGCAGCTTAGAGTAAGTTTTAAATTTTTGTTTATTTTTGTAAGTTTTATTTTTGTAGTAATTTTGCCTAAGAACTCTATTTTTAACGCAGCTTTTTCTGATTCCTCGGGTTATCCACTGTAAATTAGATTTAGTTTGTAATTTAACTTTTACAATAAACTTTATCACTTGTACTATCAGACGATCAGCTGATTCATTACAGTTTTAACGCTCTCTTAATAAAGACATGAGCACCTTTCGTGTGTTACAACAAGAGCACATCAAACTTAACACTGCGTTATCCTATGCGGTTGGAATAAGAGCTACTTTTGAACAAAAATGTGTACACTACGTCTTAACGAGTGTACTGTATTTGTATTTTTCCAGCTTTACGAGCGGTGAAGTCGAGCTTACGGGAAAGCGGGGCACATAAAAACCGCTTATCCTAACTCGATTTACATTTATTTCTAAATGTACCTACACGCATAATAATACTTTTTTATACGGAACATCAACGCGTCAGTTAGGAATAAATATTATAGAAAAACAAAAGACCTATAAATGATTTCCCTCTTACGCTATTAACGAAAATGCAGATGCTCATTCGATGCAGAAAACCAATGTGCAGAGTCATCCACATTTAAAAGTACCTAAGTATTGAAATACTTCTTCTTCTTCTTCTTCTCAAGTCAATGGCAATTAAACTTTCTGTGCCCAAAAAGTGGCAACATCAATGGCCTTCTGATTGGCGTTGTAAAGGTCCTCTTGCGTGCAGGTGGCAGGAGAGGTAGGGCACTTTATTATTTATTTATTATTGAAATACAAAATAAGAACATGCTTCACCATCTACAAAAATGGCGAATAATGTATTATTCAAATAAAACAAAACGTCATTCCGTTTGTAGAATCTAGCAGATGACGCTAACCAGGACATAATACTTAAGACACTGTGAAACAGGTCGTAATATTATTTTCTGTTTCAGAATTTCTCATAAACGAGTAAGCTACCTACCTACTAAAATATGATGGCACAACTCTCGTTGCTTTCATCACTCCTAAAATTACAAAACGCCTTACAAAGGTTGAAAACAAAAGACTAATTCAGTCCACGTTTTATTGCGAAAAAGCGTCCCTTACAAAATGTTTTACGGGGGTCATTGTTTTAAATAATTACCCACGTGCAAGCTGACCCTCGAAGTCTCCGCCCGTGCGAAACAGCTTGCAGCAACAGATATTTATGTCCCAGTCGAGATTTCGGCAGTTAAAAAAAGTTTTTCCATTACCAAACTTAACCGGATACGCACAGGAGCCGTCGGATGTACAGTCACTGGAAAAAATTTATGTGTACTCTTTTGACAAACGCTGACACTTAAAGTTAGTCTGTAGGCATCCCACTGCTGGGCAAAGGCCTTACCTCAAATATAAGGTAGTATGAGCCATACTCCACTACGCGGGCTCAGTGCGGATTGGCGGAGAGTAAGCAAGGCAAGCGACAAATCTTGCTGTCAGATTTTATCAAGCCGCCCATAGGGCCTCTGACTAGGCTTAACGACTAATATTAACCGATATTAGCCAGGACCAACTGCTTAACGTGCCTTCCGAAGCACGGAGATGCTCGTGATATACGTCACTTATATGGTCAGACAGAATGGTCACCCATCCAAACACCGACCGCGCTGTAAGTTGCTTAACTTCGGTATCACTACCAAAGCGCTGCACTGCGCTACGAGCACCTCATACGGATACGCACAGGAGCCGTCGGATGTACAGTCGCTGGCAAAAATTTATGTGTACTCTTTTGACAAACGCTGACACTTAAGAGGATCGTGTGCAGGCGTAGCGCAGTGTGAGTTTTCATATATCGAAATATGGTTGCGGGGTAAAACGTTTTCCTACCCGTAAACCATTATAGAATGAGACTTTGGACTTATTCGTTTTCATACATCCTGAACTACGCTTCTACGTCTTTGATTTTTTGTATAAGGCTTGATTAGTTAAAAATGGACGAAATTCCGAAGAGATTTTTTAGTCAAAAAAGTGATTGTTTAGGTTCTTATATTTACTGAAACATACAACATTTAATAAAAATAAAAACGTACGAGCATAGTATTTCAAAATATCTCTAACATGTAAAAAAAAATTCAAAATTAGACTATGTTTAAGGGGTGGAAAATGTTTTCTCTTTTTGTATGGAAGCTTGCGCGCACACGATCCTCATAACACAAGGCAACAAGGTTTTCGAAAATTGTTGAGTCTAGTTAATTTCGTCGTCGACTGTACAGGAACATGAATAATAATTAACAAGTTGCGTTGCGATCTCATTTTCGGCTCAAATTGTAACTGTTATTACGTAAAAAGATAATTTGATCCCCTTTTATAGGCGAGTTTGCTTGGGATTAAATAATTCATTAAGCCGAAGTAAACCTTTTCGTAGTACTTACGTTAAGTAAGTAATTAATTAAGAACGCTGTTTTATTTCCATTTTCTTCATTTGCCTATAACATTATTTATGTATGATACTAAAGGTTAGTATCATAATTGCTAACTAACACCTAAGGTTCTGTTGCACCAAGATAGGCTACTTTTGTTGCAACCAATGTCATCGCATGTAGAAAGTTTTTTTTTTACTTTAGCTACATGTAAGTCCATAACAGTAATTTGTCACAAAATTTCCTGGCGTTATATTAGTTTATCTGTCACGAATTATGCTGAGATCGGTCCTTTTCGACACAAATGTAAGTACCTAGGTCACTTATCAATTCTTTTTTTTTTGAATTTTTTCTTTTTGTATTATTCTTTTTAATTTTGTTAATATGTGCTTTGTGCCAAATAATGTTATTACATTTCATTGATTCATGCAGTTGCCAAAGTTACCAAACCAATCTTATTCCACCCGCTTTATCTTGAAGGCGACACTATTGGCCTGTCAGCGAGTAAATCTTCCAAGGCGTTCCTAATTCAGATTCCACTTTAAAATAAAGCCAGTACATAGAAGTAGGTGTCGTCGAGATAGGAACCAGATGCGGCCTCCGCAAGGTCCCCCCCACCACATAAATTATGGTCTGTCGAGCCCTTGTTACGGCAGAATGTTCCAGAACATTATTCTGTGTAATAACATCTTGTTGAGACAAGGAACGTGACGAGATGAAGGTGAGATAAATCGCTTGCATGCGTATAAATATGACGCCGTCTTTAATAACTTTCTTAAATATACTTATTGCGTTTTCTAGTATTGGGTAGGTAAGTAATAATTTCCTAATTAGTAATGACGAAAGTCGTTCAATTGCTGAAATATTGTGGTGTATGTTGTGCTAAAAGTTAGTAATTAAAAAAAAAACAACTATTCATAAGAGAACAGCATCAGTCAGCAGTATCAATACTGCATGTTACATTTGTCTGCTGAAGATGAGAACTAAAGACTAATTAAGTAAAAGACCGAAACTGTTACCCTTTTCAAATGCAAATAATATTATTATTTCAGATTCTGAGACGGGAAAAAAAATCATTTTTCACAGATAATCATTTTTTAAAGGTTGCGATGAGACATCCTGCGGGTGCCAATATCGGCTGAAGGAACGATTAAAGGAGACTTAATTTCATATAAATTATTAAACATACACTAAGCAAGGTTTCACTACATTGCAGGTAGAATATTAATATACTGCACTCACTGAATAGATAAAATTCATCTATTCAGTGACTACACTAAATCTATCCAGAAACTATCCAAACTTTAATACCTAACAGATCATATGAGCGAGCTCTTAACACAAGACACAAGCATAATAAAATTAGACAACAACACAAAGAGAGCATTTATCCAAATGTTAGTCACAACCCCAAAACAGCTCAAACGGGAATGTTCCTTAATTTTGTAAAATAACAGCCAAGATTGAGCTCGTTCATAGCCCGGGAACCGAGCCCAGACAATCTATCCCGAGAAGGAAGTTTCATAAAGTTAGTTCACTACGCCAGAGACACTGAGGAATGGAAACGGCTAAAGTAAAGGGCTTAGTAATATCTCTGACCTACAAAAACAATTACTAAGAGTAAGATTCACGCCTGCAACACTCTAATTCGTCGTTTTACTTTCAATATTAGCGATTTTATTTATTTTTAACAATCAATTACACTTGTAGCATATAGTTTAAAAACAAATCTCATACAAGGTTAAACAAAGGTCATTGCATTTTACAAATACTGGTCATGCAAAAATATAAATAGGTGGTAGGTATGTCAAAACTATAATTTATCATTGAAGATTCACGTTGTCATAGCTTTATTTTAAGGTGTAAGGTAACATTTTCTGGTAAGCTTAGGTACTTTGTATGTGCAATAGGTAAATACATGATTTTTAATAAGTCACTTCCAGAAAATTTTAGTCCGAAATAGGAATACTAACATCTTGAAATTGTTGCCTACAGTTTGTGGCATAATTTCTTAATCAATTTCATCGATCCACAATGACACACTTACTCGTATGTTATCGCGATAAATTAATGGTTAGTCGGAAAGAGAACAAACGCAGCACAAGATTATTTGTCAATTTAATAAATAAAATAATAAAAAATCTTACATACTTACGTAAATGTTATTTGTATTTTAAGATCTAACATTAATTATATATTTTTATACATATACGTATTTCAAAATCATATAACTAACAGGCTTCGAAAGCGATCTAGAAAATAATAAGGCTTAGCTCTAAACGGAAGCAGACACTGTGCTACGAAGCTGGCCGTGCCTCAGGGGAGCTGTGCTACGACGTAGACGCGAGCGCTACGGTAACGAACATTGGCCTGGGAATGTTTAGAGTGGTCGTTGAAAACTTTGAAAGTCAAGTCAGTCACCACGAGTTTGAAAATTATAAGTCACTGCAAAGGTAACAAATACACTTATTTATGAGACATCCCACTGCTGGGCGACTGGGCAAAGGCCACACCTATAATATGAGGTGGTAAGAGTAAACCCTCCGGCCTAGGATGGATCATATCCGACTAGTAACAACCTACATATTATTTACTCTCTTCTTAAATTCGCCCAGATTAAAGTGGCTGGGAAACACTTCTGCCGGCAGTGAATTCCACTCCCTAGCATGAGAAATGGTAGATCTAAACCTATTAGTGCGTATTGTTGGTATGTAGACGTTGCTCGGTTTCAAACGAGTCCAAAGCCGCCATTTGATATTTGGCAGAACCATCCAAAAGGTGGCAGCAACATTCCATGCATGACCTGAGCTTAGTTTTGAATCAAGCACTGAAATCTGATCTGAAATACGTTGGTAGGTAGACCCTCCTCCGTTTTTTTGTTTTTTGTTCGGCTGTCGTGAAAAAAGTCATTAAAAAGCAACTACAGTAAGGCTCAAAAACTAAAAGGCATGTGGTATTGTCAAACGCCTTATTTCTAACTCGGAGCAATAATATCTATGATACAAGAATGCTAAGACATAAACTATGTAACTTGGTTTCGGAAACTATGGAAAAACAAATGAGCCGCTACTTGTGTTATTAGGTAATTCGATCTATCGTTTACACCTGCCCGCTCTACATATTCCATGTCGAACTGTTTTGAGACGAACGCAATCAGTATCGTTCATCGCCCCATGCAACCGGTAGTTGGATTTCTTCAACCGTGAAATTTTATCAAGAGAATTAATCTCGTGCAACTTTCCCCTTGGACACCGTACTCTTTTATTTTTTAATTCAAACGAAATTGATTCCGTGCTTTTTATTTTAGTACTTGACCCCTGAGGAAAAAATAAGGCAAGGTTTTGCTGTTCGAAACAAAAGTTTTCACTTATTCAAACTCAGTTTATTTTATTTTTGTCTAAGTAGGCTTATATTACGGAACCCTTAAAATTACACAGCATCGTAGTGATAAATTATTGGCTAAGCTATGTTTGGCAGAAAGTAGCTTTGCTAGCGCAGCGGTTTAAGCTAACATTCATTGCTATGAGCTATTTGCTTCCATAACACGGTCCAATAGTGGATCCACATTATCCCGGCTCTACGTCAAGTCAAGACTTGTCCATGATCCACCATAACAGCCAACCAACGTCAAAACAAACTCAGCAAAATGATGAAGTTTGTGACCCAATAAGAAAGAAATAACGAATAGGGAATAGATGTCACCGCACCGCACTGCACCGCAATAAGCAAACGTGGCAGATTAAGTGCTAAAAGCACTGGTAGCGCTCGTGCGCGAATGCTCGCAAAGGCAATTTTCTGCTAAACACGTTGTTGACAGTGACACTGACAATAACATGTGACAGCACTTGACAGTTGTCAGCTGAGTCGTAGAAAAAAAAAGTTATTTCTTACTTCGAGTCTCTTTCAAGTTTTATGAAGACAAAAAAGCTTTTTTACCGATGAAATTGTGGTTATCGTAGAATATTGTGTGGCTTAATTCTGGCGAAAGTATAGTTCTTTGATCTCGTCAGGTACGTATGTCTTAGAGCGTAGATCACGTTAATTCTATTCTTGCTTTGGTAGAGCATTTTGGCGGGCCGGGCACGGTCATGCGAAACCCTTTGAATTCCTTAATTTTAATGCTTACAAGGCATTACTATGTGCTTCAGATTACTCTTTCTATCTGTCTCCTTTTACCAGTAGCGATTTTGATACCTGGATTTCCTAATTTGGATTATGGTTTTAGGTTATGTATGCAACTCTACATTGTACCCATGTTTAAAAGTCATTTGCTGCTGTATAGGTGTGCAATTTTAAGTAAAAACACCTTTGCAAAAGGTCACATAATTCTGATTGTGTTTATATCTTATGTAGAATATTTCTAATGAAATTTTCTAAAGCATCTCTTAGTGATAATCATTACAATCCTTTACCTTTTTTTTAACCCTTCACTGGCTGCCAACATCCTAAGGATCTGTGAGGCTTTAATTTTATTATTTTTGCCCTATAAGTCTAGGTCAAGTAAAGATCAGCTTTTATGAGACATGCACATTATAAAATATTAAAGTGTTAATCATGTTGTTTTTTAGAAAAATGAGTAAGTTAAAAGAAATTACTGGCTTTGACCGAAGAAAGAAAGAAATCATGAACTACAAAATACCTGCTGGTATTATCATGCCTCCGCTGAGTGATGTTTTAATGGTAAGTGGTCAGATCTATATTACTCAGCCCAAGTCTTTGCCATGTTTATAAACTTTTTGATATAGTTTCTAAAATATTTGTTTACTATGTTAGTTATTCAAATATCTAATTATTTGGCATAAACACATGGCTATGGTTTGGTATTAATTGTAAAGTGGATAAGAGAATTTGCCCTCTAAGTTTCAATGAGTAATCCTAAGTTAAGTTTGAGAATAAAGTGGCTGTGACATACAGACAGACATACTGTTTTGCCATTAGGCTACTTATTATTTTTTGCAGTAAACATTCCTTAGAATGGAACGGACACTTCTGAATTAGGACATTAATTTACAAAACGATTTTTAAGGTCTCTTTGTTCAACATTCACAAACATTTAAACTAATTCTTTGTATGGGGTTCTGTGATTTGGCCAATGTCAAAAACATTTTTACTCACCTACTTATTACAGTCACATTCACAAGTATATAAAGCTTTAGTAATTGTTTTCTGTGATACGCAGAAACCAATACCGTTAAAAGAATAAAAATACATACATTAATTTGTTTGACAGGAGAACGGTTGGATCGGCTGATCCTATCACCTAGAACTATAGGTGATATGAATTTTTACAAAATTGACAAAGGAAAACATATATTTCACTGAAATAATATCTTTTGAAAACATATTATTATCTTATCTCCAGGTATAAAGACAACTTTTGCACCACTCCATATTTCATATCAATCAAACATGATCTAAAAAATTACCTTTACAACTCCTAAGTTAACAATTCCTCAGAAGTGTCCGTCAATGATGATTGATTTTAAATAAAAATCTGTTTCATTTAGAACCCAGAAAGGCACTACTTTAAGTTTTAATTTCGTGTGGTTCTTAGACCAACAATATGGTGGCAGAACATATTACCTCTATTACTCCCCTGGGACACGTTTAAAAATACTACCATAAATATGTATTTACCTATATATTCCTTTTCCCTTAAGTTCGAATACTGATTTGTTTATTTGTCCGCAGTTGGCTTTGGCTGATGACGAAGGAAAGTACTTGTACAAATTAGTGAAGATTGAACCTGTAGAAGGTATGTTGTAGATTCAGGGCCTGTTTCACCCTTTCACTATCGACAAATAGAACTAACCAACAAATAAATCTTATATGGAACTGTGTTTTTTTGCTACATTAACTAAAGCATCTGTGCCAGGCAAGGTGTGCAATTTATAATACTAAGATTTTGAGAGTCGGTTAACTAAAATTAAATATTAAGGCTTACGAAATATCTAACAAATCTGTTGAATGTTACTTAATGGTTGACTGGTAGATAATGCTTTAAGTATTAAATCCACCGTTGTAATTTCTTTGTCTAATATAAATAAAAAATGAATACTATTTTAATCCGAGTTCAACATGTGTAAACTGAGATAACACCTAAAGAACACTTGTTATTTTCAGATAAAATCCCGGACGTTGCGGTTGAAAGCATATCTATAAATTTAAATGATATAAAGGAAGTTTTTACTATATTAACTGATGAACAGCGAAATCTGGTAATGCATGTTTATTATTTGTATAAGACACGACGTTCCGAAACTAGTTATGCTGATGATAAATCAAATGAAGAAAAAATCAGAATCATTCTACAAGGCCCTGCGGGTACGGGAAAAAGTACGATTATAAGTCTTATCGAAAAGTTAATAACATGGGAAGAAAACAAAACTTCAGACAAACCTGATAATTTAAAAGTTATAAAATGTGCATTTACAGGGAAAGCTGCATCAACCATAGAAGGTACCACTTTGAACCATTTATTTTCACTACCTGTCCCAATTTATAAAACAAGAAGTCTGACCAAAAAGCGTTTAGGTACCAAACAAGAAGTTTTAAAAGATTGTGTGCTATTTATTTGTGATGAAATTTCTATGGTGGGCGAAAAGACGATGAAAGCCGTTAACTTTCGTTTACAACAAATATTTGAAAACGATAAACTCTATGGAGGCAGGTTTGTTTTATTAGTCGGAGATCTATATCAAATTGATCCAGTTATGCAAAAACCTATCTATCCGGAATCAAAATATTGGACCTGTTGTAAATTTTACGAATTGACAAAGATCATGCGCCAGCAGGATGAAAACTTTAGAAATGCTTTAAATAACTTTAGGGATTCAAAAATGACACAAAGTGATATGAGGTTATTAAAATCGCGAGAGATAGAACGTTATGATGAAGTTCCGGACTCGGCTATTCATATATATTACCAAAATAAATACGTTGATAGGTATAATACTTTTAAATTAAATAAATCAAATGGAAAAGAAGAAGTAGTTAACGCTGTTGAAGATTTTGATCAATGGGAGCCATCTCAATTACGTGTTAAAATAGGAATTAGATACATGATTACATATAACATAGAGGTAAGTGATGGATTAGCAAATGGAACAACCGGAATCGTCAAAGATTTTGATTACGATAAACATGGTTGTGTATCTGCAGTTTGGATGGAATTTCATTCAAATGCAATTGGCAGAAAAGCTAAGGCTGAATATTTAAGAAAGCACGGTGACAGTAAGCCTGGCCGTGAAAATTTGGTTCCTCTACAGCGCTTGAGCATGAAAGTCAAATTGAAAACAACCCCAAACGTTACAAAAACTGTTGGTAAAATATTTTACTTAAAAGCAGCCGAAGCGATAACAGTACACAAGAGTCAAGGTCAAACCTATCACGAAGGCGTCTGTGTTCATTTCACCGAAGATCCTCGCGACAAACTACGCACCGACAAGAGCTTACAGTATGTGGCGTTAACGCGTGTAACTCGTCTTGATAACTTGTACATCATGGGAGATTTAAATTTCTCTGTCCCAAAAAGTAAAAAGTTCATTCGTACTGAAGAAGAATTAAATTATTTGAGAAGTGAAAAGAAATTAAAACTGGCATTTGAAACGTTTGAAGATAAATTAGGCGATGTCATCATTTGTTTAAACACTGGGGCGACATATAATGAACACCATGAATTTATTACTAGTGACAAATGGTTCGGCAATGCGTCGTTATTGATATTTACTGAAACAAACACGGTATTATCTGACCAAATTAAAATACCAAATTTTGATATAGCGTTTAGATCAGAATATAAAAGTACTTCGCGATCTGGTGGAGGTATGATTTGCTATAAAGAAAAGAGTAAACAGTTACAAGTAATTTACTCTTTTAGGAGTAAGATAAAGAAAACTTACTTAGCTGTGCTAATCTTTGAAAATATATACATTGTAGCTGGTGTCAAGGCAGATGCAACTGACCACGAATTTGCCCGTTTGATTACTAATATTTTAACGACTTATGTCCAAAACAACAAATGCATCTTTTTCATTGGAGATTTCAATCAAAGCGTACCTAATATTTTGGAAGATGTATTAAAAAGTCATAATATAAAAAAATACTACTTTCCATGTGACATTTTGGATACAAACGATAATAACACAAAATGTGATGTGGTTTTTACTCGAAATTTTAGTATACAGCGTAATCAAATTGGGTGTTATCAGTACATTCCTTCATCTCACAATCCTATTTATGTAAAGCTGCCTCCTAAACCTCAACTTCATAGTGCATCACAATCTGAGGAAAGTGAGTCAATGGATGAGGATTCTCAGTCTTCAAATGGCCAATCTGATTCTGAAGATATGTTGCATTCTGAAAATAAAGAGACTCAAAATGAAAATGGTCAATCCGAGTTCGAAGATTGTGAGTCTGATTCTGAAAATATGGAATCTCAATCTATCAATGACGTGTTGCATCCTAAAAATAAAGAGCCTCAATATGATAATGGACAGTCAGATTTTGAAGATTGTGAGTCTGATATTGAAGATATGGAATCTCAATCGATTAATGGCGAGTCGCATCCTAATGACAATGAATCTCGAAATGAAAATGACCAATCAGATTTTGAAGATTGTGAGTCTGATTCTGAAGAAATGGAATCTCAGTCTATTATTGGCAAGTTGCGTTATGAAAATAAAGAGCCTCAATGTGAAAATGGCCAATCAGACTCTGGAGATAGTGCGTCTGATCCCGAAGAAATGGAATCTCAATCTATCAATGGCGAGTTGCATCCTGATGATAATGATTCTCAAAATGAAAATGGCCAATCCGATTCTGAAGATTGTGAGTCTGATTCTGAATCTAGTGAGTCGGATTCTGAAGATAAGAAACTTCAATCGATAAATCGTGAGGCACATTCTGAAAATACTAAGTGTCAGTCCTCCGATGGTGAGTATGGTTATTCCCAATCACTATCTGAACTTATGGATTCGGAAGACTTCTTCTAACAATTTGTTATCATATAAGTAGGTAGGAATGAAGTCGATTTTATGCTTTAACAAATCATGACACCTCGATATCGTGTCATTTTATTATACATCATAACTATCGCAAAATTGAATAACTAAAATTTAGTTATTGTTTTTTGCTCAACCAAACATAAATAAGATATAAATATAAAACATTTAGATACAAAACATTGTACTTGTTGCAGTAAATGAATCTATCTATCTATCTAAATCATACAGGAATCAACTTTTCAATTCAAAGCTAGGTAGATATTTAACTTTCGTATTTTTTTTAGACTGGCAACACGATAAAGTTTGTTGTCTGACTGACGCCACTTACGTACTAATAAAAAAATAGTGATAATTTTTGATAGATTTTGATTAAAATTATATTATTCTACGTATAGAATAAAATTGATCCGCGAATACTTTTATTTTGTAATTTCTCTTATCAACTGAAGGGTGAGAGAATGTTCAGTTCTTTGTCGACAATATTGTCGTTTGTATAAGCAATGTCTGCTTATAAAGCCCCTGATGCGATAGGAATGTCGTCTCGAAAGCAAGATTGGCATTTGGCATAACGAAATCTCCGCCTCCGTTTATACGTATTCAAATTATACGGAACAGCGAATGATTCGAATACTTTTATTTACGCTATTTTGTGTCAAATAATGTTTAATTTACGAGGGACTTGGATTCCAGACATTTATTACGAAGCGAGGATTAAGTTTGGATATACGAGCC
The DNA here is from genome assembly GCA_963584085.1 of Pyrausta aurata. Taxonomy (NCBI): domain Eukaryota; kingdom Metazoa; phylum Arthropoda; class Insecta; order Lepidoptera; family Crambidae; genus Pyrausta; species Pyrausta aurata. The sequence goes on along the minus strand of OY757255.1, from coordinate 5,135,190 downwards.
GTATATACAATTTCTAAGCGCATTTCGCGGACTGACTGAAATATTATTAGGCTATTGAGTATTTTTAATCATTTCTTAGCACGTTTTCATAAGTAAATGTAAAAGGTATTCAACATATATACGGAAAAAAAATGCCTTTTACTTCATACCTTTAAGTATTTATTCCAAAGCGCATTCCAAAGTTTACAATAAAGAACGTAACTGGCATGTAAAGTCAAAGAACTGATTTTAAATTTTTAAGCTTCACTTATCATATGGTATCGGTCTGGGACCTTACTTAGTAGACAATTCTTATTTTCTATTTAATTCGTCTTTTTCGCTCATCAACATATTTATTTTCAATGTTAGTGAACAAATAAAGATGAAAAAACTTTAAACACGGTAGCTTTTCAGAGAACATACCTAAGTATGGAAATCATAATTTTGTTGTATTGTTTAGATGATTCTATTGAGTAATAAATAATGTGATATCATGTGATATTTAGAACCTACTTAAGATTTTTTTTTTTAAATGTTGCAATTCAGATTTTTATTGATTGGGTATTCAAAATTATATTTTTGTTGCATTGATTCTTTGATTAGATTGAGTAATAAGTGATGTGATAATAGTCATGGTAATATTTAGAACCTACAGAAGATATTTTTTAAAAATGTTGCAATTTATATTTTTGTTGAGGTTTTTTAAATATTTTATAAGTACGAAAAATTTATCCATCAGTGTGCGAGTAATTTATGTCGGTATTGGACATTTTCGGATCACAGACCGGATCTTATTTTTTTAATACTCTTAATATTTAATCAATGAAGTATAGAAGGTATTTAGAAAATAAGTCCATCTACTATTTTAAGTTCTACTACCTTGCTCTCTTGTTTTTGATCTTGTCTATATTTTTATTCTTTATTCCATATAATTATGTTATTTTTTAAATATTTTATACGACGCATAAAGGAGATAAATAAATAAATAGGTAGATAAATGTTCAGATCAGATGGTTAAAATATCTATTGTATTGCCCTTTTGCCTGGAATAAATGATTAAATTAAATTAACCCTGATCTGAATTGATGCACAATTCGTACAAATAATGAAATCGCTGATTTATCTGTCTATGTCTAGTAGTAAAGTAATTTGTGTCGGTTCAGAGGTTTACTCTTAAATATTCTTTCGAGTATTTATTGGTGCAAATTTCGAAATGTTTCCGAAACTTTGGAATATTTTAGGAATACTTCCGGAAGTACTTCAGAAAACTACCGAAATCAAGTAAACTACGTAGTTTTGTTTATTTTTCTTTTTTGTCTTATTTTATCTGTTTTATTTTTCATTTTTATTCAAAATTGTGCCTGTTTTCGTATTGCGTATGTCGTGTGTGTGTGATCATGTGATGTCCTTAGTTAATAAACGTATTTTCTTTCTTTCTACATTTTATAAATACCTAGTTTACTTGAGTTCTTGATTACTTATTTAAGTAATACCTACCATCTCATATTATGCGCTACATTCCTTGGGTGCTATTTTAAATTATTATCTATGACCTTGCGTCCTGCTTTTTGATCTTGTTTATGTAACTATTATGCTCAATATAATAAATGTATTAATTTTACAGAAATTGTTTGATTTAAAATAAGTAAATTAATTTCCAAAAGCATTATGCGTCTGTTTCACCATCGACGGATAACGAATAATTAATAAATGAAACTTCATTTCGTATGAAGTAATGGATACTTAAGGCGAGCTTCTTTGGCCGCATCGGGCAAAAATGGTTCCCCTCACCCCTCACGCCAAATACGAATGCGAAGTAAGCTAAATCATCGCGCGGACGAAGCGGGCAATGACCCCGCCTCGGGATCGAGCAATAACTGTACCACAGTAAAAGTAAATGCAGTATTGAATAATTATACTTCTCCTTCTCAAATTTTTATTATTTTTTCGATGTTGTCATGGCAATTATGTATTGCATTTGCTAAAAAGTTAAATGAAACGAAACAGGTTTCGATTTGAAAACAAAAACTAAATTCTTATTAACTTACAAATTTCATGAAAAAAGTTTAAGGATAAATCCTTTAAGGCTTAATTATTAAAAAATATACGAGTTTTTTTGTAATTACTTACTCTTTTAACAAAACTAAAAAATAGGTTATCAATTCGACATTTTAGACTGGATATAATTTGTGAATGTTGAGTATCTATTAAGGCTTCCAAGCATGGTGTGTAAATTTTGTTAGTGTTTGCATGTTTTAACTAATTTTTCGGAAATGAGTAGTCAGCATAGCTACCCGACGCCAAGCTGCGCAATACAACGCTAGAAGAATATTATTTTAATGCCTTCGTTACAAAAAGTAACAACACAGTGGAAAAATCGAAAAGTACAACTTCGAAATTGGCAATAAATGTGTTATTTTTGTTGGATTATTGAAGGCATATAAACTCAATATAAAATAGGCATAGAAAAAAAACAATAAAATATGCAGTCCCTTTTTATGATAGTGCCATCCACGAAGGCGCGCCCCACCCTTTTTTTGATTGAGAAAGGCGCGTGGTGCAGGGGGTGACACGCGCGTCAGTTGCGAGCCGGCCATCATTCAAAAATTCAGACTCGTCTCGAAAGTGGCTCTAATTAAATATTTTAAAATGTCAAAGTAAACCCAGTGTGCTGTACTAAAAACTTAACCTGGTATAATCTACTGTCATCATTACATTTACTTAAAGAATAATAATGGTAACTTAAACACCATAAACAGTTTTAAATAAAAAAAACATGTGGTACTTTAAATAATAATACCGAGATGTACTTTATCGGGGAAGGTTATAAAACATCACGCTAGGACCTACTTGTACAATTCACGCGTATGAAGTCCCGGTGGACCAATAGTTCTCAAAGAAACTTTATAAACATTTTTTTTATGTTATAAAATGTTCTTACGTTTTCCGTTTACGACAATCGTAAAAATGTTACTGGTGCAATTAAAAAATAGCTAACCGTACCTGATTAAAACTATATCTAAGTCATAAAATTACTATCCCTATGGAATAGAATGACAAGAGCGAGATGTCACTAGCAGCAAATTGTGTGATAAAAAAGAGCTGCGAGATGCAATGTAGCAGAACAATTTTTAGCGGCTGTCAGTCAGTTTGGAGGCCCATGGAGGCTCGCTGAAAATTTCTTTCAAGTGATTTTTCATAAATTCAAGTGAAATTGTGTATATATTTTTAAATAGTTATCCTGAAACATGGTGACTTGATCGGTGATTGATTGTTGTTTATTACAGCGAAATAACGCCAGCAAAATTATTCATTTATAAGATAGATTAGTCCAAATCGAAGCCTCTTAATATACGATTTATAATTATTTACCAATGCGCTTCAAATTTAAAGTACGCAGTTTGATTATTCTATTCTATAAACGTTAACTTACGTAAAAAGTAAAGACAGAATAACACAGGTAATTCATATCTGCGAAAATTTATCTCAAGAAATTAATTTTCGTTTTACACTAGGGCTGCATGTCCGATATTTTGTGTCGACTGTTTATCATACAGTAAACTAATATGTTTAACTTAGGAAGATTGGTATAAATCACCTGAACGAAAGGTTAGCTCATTTGAAGTTACAAATGTTACGTACTTAAGTTAGTTACTGTCATCTAAAATCGGTTTCGTTTGACAGTTCTTACTTTTTCTTCTCTTCTGATAAGAATATTAATTTTATGATCTAAGTTGAGCATCTTTCCCTTTGAGTGTATTTTTTGTAGTGTGCTTGTCGTACGAAAGTCATTAGGATGTTTCCAATCCAATTCAAATGTTGGAAAAAGCTTGCACACATGTACTATTGGACGAGTGGTGGGGCGCGCCGTCGTCGATGTCACTATCCATATGCTATGGTTAAAATTTTCGAATACCATAGAAACCAAATCAATTAGCAGTTTAATTTTAGGTATTGCCATCAAATATGATTTTTATCATCATGAAATATATTATTGTATTGAATAAAAATGATGTACTATCTATACTATACCTAAAAGCATCGTGCTTTACAGACCTGTATTATAGCAATCTTATGCAATTCACAAATAAACAAATAATATTAATTTACAAATAACTAGTTCTTATCAACTTTCTCATTTGGTTAAAATAATAAAATCATTTATTGAAGGCATGTAAAACAATATTAAGTAGGCATGGTAAATAAACAACAAAATATACTGTCCCTTTTTATGCTATGGTTCAAACGTTCGAACTTTATAGAAACGAAATCAATTTGCAGTTTTGTTTTAGGTTTAATTCCATCAGATGTTTTTTTTTATCATCAAGAGATGGTGCTTGTATAAATTTGGGAATAATATAGCTCCTTGACCAATTTCAACAAAAAAGACTTTGACACGTCATGGAGGTAAATACAATTTTATCTAATTTTAATATAACAGCAAAGGCATAAAACGGAACAATACGGTGTTATACTGTTATAATGCCTTTTACTCATGCATATAAAAAAAAAGTAAAAATACTTATCATTTTCCCTAAGCATTTTTTTATAAGCTCGAGGTTTAAATTTTCTGCACTTCATAGTACTATATCCATTATTTAGACTTTAGTTACTTATTGTTCTTTATCATTAGCTATATTTTATTAAATTATTAAACAAATCACACACATTACTACGATTTACAACAAAAAGAAATTGGTTCTGATACAAATTTTTATAAAAACATTTTATAAAAATTAGATTAACAGCCCGTTGCACTCGGGATTTGGCGGAGCGAAAAAAAGTGACGTGACCACACTCGGGAACGCCTCGACGGGCACTGAATAGACGATAAGCAACGCAAAGGCGCGCGTGTCCTGCTTCATTTTGACAACTTTTCACTTTTTAGGTAAATAATATATTGAAAATCAAAAATCTGTCTTTATGGATCGAAAGATAATGAAACGTTCTATCTATTGGTATAATTTTGATACCATTTATTGATGTATTTCCAGAGATAAATACGAACTTATGTTTTATTGAGGGCTCACTTTGGATTTATTTTCTATCGAGAAAAGTATTATTAATCGTGTTTTGGCTTTTACAGTCTTAAAGATAATATCTTCAAATATAATATATGTAAATTTTAGAACCACACGTGTACTTCTCGTGTTGTAAAACTAACATGAACAGAGTTGAAATTTGGATAAAACGGAGCAATAGCGCCTTAACGCCAGTAGGAACTTATTTAGACATTGTGAAACAGGCCTTAAGACTAAGGAACGAATACGTATTGGCTACAGATGGGTGCTTTCGCACTTATACGTATCCGATACGTATTTTTATCGAACTAAATTTATCTATCTATTTCAATGTAAGGACCTGTTACGCAATTTCAAAGTAAGTTCCGGTTAGTGCTATCTGCCAGATACGTTATTCATACAAAATGACGTTCCATTTTGATGTCTGCTAGCGCTTACATGTCGATTTTGTTTGGCCAATGGTATGATACGACGACATAAGGTTGACGGCCTATCTATATATTACCTTAAACTTTATTATCATTATCAGCCAAAGGGCGTCAACTGCTGAACATAGGCCTCCCCCGCGGTTTCCCACACCTAAAAACTATCGTGTGCAAGCGGAACAATTGGCGGAATTGTCTACATTTGCTTTCGAAATTAGCTTGTACAGCCTTAGTTTAGGATGTATGGAAACGAATTAGGCCAAATTTGTTTAATTTTATAAAGGTTCACGGGCTGAAAAACATTATCACCCGCACCGCAATCATATTTCGACCGCAAATGTAGACAATTCCGCAAATCGTTCCGCCTGCACTGTCTTAGTAATTAACCGAACAAAAAAAGCGATGTCCATTAGTATAGTTATAGGAATAGGTATTCTATAATAAAGTTTAATGAAACAAACCTTCAGTATTCTTAAGGCCTACAACGAAATCCGTCAATACGATAATCGTTTTGCGGATCCGAAGCATTTCGTAGTAGGGATTCCATGCTAAAAATGTTTCGGATCCGAAAAACGATAATCGTATTGACGGATTTTGTTTTTCGTAGTAGACCGCCTTATCCGTCTAAATCTCTCTTGCAGCCGTAGTACGCGACGGGATACGGATATGCGATAACGAATGCAATTTTCCAAGTCCTTGAGCAGAGTTTAGGCGCGCCTGATCCGGGATCTATCACCTAACTACCACCTGGCTGCCCCTCGAGAAAGCGTTCTAAGTATTGTTGTACAGTCGACAATAAAAATAGACTAGACATTATTTTGGTAGTATTTTTAAAACATGGTTTTTTATATGATTATTTTGATAGTTTTTGCAGACTTTTTATAACCACAAGTTACTAAACTGCGGGTTGAGTCTAGCAGCTGTCAAGTTGAGTCTAGTCCAGTACACAATATATATATGGCTAACTTAACAAAAAATATTTAAATAAGCTTTTAAAGCAGCGTAGGACGTCCACCGATAAGATGGCCAGACTACCTTGTAAAGATCGCACTGGATGCAGACCGCTGACAGTCGGTCGTTGTGAAAAGCCATGGATGCCTATGTTCAGCAGTGGACGTCCTTCGGCTGATAATGATGATGAGGGTTTTAAATATTTTATCAGTCAGATCTTTTTATCTGACTTACGTAATACGTAATTAGGACTGCAAACTAAAACTTAGATATCCTAGTAGGTACAGTAAGTACTCACAAAAAACGTTTTAACAAATAAATTTGAATTCATAATCATAAGTAGGTATCTTACAAACAGTAGTAGTAGCGCCTGATAAAAATGTATGAGAAAAATATCACTGCGGTGCATTGTTGATGATAGTTTTTAAGGCGGCTCTAAATATTTGTAGGACTGAAAATAACCAGACTAGTTAAAACCCGTTTGTGTAAACGGTAGACATTATACCTTTGCATAATTATATGGACTACTTGCAAGCTACTTAGTAGGCATGAAAGTCCTTAATTAAGGCACTGTCAATAAATCGATCATTCGCCATTCCTCCCCCAATGACCTACATGTGGGCGATAGTATTCTACAATGGGACAAATCCCCGCGGACCGCTAAGTAAGGATAATCCCCTTTCATAGAAAAATGAACAATAGCTACACTTTTATGTAAATTAAATGAAGGGATCGTGTGTGCACATTATCCTAGATAAGTAGAGAGAGATCGATTGCCTTTCTGGAAAATTAAACGTGAATCCTTTAATTCTGGACAACTGTGCAGTTTTACACTTGCATTGACTTTATTGCCTTAATATAAATGCTAGGAATATTTAGGGTTAAAAAGTATACAGTGTCCCAAAAATAGTGTCAAGCCAAAGTCCAGAAGTAGAGCATACTAGGGTCACTCGAATCTCCCCTGTTGTAAGTTCCGCTATTTTTGATAGTATTTGAGTTATATTTTTTTAAGTTGATTTTTGTTTTTTGTGTTTTGTCGCTATACAAACTTAATAATAAGTATAAATTGCACCTGTTAAAAGCAACCGTGACTCTGACAGACGAGGAATGGAACCCCGTATCTTACGCTATCCCGGCGTATGCCTATACCACTCGGCCACTGTCACATTAACAAGCCTGTTGAATTTTGCAAGTGCCTTTTTATTTTATATTTATTTATTTCTGTGAGTGATACTGATTTTGCTGTGCTAGCGATTCTCTACCTCTAGACTTCGGCTTGCCACATTTTTTTAGTTAAGTTATATACACCTATATATTTCCTGATTAGGTAGGTATAATCTACAAGCTTTACTCGTACTAAGTGATTATTTTATTATCGATCACAACATTGGGCCTTATTGACAAACCGCAGAATGATGAAAACAAAAGTTTCATTATAAAACTTAAACTGGCAGAGCGTATCAGTCCGCTGCAACTCTACGACTAATGCAACATTCACTAAAACAATAAATCTGCCAACGGCGACAACAACCAACTAAAACCGAGCTATAACAACAAAGTCAAATTACTGAAGGAGTTTACCACTGAAGGCCTGCCTGGGGTCGGCACCGACACCGGCGGGAAACGCGACACGAATACTGATGCAAGTCAACTCCTAACTTTCCCAAGATTTTCGGATAGGGATTTTCTTTTCTTTACAATGGGCCTACTCTTGGGGCATATCAATTGCACGGTTATGTCGTTAGAAAGTTTCGCAGGGCACAGACGCTTATCGATTTTAGGGCTTGACGCCTGTATCAGCAATAACTCAATAAGTGGATTGGCTCAGATTTTTCGATGGACTGCGTAGTGCGTGTGTTTGCTTGATTGTTTAAAAAAAAAACAAGTCAATGCCCGCCTAACGATAAAGATAACATTTTGGTACACATAATATATTTTTCGTAAAAATATAAAGACGTGCTGCCTACCTTAATAACTCCTGAAGAAATCCTTCAGAAGAATCCTTGTTGTGTTGAATCAGACATCGAAGAGTATGGTTATGATTCGATGAACTAGTCGTATCAGCCCACAGAAACAAGCACACAAACAAATTTCACTTCACTTAAATTTTACAACACAACTTTCCACACACACGCACTTCACAGGTACACTAAAATAAAGAACTTATTTTTATGTTACCGCGGAAATATTGCCTAAAACTCAAAGCCAAAAGACGCGGTTGGCTTGAAACCTAGACATTAACTGATTTGTACAACTACCGTCTTGCGAGACACCTACTTACGTAAGTCAATAAGATTTCGCAGCTACCCTAAAATTAATGAAAAAGTAAACAGTTGTTGTTATACCTATCGATTTTCAACAAACATAGGTAAGTATGAATAAAATTTGTTATGATAAAATTGTTTAACATTTTGTCATAATCAAATAAAATCAAAAAGAAATTTAAAGTTTCCGGCGGTCATGTTTTGAATTTGTAGATACACAGAACAGTAATATCCTAAGCTTTCACATTTCGGAGATTAGTCAGCATTAAGCAGAGTGCTCGAATCCGCAATTACTTATGCGAATAATGCATTTAACTCTCAGCAAAACCAAATCCACATTGACAAGGTACGGGCAGCATGTAAACGCATATTTGGGAAATGGTTCCATTAAATCACGGTATTGTCGTGGCCAATCCTATTGAGCTTGAATGGCGTACACCGCGCTGGCTTCATCAAATTGCATTGAATGGCCGTTAGAGCACTCATCGAGCGTGCCGTGTTCTGAGGGTAAAAATTTGAATGGAATATACGTACTGCCAGCTTCGATGCTACTCAACCACGCACATTCGACATTCACCCGTATCCCTCACTAATAAAGACACGGAAACATGCACGGATAAATTAAAAGAATATAGTAACGCCCACTACCATCGGAATACTTCCGACCACTCGGACGGTGGTCACAATGGCGCATAGACTCAATCTGATATTGAAATTGGAGCTGAACTAACGTAGGATTTCTTTTGTCACACGGTTTTTACAAAATTCAATCAGTGGAGATGTAAAAATGGGAATTTAACTCACAACGCGCTGCTTCCAGTTAGGTAGAGATACAACCAGATTACCTTTTTGAATCCTTTTATCTCAACTTGCGTCACAGCGAAATATATTTCAACTTCGTTGGAGTCTTATACCTTTAGATTGGTAGACTGAGCTATCTCTTTTTTTCAAGAATTCGGAAAAAAGTTTTAAAGAAAATATTGTGCTGTCCTAGAAACATGATGTGTTTATCGGCAGCACTATGCACTAATAAGACCAACAAGTTAGCTGGCATTTTTATTTTCATCTTGAATTAATCTTAAATAAATGTTGTACCATAAAGCTAATGTTTTGCGGGTTTTTATTTATATTTATTTTCAAAAATAAAATTCTGAGTGGTAATGCCGCGTGGTTTTAGTATGTTCTTAATTAAGTTTTTTGTTGGACCTTGATACTATCACTTTGTAATTTAAGCTGAGTTTGCTCGCAAATCTTTAGGGGTGGTCTAAATGCATTCAGAGGCACGGAGGGATATTGCAGTCCCCCAAATCATGTCCCTCCGATCATTAATGATGCCATCTCTCATGCGCCGTAATGTAGGTTACTGTGTAAACAGTTCAGGACTGTACAGTCAATCAATCGTCAGCATCATGGCATCGTGGAATGGAACTTGTGGCCATCGTGATAACACTCAAAGTTGGAAAATACTTGCGTATGGGTTGTTTCGTATCAAAGATATGCTGAACTGGGCAGTTGGTAATATATATATAAATATCAATTATATTAGCTACAAGTCTTTAATTAGTTTACGGTTTACCTTTTGAAAAAAATTTACTATGGTGAAAAGCAAGTATTTCTTCCGCCATAATGGGGATTATCAGCCTTGAAATTGGGGACATGTTTCTAAGCATTTAAATAAGGTCAAAATGTTTGTGATAAAACTTGATAAACCGAACTGTTATCTTTTTAATTTATGGACATTTAACAAAGTTTATTGCCTTCGCTTAAGAGCCAACAGAAGGGGTTAGTTTACACACACGGCCCTTTAATACGATATCTTGGGCTGCGGCGAAATTTATGGTCGGTTCGAATAAAAAGAGGTTTAATTGGACATAAAATATTTAAGATATCGTCAACAATGGCTAATCCTGCACCCTATCTTGTAGTGTCGTAAATTAAACCAGCGAAGCTTAGCAAACGCACATCGCGACCATTAGATGCATGCACAAATCACTTACCCTTGCACCCACGATATTTTTTGCTAGAGAAACCAATATGCCAAGCCATTTAGATTCTTAAGTTGTAGTAGCAGCAACTGGTGTTGCTTGCTGTGTAACCATTGTTGCAGGCATTATGGAAATTGGACTTTGTGGTGTGGGTGGCCAAGTTGTAAATAGGAGAACTTTACTAGATAACACCCTGACCTACATCTCTAGAGAGACTAAACAGCGTTAGCGATGTCTATTGGGGATAATATTTATAGGGTGCACTATGCACATGACATTTTTATGTTATCGGCGTTGCGCTGATGCTATCGGAACAGTGGTTTCCTTTTCATTGTGTAACTGTTGCGTTTGTAAATCTGAATGAGTTTTTGCTACGATATCTTCATTCAATTTTATGCTTTTCTAACGTTTGTTTACTTCGCTGTTCATTGCAAGAATGAAATCTTGATGATTGGGAACATAGATTAATCTATAAGAATTTAACATCTTGTTAAAGTATATTGTTAATGTTCCACATGCCATTTTTTTTTTCAATTTAATTTGCTGAGTACCTACATTAGATAAGGTAAAAAACCTTTTCTGTAGTATGTAGGTAACATTAGATAAGGTAAAAAACCTTTTCACAAATCAAAAGATTGAAGACTGAAGTCAGAAATCAGTTGTCGTTTCATCCATCACGCCTATTGTATCAGTGGAAAACTGGCATTTAGCAATCTAAGGATAAGGAGGACGAATTATTGTTTAATTCTTGTCCCTCCGTCGCAGCTGCTCCGCCATTGTCTGCAAAATTGCTGTTTGGTTTTCACTACAGCGTTATTTGCACATGCAAATCAGCATTTTGTTTTCATCTCGGAATTAGGAACGGGAAAGAGAGGGTTCATTTTTTCTTTTTTGTGTGCCAGGATCAGGAGTGAATTGAATTTTCGCGTTGTGTTGAAGAACCTTTGTTATCTGCTACTAGATCTAGGCTATCATATATATGTATCAGTTTACACAGTCTTTCTCCATCAAAAAATTAATCCACTTTTTTAATAAACTGTTTATAGGTAGCTAGGAAATAATAAGAGGTAATAATATCATGGAACATAATCGAGTCTTTATAAAATCGGCATTTTATAGTAGGTAGGTGATTCCTTCATTGCCTTGAGATGAAGTATGTATCTTGATTCAAAAAAAGAAAACAAAAACTTTTTTTATAATATTCAGGTTTTATTAGGTACATGTTAAACATCAGTCATGTGGGTACAAAAATAGGTAACACATAATCGTACCCCTTCTTGTCTTACAAACACAGCTGACTCACTTTTGTCTAATTGGCGTTCAGAATTCACTATTCTCTTATTTGCGTATGCAAATGTCGTTTCGTTTCATTTTGAGAAGAGTGAAAGAGAGAGCACCACTCCGATCTTCAGGGTTGACATACATTTGCATAAACTATTAAGAATTAGCAACTGGGTTTCGTCACAGTGTAAACAAACACAGAAACTCCCTTCTTATGTATCCAAATTCTGGCCCTAGCAGCAGTAGGTAAGTACTCTATCTTCACCGTTATTTCTTAGAATGGTACATGAATAGTTTCAATATAAGCGGTGAACATAATAGAGGCTTTTCTGATATTTATAAAAATGCAAAAGTGTCTATATGTAGATAGTTAGGTATGTTGCCTCTTCAGGCTTAAACCGCTGCATCAATTTAGATAAAGTTTGGTATGTAGAGAGTTGGTTGGTGTACCAACATGCCATAATAAGACATGAACACAGTACTATTTTTTAAAATTTTAGCGACTGTCGATTCTGAAACGGTTCGCCCACAATCGTTTGTTCCATGAACGGTTCGTCCACAGAATTTTATACCCATTATCGTTTAGCCCAAAGAACGTTTCGCCCATTCACTATTGGCCCATTGTATTTTTCACCCACTATCGTTAAGCCCAATGAACGTTTCGCCCACAAACTGTTGATCCATGCAATTTTTAGTCCAAAGAATGTTTCACCAACAGAAACGGTTCGTCCGGAAATCTTAAACCATAACTAAACATCAATAAATGGGCTTTTAACTTTTGAGTGTAGCAGTAATCGATGCTATCCGCTCCATCTATTGATAACGTAATTAACTAAAATTACTTGAGCTGTAAGTATTGCGCACTGGGGTCACATTTTTTATTTATTTAAAATAAACATACTTACCTGCATATTAAAAGTATTAATAAAAATATTAAAATAGTATAATCTTTAAATACAATATTTGTACTGAAGTGTGATTTTCCTCTAGCAAGTACGATATTTACTACGGGCGTAGTTTGAGTTCAATAATATATAACTCAACTACCAACAAATGTATTAACATTTTTAATTAATATTCTTAAAGATGAAATAAGAAACCAAAAATTGCGCACGGGCGGGATTCGAACCAGCATCTTTCTGGCTTTCTAAGTAATATTATTGAACTCAAACTACGCCCGTAGTAAATATCGTACTTGCTAGAGGAAAATCACACTTCAGTACAAATATTGTATTTAAAGATTATAATATTTTAATATTTTTATTAATACTTTTAATATGCAGGTAAGTATGTTTAATATAAATAAATAAAAAATGTGACCCCAGTGCGCAATACTTACAGCTCAAGTAATTTTAGATAATTACGTTATCAATAGATGGAGCGGATAGCATCGATTACTACTACACTCAAAAGTTAAAAGCCCATTTATTGATGTTTAGTTATGGTTTAAGATTTCCGGACGAACCGTTTCTGTTGGTGAAACATTCTTTGGACTAAAAATTGCATGGATCAACAGTTTGTGGGCGAAACGTTCATTGGGCTTAACGATAGTGGGTGAAAAATACAATGGGCCAATAGTGAATGGGCGAAACGTTCTTTGGGCTAAACGATAATGGGTATAAAATTCTGTGGACGAACCGTTCATGGAACAAACGATTGTGGGCGAACCGTTTCAGAATCGCGATCACATTAATCGAGCGCGTCTTCTGTTCCATTCTATTTTACGGTTTAATATATTCTGCACTATTTTAACCAGTTCTCAATTTGGCTTAGTTCGAACGGGCAGCGACACATGCGCCTAGTTTTAGCGATATTTCTGGCACTTTATTAAGGAATATTAAAGGTATGAGTTATAGCGCGGAAGACAGAGAAGTGGGTCGTCTGATGAATATAAATTACCAGGCTTAAGACTCGGACAGCTTAAGTAAACATTTAAAAGAGTCGAATAGAAACTGATTAAAATCATTGAGAAATGAAACTTTTATAGCTGACCCATATTGAGTTTACATGACACTCATAATAGGCCCTTTGCCAAGACACGTCATGATATTCTATAAAAAAAGTAGGTATAATAAGGAAAATCTCGAAAAACCTTCAGAAAATGCAACTACATATTGGTAGGTACCTTACCTTACGGTTTACACATCGTGACGGCAGGCTTGGTCATTATTAAGGCATGAAAATAAAATAAAACGTATTCAAAGTGGATTTGATTTTGGTTATTTCCATCTGAAACAGTGCTATTTTTGGTGAACAATGGCAATGGAAAATTGGCAAAAGTTTGAACCTATCTGATGCGATGACGAGTGCACAATGAATGTTGATTTTATTTTATGCCACTACAACATATTTTCATAGCAGTTGGTTCTTGGTGGATACTTTTAAATTCTATTTATCCTTCAAATTAGGCTTTTACTTTCGCTAAAGAAAGTCATCTGTCACATGAAGAGTACCGGAATCTGTGCAATAGGTATTAGTGATTAGTGGAATGGATAAGGGAAGATAAATCGTTATCATTGACTGTGATTTTAACGTTTCCCTAATCTATCTATATAAATAAAAATGAATTGATGTTCGTTAGTCTGATTAAAACTCCAGAACGGCTGGGCCGATTGAGCTGATTTTGGTTTTAAAATGTTTGTCGTAGGCCAGGGTAGGTCTAAACGGTGAGCAAATAAGGAAAAATTGCGAGAAAGATAGAGTAAAACGACTATTCCATTTTCCCTTATAAAAGTTGACCACTTACTTTCTGTCAAACATTTGACGGTATTTGTAGTCTTGGTTCCACTCGAATTAAAGAACGCATTAAAACAAGACTTTTGAATCGACAACATAATATCAACTTTGCTCATAACATCATGTATTTAAATTTCAAAATATAAAAATAATGAATGGGTTATGTTTGACTTTGTTTGACATGTTTGACGGGAGCCAATCTTACCAAATTAATGACAGGCAGTAGGCCTAACATGCATGACACATTATTTCTTTCGATCGACATGACAAAATTAGTCGATCTATGCTATTTTATCATATTCCCTAACATGCCAACCACATTGGACAAATTTATCCACAACGATAACGAGATATGTCAATTTCTAACCATTCACTCAATTTTATGTCAGATTTGGCTCAAAAAGATCAACTTGACACAATGACAGATTGACTCGATATTGCCCACAGATTAGTAAGAGTATTTCTAATATTGCCCAAAGATAATGAATTCAAACCAATAAATATCTTAGGGATAAAAAATGATCCACGGGGACTTCCTTTTCAAAATTTTTTCACTTTAATGTTTTATAACAGCCTAGGATAAAATAAGGCACGATACAGTCACATATGTTTGCTCCAAATATGTTGTTTTTTCTTTATCGTCGACGCTAATGTTGGACGATAATGTTCCACGGCAAAATGTCAAAATTCGATAAAAATATGTGCCGCACGTTAGGGTTCAATGATAATTTTGTCATATTTCGAAATTTGACAGTACGACATGACTTTCATGGCAGCCATGTTAGCAACTGTGGATAAGTCGATTTTTGACAAACAAACGCGATAGAATGTGACGGTAAATTTTTATCACGGCGTGCATGCTAGGCCTGCAGGTATACGTTCTGCAAATACTGCCAACATTGTAATAAGACTCCAGTAGGCCTAACATGCATGACACACTATTACTTTCGATCGACATGACAAAATTAATCGATCAATGCTATTTTATCATATTCCCTAACACATAGAGAAAGAAAAAATCTTCGCTTTAAAAAGAGCGTGCTACTTAGTGAAATTCTATAGGATTTGACAGCGAAAGACCTTATGACAGCGAGACCGTTTTCTAAGAAATAATGGATTTAGTGGATACGTCAAGTTTCCGTCGTTGGAATTTTTGAAAAATTATGAATGGATATAATTATAATTTAAGTTTTGTATAACAATTTCAGATGAAATGACTTGTGCTTTCAGCAACTGTGAAGTGCGCCGAGGATACAATCCCGAAAATCATACTTTCCACCAGTAAATATGAATCATTGATAAAAAATTGAAATCCAAATTTTATAAAATTTGTGAGTGAAATCGACTCCGATGCCAAATTGTACAGTAAATTTAGGACTTCCTTTGTGATTTGCAGCCATATATCAAAGTTTCCAATAGATTAATTCAGGTATTTTCAGTAAAATAAGAAACCGTTTCTTTACACTAGGGCTTGACTAAATGATGACGTCATCAGTATCGATAAATTATTTGACTGATTTTTTTAGGTAACCGTAATTCTTGCACAGCTTCTTCTAAGCACTGGCCCACACAACTGGCCCGAAGCTGTGCTGTGGTAAGGTCTATGTTGGATCGTGTATAAGTGTTTCTAGAATGTCTTCATACATAAATAAATAAATATGTAATTTAACAAAAATGAGGTTGTCTTGTTTATCAAATAGAAAGTATTATGTAATTAAAAGTGCATTAATTTAATTATTTTTGTTTCAATTTACATGATTTATCGTAACCTCGTCGATAAAACTTGACCACCATAAGATACACATCACTATTGAACGCACACATGTAAAGTAACTTTTTGGTTACGCTGAAAATCCGCGTTTGTCATTCTATACTATACTACTTTCTACTTAGACGAAGTATATTATAGACTTGACAGCCGCGTTCACCCGTATGAGACAGATATAAAGTACTTACGTATTTTGGGGTGGCCATGTTCATAAAAATTTACTCCCCACCCATATAAATACACTAGTAACCTTAATTACAATAAATACTTAATTTTACAGTCAAAATCTTTATTTATTTGTACAAAAAAATATTAACATAGGGATAAAACAAAAATTGTGTACAAAAAAAATGTTTAAGAAGGAAATAGGATTTTTAACGTCATAGAACAGAATAAGTCCGCCAATTATACAACTTACAGAGCAATAAAGTTTAAATAAAATAGTCAACAAATAACTTTTATGGGCCGTTAAATGATGTAAGTTTATTAAATAATAACATAAATACGCAACATAAATTTGTTGCGTACATTCAAATATTTGCCAAATAAGTTATCCGTTGCTTTTTCTGAAAGCATTCGGTTTTAAAATGGATAGAACACATGCGAGTGTGCTTGGTAGACTGCCAGTTTTGCCGTCCAGTCGCTGCAATCCAAACCTTTAGTACCGTCTCGTCTTTTGGAAATCTATATAAATGAACACAAATCATAATTAGTTCAAATAATAATGATCACTACAACGCATGAAATGTTCCTCCAGCAATTAAAATACATATACGATTTTAAAAATTAGTCGATTGTAAATTACCCTTAAATCGAGAACTTTTACCCTTTGTATTGTGGTATCCCTAAAGGTAACGATAACCCAGCAAAATTTAAAATACTAACAAAATGGCTACCGTAAAAGCCATAACCCACAGAGTTGAGCCATAGACGACCTTTTATATTTGGTCAGGTAATAATACAAAAATATTTTACAATTCGATTGATAATTCACTACTTTTTTCCACTATTATGTATGTTCTTTTATAGGATTTAAGATTAGTGCACTTCGATGCAGGTAAAACATATAGGAACAATATAAATGAGGCTTACTTACGTGTGAAATGTTATGTTTTTATATTTACGCTCAGTACGGCTTTTACATCCAAGCACACAAGAATTTACCATGTTGAGTAAGTAAAACAATCACTCCGTAATCCACAAAACACTTCACTTGCACAAAATTTATTTTAAATTTGCAATTTTATTGTAATTTTCGCATAGACGTCAAATGTCTGCCATTATTTTTAAATAGTGGCAGGCAGAAATTACCTATGAACGGTGATAAGGACAAAAAACAATATCTGCGTCTCTCTCACTCTTAAGTACTTTTGTATACAGCCATCACTTTCTAACTTGTCAATTTTAAATATGTGTCAAATCTACAGGATACATAATCTAAGACTTTCTATGCCCTAACATGCCAACTACATTGGACAAATTTATCCACAACGATAACGAGACGTGTCAATTTCTAACCATTCACTCAATTTAATGTCAGATTTGGCTCAAAATGATCAACTTGACACAATGACAGATTGACTCGATATTGCCCACAGATTAGTAAGAGTATATCTAATATTGCCCAAAGATAATGAATTCAAATTAATAAATATGTTCCACGGGGACTTTCTTTTCAATATTTTTACACTTTATTGTTTTTTGAGAGCCTAGGATAAAATATGGCACGACTCAGTCATATATTTTTGCTCTAAATATGTTGTTTTTTATTTGTCGTCGTCGCTAATGGTGGAATTTGAATATTTGTTATTTTTTTTTGTTATAATTATCAAATGCAATAAAATTAATGATTTAATTTAGTAGATTTTTGGTATAATTTAATTTTTTTTAGTATATTTTAGTACTGGCAACAGAATGTTACCGATTATGATGTAGCATTCGTCACATCTTAGTAGTAGTTTATTACAACCTGGACAGTTATTATTTTTGTTCTGCCGTTCCATCCACTTATTACAAAAGTTACAATGCATTTTAAGGAGTTAAACTATAAGTTCTGTTTTTACATTTGAACAATCTTTTCTTCAAAAGTTAGGTGACAGTGACACTGACAGTATTGCCAGATTACTAAACTACTATTAGGCCGCCCCAACACGAAGTGATACGAAGTTCACCGGGTCATCTATATTAAATAGATATTTTAGAGATAGACATTTGGATCATGGAAATCGGACGTAGGAGGCGAACCTGGTGTGCTGTTAGGAACCAGCTCAGGTTCGATCATTTAAAAAACTTACTTCTTAAAGGACACGGTCGTATCGTGCCCCAGAGTCGTTTTATGTT
Organism: Pyrausta aurata; assembly: GCA_963584085.1. Lineage (NCBI taxonomy): Eukaryota > Metazoa > Arthropoda > Insecta > Lepidoptera > Crambidae > Pyrausta > Pyrausta aurata. The sequence goes on along the minus strand of OY757255.1, from coordinate 5,116,440 downwards.
TGATTAAAGAAAAGCATTAAGAGACTTGACTATATCATTTTTCAATATTGTTAATTTACATTGCTTTTATCTAGCGGCATATAAATCTACAAAAAAAATAGGACAACGATTGAATACAATTTCCTGTCCCCAACAATTGTTGTGTTTGGCAGAAAATAGCTGTTTCGAGCACTTATTAGCAAACTGACGACCGCTTAACGAAATGGCATATTGTGTCATACTGTGTCATAGAACTGGCAGTTAGTTAAATAAGTAAGCGCTCGCAATCGCTATTTTAAGAAGGAAAATGACGTTTGCCTCCCATAGGTACTAACCTTTAAACCTACTAACCTCTTTGTTGTCGTTGGAAATTGTCTATGGTTACATCAGTTAAAATTAAGAAGAATTCTGTGTGTCAAGTGTCATCGGCGATATCGTGCCCATAATAAATTACATAGTATTTTCCATCTTTTCGAGTTTCCCTTCATATCTTGAGCCCTGTGTATGCGTCGGCTACAAGTTCGAGCCGGATCAGCGGAGATCTAATGTTTTTTACGCCGCCGCACAATATGGTAAATTTTATTTTTTTTATTTTTTTATTTGAGGACAACCAACAAAGCATACACTTCACAATTATACAAGACAAGAAATTACAACATAGTTATAGTGTTGCCTTAATTAAAGGCTGCCACGACATGCGTAATAAACATTGAAGTCAGTAACAAACTGTAGTAACCTGCACTACACGAGTAAAAACAAATTGAAACAGTATTTACTTTCTTAGACTTTAGAAAATAATTTCGGAACAGTCGATTTAAAATTACGAAGTGAGTATGACATGTCAATCTCTGTGGCATTTAAACGAGATAATTCACTGAAATGTGACTGGATCCTGTTAATAGTTGAGAAATGGCGTAGGTTAGTCCTGAAACTATTTGCCTTAAACGGAAAATATCTGGATAGCCGAGCCAGCTTGTACGGTACATTGTAATTAATCTGTGCTAGGAGATCGGAGCAGTCAATATGACTGTTAATTGTTTTATACAAAAACATAAAATCCAAATAATTCCTGCGGTTTTCCAGCGAAGTGACTTTAAAGTATTCCAAGCGTGAGTTGTAGGAAGGAAGCCGTTTAGCCAATTTGCACTGATATGACAGATGCAAATACACGCAGTATGACAAGAAATGAACAAAATGACGATCAACCTCGTGAACAGGAAAATGTTCAGCCACTTCATGGTATTTCCTCTTCTGCTGACAATAATGGTTCTACTATGATGCCAGACAACGTAGCGATATCGATCTTGCCACCTCATGGAACCAATTCGGAGAGACCGATACCCGAACATGAAACTACGTTTTGTCGAAGCGATCGAATGCCAAAAACGTCTGCATCATCGTTGATAGCTAGAAGAAAACGGCTGGAACTAGAGGTTGCTAAAAGAAAAGCGCGAATCGAGATGGATTTACTAGATAAAGAATTGGAAGCAGATATTGCAGATCTTGAGGATGAGGCATGTATGGGTAATACACTGCACGAAAATGGTTCATCGCAGACTGTAGACCAATGGTTAGAGCAGAGCAGTCAGACTGTAGAAAAGGCGCAGCCCGTTCACGATAATGGTAAACAAACGAGCGAGTTGTGTCCTCCCGCACCACATTATGGAACGCCAGCCCCTGATGACAGCGCTGGCACGGTGCACATATTGGCTACAGCCCTAAAGGATTTTGCTGCTGCTTCAGCCGCCACTGCGACTAATGGTAACTTTGTGAACCGCCTATGTACGCCGCGTGATTTGCCTGAGTTTTACGGCGACCCTATGGAATGGCTTTCGTTTCGAGAGGCGTATAAAGAATCGAGCGAAGTATGCGGTTTCACTCCTAAGGAAAACTTATGGCGCCTGAGAAAATGCTTACGTGGAGCTGCTAAAGAAGCTGTTTCAGCCCAGCTCATCAGCGCGTCTTCTCCGGACAGTATCATGGCTACGCTTGAATTACGATTTGGCAACCCGGATGACATTATATCTCGGGTACTTATGGACGTAAAGAAGATACGTCACCTGCCAAACGATTATCAGAGAGAAATCGTGCCATTCTCAGTCAAAGTCCAAAACTTAGTTGAAGCTATTCGATGTTTAAAAAGAGATGACTATTTACAAGGTATGAACATTGTGTCTCACATACTATCTAAACTGCCGACAGTTCTTGTATCTAAATGGTCAGACTATAGTTTCCCACTGATCACTGAAGGAAAGATACCTCGATTGGTCATGCTGTCAGATTTTCTAAAGATAGAGGCAGTGAAGATTTCTACCACATCTAATATCTACTTTATGGAACCATGCTTCGAACAGAATAAGTCCAACCAGCAGCGTTACAATTCTAGTAATCGGCCACACGCTGTACTACTTCAATCTGTAAACAATGATGCTGTCAAATGTGGATTTTGTCGTACACCGAATCATACACTAGCGGATTGCAAGCAGTTTGGCAAGGCTTTACGCACCGTACGATGGCAGTATGTTAAACGCACTGGACTATGTTTCAAATGCCTGAAATTTCGTCACAATAGAGAAACCTGTGAGGCACCATTGTGCGATATTGAGAACTGCGGTTTGGCTCATCATAAACTGCTACACTATCCAGCCGCCAATCGTAGTACTGACTCCAATGAATCACGACAACCGAGTAAACAAGATGCCGCCACGGAGACTGTCACTTTACTGAACGACTCTGCTGATCGGAAAGTGTTTTTGAAAGTCGTACCTGTACGCATACACGGGCCGTGTGGAATCATCAGCACGAGTGCGCTCCTTGACGACGGGTCGACGGTGTCTTTGGTCAGCGGCCCGTTAGCAGAGCGCGCAGGGCTGTGCGGTCGTCGAGAGTCCTTGCACGTGACTGGTGCGTGGACTGACTATCAGCAAGTTCTCGACTCCACCATTGTGAACATGAACATTTCTGGCATGGATAATAAGGTGCATACTATTCGTGCACGCAGTGTGAATGCATTAAGTTTACCTTTACAATGTATGTCACATTTGAATTGTAATGATTATTTAAGTTTAGCTGATATTCAGCATAATCTTTGTACAACTGATGTCAAACCTGAATTGCTGTTAGGGCAAGATAACTATCATTTGCTTTTCCCTTTAGAAGTAAGATTAGGAAAACCAAACGAGCCGTCAGCCACTCTGACACCTTTGGGCTGGTGCGTTCATGGCAGCGTCCATATTCCGCGTAATGTCCACCCCTCTCCCAAAGTCACTCTCTTCATCTCGGAGATCGGAGACTCGCACTTACAGGACGAACATCTGCATCGGGAAATACACGATGAGGTCAGGCATTCCATTACTTTAGACTCGCTGGGAGGTTCAGGTAAGCCTCTTCAGAACGCAGATATTCGTGACACGGAGAATTTAGAGCAAAGCGGTCAGCTTGATGATGGACAATGGTTTGTATCATCGCCTTTGCGACCTTCTACCTGTCAGATGTCGGACTCGTTACTTAACGCTATTAAACAACTTAAAGGTAATGAACAGTTTTTATCTAGGTACGAGGACAGAATGCATCATTTATTAGGGAATGATTTCACAGAGGTACATAAGGATTACGTCACTTCTACTTCAGAGCTGCCTCATTTCAGGGTAGACAGCCTGAACAAGAAGAAACTTAGGCTTGTTTTTGATCCTGGAGATAAAGTCAATGGATATTTTCTCAACGATTTATAATTACAGGTCCGGATATACTAATATCGCCGTTGGGAGTTATGCTGCACATTAGAGAAATATTATAGCAGTAACGGGCGACAAAGTATTCGTTTTGAGGATGAACAAAGAAGTTAGCCCATGGACCTGTAAAAGAGAATATGCCCAAGGAGCTTGCCAAAAGTATGTTATGACTATTTTAGATTTTTAATTCATTTAATTTTGGAGCATTCTTTATAGTTTAATTTTATGTGTGAGAATGAAACGCTAAGAGCTCAGAGTTTACCATGCTCGCTGCCGTTAATAAGATGCTTGCTCAGTTGAATACGGTAACTGCATCAATGTCAAGCCATGTGCCTGATCACAGTATGGTATATGCGCACGCAGGGATCGAAGGAAATAGCGCAACGAATGGGAAAAGGTACAACGGTCTTCAGTTACATATTTAATGATGCGTCTACTAAAGTTATGAGTAGTTTAGTGTAGTGTTGTGTTTACTGGCGTTAAAATGATGATGGTGATGTGATGACTTGTGTTTCTTTTAAAGTGTGTGTTATGTGTTTTTTATAATTTTTTTAAGACAGCGTTATGGTAATAGAAAATGTGTGTGCTAATTTACCAGTTCTGGTTCCACTTTATGTTTCATCTTGGCTCCGCTTAGTGAGAACTTCTGAAAATTTACTGAAGTTTGTGAATATAAACAGAAAAATTATCGAATATGTTATATTGTTACTTACACAATACGGAAAATAGTTGTCTATTGGAAACTTTTGAGTGATTCTATTGAATTGCAGCGGAATTGATAAGGCGAATCAGCTGAATACTAGCGACATTAAGATGGAACACGCTTGCAATTGGATGTGGTTCATGACAGCCAACAGTTGAACTTCGTGTCGTGTATTGGTTAATCCTACATAAGTCGTTAACCCCTAAACATTTTATTTTAGGTATCTCGTCGAACCTACCATCAGTTGGTACATGAGGAAACAGTGGCGTAAGGCGCATCGTTTAGCAGATATGTTCTGGAACATATGGGTATGTAAAGTTTTGCCAGTCATACTGCTAAGTTAAAATGGAACTTCAATCAGGTGTCTCTGTCGGTAAGTCACATGTTTTATAGTTGATCCAAGTGCACCCTGGAACACATAGTTTAACCAGGTAAGTATGTCGAGAGTGGTGGATGTTCGACCAAATCAAGACCGGGCTAATGCGACGGTCTGCAGCCCGTGTTGTACCAATATGTTTAGATGTTGTTTAGTGCTGAATGCCGTTTCAGCACTAGGGGGGGGAATGTTGTCGTTGGAAATTGTCTATGGTTACATCAGTTAAAATTAAGAAGAATTCTGTGTGTCAAGTGTCATCGGCGATATCGTGCCCATAATAAATTATATAGTATTTTCCATCTTTATCGAGTTTCCCTTCATATCTTGAGCCCTGTGTATGCGTCGGCTACACTCTTCCTAAAACTTGAAAAAAAAAACTGTGACAAGGAACTTCTTTTCTATTGGCTATTGTTTGCGTCATCGTAATTTTCACGCGTTACGCACCCTAGCGGGGCAGTTTTCTATGTTTTAGTTTTGGTGGCCTAGATGGCGGTTTTTCGACACAGATGGCGCTATGATCTAGAAAGACCTGTTCTAAATAGTGTGCAAGAGATTGACCCCACACATTTTATTTCGTTTCATGTGAAAACCCCGCTATTAGCCGTAATTATATTATTTTAAAAGGCGAAGAAACGAACCCATAAAATTAGTTTTGGTCGTGACGCATGGATTTTTACTTTTGGGGCAAGCAATGTATGGCGGGTCGACCGTGTCCTTTGGAAGTGACGAATTTCCGTTTTTATATCAATTTGTGCTTTACTTGAATTTTCTGTAGTTTTGTCATATTAATTCGTTTTGTTCGGCTTAAGTTTTAACTTCATTTTACATAAATCTAAGTAAGTGGTACGAAGTTCACCGGGTCATCTAGTTTACTTATAAGAATTTAAAGTTCACGCAAGTAAACACGAATTACTATAAAAAGTAAAGGTTGTTTTCGGAAAAGGAAAAGGAAATTATTGACTAGAAGTACCTAGGTACTTACAACCAGTACTTGCAAACACACGAGTTATAGCACAAAGTGTTTGTGGTCTATGTTTCATACCCAGCCATTAGTTATTTAGCCAGCGCCATTAACAAAACAAATGAAACGCGAAACTGAAGCTGCATATCAACGTGCCGTTTCACTCGGAAACAAGCAACTCACAACAAATGGGTAGGTTTTGTCGTCGTCAGATTTAACTGGTGCCTCGGTTGTCGCCAGCAAGCCCCTATTACTCACAAACTTGATTGCACAAAGTTTCCCCACTGAAATATGAGGACAGTCGGCAAACTCTCGAATTTAACTAAGTTTTAGCCGTCTATTTTATTGCTTCATCAGTTATGTTATGAATTTACTAAGAAAATCTAATGATAACGAGAGTTTGAGGCGAACTCGATAAATTAGGAAATAGGTCTACTACAGGTTGGTGTGGGTTTGAACTTTGGTAATTAATTACTAATGGAGATACGTACCGAAATGGAAAACTTTGTTTTACCACTTTTATTAGTACTGTCTACTCCGATATAAAATATTTGAAGTAACAATTTAACTGTGCTTTTATAGGTTTACCTACTATTATTTTAAAATATTTTTACCCTTCTTCTGACAACCGTTTTGCTTTTCTCGAGAAAAGTGACCGGCAATCGTAGCATTCGTAGCGTTATATCAACACTCCGTAGCAGTAATATAAATAATTGTAGTTGGTAGAATGACGTACCCAAAAACTCTTAATAACACATAGTTACGTGATGTTTAGTGTATAGGTTAGGTCAGAAGGTTTAACTCGGTGGCGCAGCGGTGAGAAGGTCGCATTTTAAAGCGACGGCTGCGCCGGAGGTCCCAGGTTCAATTCCCGGGTCGGGCCAAAAATATGTACCGGAGTTTTTCTGTTCAGAAATTCTCAGGGTAGCCCGGAGTTTCGAAGTTGGCGGTGTTTCACCCCCGTGCCTCGGAAAGCACGTAAAGCCGTTGGTCCTGGGCCTGATCTCTCTCCGGTCGTGTCAGATTGCTGTCCCATCGGGCTATGAGAGTGAAAGGAATAGAGAGTGCACCTGTGTTTGCGCACACACTTGTGCACTATAATATGTCCCGCGCAGTCGGTTAGTCGTTGTGACTGGCCACCGTAGTCGAAATCGGCTAGGGGGACTATTATTATAGGTTAGGTGTAAGTTGTATGAGTGATATATATAATTTTAATGTTTTATCACTTGTCACAAATAATCCTGCGTAACAATAAGACGTGCAGGGAAAATACTGGTGGTGTTAAAGGTTATTTTTGAAAGAAAGTGTTCAGTTGAAAAGCTTTACACTGGATTGCTATGAGTTATTTATGTCGGCACTCTTTACAAATGCCGAAAATGACGAAATCTCTTAAATAAGTATTTTTTTTTATTGTAGCCACCTGCCATGAAGAAAACACTGGCACTGGCAATGTTTTCTTCACAGTTACATATAAGTGCTATTTCGAAGCTTCATAAAATACGCTCCATCTACTGAGGCGGTCTATCAAAGTGACAGGCTGCGTGTATGGGATCCATAAGTGGGATTCTTGACGTAGACGGTGTAGGGCGATACTATGGCGTCTAGACACGAAAATATTGCATGGACGATCGGATTGCAGTTAATAGAAGTGTTTTATGAGCAATCGCTAGGGAACGCGGAAATTTTATGGGTTGCTTTCTGTTTTGTAGATACTAAAATGTCATGAATTTTCTTATTGTTGTACTTTGTGATACTTAAGCCACTCTTTAAGGATATAAACACGACGTCATATTAAGTAGATTGTAGTTAAATAATGTTTAAATCTATGCTTTGCTACCAGATAATTTTCGTTTCTTGTCACTCAAGCCTTGCAGATGTAAAAAAATATTATAAGATGAGATAAGACGCAATTTTGGCTCCTTATTCATCTTTTAAAAATACATCCTAATATCGATACATCCTAGTCCACAGCATCACTTACAATCAGGTGAGATTGTGGCTAAATGCCTGCCAATATAATTAAAAAATAACACTGTGAGTGTTAAAAACATTCTAAACCAGATGTAAAATGTTGAATCCTGCTACTATTATAAAGGCTAAAGTTTGTAAGTATGGATGTATGGATGTTTGTTACTCTTTCACGTAAAAACTACTGAATGGATTTGAATGAAACTTTACCACAATATAGCTTATACATCAGAATAACATAAAGGCTACAATTTTTGAGGTTTCTAATGTGAGGTCGTAAACTTTGAGTATATAGCCCCTGGAGATGCCAATACGGACACGCGTCTAACAAATTTTTTCACCACTTTTAGGGGGGAGTGAGGTAAACACGTACAGCACACCACCATTAGATGAATAACTCTACAGACACAAATTTTGCTGTGGCGATAAACGCACACTACAAAAAAATTCAACACATGAAACATTACACGCACACAATCAGAGTTTTCACGTAACTACGCAGCATACATACGAACAAGATAGTGATGTGACACGCGAAGAATGAGTCAGATCAGTTTGCTGAATGAACTGAATGATTCTCGCTGAAAATTTCTTTCATGTGATTTTTTATAAATTCAAGTTGTGAATATGTGTATATTTTTTAGAAATAGTAATCCTGATACATAGTGACTTGATCGGTGATTGATTGTTGTCCATTACAGCGAAATGACCCCAACAAATATTCATTTAACAGGTAGATTAGTCCAAATCGAAGCCTCTTAATATATGATATATATTTACTAATGAGCTTCAAATGATAAGTACACATTTTGATTATTCTATTCTATAAACGTTAATTTACGTAAAAAGTTAAGACAGAATAACACAAGTAATGCATATCTACGAATATTGTCTCAAGAAATCATTTTTAGGGTTCCGTAGCCGAATGGCAAAAAACGGAACCCTTATAGTTTCGTCAAGTCTGTCTGTCTGTCTGTCTGTCTGTCTGTCTGTCTGTCTGTCTGTCTGTCTGTCTGTCTGTCCGTCCGTATGTCACAGCCACTTTATTCTGAAACTATAAGCATCACATAGCTGAAACTTGGTAGGTAGGTGTATTTTGTTCACCGCTTTCCGATTCAGATACAAAAAATAAGAAAAAATAATATTTTAGGGGGGCTCCCATACATGAAACTAAAACCTAAATTTTTTTTTTACTCAAACCTATGCGTGTGGGGTGTCTATAGATAGGTCTTTGAAAATGATGTTGAGGTTTCTAAAACCATTTTTTCTAAAAGTGTAAGGTTTGAGATATAGACGCTTCCAAAGTGGTAAAATGGGCGTCCCCCCCATCTAACTTTTGAACTAAGTAAGTGAAAATTTTGAAAAAAATATATGATGTAGATCTCAACAAAAACTTGCAACGAAAATTGGTTTGAAGGAGATCGAACCAGTAGTTTTTGAGATATTGCACATTTTTATCAACCGCAAATATAACTTTGTCTTTCATACAAACACTATGAAAAACAAAGTTATTTTTGCCGTCGCAATATATTGTGATGTTTTCGTAAAGTGAAAGTAAGTGGATCCTGAATTCAATTAAGGGTGGCACGGAACCCTCAGTGCGCGGGTCCGACACGCACTTAACCGGTTTTTCGTTTTACACTGGCTGCATTAGGATTGCACTAGGGTTGTCCTGGAACAATAATAAATAATAATGAAAAAACCGATTTGAAAAAAACTAAAAAGCCAAACATAAATGTTTGTTTTTTAAGTCGGTTAAAAACCGATATGTACGTACATATCGGTAGAACCCAAAAGCCAATAATTTAATGTGATTAAAGGAAATATGCAGCAGCTGGCAGATCTATACTTAAACCACTCAAGGATTTCAATAAGGCTCTTAAGACTTACAATTACACATTGTGAAGATTGGGTAACTGCTTCAGCTGTTGCTGCAGCTGAAGCACTGGCAGTATTCAATATTGTTGGTTAAATTTTTGTATGTTGGTTCAAGTTGGTTCAGTTACTTGTGATGTAGTGTTAAAAATAATAAAGCAACTAATATACTACACAAAAATTGGCGAAAAGAATACAAAGTTGAGGGACAAAACACGAAAAAGGGGAGCAATAGACAAAAATCGGGAGTTTTTATAAAATAAATTAAAAGTCCGATAACTTAACGGTAAAGTTTTGAATATAGGGTTCGATAGTCAAATCAGTCAGGCATGACGTAAACTGCCACGTCTTACAGGATTTAGGTCGACTTAACCTGTAAGCCTGTAGCCCTGTATATAGTATATAACATACAGTCATAATCCCGGACCAAATATATTCCTTTTACCTCGAAATATTTTTAAAGCCAACAATTCTTTTCATTTTCAGACTAAATTTCAACATCGTATGACCAGAGGATAAGAAAGTATTTTTTTCTTATTTACCGTACAAGATTTAAATATAACATACATTATACTTACTACTTAATTCAAAATCTAATTAAAAAAACTGATTATAAAACTAACTCCAGTAAGGCCAGTGAGTGAATGATTATGTTGAGTCACATCACTAAGACCGATTCACCTCCGTACCACTGTATTCATGTTTACATTTTTCTGTCGTTTACGTATCGCAACGGTTTTTTCTTTAAATGGAAATTGTACTTAAATACACATTTAATAGTTACTAAAAATACTTAACTATGGTAGGAAACGCGATCTTGTTGCGAATTTGAGCTGTCAGATCGCCTTTTACATGAGAATACTTGTGCAGTACCATTTTTCAAGAGAAGCGTCACGCGATACGGAACGATGCAAAATGGCGGTGTAGCGACTTCAAGTAGTTTTATATTATAACGCGTTTGAACAGTTGACCAACGTACTTTGCCGGAGGGGGTCGCCCGTGTATGGCATCTCCAGGGGCTATATACTCAAAGGTCGTAAAAAAACACATTTTTTGCGCTACTAGACGGGACGAACCTGAAGTCCACGCGAACGAAGTCGCGGGCAAAAGCTAGTGTTAAATAATATCGTCAACACAAAAAATATACAATATCATTACCTACGCATGGTAGGTATCCCGGATAAAGAAGTAAGTGGGTTCCTCACCCTGTTTAACATGATTATATGTTATAATTGTTATTATTTCTTATAGTTAGTTTAATAACTTTTTGTAAATCCTTCCTTTACAACATAATTTCATCAATGCCTAAAAACTGCAATATCTGTATGGAACATTATCGCAACAATCTCGTTTACCATCGACAGTCATCAAGCGAACCCCATCCCCTAATATTAACCGGTCGCAACTAAATGCTTCACTATCGCTCATGGCACACACATGCGCCTGACAGAACTGTTATTACGTCATTAATAAAATTACAAAACTCGGCCCCATGTGTCCCTGTGCTAAGTTTACAGAGTTATCACAGAGCGTAGAGAACAGACATCTACAATTGATTGATACGGATTGCTACCATGTACCAAAAATAATAATGATAACAATAATAACTGTAATTTTAATGTGAATATAGCCTGCGAATCAGTAAGCTCAAGCGGCAGTGGGCAGGGCACATAGCGCGAAGAACTGGTGGCCGTTGGGGTAGAAAAGTTCTAGATTGGAGACCCTTCGACCAAAGGCGCAGCGTAGGACGTCCACCGACAAGATGTACAGACGACCTTCACAACCTTCACAACCGCTCACAACCGCTCGCTGTGGAAATCCGTGGGAGAGGCCTATGTTTAGCAGTGGACGTCCTTTGGCTGATGATAATGATTAATAGTTAATGTTTTTTGGATAGAATAAGTAGTTTTAAGGGTAGTAAAAAATGCGAATGGTTTTTGACGCAATAGCATTTGCTGAATTTTTGTACTTATACGGGAATCAAAGCATAAAAACTTTTAGATAGGGAATTGTTAATATTAGACTACAGAACTTCACTATCTCAAATGCTCATTTTATTTTATTTTGGAACGTAATAACAATAAACCTTATATGTGAGCTGGCTGCCTTCTCTGAGCTATGGTCTGTCGTGTTAGAGCCTATCTAAAGGGTTGGATGCAGTCTCCTTTAATTAAATTTGGGCAATTGACATCAGAATAAGGACGTTGCAGTTTGACAATGACCCCGATGTGTGAATTAAGTTAATTACGCCGAATCACGTTTGTGGACTGCTATCACGTGATGCAGGCGTGATGGGTAGTAGGTACAGCACATCGAGCTACACACTTTGGTATAATGCAATTATTCTGTATCTTATGCAGTTGTAATACGGGTGACATATATTATAGCTTGATCTGATGTGCTGTGGCTGTGTGACTGTACAGTCAATTACAATTAATATGTTCCCGTATATACATTAAAGTTAACTAACGCCTGTTGCTTCGGTTGGTTTTGGACATCTATTTTCGTTGATTCCATTGTATATATTAGATCTCTAGCCGATGTTTCAAATGATAACACCGACAAACAAATTTACCTCTATTCGATGTTTCTATAGGTATACTTACGACGAAAAGTTAACAAGAACAAAAGTTATAGTACCTCTATAATAACTGCTGTGGTTATACTAATCGCTCTATTAACTTAGCAACACTTAGGCCCAATTTCTTCATTGATAGTAATGGTAAAGTTACGTTAACAGCAAAAATAGTCATTCTGACATTTGGTTTCGGTTTTTCTTCAAAACATACCAATCGTTAATATTCAACCGCCGGTAACGTACCCCTACCATTACTATCCATGAAGAAATTGGACCTTACCATTAAATAAATATCAAGTAAGCAACATCCAACACGACATGTTTTATCTTTAAAAATATTTAAACCCTTTTAAATCTCTCACCTCTAAGGCCTAAAAACTAATTCATCTCAAAAACGCATATCCCCTTGGCTTGCAAACGGCAGCGATAATATACGGCCTTAAGCCCAAAGTGCCCTTAATACTTAAGGGGGCGCGGTTCAGCGATCTTCATGGCCTTTCAGGCAACACTTGTAAGCCTTTTAATATCGCGCCCTCACACTCTTATCGGATCTTGTAAAGTTGCCTTTTTAAACCGCACATCTCAACGTTTATGAATGGCGGGCAAAAATGCATAACGCGAAAAATTTTGTTGGAAAATGTCATAATAGAAATAAGTATGTTACTGATCTCTATTAATTTGTTTACTATCTATTGCTTTGATTATGAACGATGAGACTGTAGGTTATGTGTTCATTGCATACAGACTATGCGTAATTTTGATAAAAAAAAGGTAATCAAAAGAAAATATTTAATTTACCTAACTTATGTGACGTGCAATGACGATTTCTCTATCTAATATGATATTATAAAATGAAACATTCGCATAAGAAGATCAGTTTGTCCCATTATTATGTAAGTAGCAAACAGTTTTCGTAGCTGCATCATATCAGAACCAAGTAGAAAATTTTTAAAACGACTAATTTTTGTTGCTATCATGAAGATATTAAAAAAATGGTAGCTGTCACCAAACCACGTTTTTTTATAATCCTAAGAAAGCTCAATAACTCGGAATTAACTTACCTTTTGATATACAATAATAGCCTCCAAACAGCTATCAATTAAAATCCCTCGTTCCATCTCCACTCAGTGCTGTACTGGGCTAATCAAAAACGTTTTCCATTACTGTAATTGACGGGCACACCTCAGCTCAGTCGAAATCATATTTCAAGCAAAATAAAACCCTCGATGTTGGTGACACAACTTAATTTTCTCAATTAACCTGTAATTGGATTACATCCGTCACGATGGACCCTTCAGATGGGGTTCCGGCCAATTAGACGGACGGTTAGCGGGTCTGAACGAATGTGATAAGTTTGAGGTGGATATGATATTAAAATGATAGGAATATGTTATTTTCTTAAATTAAATAATAATTAGTTTCATGTTTTTGCGTTACTAAGCAATCTTTAAATGAATAATTTTTTCTCGTCATTCAAATTAAATTCAACTTAGCGAATTGAACTATGATATTAGGTACTTATTCTAGTACCCGCATATGTAAATAATTGTTTCCATATTTATGAAGGTAATATTAAGACAAATCAAACACATAGTAAGACGTAACATGGTCTGGAAAATTCAATTATAGTCGGCTGTATCACCGCGAAGTTGTGCAATGTAAAGAAAAAAAACCTGTACCTACCTATCGCGAAGCAAATTCACCGCGACTTTTTATGCAAAAAAAAAAACATTTCAACTTGCGCCCGGAGTGCCATTCTCCACGCTCTCCGCCGAGACCGTTGATCAGTTAACTTTTAAAGCTCATTAAAATAGATGGTTCATTCGGATCCTGTAAATTTCAGCGTGGCGGAAAATTAAAACGATACCCGGGGCATACGGCACACACCACCGCGCGGGCATTGTTAAAAAAATATGCTAAACTGGAACGCAAGAGAGAAACTTCGCCCTCGCACGTTTACTTCGCATTAAAAACTTTATCGCGGTACCAGTTTTGTACGTTTTCGATTCGCAATATATTTCGCACGGACATCCAGATTTCTACCGACCGTAACGCTCTATCGGAAATCGGTCGGTTCGTAGAGAAAACTGCGCATTGGCGCGATACTCGCTGCGGGCAGAAACATTCACGTTTACAATTCTAGCGCATTCGAATGGACGTATCGGTAAAAGTGCTATTTCTACTGACCACTATGCGACAGTTGACATCGGAAATGTTTTTGCAAGACAAAGGAAATCGGCGTGTATGGATATTTATGCCCGCTGAGTCCCGTTATCGGGTCGAAACAGACGACCAGGCCGACCGCAGGCCGCTAAATACCCTCAAATACCCCATATAGGTACTTACGCCGGGTGTCGCGCCGAGATTCGTTTTGTTGCAACCACGCAAATTGAATGCGATGTCAACAATAGTAAGCGCACCTTTATAGTGATTAAAATTCCATTCATTACAGCTACTCATTGAGTTATTATTATGAATACGGGCCATTCAAAACGTTTTTCAATTAAGAGTGCAGTTGGTTTCATTTATCTACGTGAACACATGTGTTTTGTAAAAATGGTCTGATTGTTTTATACATTTTGCTAATTCATTGATTCGTATGGACTGGGCGGGTAATAAAACGAAGTTGTAATTAGTAATTCAAATTATTTTATTAAAAATAGATCGTCAAAGACTAATACAAAAATTAAAATCCATTAGGTTTTGTTGATTGTTTCCTTAAACGGTTATTTTTATTTATGGTCTTTTGCATAAAAATAGGCCCTTTTACAGTTTGATAACATGATTTCTTTTTAAAAAAAGTAATTTATAGACACCTTGCCATACTTAAAAATAATTATTTTTGGTAACATAATTAAATTTTCGTTACTGAAAATGTGAACTTTTGACATTTTAAATGTGTGTTAGGGTTTTTATTTTATTTTATATGACTTGTATGTAAGGTTTGCAATGCATATTAAGAGAAACTGGTTCTGTTAATGACAGTGTTAATGCTTTGGTTTTTTACTAACATAGAGGTTCTACATTACGGTGAAATGTCTCTTTAATTAAAGTGTTATATAAAGTTATAGTATGGCACTTAGAAGCTTAATAAAATAAGCAAGGTATCTATTAACAATTAACATACAGCCATATGAGCTATAAATTGCATAGAATAACAGAACATTATGATGAAGTATAAAAGAGTATTCTATGATTCTATTTACAAAACAGTTTGGGGACAGTCTCAACGTGCTGGCATTCTGACAATACTAACTAAGGGGAAGAATAAAAATAAAAATATGTGAACTTTACATTTTATCGTGAACCTCAGTGGTAGTTTATAAATTCACATAAACATTGTATGAAATATGTGGTGCAATGTTCATGCTCCCGAGTTGAAATTTCATAAATCAAAATGATGCTATAAACTGATGAGAAATATTCATCCTATAATAGGATGCTAGTAAGTTTTATTTTTAAGTCAAGTTTGTGGTCAGGTACCTACTTTATTACATTTTTATGAAGCCTTAATTTATATTTTGAGTGTATTTTTTCAGGAAGGTTAACCTTTCATGTATAACACCGAAGATAAACTGTTATCTATGACACTATAGAAAGAGTATTGTCTACAAAACTAATAGGATTTCTTCTAAAAACAAACACAAATTAGGAGTTTATAATATGGTTTTGTATATCTACATACAGTCCTAACACAGATGATATGCAATTATACAAGTTTGTGCTATTTACTCAATATAACAAGTGGTTATACTTCAACTCATATCACATATCTTACGTAGATTACAATTTTATTTAAGCTTTATTTGAATTAATTTCACAACTCCAATGTTACCTCATAATTTATAGTTCAATAGCTATAAACAGCTTCGTATGGCACCGTAAATTAAATTAAATATAATTTATTCTATAGTCTAAAATAATTTTCATTAAAATAATATAAATATAAGAAAATTAGGCAATCTACAAACGATAAAATTAAAGTCCGTTGTGGCTAGGCTATATTTAATCATATTTATTTACAATACCTAAAATATAAAGTACTTTAGTAGGTTTGTTATATCAAATTATTGCCAAGCGTTAATTTGTTTCAGTGTCTATAATACCTAAACTAATGATATTCATTAAGGTTACAAAATTCGTTTATTGATATTCAGACGGACATATCAATTGAATTTTATCAAATCCAATAATAATACTTGTAAACATTTAATAAGAGTCAATAATTTAACATTTTATCAATCAAGTCAGACCTTTTATTATAATTGATTATTCATAATATTTACAATATTTACACTATACAGAAGACTAGGTTTAGATTCAAATCAAGAGAATATTAAACTACACAACGATTAGGATCGCTCGAACATTCTAGGTCAAAGTCTGATGTGACCGCAACATTGATAAAGTCCAATTCACTCACAAAAATAATCGGATAAACACTGACAAACTGTACAACTTTTATGTGAGGAAGAACTGCGATCTCTCTTGCTGTCTCACTACACTATTAAGGAACATCGGTCTATACGTCCGTTTGGCACAGATCGCCGAAAACCGGCAAAGCGTGATACTACCGAGTCACAGAGTCGACCCTTAGATGCGGCGCGGGAGGTGGATGCGTTGGCGCAAGAGACTGCTGAGATGACCCACCGTTCTGCCCATGCCTGAATGACGTCAGCCGCGCCAGGGTCCTAGTACTATCGCTGTCAAAATTAGGCCTCTCGTACTGGTGCTGGGGTCTTTGCCGCTGCGGTTGCATCGCTTGCAACTCATCGTAACCACCATCTTCTCCATAATTCTCATCATCAGATTCCTCTTCCCCAAACGCTCTATACGTTGTCTCCGATTCGGAATTCTTCCGAGAGTTTATACCGTACGTTCTACCTATCAGCGACTGAGTAGCATCGTTCTTACCTGCATCACCTTTCCTATCGTCCAAGCTCTGATTATATCTCAACTGAGCTTTCTGAGATTTATCTAAAGATGGCAGATCGTAGAACTTTAGAACGTTTGGGTGACCTTGGAAGTACTTTTCACTGTACACATTTCTATTGTAATAGCCACCGTTGCTTGCTGGATACATCTCCTCATCCGGTGCGTATCGATTATCGAATGAATCGACGTTTTTGCCAGACGGTGGAAACCAACCCTGCCAAAAAAAATAAAACCTTAGAGATAATACAGCTATGTTAATGTAATTGAAACAAAATTTCATTTAACTTTGTTATTAGAATGTTGAAGAAAGTTTAAAACTTACCAACGAACTAACGCATTGCCGAGTATTAGCTACTAATGTAACGGAGGCGTATGCGGCGGGCGAGTTGGCAGTCTTGCTCGTATTCCATTCGTTCCCATTAACTCTTGAAGACGTAACTTCCGCGTACTCCGGCAATTGCGGGGTAACTTTGTCATATTCAGAATTAGTTTTCTCTTTACTCTGCGACGTTTGATTACCGGACATGCACAATCCCGGCTGATTCTCCATCCACAGCAGTGACTCAGTCTTGGTAACCGTATTCTTATTGTAACAGCTGCTTAATGGATGTGACAACGACACCGCCGCTTTTATGTTCATCTGCGTCACTAAGCTCGTCCCGTTCGAATCTAAAACAAAAACAATCACAAAGACTATTAACTTCGCCACTCATAATTTGCATCATTCTATAAATCGAATGTAAATGATCTCGTTTACTGAAGGCTTAAAAGATGTAAACCCAGAACAATACAAACAAAGCGAGAAATTGGCTTAAAGGTAACTGGGTGAGTCGACAAACGAATCGCCTCGAGAAAAGAAAATAGAAAACATTTACATTTACTGGGTCTTTATTTCTCGGATTTGTATCATTCCTTTGTACCCCGAACGTGAATGCAAAGTGAAAGAGATCCAGTGCGCTCACGAGAGGGCTCGTGCTACCTTTCAACTCGAAAGTAATCTAGCGCCCCTCCCGTCGCACGGCAAAGCCTCCATCAAACAAAACGCTCGCACCCTCCCACCCCTCCACACCCGAGGAATGTTTTTAATTTTGAAATTCTGATGCTGATTCCTCGGAAAAAATGTAAGCATTTAGAGATAAGCTAAATAATTGTTGAGACACACGTTATCTCGAGGACGCTACATGGAAATGCTTTGTGAAGTTCAATTGACTTGCCGCCTCTATCACAAAGCGATGCTTCGAAGATTCATCGGATACTCACCGTAAATGTTAGGCAGAGCAGATTTTTTCGCAAATATGTTATTCCGCCGCACGTAAATTATGCCGCCAATCACAATTATTTTGAACAAAACGATTGCGCCAATCAAAAAGTAAAACCATGTTTCCATTACGAAATCCCCTGCCACTATAGAGACTTCCCCGTTATTCGGGTATCTGGAAGCAAAAACAAACGTATTATAGAAGCACTTTACTTAATAAAACGCAAGTAAGACGTAGTCAGATATTGTTTGTTCCGTACCTCGATAATGGATCCAATCCGACGGATCGCGAGTCAATATTTAGATAGACCTTTTGACTGAATGGTCCTAGACCGACAATAGTTTCAGCTGCTATTTGCACAGAGTAACTGACACCAGAGGTTAAATTAGTCATGATTAAACTTGTAGCTTGCTGCACTGTAGTATTTATGGCCACCATCGACTTGTTTGCAGGTATGTCCAGCCAATTCACCACAACGTTGTACCCGGTAATTATACCGTTTTGTAAATGCAATTCAGGAGGGGACCATTTCAAGTGAACAGTGGTCGTGTTCAAAATGTACATTTCTATATTCATCGGCGGGCCATCGGGAACTGAAATAAAACATGATTTATTAATTTACATGCGAACGCGAAACAGGTAAACAGTAATTTAAAATTCTCGCATATAATATTTACCGTCGTCCAAAGTTTGAGCCACTCTGGAATTGGAAGGCTTTCCCTCAAATCTCTTGTAAAAAGGTATGAGGAAAAACTCGTACTTCGTATATTTCCTCAAAAATGTTATTTCGTATCCGGAAACATCGTTGGAATGTAAAATAGTTTTCATCTCATACTCCACTGTCATATTATCCAGCGGTCTATAGTATATGAACAATCCTTCCAAATAGTAGAAATTCAGGATTTCCCACATGAGTTTTATTGTTTTAGAATCAATCGGCGTCGCTTCTATCAGTTCTACAATGTTATCAGTCAAAATATTATTTCTGTATTCAGTATTATTAGAGAACATACCGGTTTCCCATAGCGCATTGTTATCATCTCCGACGGCTACGGAATCTGAGACGGGGCTGGGTCCGGATAAACCATGTGAATTTTCAGCTCTAACAATAAACATGTATGTGATACCAGGCACAAGAGATTTTACAACATACTGCGTATGGTGTACTTTTCTAGTTACAACCACCCAGCCCCTAGAGTTTCGCGGGGTATTGTTTCCAGTTAGACTTTCTCGCGAAAACACTTCAATTTGGTAGCCAAGTATGGAGGAGGAGCCAATTTTGTTGTTTTGATTCCAAGTTAGCGTTAAAGTTGTATCAGTTATATTGTGGATTTGAGGTTTGGTCGGTGGTCCAGGCAAAGCTGAAATATCAGCTGCTCGAAAAAAGTGTATATTAGGATTAATAGGGCTATCTACTAACAAAGTCCCACTCCACACATATTTGCCGTGCGGGGACGAGGCGACACAGGTGTAAACTCCGCTGTCATCTCTATCTAAATCCTTCAATATCAGAGTGCCGTCATTAGAGACATTCCTTCTATGATTTTGTATTAATGCTTCCCCTTCGAAATACCAAGCTATGATTGGTTCAGGTGTACCGATGGCGGTGCAGGGGAAAACTGCCATCGATTTTATAGGTAACGTTTGGTTAGAGGGACCGTTTGTTATGATTGGCGGCGGGCGGTCATCGTCTGACGTCACGCTTAGTTTCCCTCGGACAAACGAACTGCCTGCGAAGTTGACTGCCGAACAAACTATCGTGTTTCCAGTATCATTTTTGTTTGTGTCGTTGATTGTGAGTGTTGTGACGCCATCGAGCACTATTGACGCGTGATATTTGCCTCTCGCCGTACCCGGGAAAACGATTGTGCGGTTCCCTTCTAAACTCCAGAACATTGTTGGCTCTGGCCTGCCTGACGATGTGCAGGTAAACGTGGCCGATGAACCACTTTCAACTGTTACCGTAGTTGGTTGTAAACTAATTGACGGAGGATCTAAAACAAAAAAAAATGTGATTGTAAGATATTGTGATTTGACGATTTGTCATAAGATATGACGAAACAAATAAAATAAAATGACAATGTCAAAAAAAAAGGACAATAAGCAGTTTCCAAAAAACATTAAACTTATTATGTGCAAATATAAGGCTACTCACCGTATACAGTTAAATAGCCACTAGCACTAACAGCACCGACGGAGTTGTCAGCTTCGCACGTGTACTCGCCCTCATCAGCCAGGACCACGTTTTCTAATCTCAGGCTTCTGTCATCAAGCACCTTGACACGGCCAAGAGGCATGTTTCCTCCGCCGGCAGACCGCCTCCACAACACATCGGGAAGGGGGTCACCCCCCACTCGGCACTGGAACGTCACGCTGCCGCCGGTCTCTGCCACCACGTCCTCCGGGCCCGTGATTAAATACGGCTTAACTGTGCAGAGAAACGGTACCAAATTACACAACAAAAGAACCATCCGGCTTAAATTTCAACGTCAAGCTAGCCGATTACCGGCGACCAACAGATTAGAATTCAGCGTATGAAGGCATCCATGCGGATGGAAACTCACTGTGTATTTTGAGCGTTGCGATGGCAGATTCCCTGGTACCCGCCGCATTCCGCGCGATGCATTGGTACCGGCCTGCATCGGTTTGTCTCGCGTCTTGAATCACAAGACTGCCGCCGTCTACCAAGTGCATTCTATAGGAAAATTGACGAAATTCAATGGTTATTTGGAATGGCATGTGCATCATCATACGAATAACTTATGTAGATACTGCACTTATGTAATACTCTAATGTTTTTGAAAATATTTTACAATTAACTTAAACAATAGAAAACAGTTTGGCGCACGCAATTAAAAGAATATATAGACTATTGCAGAATACTGATAGAATTTCATTACTTTCAACAAAGTGCAGTGCAACAAAGTCATTCAAATATAGGGCGGAATAATTCAATAGGAAATTAACATTTAATAAGGGGCCCGGTGAATCAAAACTATTCAGATTTTTGCTTGATTGCTTGTCGAGCTCTTCAAATATCCCCTCTCTCTTATAACTTTGATGTACCCTCCCTACTGTTAATTATTTTTATGCTTCACCATACGTAACAACGTGCGCCCTCAAGATGTAACTTGACGCTCATAAAAATTCATAGAGTACCAACTGAAATAAATTGCCAATAAAACTTTTAAGCGGAATTCAATTTTGACACCCACGTCACCATTGTTGATCTTGTAAACAAAAATCTTATGGGGAAAGTTAAGCACTTGTTAGATTCTCGTCTACTTTAAAAATAACATTGCCAAATACTGTACATTAGTTCAAATACTGTACATTTACTTAGAAATCAGGCCTACCATACAATTATTTATTAGTCCCTTGGTATTTCTTTCAATTAGAAGACATAACTATAAAGTTGCGGAAGTATGATTACTCTTTTTGTTTCTATAATCTATATTAGGGATATTATTGCGAATATCCTCGATTATAGATATACTTATAACTACTTTGATATATTTTAAGTTTAAAAGAAAGAGTGTCACGTCATAATTTTGATGAGTACAGTACACGTAATGAAAAAGCATAACGTTGACATCCACATTCATACGTGTCTTATATCAAAGGGTGCGGAGCAGCGATCCAAAGTGCTATCGTGTTTCTAGCCTGCCACTCCGTACATGAGAGCACTCATCTGCTACCTACCCTTGAATTTACTTTAACTACGGCTTTCATCGGAAGTTTATCTTGTACAATTGCGAACACATAAATTGCATGTCAGAATTAACTATTTAGTGATTTCAATGTTTTCTATACGTATTATGTAGGATGGCATTGTACTAAATAAATAAATTATTATAGCAATTTTGAACTCTGTAAGGATATCTATGGAGTTTTGATAACTCATTAAAATATCTATTGGTATCTTGTTTAATGAAATACTTTGGTAAACACTTACCTAGAATCTCCATCGAAATGTAAAGTTTGACCATTCTTCTTCCAATACACTAACGGTTCTGGAGAACCTCGAGGTGGCGAGCATTCTAATATCACAGTCTCGCCCTGGGCCGTTTGAGTTGACACCGGCTCCAGTCTAAATTCCTCACGAAGCACTACAAAGGAAAATAAATATTAGCATCCATATTTCTTTTTTATAATGCAAATTAAGTTTTTACTTAAAAATCTTACCAGCAACATGTAAGGTAGCATTTCTACTTCTAGCTGTCCCAAAAGGATTGGTCGCTTCACACCAATACACCCCCGCATCAGAATGAGCTCTTCCATGAGTCGCTCTCAGAAAGAACAATCCTCCAGCGGGCAGAAGACTTCTGTGCGTATCAGACACCACCAGCACCCCGCCCTTGTACCACTTGATCGTAGGCGTGGGTGACCCCCCCGCGCGACAGTTGAGTGTCGCTGGCTGATGACGTGCCACGGTGACGTCCAAAGGCTGCTCGATGATGTACGGCGCTTCTCCACTTCCAACGTAGTCATCGCTTATTCCACCCTCCACTGGACCTGTTGACAATACACCGGTGCTTATTCCATAGACCCTACCAAAGTATTGATTACCATGTAAACACTAGCACTTCGAGTGGCCACTGCAGTTAGCGTGCTAGAACCCACGTATAATGAAAGGCGATGCTCGGACTCGCATGGTCCCACCCACTGCAATTTCCTGTTCAAGCTTTATTTTAAAACCCGACAAAAGACTTCGGTACGGTTTATTTTAATAATACGTTGAGTATGTCATTTGCAGCTACTCTAAAGCGGCGCACAATAATAATGAGCCGTAAACACAGACTTTCCGAAACCAGGGTCCCCCAAGGATGCTGTTTCGACCCCCTGCACTATTTTACTGTGTTTACAGCGAAACGCGCAGATGTTAGTTTTTGACACTTGAATTGATGTATGTCTATTGTTGGGCCTCGCTATTATTATAGCGACGTAAAAATCGATCAGCGGAAAAAAAATGATTCGGTGTCCGATTTTTGGCAAAATGAACCTCCGGTTCTGCGACTCGGTTTAGAAACAAGTTATTTTTCTAACAAAATCAATAGGGATTACTCTTTTGTGCACAGTAATTGTGTTTATTTATTCACGTGTCCCAGCGATGTGAATGCGGTACGATACAAGGGCTAATCTATAATTGAATCTCCATTCGATTTGCTATCGTTCGATTTTTGTGCTCAAACCCCTGTTTTTATTTTTATTCCATATTTTGTGAACTTGCATTCGAAGCATTATTTTGGGTGTTTTGTTGTTTAAAAAGAAAATCTTCCGAGCTCACCTGTAGGCTCCCTCGCACCATTCTTATTCTTATTTTAACCGAAATTTTTTATTACAGATTTTGACAATTGTTTGATATTTGTTACAGCTAATGATGGTGCAACATGGCCTTAGAGTTTATGCATGTATTTTAGATTTCGGATTTAATTCAAATAAAAAAGTTGATAAAAAAGTATGAATATCCAAGCATTAAACAAACCTTAGATTTCTCACACTACATATTTCAAACACAATAGGATTCGATCCATAGATATCCAGGGATACCGGGATCAATGAATGAATGATCCTTGCGAATAGAAAAGCAACAAAAAATACTGACCATACACTTTGGGACTGTAATAAATTAGGTGTCATCCTCATAAAGAAATGGCATGACGATCAAATATAACTCTTATATACAGCTATAGGATATAAAAATAAGATTTAGCAGATTGCGAGACACATAAAATATTGTTTATGTTGATCTCGATACGTTACTTTATTGAGCATAAAACTAAGTTTATTGCATAGTTGTACGCGAGTCAATCGACTATATTATTGTATACCTATTACATAAAAATATCCAATACCAAATAATGGATAAGGAGGTTTAGAATAAATAATCTCCAATTTGAAGAAAACCTTGATAGTTTTTTGTGCAAGTTTCGAATCATTGTATTTTATTGATATCATACTCGTAAGTGGGAATATCAAACGATGATATCGAACTAAGTAGCGCGTTCCGTATGTATAATTATGGAATGGAAATATTAATCAAGCTTAATGACGATGACGTAACGCAAGCTTTGCAATATCGAGAGCGTCTATTCTATGCTCGTGTGTCGCCCGAAGGGAGTGATTTTCAACTCACTCGTGAGAGTCGAGAGTAGTTAGCTCTATTGTTCGAGAATCTTTGTTAAAAAAAAAATTGCGAGGGTGCTGTCCCCTGCTAATTTATACTTCTGGCACATGTTGACACGCGTCGCAAGAAAAAATAAATAAAAAATCGGTCATGGCGACACGAGTTTCGCATTTAAGTTTGCAGTAACGGCCACCGAATGTTTCCAAGTCCGTTTGAACCCGTGTATTTTTTGTCGGTTTGAAATTGATAGCTCTCAAGTCAGTAACACTCGAAGAACATGTGACTGCACTCGGTTCGGCAGAATTTAGGTTTATTGCAATGTTATGTGGTAGCTCCCTTTGATATAAATATTTTTAGTACATTTTCTTTTAAAAGCGATATTTTGTGCTGCTATATCTTCAATCGAATTAGTTGCATCAGATGCTTTGATCATTTTAGTAATACTTTATTGGCATGATAATTTTGATTGATTAAGCTTATTTGGCCAATGACGCATATTTATTGAGAGTTATATTTTGAATCAGAGTTGTATCAGTTATGTATCGTAAGCGATCAATGTATAAAATATCAGAAATGTTTGTACATTTAATCTCTAACTTTTATAAAATCACATTTTGTTCATTCTTATAACTGTCACCCTCTGAATGAAACCCGATATAAATCTAAATTGCGAATATCTAATTCTAATAGCAGTGATTGGCTCCCTAAGGAGGCAATCATGATATTCGGAATTTTGAACACGTGTTCAATTTTGCAACCCTCTTTGCCATTCGAAACTGATGGAGTCATTACACTGTCTAGTTCTAGACATTTTTACCTAATTGGCCGTAGTCGGCGATCTTGCGAAAAATATAATCAATACCGATAAATTCCAAGCAAAAAAGGACGCAGTGTATACAACAAAGAGTGTTTTTTAGATCCTAACAAAATATTTCACACTCGCATACGAACATGACGCCTCATAATATAATAAATGGAGCTCACGAGAAAAGATACAAACAGGCAATGAAATGTCACGGTTAATGAAATAGCACTTAACTTTACGGTGCAAAAAACTTCAGCACGCACATGTGTTCAGAATTAGCCGGCTCACAAACGGACGGACGGATTAGTTTAATATGAATTTCGTGAGTTTACAGTGTTTGTCTTGTAAGACGCTCTGCTAATGCACGAAGGGACAAATTGTTGACACAGTGTCATCTTTCATAGGGTCCGACATACCTGCAAGAAATGAGGGCAGAGCTACGTATATCCATATGAGTTATGTTGCTGCTGTTTGAAAAACGTTTACGTTTGAATTTGATCTTTAGGCCGTGGAGACAGGAGGGGTGATATTTGAAATTGAATCTCGGAAGGGCAAAGTTTAGTTTGGTATGAAAGTTGTAGCCATTTCTTTGGCGGAGTTTACGGAAACCGTCGGCGACAGTTGTGACGGTTCTTCTGTTGGTTTGTTGTTGAGACTGGCGCGTGGGCAGATGGAATAACAACTTGGATGATCTAAGGTATGTTTAGATGCACGTCAAATGTAACGGTTGTTTTGTGCAGCTTAAATATTGTGTCTTGTCATTTTTTTAAATAAATGGTCGTCACCCACACCTTCTTAAATAATTTTATTGCTCACACGTTACTGTTCGATCATGATCGTCTTTAAATTGTTCGACCAAAAATCGTTTGTATTTACCTATGTAAATTATTATTTTTACATCCTTAACAAGACGTATCACTGCACAAAGTCGCGATCGCGACTAAACAAGCAAAAAAGAAGACTGCAAACTGTATGCTATCTGATCGGAGCTCTTTTGAGAGTGTTTTCCAGCATACAAAAACGCTTTGCTGATGTCCCTTTGCGATAAAGCGGCTGATTAGCCCAACAACAACTATATTTAGTGCAGACAATCCCGATTTAAATCTTTTGCTTAGAGAACCGTTTAATCGTATACCGGTACCTATTTTACTCTTTTTGAAACTTCCGCTTCTTTGTCGAAATTAAATGCATTATATTTCAAAGGTATAAACGTCTACAGGCAACAAGGGTCACACCCGTCAATATTCATAAAAGTCAGAGTTTTGTTTGAGGCAAGATCAGATATAGGAACCATTTTTCAATTCCTCACAATGACTCGTACTCTTGGGCTATGATATGTGTCCATTGTAAACCGCCCCGAGCGATTGACTCTGTTTATTTTTATTATTCCCTTTTACTACATTTTACGCAGCATCCATCACGCATTAGACACAAAAGATAGGCGTCGTTTAACATTAGCTTAACTTCTTTACGCTTTGATAACCGCCTGGGGTGCCGCTTTTTTATGTATCGACGCATCCCGACCACAGAGTAAAATAATTCAATCAGTGTGACGATGTTTGCTGGGGGACCGAGGATGTTCAAGGTTGGAATTTTTATAGTCTGTTCTGTGTAAAGTTAATTGTGAAATATGCAATGGGCAGATGTGGGCCCTGGATTCACGCATGTGTGTTTTGTTATCCTAATGAGTTCTGTCAATAAGTTACGCTTTCCTCTACTTGTCCCCAGAGAGTCGTAAAACGGTGCTTTTAGTAAAGAATCGACTTTTACCAGACTATGATGACCTTCTGATTGAAACAAAGTTGTGTGTAAAGATTTGATAAAAACGTGTACTATTTACTTTAATCATGCATTAATTTGTCAACTTATAATTACGGCCGTTATTTGTAATAACACTAAAGGAAGGTATTGTGTAACATTGGACTGTTAACATTTTGCTTTTTCAATTAGCAAAAATGGTAATAATCATTTGTCAACAAAAAACCGCAATGCTTGCCGCTCCAACCAATTAATTTGTTGTTTCACAACCGCAATGCTCAATATCGCCTAAAGACGGAAATAAATCGTTTTGTGGTTCATTCCGTAAAAAGTAGGTAAAACAAACTCCAAATTAACCCACGAAAATCGGTTATCAGATAACCAAATTGATTTCCCGGCAATTTCGTTTTATTACAATGACAATTAACTCTAAATTCGGATGATACGGATATTTTCGGAGTTGGTAAGTGGCCACGAATCTAAGATGGTACGGCAAGGCACTAAATATCAAATAGTGTGGGGGAATTTCGCCCCCGAGGGTGGATGTTAGCTATTAGTGCTGTTTGAACTTTGACTGTGGCACTTATTGTCACTTTTCATTGCGACGATCGTGATTTCCTGGCAGACACGTTAGTAGGTAACAAGATTGGGCCCCGGTGGGTTGAAAGTTTGTCTTTGGGGATTATGTTTACGTTACCAAGTTTTAATTCGTAATTGGCAAGATGCACACAATATTGTTTCTTAACTTCAGCATATTATTAGTGTTGCCGATGCAACCTTTTTGACCTTTTTTCTTTTATTTTTAAAATTATTTATATTTTGATAGTTTTTTTTTAAGTTTTTTAAATATTCTTTTCCGAAAAGCTGGATGAACACGCATTTCATTTTTAATTTAAATAGTTTATCCGGTTCTTTTCAATAAGTATACACGAATTGCATATCCGCAAGGTGAGTAGCATAAAATTTTCTATGATAATAAAATACTAAGTAAAACAGTAACTGGCCCAGTTTTCTTTAAAAAAAAAACAAGAACTTTTGATTTTATACTAATTAATCTTATTTAACAAAAGAGAACTCATACCTGGATATAAGCAGAAGAGCCCAATCAGCGACGTCACCACGGCGAAGGTATCCATTTTGCTGGACACTACCACATTTTAGAACACTTTTTGTAAAAACCGAACTTCGACGGAGTCTCGCATTGTACTCCGGTTTCCTCTTTCATCTGTGAACAAGAAAAAACAAAAATTGTAATCGGAAAAATAACCATTCAGAGTAGATTTACCGCGGCCAGGTAAATAGTGTTATATCTACGATGTTTTTACAGTTGCTAGATATATTCCAATCTTGGACTATATTCTTATTGCATCATAAATAAAAATAAATAACATAAAACCTACCCATTCAAAAACGAAATTATTCCTTGTGAAAAGAAAGTTTTGAAGCTATTTCTCATTTAATAAACAATAATGAACTCAAGAAAGCATAAGTACATGTACATATTATGAACCTATTTATTACAAAACAATTGTTACATGTTTCGGAGTTGAAACCAATATTGTTAAATTAAGGACCAATAATAATACATTAAGCCAACACAACGTTTGCCCTAGTGAACCCGGAGCGATCTCGTTAAACTTACTTACTCAAGGGCCGCCGTAATTTAGTTTTCGTTTTACGTAGAATTTCATAAAACCCTTTTCCCTTATTCAATAATACATAACGACGTAACGAGGGCTTGGGACCCTTGAAATCACACCGTAAGGGACAGAAATGACATCCCAACAGACGGGCTGCTACTAAACATTCGCGAAGAAATGTATTTTTGTACTAAAAGTTGCATTTATCATTCATAATATGGAAAAAGGGATTACTGTACTTTTTTATTAGGCCGTATGGAACACGAGTAAGAAAAAATATTTATACCTATACATCAGACAGATAATTTAGTTCTCAAGAAATGTCACTGTGTATTTCGTAACGTTGGTTAACACGTATAAATTGTAAGAGCTTTGGAATCAAATTGCCCAAATAAACAGCTTCTGAATAACGGCGCCTACGCACCCGCTTCCCGGAGTTGCATTAATGTAAACAACTCCACAATATTTATTTGGATTATCAAGAAGACCGTAAACATCTGTCAATCTAAGATTTGAAACTCTTAACTCAGTCGTGTTATTATTTAAATATAAGATTTTGTCGCCAACTCAATTTTAAACTTTAAGCCGGAGCTATAAAAACGCTTATCAATTCAACGTTTTTAACTACATAATTCATGAAACAAGATTATAAAATCTGAAGACGAAAGTAAAATATGATGTTTATAAAATCGGGAGAGTGAACATCTGTCGGACGAAAGGTTTAATTTTTACGCGGGCAATAAAACTAAGCTGAATTTCGCTTCGAAACATATTCCTGAATAGTATGAGTGTTCCAAATTAATAATTAAGATTGACGGGGTCCTTTGAGAAGGATATTTCAATCACAGCTGTCAAATCTCTATTGATCTATCAGTAATATGTTTTACATAATTGAAATGCGTAGGATACTGATGTGGGTCTTATTACCGACTTCAAAAAAGAAGGTTATCAATTCAACTTGTATGTATGTGATATCGTTGGAATTTGATAATATGTAGTTGAGTATGTTGACCTATAAACACAACAAGGAAATGTGCATTTTGTGAGTGTATGTATGTTTGTCCACGGATTTCTCGAAAACGAGAAGTCATAGCGAGATTATTATTTTGGCACAGCATAAGTTTCATCAAAATCAAATAACGCATTTATACCGCTTTTATTAAAGCCTATATACACAAACAGTCTCACTTGTACAAACATACACATTACATATTACAGATACATTATATACATTATTATGGGAAATAAATAGTGTTGTTAAAAAGCCTTAGTTCGATAAACACGTAATTATTCCTTATGTAGACTACTACTGTATGGACTATTTTTGTTTTACAATGACAAGGTCCGTTCACGATAGTAACCTTTGCCCAATGAGAAGATTGGCTTGTGTAAGAGTGTAACCCTGATTTGGCTAGCTCGAAATTGTTTATTTCAAATGCTCTTGACACGAACTTCCGTGATGTCGAGTGGGTTACGATGATGGTACTGCTTATTAGGCGGTCCTTCACCGAATTTGTTTAATAAATGTTTATGAAAGGGTTGATAGAGTAACATCGCCACTTCTCAATAGTGGGGTCAGTCAACATCAAATTGAAAATAATAGGAAGCATTATAACATTATTTATGAAGCTGATAAAACTGTTTTGTTGAAAGATGTTGCGGCCACTGTAGCTACCGCAAGCGATAAGATATTCTCAACGGGAGTTATAAACATCAACGGATTAGAGGACCACCAATATACCAACCAAGAAACGCCGCAATGATAACGGATGTCATGCTATTTTATGACACAAAATGTCGCAAAGTGAAATTTTTCACATACTATAAACAAATGATGTCAAAATAGATAAACAGTGCCAGCTTCACGGGGAAATTTCAGTTTAATCTGCATTATTAACTGGCTATTATGCTGGATAATGTTAATGAGCTCCGATGCGAAACGGAAATCGTTTTCAAAATCGAATTAATTATTGAATTCATGAAATTAGAGATTATGGACATTGATTTTGGTTGCGGGTTCAAAACACGACCCTTGATAACCTTTGGAACATTAAAACATACGTCACCGATCTTTATGGGAGTATAAACAAAAGAACAGGGTTCATAAACTAACCTACTCAACATTAAAAAGTGTTCTCACGATAAGCACATGCGTCTAACAAACGGTTAACCAAAACAAACGTGGCCAAGGTTAAGTTTATAATTTACAACCACTTAAGCGACGACAGAGCTGCAGTTACTCGAAAATTGTATCGCCTTTTATAAACAATGGACTTTTTCGATGCAAGAGCCGTTGCACAGGAGCGCTATAAAGTTATGCGCATACCGCGCACAAAGCGAAACCTAATTGAACTGGACGACAAAAGTGGAGCACAGTTTTTTCATCGCATCCAACTTTCAATAACGTTTCCATAAATTTGATAGTTGCTATCAAAACATCGCATCAGCTAACATCATGCGTTCCTGTGAACGTACACCTTTATGATAGAATAAGGCTTAGCTTTCACTATCACATTTTAAATTCTTAACACCTTGTGACAACACAAACCTCGTTAGTAATGTAACACTCGAACTCATAATGCGACTGTTGACTCTTTACTTTCGAGGCGCGTTTAAAAGATAACTTTAGCAAACGCACTAAGCGCACCGCTTCATGTTGTTTATTTTTCACATACAGTTCGTCAACATATTTTATTAACGTCTGAAGATTGTCGACACAACTGTTTAATTCTATTGCTATTCTTGACGTGTTCTTATTTGGCGCGTGGTAGAACTAGGTTCTCGGAATGTGAAGTGTCACATGCTGATTTTTCGGAGGTGTTACGTATTCTGACAATTTATTTACTAACAAAAGTAAGCTATCATCATCAGCCATGGCGATTATGACAAACATATGAGGAACCTTACAAGATTGTAGGAAAGTCTCACGAACCCTGCTCGACAGGATCACACGCGGCGGCTTCTAAGTCGTGGGTGCTATTACAAAAATAAATGAAAACATGGCTTTTGAATAATGTTTGTTATGACTGAGCTACTATATTTGTATAAAATTGCTCGAGAAACGTGTGTCGACAGCTAGACCCACACAAAGAGGGATTGATCGCTCGGGTCTCGTAAAATATGGACGCGCTCCACTTACAGAATTGATTAATTATGAGTTAGTCGAAGTGCGAGTTCAATTTAAGAGGCTCGCATGCTTATTTGTCAACGGCAAGCGAGTTTTTAATTGCTAGTTTCATTCATCGTTCGTCAACATTGATTTACGGTGATGAAAAGGCGGGGGAGTGGTGGAAGATAGAGCTTACGTTACGTGTCCAAATGCGATTGACAAGAGGATAACGGCGATCGTCTTTTTTTCTGTCTGTGCGTGTATTCCGGAATTGCACAAGTTTTTAGGAAAGTTCCCGACAAAGCATCGCTCGTCGCTCACAATGGTGTATTTTTGTTCGTGCGGTCTCGACTGACAGTTCGCGTGATGTATTGGGCCCGGGTAGGAGGATTATTTTTACCCATTTCGCTAAGTTTGCATGCATCTATTGTGCGCGGCGGAAGCGGTGCCACAAAGCGACCAAAAGATTACGTATTGTTCACTGAATTTTGGAAGCTTGTGAATGAACTGATTTGAAATATAATATTTTGAGCGGCTGATAGGCTGCAGGCTTTTTGTTTCACAATTAAGAAAGCCTTTCTTTCGTGATTGCTTAATTGGGAACCTTACTAAATTAAGTATGGTATGACTTCTATTACCCTTTATCATATAGAGGGTAAAATAATAATCAAACATTAGCACATGAATAAGGTAATATTATATCATCTAATATCTCTGATAGACACCTTAGGCACGACATTAGTAAGTTCAGTGTGGCTTTTAGATACCATACAACTTTTCGGCCCCAGCATTTATTGTTTGCGTTACATTATCACTTGTGTAAAATACTCAGATTAATGCCATAAAAAAAGGATTTAAGTCGGAAAAAAGGAACAGGCATAAAAGGCGGTATCCACGTTAACACCCCCGATTTATCGTGACAATAAAGGAGGTTCGCACGGAATGAATTGTTGAAATAAAAATGAACTGTTCGAGGCGTATGTCACACCTGGGACTGTTGTGATATTTAGAGCCTCTGACAATGCTATTATTACTTTTACTGCATACGACCATTCTGTGGGACTTTTACACGCGATTGCGCTAAGCTTTTGACACAACTTAAATAATTTCGCAGCAGTTAATAGAGATGAAGCTATTTAGTTTTTACAAAAGCTCCTATTCCCTTGTGGTTATGCGGGATAGTTACTGTATTAGAAACAGATTTTTCATTTTGAAATATTTGTATAACCAATGTTTTTTTTTCTTAAGGTAATGTCTTATTTCTCATTCCACCACCTAGAGCCCTGTTTTTTAATCACTCGCGTGAATATGGGGTGCGATTTTCTTATAATAATGCTTAATTTTCGAATGGATATCAGCTGAAACCCATATGGAAGTAATTCAAATTAAGATAACTATGAAAGAGAAATATCCAAAGAAAAATAATAAGCTATAAAAAGTGACGTTAATAAACACAGCATAGGGAGGTAAATAAACACATATTGCGTTCTTGTTAACTTTTTAAAACAATACGGATGGACAAGTTGTTTTATTCTGAGCAATAGAATTTTCCAATATTTCCAATGCAGACGAGAACTCATAAATAATGCATGCCAACTTTGAAGTTGGAAATAGAGTTGTCAAAACGATCAAAAGAGCAAAGTTGTGTTTACGCTGCCGACGAAAGTTTGGCGCCTCGGTGTGACCACCATAAAAATATATTTACGATTCAATTAACAAGTCTGGCAAGATTATTTTATTTTTTAGAGTCCTGATACTGAATTTTATGTGGGTAGGCCTAGCCTACTACTTATTTACCTTATAAGGTGTACTCTTTTGATTTTATGCCGCTATAAAGTAAAGGGCAAACTGTTTGTTTTTGAACGTAAATTATTAAAATTCATAGTAGCTAGACGAAATAAAAATAAAAATACCTTACAATGTTTAAGCAAACGTTCATGAAATGAAAGTAAAAGTAAGTAGATTAACGTAGGAGTCCAATTCTAAATCAATTATATTGGAACCCCTGACCGCAGTGGACATTTTACGGGTTATGTTTATAAAGTACTCGTATTTTAATGTTATTATGAAGCACAACAGTACACTCATGTAACAACAAAGCATCATGGATATGACTTCATCTTTATAACAAAACTGGGTGTTACAGACACAAACAAGCATTCAACAAAATAGCTGTTCTAAGTTCTTACGTTATCGCATACGGAATAGTTTAAAGTTATTTCAAAGATATCAAACAGACCAATTACTGTTTGCAGTCGAAGTTTGTTGATTCACGCCTCACGAATGGCTTCAGGACAATGAAACTTTGTTACAAGTCAGATAAACTTGGCGCATTACTAACCAACTTTCTGATAACCTTCGCCACGATTATCGGAAACGAATTCAATTCTTGATTTTCTTTTCGTTGAGGATGCTTTTATTATGACTCTATTTTACGCTTTGTCGCAGTCGGATAAAAGGCGGAGTATTTCACAAACTTTCGTATTTACTTAGATGAAAAAGGAGTTGATAAGTATTTTGAGGTACTCAAACGACGTATTATCAAGTATGTATTGAGTTCCATAGATGAATAAGTTCATGATTTTCTTTAGAACCAGGGAATTTGAAGTTTAACAGGTGGGTGAAGTCAGTTGCTAGTAAAATAAGTACTATAAAAATTCAAATTTCGATGTCCTTCCACTCTCAATGAATTAGAAGTGCCAATGATGTTGTTAAAGAAAGGATTGGTCAGAATTACCGTCACGGCTGGCAAATTCCCGCGGTCAATAAACCTGAATAATTTGCCAATGCCCGCGGGCAGAGTGTCAAATTTTACACGTCATTAGCCAGCCCTTTAACTTTCAGATTTGCTCGTCAAAAACAACCTTTTTTTATTCAACCACCGCTGATCGTAAATCGTTTGGGAAAATTAAGGTTCTTTACCTTATTTTTGTAAATTAGCTACCTTCCATAATAACAATAGGTTCCAAAAATATCTCGGACGTTGTTAAAATTTGTCAAATAAATGCAAAATTTTGTGTAACAAAATACACTTTTTAGTCTTTAGTCTATTTGAGATAAGCCTTGCCTTGAAATGGCTCTAAAAAAGATATGAGTCGAACTTGTTTTATCGTAGCCACGACAGAATTAACACATTGACGGTAATCCATAGCTCCTATAACAGGAGATATGTAAGGTGCGTATCTAATGTCCTTTCCGCGAAAGTCTCGTCTTTGATGTGGCTTTTCTCAAGTCAGAGGCCGGCTGATTCATAGCGGGCTATTTTCAGCAGCCAAGTCTGTGCCTGCGACGTCGGCCCGTAACGAAAGTGCGGTTACATTTGTTTTGCCCATCCGACCCGTTAGAAATACCACGGCGATTAAGCACCCATCGCCATTGCACAATGTTTGACCACATGTTTCAAGCATCGCACCACGCGCGCTATCAAAATATTGACCCTCTTATCCGCATCGAGGTTGCATTGTGGTGCTTTAATACTCGCAAGTGTGCACCTTTTTATTTACTCACCACATTAGCTAGCACTTAATGCGCTGGCGAATGCCATCAAAGAAAATATTTAGACAAGTGGCGTCGAAAACCCAAAGTTAAGAATTTCGCCTTATCAAGCCGACATTATGACCAATTACAACGAGCTACCTAGTAGTTTTTTGCCTCGGCCAAATCGGCTTGTTAAAGTCATTTATTTAGGTCCATTTTTTGTTGGACAGGACGCGTTCGGACGCAAAGGGTGGCCACGCTAACAATTAAGGAGCCGTTAGAGTTAAAAAATGTCACCCTTTGAATAGCTCTTTGCGGGTGCAGTGCCCAAAAAAGAGGATATTTTTTATCACCTGGTTTGGAAGTCACAAAATGTTTATCGCCACTCGACGGCACGTTGATTTATGCTTCCACCCTGTCGAGGAGTGGACCCGGCCGAAATGAATTAGATTATTTAATTGGTCATTTATTTTAGAAGATAACGCCAGTCACAGGGAGCTGAGTGTTTTTGGGTCAGCGAAGTGCCACTCCGTCGAAAACCAAATTTGATTTTATAATCCCTGAAATTGACTGAATATTTTCAGAGGGAACGAGTCGATTGTGTACCGCGGTGAAATAAATTTAGGCATCAGCTGTTGATCTAACTTAAGATTTATTACACATAATTGCTATGAGGAGCGCGGTATCTCATGTATTATGGATTATGTTCGAGAAATATGATGTGCTTTAAGACAAAAAGTTATAAAAGTCGGCTCAAAAAGTGGCTAATGACTGGCTTACACTTTCTTGGGGCCACCCGTGACGGAAAAATTAAAGGCTTATCTCAAATTATGCTTAATTGGAGGGTCTAAAAGCACAGATTGAATTTCGAGCGGTTTGATTGATAGCTTTGGGATACTTCAGTGTTTCTGATAATGGTTTATATGTAAAAATCGATATTTGTAACAATGTATTAGGTAAAAGGTTTATTTCCATAACGATTTGGTATCTACAGAGTAAAAAAAAACTAACTCAGTGATTGGTTATAGTGAGGTAATACTCGTATTTGCGCGTCAGTAAGAGCACAGTCAGACTTATGATGTATTAATAAAATCAGATGTGCATTCAAAGATATGCGTTAGAAAAGTACCAATGTTGTCAAACGTAATATAAAAACTATTGCGTCAAAATCGATACACAAAACATGCAGCATCTATTGACCAACGGTGTATGAATTTAGTAGAGATTCCGTTCAGTTATTTATGGTGACCCGGAATCGAAGCCATGATATTTATGACCACAACTAATTACAAAGCATTTGCATTTTAGTGTTTGTTTTAACGGACGCGATAATTCGGTGTGCCTTCGGGGATTGTTGTGTAAACTTTCCGATGAACCAAATTACTTTGTGTTGGACGCCAATAATTAAGACTTTATTTATTTTGGGCAGTTCCATTTACGGTTTGTCTACTTGTTTACCGAATTCAGAAAAAATATTGAAAATATTTTGTGATCATTTACATGCGGATAGTTTTTGCTCATAATATAAATTATTATAATTTGAACCAAAAGCACAGTCTGAAATAACATTTCAAATTTTACCAGACATTGCAACTGGTAAAAAATAACACTACCGTCGCGACCGAATACTGTAAAAACTAAAAAGAAAAAACTCGAGGCAAACCAACACGAAAGGCAGAAAACGAAAATAACCGACCATAACTATCTAATAAAGAGGTCGTTGTTGCAACCCACCGCAACGGGAATGAAAATGTTAATCCAATTTGACAAGTGTTTCTTTGAAGCTACACGCAGTAAACACAAGGAAAAGGCGATAAAGAAAGAGATGAAAATAGTATATTAGCTCCGCATTTATGACTTGCAGCAGAAAATTAAAGATGAACAGGTTCTGCTATACGTTCATGAATTTTCTGACACGGGTGGAGTTTTATGGGAACACGCCTCAGTATTTACTTTTTTAGACGGCGAAAGCATAAAGCGTAAGAAGTTGATGTTAAGCGAAAAGCAAGACTTTACTACACTTTGCCGAGAACAATCATAATCACTTATAGAAAATGCCTTACAAAATATAAAACCTATTTTTTTGTCGGTTGAAAATAAGTATCTATAAGTTTAAGAATTTTAATTACATAGTTACTGCTTACCAATGGTACAGACCATTACTGAAATATGTAAGCACTACTAAAATACTTGACATATGAACGATTGAAACACATTTTTACGAAGGTGTAAACAATTTACCAAATAACAGCTCCGAATTTGTTAACATAACTGCTACATTTAACACAAGAGCCCAAATCACAATGGCGTATTGTTCTAAAAACTGCACAATGGGCCTGTGTTCCTTCAATCCTCTGGTAATACGCACTAAACCCTCCAAATTATGGGACGTCTGAGTGCCAATGAAGGATCCCTCAGTTCGTATTGTACTAATTGACTAAACAAAAACTTCTCAAGAACCTTCAAACTATTCACAAAGACTCCTTGTAAGAAAATATCGCGATTGTTTTATTGGAACAACTTTCACTTGAACTTGAATGTCTTGTTTTACTTTATTGTTAATTAGTTTAGTAATTATAAGTATAACGATTAGTTTAAATATAAATTTAAAAGATTTGTCACTTTTTGTACATATTGAAATGGATGACCGAAGTGTAAGAAACAAAACAGTACAATATTACAATATACAATTCTTGAGATAATTTTCAATTTCCTCCCGAAATTGTTTGTCAAGATGACAAAGCTAAAATTTTCAAAGCCGATTTACTTTTATGAATGATCCAACACAAAGATAAACAGATTTCATAAATTGATAAGATTAACAGGCATAAACGCAATGAAAAGACAATATGTCTCCATTAAGACGTTAACGACGCTTAGGGGTCTCGAAGAAAACCAATGGTTATAGATCTGGATACGAAATATCGCGGAGTAGCTACTACAACGAAAAATAGTGGTCTCTATTACTTTCTAATAGAGTTGATTTTTGTCTAACATCGGAACAAGTAGCGTCTTTATCTGACTTTGTGTCCGGAATGGTCTGTGTCTAAATGGCATCGAGAAAAGTCTGGCCAGTGTCAATGGTGCAAAATAGAGACGGGCCATCGGATGTGGGAGGAACGAGACAGTTAATTCTAATTATGGCCGTATTGTGAGGCGAAATTTTATTGCTATCTCATTCCCGCTCATTACGTGGACCGCTGTAATTGTCCCTATTGTGTCGCCTCCGTTTTTCTGAGCCGTGTGAATCTGGGACGAGGGGTTGTAATTTGCGTGAACTCGCCAATGGTTTCACTATGACACTACTGAGGGGTGGAAAATAAATTATTTTTCTAAAACCGGAACGGTAGCGCGTGCCTCATTTTCAATGAGTCTAGATTACAGTGAGAAGTGAAATATAGTGCACTTTATTTCAAAAAAGAAGATGGTATCCGACACGAACATTCAGAAGTTTTTTAAAATATGTACTTATCAGAAAAGATTTGAGAGTTCTAAACCTAACCTCACCTAGCAACATTTAGTAATCAAAATCTTTCGCACGGCTCGATTTGAATCAGCTACTCTGACAAACCGGGCCAACGCTCTTACCACTCGAACTACGGTGCCAATACTCCTCTAGTAGGGAACCTGCCTCTATTTTAACTTTAATATAAGATCAAAATATTACGTCGCTTTCTAGAAAATAAAACAAAATCCATTTATTCGAGTAATCCAGTCGACTCATTGGTGGTCCAACACCGATGAATCCTTAAGCCAGCATTGCTATTGCAGTACGTCAAAAATAGCTTTAGGCAAGAAAATAACAAAATAAGTAACGTTATTGTGTATCTATTCTCGGTCTTTCACAACCACTGATGGACGCTAAAATTTCATCGCGGCCTGTCGGAGCGATTAGCGCCCTGACAGCTAATTTATATACTCAACTTACTGTTCTATTCCCGGAGGGATGGTCATAGACGAAGTGATGTTTAGACATTCCGAGGAAAAGCTACATGGAAAGCGGAAAGCATTTTTGATGTCTGCCGCGTAATGTCTATTTGTAATTTTGTTTTTTGATTTTAGATATTCTGAGTGAGGTAAGATGAAAATGGTTTATTTTTTACTTCATCTTTGTGTGAACGTTCTTGTTTTCGTTCATGTAATATAATTCAAATTTTCAAATGTTGGGGACGACAAAAATTATTCAATTTGTCTTATATTTAGAGCACGGAAAGAAAGGAACATATCTAAAGCCAATAAATATATGTTAACGTTGCTCTAAAAGCGAAAAAAACGCCTCATGCTACAATATCTAATTTTACGTCCTGCAAAATCCTAAACATTGTGCTAACAAAGTCAGATGATATAAAACGTGTTTCTGGCCCACATGTTATGCACATCATGCGCTTGACATTCTGCATTAAATTTTCGCTTTGTGTTAGCGCTTTAGGTTACTAATTCAATTAATTCCGACGACAGTTCACGTCGGAGTGGCGCATAAATCTGGCTAAAACCATCTATGCAACAAACAGTGTCATTATCGAACATAATGCCGGCAGCTGCGCGCCGCTTACACCTCATTGCTTTTTCCGTGACATTGCGCGATGCCATAAAAGATATTGAGTTTTGCAATAATGTTAGAGTATCTAACGTTTGATTTATGACGATCCATATGCAGTCGCGTCTGCAGTTTAAGATTTAGAAGGAATTTTCTTGAATCGTAAAATTTTTATTCCACTTCTACTATCAAAAATTAAAAATTAAGTTTATGTTTAACACGCAGAATATTTTTGCCCGTCAAATAGAAATACTAAAAGCTAAAATGACGATTCTTAGAATGGTCAAAAATATTGATCTAAATACTTAAGATGATCAAGAAACACAAACAAGAGCTCACAATGCACAGGGCAAGCGGAATAGGAAGGTAGGAAGGCATCATTATAGTCACCGACATACATTTACAATTATGATAACCGTGTCTAGTAGATCTAAAGACAGTGAACAATCGACTTTGTCTCAAGCCGTAACATGGGAAGCATATTCGAACCCCTTCGCCGCTAAATCTGGAAACAATTTTCGAAATGGACTCTTGACAAATAATTTCAGTACAAATTGGTCCAACAACTCACCCGGTAATGGGCTTGTTAAGTCTTCAGATGTTTAGCGTGCCACAATCGGGGACAACTTACAATAAAATTTAAAGTGGCGGTAAAACTTGGACTCATTTAGTTTGCGTTTAACACTTCCACAACTTGCAGATGAAGATGTTTGTTGGTTTTGTTTTTTGCGTAGTCAGTAGGTAAATAATAGAACAGTACATAGTAGAAGAAACAGTACTAAAGTTAGTTGACAAAAAATATTGTAATACTGACAAATACATAATTAAATCACTAATAAAATAACGTGTAGGTACGAAGAAAATCTTGTAGATGGGTTTTTCTTGTTTGAGAATCGTTTGTGAATTCACATGTAAGTGATTTACATAGTTAAAAGAGTCTGATTTAGTTAATATTTCCTACAACATGTTGAGTTATTTTATTTACGCTGTTGTAACAACATTAACTACGTTTTAATGAATCGCCATTAAGTGATATCGCTTAATTTTGTAAACATCGTTACACAAATGCATTTCATTAGTGTAAAAGCCGTGTTAAAAAGGCATAAATCCGTATTAGAACTCGCATATCATCTTTAAAGCGGCGTTAACTCACAAAAATCGTTACTCCACGCCATCTCCCTAAAAGCTGCGTGCAATGCACACTCATAAATTACAAGCGACGACACTAAAATAGCGTAACACCCGACGCCATGGGAACGCGCGACCCCACCACGCTAAATGCCTACAAATCTGTCATATCGACTCGAATCCGAATCAAAAAGACATCGCTATAGCCGATCCGCCTCCGATTAGAAACGCCAGTTCGATAAACAATTTATGGGGGCAAATTTCTCAAATGATAAATGCAGCAGTCACGCGATACAACTACGCAAAGAAGGAAGGAACAAAAGACGCCGTGCCAGCCAGGACGCGGAAGCGACGAGGATTTTTCACTGCTATCCCCAACAATAGAGTCAA
This sequence comes from Pyrausta aurata, assembly GCA_963584085.1. Taxonomy (NCBI): domain Eukaryota; kingdom Metazoa; phylum Arthropoda; class Insecta; order Lepidoptera; family Crambidae; genus Pyrausta; species Pyrausta aurata. The sequence goes on along the minus strand of OY757255.1, from coordinate 5,075,104 downwards.
CTTCAATACTCACCTGGCCCCTTTTGTTTAATTAATTATCTGACGGATGGAATAATTAAGCTCGTGTTCCAGACCGTGATTAAACTGGTACATTCTAAACGTTTAATATCAGGTGCACATTGTTTGGTTGTTATTATCTACGCTCATAGAAATTTATTGCTCGAATTTCACAGCTCCCTTGGTGTTTGAAATTAATACAATCAATTCAAGTTCAAGAACGGTGTAATCTTTATGGAATTTGGGGTGTAACGCTGGTTTGCGGCGTGTATTTGATTACTGTGTAAGTGAATTGAATAGCAACGAGTACGAAGCGGTAATCGGTCACTCTTGACAGTGGTCTCTGCAGAGTAGAAGCCAATAGGCGGATCGTATGGTTTCATGGCACCGACATCATCAATCAGAGACCAGTCTGATACTGTATTGGCAACAGTACAACATTTAATTGGTGATGGATCGGGGGATTTCACGGCCGAATCATATTTCGCGTGAGGAATTTTTTCATCGGCTTCGCTCGTGCATATTCGATATGGATTTATGATTTTCATCTCTGCTAACCCTCTTTCGCTCGGAAGCGATACGTAACGCGCAAGATATGAAGGGCGGTAATGGGGGAAAATTGTACTTTATTCGATTTTGATAGACTTGATGGCGGATTTAGACCCGCTGTCACTCGCGAGTATTATCCCCGTCCTTTTCACGCGACCTGCTAACGACTGGATATAAATAGATTTTTAACTACAAGTTTTATGTGTTTTAGTATCAATATTAGTTTTCTTTATAATAACTTATTCAATAAAATTCACTTCAAAAATATTAATAAAAATATCACATCATAAAGAAGAACAAGTAGCTAAATAGAAAATGAAAAACAAAAACAGTATTTTAATCGACTTAAGACGTAACGTTGCGTTAGCATGCCATTCACGATTATCGTAAAACCGTTGAAATATTGTCATGGTGGTAATGAAAAGTTCAAAATTTTTAGTTGCCCACGCCGTAAAAATACACATAAAACAGTAGTAACATCCCCCAAGCTGAACTTTTTAATGTGTATTTAATGATAAAAACTTTATTATATTTTTTAGCTGACGTTATCTTAATAAGTGGTAAGTAGTACGCGCCAGGGACTACTGAAGAAGCTTTCCGATATTTGTTTAACACAGATAAGCTTTTATTAAAATCCAAACAAGTAAGTAGCTGTCTGTCAACTCCTTACTTCTGAGGCGAAAGATTAAAAACTCGACGTTTGTTTATTTGGACTGACAACTTAAACTGTGTCATGTTCTTTTGAGATTCGTTTATTTTTGATATTTTCAAAGTTAGTTGTATTATATTTTGTTGTATCATAAATAAGTTCATGGAAAATCATTTCAAAATTAAAAGTTCATGGCTAAAACAACACAATACATATTTAATATAACATGTCAAAATTATGAGTATCAATAAAACATTCTCAATGGAGTCGCAGAATGAGTTCAATTCCCAATTCTATTTAGGGCTCTTAGTATCAGTGATTCAATTTATCGTCTCGTAATCTGTAACCGGCCGCATCCTTTAGTTTTGGGAGCGATCGCCCATATCCCCAATTACCTATTCGATAAGGGGACTTATTTGTGGCACCCGCTCCGCGTTCACTGAATTAAAATTCATTGTTTCTCTTATCCTGGAACCCAAAGATATTCCGAGGTCACAAGATATCTTTGCTTTATCGGTAACAAGAATAGGCTTTTAAAATGGAAGGGGCTGATAGAGAGTGGGGGGTGATAATTACGTGACCTCTCTGAGTGGGATCCTAAAGTCCCATTGATCTATCAATTGGAAAGTTTTAAAGTCCTTAGGTATATCAAGTTTCGTGAATTAATCCGGAAAGTGTTTCTAGAGTTTCAGATGACAGCGATAGATAAGGCACGGATTGATTTTATGACTTTGAACTCTTTAAGTATTACTGTACAGATGAAGTCTTTGAAGTATTTTATTGCTCTATCAGTGAATAAAAATAAGTATTTATAGACAGCGATACGAAATAAATATTTGATGATGCACATAAATTAAGTGTAGCTAAGAAGAAAGTAGCGTAAGGATACAAAGCGAAATGCAAATTTATGAGTCATTATGTACAAGAAATTTGTAAGTATTTTTAATATTTTGAGACACCGTAAAATTAAAATGGCGAAACAATGAACCTAATGAATCATTCAATGCCTTTGAAAATTAGCAACGGTGTAAAAGAAAGCTTTGATGATTCTGCAAGGATGAGTAAACGCTGTGCAGCGTGTGAGTACATTAAAGATTATAAATATTCATGAAAATGTAGCGGATGTAGGTTTTAAACTTTTTAGTTTTCCGTTCATTTTGCAAGCGTAGAGCAACGAACGTGGGTTACTTGTAAGCTCGAAATAAGTATGCCACGGCTATGTATATTAAAATTATGCGCATATTTCTTTATTGTATGTTAACCAACACACTGTATGAGATGGGACGCATCCGTTCAGTAACCGATGACCTCTGACGATCGCTGCGACAGGATCTAAAGCATTAGAACATTCGATCACCTCTTGCATTTCTGGATGCGTTTGAATTTGACATCTATTGTGAAAACAGCAAGAATCACAGATATAGGTGCCACCGTGTTTGTAATCGCAGCTTTAAAATGAATCATGGTTTTGCGTTTGACATGCTCAAATATTTCGTCATAACTAACAGTTTTTAACCCTTCATCCGTTTAACTGTTATAATAACGTTTCAAAGAAAAAAAATATTTAAAGTTACTTTTAGACATCGTATTTTCTGACACACGCTAAGTAACGCAATGCATCAGTGCCGCATATCGAGTAACGTTGTACTGGGAACGAATGTGTCCATTTAAGTCACGATTTGAAACACAATTTCCGGCTTTTTACACTTCGAAATGGATAATTGTAATTCCGGGGAGACTAGATTTGATAAAAGAAAAATATGTGCTTCATCTTTATAATTATCTATCTATCTACTTTTTATCTATATTTTATTTTAAGTTTCAAGACATTCTGGCTTATTTAAATTTTCAAATGTTTTTACTATACATACTTAACTCGTCAAGTATGTGTAAACGAGACACAATAAAAATTCCATTGTTATGCGACTCTCGGCATTCGTTTGATACCTGACTGATTAATTATAAATTTCACTTGTACAAAGCAACTGTGAGTGTGGGTGTGCACCCGGATAGCGTAAAGACACACGGTTTGATTCCTTTTCTGACACATTTGCTTTTCACAATTTCAATTTATGATATTAAGTTCCCATCTATACTATAATATTATAAAGCTGAAGAGTTTGTTTGTTTGTTTGTTTGTTTGTTTGTTTGTTTGAACGCGCTAATCTCCGAAACTACTGGTTCGAATTGAATAATTCTTTTTGTGTTGGATAGTCCAGTTATCGAGGAAGGCTATAGGCTATATAACATCACGCTACGACCAATAGGAGCAAAGATATAGTGGTAAATGTGTAAAAAACGGGAGAAAGAAGTCACGATTCCACGCGGACGAAGTCGCGGGCAAAAGCTAGTTATCTATAAAATAAATCGTTCTGCTTAGCACTGAGACAAAAAGTTCACTATACTTAATATGGGGCTTCAGTAGCAAAGTTAAGCCATAAAATTCAAAACCACCAGTCTGCCCGCCTTAGCTAAAGAGCATTTGCTAATTCATCACTTGAGCTGGCGACGATAAGTGCCGGTAGGCCCGGAACCAGCGTTTTTTCTCCATTTTAGAGACCCGCAAATACAAAGAGTTTTTTTTTACTAAGACTACAATATTTCATTTAGATTTTTAAAATATTAATATTTCAAAAGTTTAATTGTGTTAAAATAAGTCGTGTGTGTTTCAAAACGGAAAATCACACATAACATAGAAGCTTTCATGTAACCGACTTCTAAAAAGATAATTTATAATGTCAAGTGGAAGTGAAGTTTGTTTAGGCATTTTTGTTATAAAGACGATAGTTAAGTTTTTATTTACGCATAGGTATTGCTTTAAGTCAATGCTAATTATTCTACACCTCTACAATAACAAAATAATAAATCAGTTTTCATTGCATTTGAAAGAAAACCAAAGGTAACAGAATCATAAAGTCCAGCCCGACTCGCCCTTAACTGTTTTTCCATCTCTAGACTCTTGAGAGTTTGCGAAATGTCTTCAAAAAAGTCTTTTCCCTTCGAAGTAGGTTTTGACATCCCTTTGCGAGTTTTTTTTTTTACAATAGCCTGCACTTAAAACGCACTTACGCCATCCCTTGTTATAACTTCCGCATTTTTTTTGAACTTACATACATAATTACAAGTAAGTAAGTACTGAAGTTTCTCAATATGCTTACGAATATTGATAAATGTTGCCATTAAAATTTGTATGACATAAATTGCAATATTTAGGTACAATTTTTTTCGATGATCATTTAAGGGTTTTGTTTTGCTATTTACGCTTTGTTTATTTATTATTTACATTACAATAAATAAAATCTTTAAAAGACGATGGGTTATTATTATTACTTTTAAAAATATATTAAAATGTATAATACATAATTGAGTTATTTTATTATTTTACATATTTTTTTTTACAAAATCAAGCATCTGAATTAAGTGTTACGTACTTACAACAATCAATCCATATGTATTCAACAATCAATCTAGTCCAAAAACAGTCACAACACACAAAACTCCACTTTCCAGTCACAGATTACGCGCGCACGTCAATTGTTTGAAATTCGCGCCAACCGTTCGGAACTCAACACACCCGTCCCGCGCAAACGTTCAAACCCTACTGCCGTGAGTCTGGCCGGCCGTCTAGCCGCCATACGCGGGGTTAAATCGCGCGGGGCAGGGGTAACCAACCCCGGGCACCCCGGCCAAAATGTACCCAAACCTCAAACATCAACTAACTCTTCTTTACTTACAAAAATACAAAATCACAAAAGCCGGTTAATTAAGACGGTTCAACTTCTCAAACGGTCTAAAGTCTAAAGGTTGAACTTTTCGTTAACTTTGGCCTTTTAACCATCAGTCTTCCTAATTTTACCTTTTCAGATTGAATCACTAATCTCTACGGTTGCCTTAGGGTCGAAATGGAAATGGTTTCGCTTGTTACAGCGGGTGATAATTTCACGCTGTAACTCTTGTTTTTAAATAATAAATTGTCGTTTTCAGTAACGACGTTTACCTAAAACGAGATTTTATGTGGTTAAATTGATATTTATGGCAAATTACAATGAAGTTTCAATGTGAAATTATATCGAACGATGTATTTATTACAACCTCCAAGATTAAGGTTTTTGTTTTTGGGAAACTTATAGTAGAACATTTATTGCTTAAAATCCTACTACTATTATAAAGGCGAAAGTTTGTAAGTATGGATGTATGGATGTATGGATGTTTGTTACTCTTTCACGTAAAAACTACTGAATGGATTTGAATGTAACTTTACCACAATATAGCTTATACATCAGAATAACATATAGGCTACAATTTTTGAGGTTTCTAATGTGAGGTCGTAAAAAACACATTTTTTGCGCTTACATTGCAAACGCTGACTGAATCCTACAAGATAGATCAAAATAATGTACTACAGTATTGTACAACTTAAAAAGGTCTCCAAAAAAGTCCGTGATGGTATATTAGACGGGACGAACGAGTCCACGCGAACGAAGTCGCGGGCAAAAGCTAGTTATATATAAAATTTACATACCTCCACTGATAGTCCAACTTAGATGTTAATAACTTTTATGATATAAAATTTTCCTGAATTATTTCGCATTTTATTCAGGAGATGGCAATATCTAAAAATAAGTGTCTGCATCCAATGCACGCCGGCCGAGAATAATCCATATTGATCTAGGGCTAAATATAGCTACGTTACCTACAGAAGCACTTTACGGGATTGTGCCACACAGGTAAATAAATCTTAATTGGGATGATATTTAGCTATAAACGGCTATTTACATTTATCGAATTAATTATCATTGGCGTCAAATGTTTGATTTTCGAATGAAAAGCAGTTGAAGTTCACACGGCAGTGATTTAAAAAAAAACATGTCCCAATTTTGTCTGTATTAAGCGTGAATTTAATTGTATTTAAACTGATTTTGCAACGAAAATCGCTCGTAATATTGTCGCGAATGATACAAAATTAGTTTGCAGTCTAGTCCGTAAATTTAATAGCCTACCTACCAAATGATGTAACATATTTTGATGCTTAGGTTATGGTTATGGCTGAGGATAAGGGCTTGCAAAAATACTACTTACTCAAGTAAATGTATTTATTTTATTAGTTTTCAATAAAATCTTAGCGCCAACTGCTCACAAAACTAAAAGATGATGTACTGCCTTTCACTTTGCAGAAAGTGTCACCAAAATTCACGAATACAATCATAACGACGTATGATTTTGATTCTTAAGATAGCGATACGGATAAAGTATATATTTGAATGTTTTACGGCCTGTTTCACAATGTCTTAATAAGTACTAATTAACTTTATCTATCCAATACCTCATACGAAATAACGTTCCATATTTGAGTTATTCATTGGTTATAGTGCTTATTAGACGACTGTGAAACAGGCCATTACAATTATAACGTGTCATGCTGACCCTAAAAACTGAAATTATTCATGGCTGCTTACAAAACCTAATCCGATATTAAGACATCCGTATGGTTAATTTACTCTTCATTTATCTTTGAAACAAAAGATGCGGGTGAAATGACAAATTGATGCTCTCGTGACATGTAATTTTAATACAAACTCAGTTTAAAAGTGGCACTGAATAATTGTATGTGGATGATAAAGCACATGTAAGCTTTCGGACCTATGGCGTAGTGATATTAACCCCTTTTCATGATTCGGGTTTATGAAATTATGACGTTACCAAAGAATTATCAGTTATATTAGTAAATTCTCAGAAAGGCTTATTTACACGCCAAAAAAAACAAACATGTTTCAACTAGGTTTTCAAATAAATGTTTTATTTACATTACACCGGTACATCCATAGTCTATGTTGATAACCTCGTCTAAGGCTCTCCTATTACTTCTAATATAAGTTTAATTTAACTGCAACCTTATGTCGTAACTAATCTGCTTTACATTGCTCACTCTCTTGTTGTTAGCTGTTATTTTTATTAAAATGGTACATTTTAATAAAAATAACAGCCATAAACTTTCGATAAACAGGAACATATAACTTCAAGATCTAATATTAAGAATGGCGTTAATCGTAAAGTTTTCGTGTCGAACCATCGCGGCATCGCAGCGAGTCAGTTAATCCTATCTCGGAGTTAAGCCCACAAAATCTTCTGACTAGATACAGTGAAGTGTTTGCCAGCGGCGCCATGTTAACTGCAAGTGAAGAACGCGTTGTTTGTTTAGGTACAATTTTATGTAGTTGTGGGTACTGGTAATGTCTTTTTAGAATCAATGGATCTGTAGGATTTCAAATTATATTGCATGCACATCTCGGCAAAGCCGAGTAAAGCGATCTAATTTACACAAATAATGTAAAAAGATAGTACCTATCCAATATGTGTTTTTTAACAACATCACTTCGGTAGCAGGTTCTATGATAAACTTTTTAAAAGTGTTAAATCATTAATATATTGATGTAATTTCTGTGATGTTGACATAAACAAACATGTATATTGTGATGATATTTAATCCTTGGGTTTGTTTTAATTTTGGCCTACCTACCTACGCAAGTGACTTTAAAAGATAATCTTAAATCAGCATCAAGTGGTATTCACCTACAAGTTTGAATAGAACTTCAACCTAACATATTTAGCTCTGCAAGTAGCAACTTGAGGTAGTTTAACACGTTCCGGGACAGTGAACGTCTACAGGCGTAAAAACAATTAAACACCTATTGTGTCTGGAGTAGTGTCCCGGAACGTGTTAAGCATATTGAAATAGCTAAACTTATTTCAATGCAATCGGAAAAAAAACATTAGGAAAAATTTGTCACGGAATCGACGTCACAAACGTGAGGTGGTGGCTCAAAACGGCTCGAGTCGAACGAAACCATTGCAGAAACTGAGGTTCTACTCAATTAGATTTTGCTAGCGCTAGCCATCTCTTTCACTATTAACGACGAGCCAGCTTGAGCGACAAGGACAGCTAGATTCGAGATTACAGACAATATGGTACAGAGTGGGAGCTTAAACTTATAAGCCAAGCCGAGCTAAGCGAGCTACTCAAGCCCCAGCTAAAACCAAGCTGTAATTTACCCGTGTTGTTAATTCAGCGCTAAAGCACGTAGTATTTCACACAATTTACACTACTAAGCAACATGAAGGCAGTAACGTCTCGCGTTCAGAAGGATATTGCCAGATTCATGTGAAGATTAACGTCAAGATACATTGTTGCCTGAACTCGACGTCGTCTTAAAACATGGTGTCTAGACTTTGATGGTTCCCACACTCAGTCAAATATTAAGGATTTTCATTTTCATCATCAGATGACATTAATGCTACCAATTGACGTTTTTATAGGGCGGTGAGTTCAAGATACAGCATCCATCGGAATGTCGAAAACAAATACATACACATTTTAATCTATTTTTTAAATTACAAGGAGGTATATCAGAAGGTGTAAATTCAAGATCCACTTGTTTGATTACCATTTTCTATCATTAACAGTGTGTCAGGCATAATGAAGAATGTTGTTCTGTATTTTTTGGCTATGCAGTAGGTATAACTTTAATTCAGCAGCTGCTTTAGGCTTTTCCACGACAGCGACGATGTTCACATTGTACCTGTATCTAATACCATTATGTATTTTTTAATAAATTTTACTCGGATAGTTATTTCATTTCACCCGACATTCAACTTTACACCTGACTATAAATTCAATGTCATCTGTAAAGTTTCAGTTTTCAAAACGCTGTCTTAGCAAGCATAGCCCTTTGCCACCTTCAAAAGTTAATTAAAATTTGCAACACAAAACATCTAGTCAGTTATTTCGGTGGCGGCTTCACTTTTAATTTCTCTGTTTACAAGGCGACCTGGACCCGTTCCAAGGTTTTCTCACGCCTCATTAAGCCTGTGCTAATGCCATGCCCCTGAACCTCAAGAGCTGGCTTTTTGTCCGCCTTTATTTCGGCCTTCGTTAAGCCGAGGGCTATTTGGCTGACAACTAATGTGTATCAGGCAGACAGTGCTCATTATATTTTTAAGTGTCTTACTATTTTGGAGGATAGCGAATTCTGAAAGTGCTGTTACAGGAAAATGCATTATGAGGGAACACACCTTGTTATTTTCAAGAGATCATTGAAAAAGAGGAAATTGTATATTTTTAACAAGTTTTTCGTAGATTTTGCGACATAATGATAAATTGATACGTTATTACAGTTGTCACAAATCCATGTCCATTTACTACGCTCCTCTTTATTAAATATAATAAACCTCTCGCTTGGATAGAGATCCTCAATAAAACAGCTGCCAGCAACAAATACTATTTCTAATGGTCATTTATTGTTCGACACCATAGAATTACAATGGGAAACATCACAGATCACCCGTCTCCTAACACAATAGTTTGGTTCTGTAATAAGCTTTTGGCCCCGATCAGAAACGTAACAATGAACATATTTTACGTTTCCCAAACTCCAGAGATACAGCATAAAAATGTTGTGAGCAAGAAATCAGATAAACTGGATCTCGTGACTCAATTGTCACCGCGTGTTCACTGGTTGGTGTTAAAACGATATCCCATGTTACGCGTGGGTCGATGGCGTTTTATTTTGACAAACGGACGGAATCCTCTTTGTTGTCCTCTACGCAATATATCAAAGTTGACACTCAATTTTGTAACATCACTAAAAAATATCCAATATCTGAATGAAACTTTTCGATTTATATCGACGATACTAGATAATAGTAAAAATCATACAATAGATACGGCCATAGACATATTTTTCAATCTCGCTCCTATACTGATGACGTTGAATATTTTATGGCTACCGAGTTGAGAAATCCCACTTCGAATGAACATTGTCGATTTACATAAAAATGTGTAATCGAAACAATTATACGAATGGGTTCTGGCAATAGAATGAACTGTTGGAGATTTATCATGTCACCAATAGAATTTCAATGCGCACGACCACCCGCCAACTTACTAACGATGTCGTTCTGTAGACAATACTGGTGGCACAATGCAAGAATAACGACCTTCCGAGAGCATGTGCCATTGATACTGTTACTAAACAGCCAAAAACAAAAGACGAATATAAATCACCGGCCGCGCACCACGAACGTCCAAAATCTAAACTGAAATCTATACATCTTTGTATTCTTTTCGCCACTGCAGTTTCGACTCTCTTCCATCGCAGTAAGTTCTTTTGTGACTTCATTGTGGGTGTTGCTGAGATTGTTATGCTAAGCACTAACCACTTTGAAGTAAACAATAGTGGCTAGTACGATGTCAACATTATTACTTTATGGCCACCGTAACATAATCATTGGCCCATTGTTAGTGGGTTGTTCTTAAAACTGCATCACGGGTGTTAAACGGCCATAGTAATTCAATGCGGGCTCGGGTTTGACGAGAATGGACAAAATATTTTTACCGCGACATGAGACGAATTGATTGTCCAGGATTCAAAGGACAGTTTTTGCAACATTAGGTGGACAGCAGTCCCTTGTCATTGCACTCATAAATCGTGTAACACCAGGTAGGCGCTTCTATTCAAGTGTTGCACATTATGTCAAATTATATAATTATGTATGTATTCTTAGAAAATCAAGTTAGGTTAGAGCACCATGGCTTTAAAGAACTATAGTCACTACTTCTCTATGTAGGATTTAAGTAATTTTAATCTCTTCTACATTTTTTAACTTGACTTCATGAACTACGCTTGCAGTCTCTACTCAACTAACCTTTTTAAAGCACTCAAATACATCGTTTAATCTAGTTTCCACATTAACAAGGCATCGTTAAAGCATGAGCGTAACGCTCCACATGGTCTTACGATACCTCGTAAACCTGACCACAGCAGGTTAATTACTAGCATCTATCTCCCTCTAACGTTCAACGTCAGAAAGAGGGGTTGAATGCACCCCCTTCTGGACAATTTACGTGACGATCCTCTTGCTGTTAATCTAATTGGCGCTTTCACGTTTAGTTGGTTGCCTTGACCTTCGTAAATGCATTTCGCATGTTCCCAGTTGTCGCTTCCTGTTGGAGTTTAGACAATCGTCGTCATTAAGTGATGCTGAAGTTTGGAGCACACCACGTCTTAGTAGTTTAGGAAACTTAGGACTTGAAGCCACCTGATTGTAGGATTTGTTGCTCGGCGAACTGACAAGTTGACTAATGGTTTAAGATACTGTTTGCAAAATAGGTAGTGTTTCACATAAATTAAACAGAATCATAATACTTCACCTTGATATAGCAACACTACTGACTGACTCATTATTAAAAATCAAAATTATATTTCAAGATTCGGCAATTTTGACAATAAAGAAAATATTTCAATGAAATGAAAGAAACTATACCTCGACAAAATCGAGATATGTACCAACATTCTATATGAAATAGTATTACAGTTCTTAATACTACAATAGTGAATACAATGCGAGCCCGTAAAACGTGCAATCATAAACAACAACTTAATTACTAAAAAGAAAATGCACTCGCAAGAAAAATATTAGTATCATTAAACATAAAGATGTCTGCTCCCCAACAGGCCAATCTTCCTGCCAAAACTATTATACAGAGCGCCTACTCCTTGCGACGTTGACCGTGTTTTTCATCTCTATCCCACACGCTCGCACCTACTGCTATTCAGTAAGAGAGACTGGGACAGCTAAATTCCTAAATACGTCATGTCTTACAGAATAGGAAATTAAACCCAGGACTATCTGAACACTGTTGTTACTCATCGCATGCGCCTTGGATTAACACATCGCCCGATCCTTGCACCCTAGAGTTCCACACGTACAATAAATTACTTACAAAGTTTTCCCAATAAGGTAAAGAAGATAATGGGGGCTCGTCAAATTGAACGATTTTCGTGTTATTATCCTGTTTGGGCTGCGTTTTATGTTTTTGAAACGTCTAGCTGGTCCAACGTGTTTGAATGAAACATTTTCAATTAAGTAAAAAAACAGGATTATAAAAATAAAATAAAACTATTGTAAATAAATAATTGAGATTGGTGTTCAATTCGTTTTAGCTCTTTGACGGGTACATGTATACATAACAGTTTCAGCACTGGATATTTTTGCTAGAAAAACGTTTTATTGAACAAACTTTTTAATTTATAAAACGAAATAGGCTAGTTGACTAAATTTCAAAAACTAGATAATACCTTACCGTAGTAAATATATTAATCAAATAACTTGATATTTGGTTCTGAAGTTTACGCGAATACTCATTACAATAAAACAACAATTTTACGGATTGATTTCGCGAACGTTTATTTTTATTTTATGCCTGACGTTTCGAATGCTTTACAGCATCCGTGGTCACAGGCAGACTAAGGTGTTATTTGTCATTACATAGTTATGAAAAATTAAATTAAACTACCGTCACTCATTAATATTAATTGATGTTCCTATCCACGCAGAAAGAGCTTACAGTGTCTTGAGATCTTGCAGTATGAGATGTTGGTTGTGTCTTCAAAAGAATAGGATCCCATGCCGGTGGAACTTTCCAACCATCTTCTCTATTAAAATTAGGGTATTTTCTTATTTCTATGGCCTCACGTAGCATGCGAGGAACAAAACGCCGTTCTTTCGCGAGTACCTTAGGTTGGTCAAAACGTATGAAGTGGTTAGGTTTATCCAAGGCATGTTCACATACTGCAGATTTCGTTGACCGTCTATGTTTCATGTCAGCTATATGTTCTTTAATCCGCACGCCTATACTACGCTTTGTTTGACCGATGTAGGAGAGGCCACAGTCACATTCCAGTTTGTACACCCCTGCATCTTGAAGAGGTATGTGACACTTGACCGGTGGTAAAAATTGGTTAATCTTCCTTTGCGGCTTGAAGTAGGTTTTGATAGAAGCTCGCTTTAAGATGTTCCCAATTTTGTCAGTGACACCCTTCATATATGGTAGTACGGCAGGTTGGCGTTCAACTGTCATGGGCTTGGCACGGGGTCTGCAACGACGTGGTACTGGAAGCTGGTTGTCCCGGAGTACCTTCCTTACATGCTGAAGCTCAGCAGCCAGGTGTCGGTCGTCACAGATGCCCCTCGCTCTCTGAAACAAAGTTTTGCCCACGGTAGCTAACTGTGATGGATGATGGTGAGAAGCACCATTGAGATATTTATCAGTATGGGTCGCTTTTCTAAAGACTGTATGGCTAAGCGTATGATCTGGATTCCTAGTAAGTAAAATATCTAAGAAAGCTAGTTTATTGTCTGCTTCAATTTCCACAGTAAATTGTATTTTTGGATGAATTGAGTTAAGATGATTAAGAAAAGCAGAAACACTATTGGTGGGTAAAATTGTAAAAGTGTCATCTACGTACCGTTTATAAAACCTCGGTGTTACAGGTGATGTGCTCAGGGCTCTGGCTTCAAAATCTTCCATGAAGATATCAGCAACAACAGGTGATACTGGAGAGCCCATTGCAACACCATCAACTTGAACGTAGAAGTTGTTGTCCCACAGTAAATAGCCAGATGTAAGGCAATGCTCCAATAGTTCTGCATATTCAATCGGCATGTCCAATTCAACTAACTTTCTTTTGGTGATTTCAATGCAGTCCTGTACAGGTAAACTTGTAAATAGGGACTGTACATCAAAACTAACCATTGTCTCATCATCTTTCAATTGTAGGTGTTTTATGTCACTGATGAACTGGTAGGAATCCTTCACATGCGCCATTGTTCCTCCACGAAGCTTAGATAGTGTTTTAGCTACATGTTGAGCCAATCTGTATGTTGGAGTATCTATTTGACTTACAATAGGCCGCAGAGGAATATCAGTCTTATGAATTTTAGGCAACCCATACAAATAAATATAAACGTTCGCGAAATCAATCCGTAAAATTGTTTTTATTGTAACTTGATATTTTTTAAAATATTCAACATTTACATGATTTATTTATGATATTAAAAATTTAATTTGAATGGATCTCAAACACGCTCGAACTGTCATGGCGTACTAAATGACGTAACGGGCGGAAGTTTGAAGTCTTTTTGACAGCAAAATACTATGAAGAGTTGTCAATGACAGCAAAAAAGCGCGCCATCGCGAAAGGCATGACGTCACTTCCTCTGATAGGCGTTTGCGGTCACATGACTAAATGTGCGTTTTAGACAAACTAAATTATGTAAAATATTCATAATCCTAATATTAAATTCATAAATTATCTCGTTTTATCTTCAAACCATACCTCGTGTGTTCATAAGTTTTGAGACAAACTTGGTAGTTAAAAAAATTAATTAAATATTACTGGCTGCTATTTAATTCTTTTTCCAATTTTGAATTTGGAATGTTTACTTTTAATATCTTTGACTTTCAAATTTATTTCTGTCAATTTTATCGTGATTGAGGGGACTAAAGAATTGCGTGCGACCGTGATATCGCTATTTAAGGCGGGAAAAAAACCAATGGAGATTTTCCGTGAGGTGAAAACTTTTGGCGTTACACGTAACTTCGTGTATTACACTATCAAACGATACAATGAGACAAGTTCCTTGCAAGAACTCCAAAGGAGTGGTCGGCCACGCTCTGTAAGGACGCCTGCGAACATCAAAATCATCCGAGAGCGACTTCGCCGAAATCCATGTCGCACTCAGAAAAAATTGCTCTGCAGACTAAAATTTCGCGCGTTTCAGTCAACAGAATACTGAAATATGATCTTTAGGTAAAGGCGTATAGCCGTAGAAAAGTTCACTTTTTAAACGATCGGCTTCGTAAATTGCGACGCGAACGTTGTCCATTACTGCTTAGGAGACACGATGCGAGGAAGATACTGTTCACCGATGAGAATTTTTTTTAATGTCGAAGAAAAGTTCAACCGACAAAACAATAAAGTCTATGCCAAAAGTAGCAAGGATGTCCCAGCTTCAGCACGGAATGTCTCGCGTACTCATCATCCGGCAAGTGTGATGGTATGGTGGGGAGTTTCGTATGAAGGTGTCACTCCGCTCCATTTCTGTCAACAAGGCGTCAAGGTGAAAGCCAAGAATTATCAAAATGACATCTTAGAGCCTGTTGTGAAACCCCTATCTCATACTTTATTTTACAACAAATTTTGGGTTTTCCAGCAAGACTCAGCACCATCCCATAAAACAAAAACCACCCAAGCTTGGTTGAGAGAAAATGTGCCGGCTTCATCGCGGCGAAAGAATGGCCCTCCTCCAGCCCCGACCTCAACCCGCTGGATTATTCTCTATGGACTGAGTTAGAGCTCAGGGCCTGCCAGAAGTCCCACCCAAACTTGGAGTCACTGAAGCGAGCTCTTGTTCGAGAAGCAAAGCGAATCCCGCTAGAAAAGATTCGTGCCGCCATTGATGATTGGCCAAATCGTCTAAGGGCCTGTATTAAAAACAAGGGTGGACATTTTGAATAAAAGATATATTTTATTGTTGATTATTATCTACTTAGTGTTCACTGTAAATTTTAGAAATATAAGTTAATTATTTAAAAAGTTATGCCTCTTTTTTTCGTCTCAAAACTTATGAACACACGAGGTAATTAATCACTAGAAACTACAATCATTGTGATTTCTTCTTAGTGGAAACTAGCCCATTCGGCAATAAAACTTCAGCACAACTTTCAGTTCCATTTTCATTTGAAAGCGACGAGATGTTTCGCCACAATTACACCGTTAGATAATCTGAGTATCGCGCCGTCATCCATCACATCTCATGCGTATTGCGTGATCTCGCACCCTGTCTAATCTCAGAGCGAGCCCTTCTGACGACGACGTGAGCCCTGAAAGCGAATGTTGCCGACGTAAGCAGGGTGCAGTGGATAACAGACCTAACGATTAGTGCTTTACGAAGTTACGACCGTCCGATTCCGATCGCGATCGTTTGAATGATTATCGTGGTTTTGGAAGAACTAAAATCGTTAAATGCACTTAGGGTATTGTTTTTACGTTTTCTCATCACGGTCACCGTTCAGACTTTGATACTAGTTGACAATAGTTTAATTAGTCTATATTTTTAGTACATTTTAAAGTATCAGTTTTACAGTATTAGCTTATAGATAAAACGGTAGTAAGTACTCATTGCAAATAAATAGATACAAAAAAACCTGATGAGTAGTATTTAGGCAAGTCACCTATTTATATCTGAAGATACAGTACTCTATTTCATAAAAGAACTCGAACTTTCATTTTCTACATATCGTAAGATGTAAAGGAACCTTTTTCGAAAATTTAGGTATAGCGTGCAAAGGGCTGAACAGACACACGCGATGGCTTCTCACGGGTGGCGAAATGGAGAAAATCGAGCTTGTAATTTACTACCACGCTTCAATAATGTAAGAATTGAGCTCGATTTATTTGTTTTGGAAATGCGTTTTTCGTAAATAGACGTTTAATATTTACAGTTGATGTTTAAATTGTATTTGCAACGCAATAAAATACATGGATGGTTGTTATCGGCGTTCCAAATATCACATAACTGTTGAAGTGTTTTAAGTTTTAGGTGAAACGTCTAAAATGCGTCAAAATTATATTGTATTGTTTTAAAATTAAAATTTTCCCTATGTTTCTGGTCTGTCTGAAATATAAATAATATGAGGCTTCATAGAAACGAAGTAAAAATAGAACATCTTATATACATATAATAAGACTGTAAAAGATCGATTTCTGTACATTGAAGATTTTTATGAAAAATTGTTACAGGGGGTCTTAATTACCGTAATAGAAGCCAAAACAACAATTTTTAAAATTTTTGTCTGTCTGTCTGTCTGTCTGTCTGTCTGTCTGTCTGTCTGTCTGTTTGTCCGGGCTAATCTCAGAATCTACTAGACCGATTTTGATGGGGCTTTTTTTAATTGACTCAGCATCACTTGGAGAGTAAACTAGGATAGAAATAATCACGCCAATAGACTTAGGGGGTAGGCAGAAAATATATATATATATTAAAGAAAAAGTCGTGTTTGTTACAACACTTATAACTTGAGAACGGCTGAACCGATTTGGCTGAAAGTTGGTGGGGTGGTAGCTTAGAATCAGGAAAAGCATATAGGATACTTTTTGTCCCGCTAGACGGGGCCGGGGCTGGGGTAGCACGGGACCGGGACGAAACGGTGGGGAGGTAGCTTAGTACCAGGAGAAGGACATAAGATACTGCATATAGGATACTTTTTGTCCCGCTAGACGGGGCCGGGGCTGGGGTAGCACGGGACCGGGACGAAACGGTGGGGAGGTAGCTTAGTACCAGGAGAAGGACATAGGATACTTTTTATCCCGTTCGATGGGGCCGGGGCTAAGGCGGGACGGGGCCGAGGCGAAACAATTTAAAATAAATGTGGGTGGAAATGAATCTGTAAAGTGTTTTAATTCAATGTGTAGTGTTTCCTCCATATTGGTTTGTATACATTAAATGAATATTTGGTACTTTATGGTACTTGCCAAAGTATAACAAAACAGTGCCATGAAAAAATTTATATTTAGATCCATTTTTTCCACACAACAAAGTAAAATGTTAGTAAAGTAGTAGTTTTTTTTGTGGCAAAGTAGTAGTTAAAAGTAAAGTAACCATATTATCCTATCAAACAAAGGAATTCCTAATCGAAATACAAATTGTGAACGTCCAAATAATCGGTATGGTCATAATAATTGATCACCTTTGATGTACCTACTACTTGCTTCTTATTGTTGTAATATGGCCAATTTTAATGATAAGTGAGTACTAAAATGTACTATATAAATACTTTATATCTTGCGTACTTATAAGTACTTATACTTAAGTATCTTATTTGTAAAATCATAAGCCTATAAATTAAAAATTCGATCCAAAGTCACTATTCCACGCGGACGAAGTCGCGGGCACAGCTAGTTTTAAATAAGGTATCGTACCGCGGTAATAAATTACCCGAAAAATAATGTTATTCAACGTCTGACCAATTTACTAAAAGACTCGCTTTCATCATAGTGTCCGCGTCGTTATGGTTTCCTTATAGGTTAATAATACTTATTTTACGGACTGAAACGTTTTCGTAGCCATTAAATGAACTGTGATTGAAAAGAAATAGAGTTCAGTTTGGTTCGATACGGTTGTTTAGTCAAAGTATCGTTTCAAGTTGAGTACGTCCATTTCTTTTGCCGCCCATAATAATGTTCGGCGATTTATCAAATTGCAATTCCGTAATAGATACCCGCTTGATGTGACAGAAGATAAAATGTATAAATTGTTCAGATTATTCAGCCCAAATTGAAACTCCAACGAGGACAATTGTTTGCTTCCCATGTGGGATATAAATTATCGCAAAATGAATGTTTTTGCAACGATTGTTTGTAACGCAATTATTGGTTTGTAATTTGTATCTTTGTGAGTTTTCGAAACAGTTTACATAATTCATTCAGTTTTCGGAATGAAGATTTAAATAGTTGCTTTTACTATTTATGTTATGTTAAGGACTATACTATCATTCTAAGACTCTTCTTCTCTTCTCATTTATGAGAAAATGCTCAAAAAGGCGTTGTACTTGGAAAAGATGTTGTGAGCTTTGCTCAAAGTATTTTTTTATTCGATCCTTTGAATACACAATCAAAAATTATCACATAATGCTTTAGTCACGTAAGCTTGTGGTTCTTTTCTTAATGAATTAATTAAATATTATTTTCCGAGCCTAAAATAACTAAATCTTGCAAAAAAAAATACTTATATTTTTTGGCAAGATTTAGTTATTTTAGGCTCATGGCTTGCACGTTAGTATTTAGTAACTATGTAGATACGTTTTAGGAAAATGAGGTCCCACGTAAGATTGTATTGGACGAGAGCAAATACTTGGCGTAGGCCATCAAAACTTGTCGTGTAGGCTTTGTTACACGCGCCTTTGTAACGCCTCCTGCTATCTGTTTTATCGTTACTGCTTTGTATTTTTGACCAGCATAAATCTTCTCCTCTTTTCCTTCGCATCACCTTTAAATCAAGGCCTTAGAGCTCAATTTTATTCGACACTATTTTTATTATCAGTTCCGTTAGTGTTGGAACTATGGTGTAGTAACAACGATATCACAGATGACAATGGAATTAAACGACTTTATTCCTGACATAAACTTTTTATATTTGAAATGTCGGAACAAACGTTGGTGTAATTTATGTTCCTTTTTTGAAATTCCGTGTTCGGTGTTGATACAAGTGGTTTAGATGAGGGCAAGGAAAATACAAAGAGCGGGATGTTGAGAAAACATTGTCGGGATGACCTGTTATTGTTTGGTCTTACAAAAATAACAAGCCGCTTACCTACCATGGGGATATTGAAACTGTCTTCTATTTGATTAGGTTCGTTGCGTATGACATTCTCAGAAATGAAGGTTCGGCGGAGTAGAGATACGTACTTGTAATTGATCAAATATTAAAAAGGTTTCGTTTTCTCTTGCCTGAAGAGACTATATGCTATTTTTTTATAAAAGAGGTTTTTAGTAAAATTATAAGCAAACATTGGTGAAAGAACATGACAAACTTTGTACAATTAGTGCCTTTACACACGAGCGGAAATTAATGGCGTAACGTGTGTTAGATCTCTTAAGGTGGATTTAGACCAAACGACCAAAGAACTAGAGCTAGAACACGAACATTCTTTCTTTTTCTTTTGTTCTAAACGGAAGCTCGATTTCAGCGTTTTACACCAAAATATTGAGCGAGCGTTCTTAGAATATTTTATAGAACGCAATAGAACAACGAACGAATGCTCTGAGTAGAAGAATTTAATAAAGTGGAGATAGAATGAGCATTCGCTCGTCTGGTTTAAATGGGCCTTTAGCCGAAATCTGCTCTGCATTGCTGCCGTGTATTTAGAATGATCAATACGTTCTTATACTTTGGTAAATTATTAGATTTTGCAGAGTCGTTATTCTTATAATTTATCGTTGGAATAAAATTATATTGAAGTTGAAATGAGAAACCAAAAATTGCGCGATGGGTGGGATTCAAACCTGCAACCTTTGGCAATCCGTCTTAAATCATCAGTTATTATTTCATGTTATAAGAATACAAAACACAGCTGTGAGTATCAAAAAATTATACTCTCAACCTTTGAGTATGATGATTTGTTAAGCACGTGTGCAAAATTTCATAGGTATGTATGTTTTTATGTCTGTATGTTTCTACACGGATTTCTCAAAAACGGTAAGCCATATTAAAATTATATTTTTTTAGTTCAGGTATATTCTCACTTAGGTATAGTGCAAGTTTATCAAAACCAGTTAGGTATTTTTCGAGTTGTGAGTGATAAAAAAATCTAAAGACCAAGAAGTAAATAAAAAATATATCTCCATCAAAATCATAACTCATCATTCATTGGTCTTCTATTTAGGAGAAACTAATTCATTTGGAGTCGGTGTATGATGTCCAACTAACGTAAAACAACAGTCTACGCACATCATAACCCGACTACAAATGAATTATTTTGACCTTTTTTAAGTAAGTCTTGAGACTGTTTGATTTATTAAATTATTATAATTCACTTTCAATAAAAAAGAAAATTGACCGGATCTATGCCGAATTTTCACCTTGAAAAACCTCACTCATACCACGTAAAGTAAACATACATTTATAAACATTACCTTGATAAATATATAATTATATTTTTAATTTCATTTCCATGCGTATATCTATTTTTATGCTTGATTTATTATGAGTTCAAAAAATTTACTTCTGTATTAATTTTACATCTAAATAACAAAAACAAATTCCAACAAGACGTTCCAATTAGCATAAAAACGTATGACCTACCTCACAAATCCATGTCAACAAACAAGTCCAAGCACAATCAGTTAGTGGCACTACACTCGCAAACACCGGTACATGAAACCTTACGAAACGCGTCGAACTCGATAGGGCGGCGCCCAAAACGACAGTCCTTCAGATCGGCTAGGACTACACTGAGGGGGGCTCTCGCAAAGGCTACATACAGACGCGCGCATCCCTCATAACTTCTACAACCTGATTTGATACCTAAAATTTATATATTAAGGTACAATTTCCAATAATCAGACCAGTTTTCAGGGGAAACCTAAGCACGCCATATACATGTAAACCTTCATATGTAACGGATGCAATATCGAAACCAGGTAAGAAATGTTCCACATCGCTCCAGCTAAGGAGGGTATAATGACACGCAATAAAACTTAGGCCAGCTGTTTTCAGCCACTTGAGGAAATGGAAATGGCCCGATATGAATATGTTCGTAGCTTATTTATTACATAGATTAGGAAGAGGAAATCTTATGGTTGTTATGGAAGTGCGTTGTGGTGATCATCAGGTATTATCGTTTTTAGGTGATGGTAGTGGGTCAATTTATTAAATGTTGATTTATAGCCAAGAGCGCAATGTACAGATACCATTCGTATATCAGAATCTTTAGAGGTTTACGTCCTGTTTCACAATGTCCCACAAAGTTCCCATTGGCGTTATCTGTCCACTACTTCATACGAACTGAATGACATTCTATATTTGAATTATTCGTTGGTAAATGCTTATTTGTAGATGGCAAAATAGAGCCTTACAGTTTGATTTGAAAATTAGTAACATTTTTATTCTTATTTAATCACACATTATACTTTTTTTAGCATTTTATTTAAGTCCAAACATGTGGTAAGCTTTACAGGACACACTATTTTTATTGGTAAGATACATAAGCTAATTACTACTAACAAGTGATTCCCATTCATTGATTTGAAATTAGATACAAAATAGGGAGCCACAATTAAATACCCACTCATCAGCTACACAAAAGTGGTAATTAAACGGAGCGTATCATTAATTATCGCTAAACGATACACACAATCACACGATTCCATTGTTACGGAGACACTGACTTATTTGCTCTTGTCCAATCAATTATGGAGAACAAAAAGGGAAGGTGATGAACCATCTCAAAGGAGACTAGTGATGTGTATTGAACTGTTGATGGTTTGAGTCAAGTAGGTAACTATTTAGTGAAACTGAAACCCTGTTTTGTAATAACTGAGGAGTGAAAAGGATAATGTCTGGAAGACCTTTTTATTTATTTATTTATTTTATTCTTTATTGCACAGACAAAAGAAAGTACAAAGGTGGACTTAATGCTAAAAGCATTATCTGCCAGTCAACCATTGGGTAAGGAAGAAACGATTTAATAATGTAAAAATTATCATTTTTTCTTGTGAAATCATTACTTTTTGTATAAGTATTTATGACAGCTAGCGGGCATAAGAGTGGATGCAAAAAAATGATTTTGATATTTTCTATTGTTAGCTTGTTGGGAGCAATAATGGTATTCAAAAGTTGCCTTATTTCATTAAATTTGTTGCACTTCTACCCTTAAACATTTACCAGCTCGAGATAGATGCATTAATTGTGTCACATATCGGCAAAACAATATATATTCAGAGAAAAGAAAAATTACACACAATAAAAACCTCAGTTTTCCTGAAATTAACGATGTATGAGTTGACAGCGTCTAAGCTTATCTTCCCGTTTTAATGGGCGGGGAAGAAAGCCTTTTTGCCCCTTTTTATTTGGGAACATTAACTGTTGTGGTTTTTTATACATCTTTTTCTAGAATCCATATTGTGTGTCTTTGTGGTATTGTATTTTGACTTTGATAATAGGCTTAATTTTTTGTGATTCAATGGGCCTTATTCTAATATGCACCGTCTAAAACTAAAACTATAGTAAATGTATCTTTCTCTACCTTATAAATAAAAAGATACAAACTTCAACGATTTAGAAATGTTAAACTAAACAGCTACCAGTTGCGTGAAAAAATACCCTAATTGGAGCAAAATCTGGGCTAATATTAGCAACCAGTAGTTATATCTCACAACATTGATGATGTCACGCAGCCTACGCGTTAAAAAGCACTTGCAAAATTCAACAGGCCTGTTAATGTGACGGTGGCCGAGTGGTATAGGCATACGCCCAGATTGCGTAAGACACGGGGTTCAATTCCTCGTCTGTCACAGGTTCACAGTTGTCTTTTTACAAGTGCAATTTATATTATTAAGTTTGTATGGTGACAAAACACTATAAAAACAAAAATAAACTATAAATTGGCTTTCATCATCTTAACTGATTGTTAAAATATTTGTAAAAATATTTTCCTTCGGATATTGTGAGAGCAATCTCACAACATTGATGATGTCACGCAGCCTACACGTTAAAAAGCACTTGCAAAATTCAACAGGCCTGTTAATGTGACGGTGGCCGAGTGGTATAGGCATACGCCCGGATTGCGTAAGACACGGGGTTCAATTCCTCGTCTGTCACAGGTTCACAGTTGTCTTTTTACAAGTGCAATTTATATTATTAAGTTTGTATGGTGACAAAACACTATAAAAACAAAAATAAACTATTCTGAAATTGATATTTTCGTCTAAAAGAAATTCATTGCACTTCAAAAAGAGAAAAATAAATTCGGCCCCTTGTTGAGAATCTCGAAACCGAATAAATTGAATTCAACTGTCCTCAATGCTAATACCGAGCCAATGACACGAACAATTCTTTCAGGGCATTTCTGTTCCGAACGCACTTTCCTAACATCATTTACGCCAGAGTACTTTGACCTATCACTTCTAACGTTACCTTCTCTACATGCAAACTCATTTGTTGACACAGGAGAGGTAGGGGAGGTCTTGTTATCCTGGTTGTAGTGAAAGAGAGATACGTGTTTCACACTGGCTATTAATCATTGTCCCCTAAAAGCCTCTCAGCCGCACAAAAAATTAACACCATACGATTCTATGGGCGACAGAGCATCGGGCGCTCCGAAATTTTATTCGAGTATTTCATTTTTATATTCTAGTCTGTCTGACTGGTTTTTAGCTGGACTGTGTTATTTTTTTTACTATGCATTCATTATTTAAAAGCCAGTGTCGTTTACCTAAAAGCATTCATCTAAAATTCTTAAAAAAGTTTTCAAAAAAAATTATCATAGAAATACAAAGAGTGGCCAGATTATAATTTTTCCAAAGTATTACCTATTTTACCTAAACGGAAATCATGAGTGAAGCTTTATGATTCGATGTTATAATTTATTTAAAGTGGTTTCATGCGTATTACGAACAGGCCATTTGAAGATTGAAAAAATATTGATTTTAAAGTTACAATGTCCCTAAAGGATGGAAACGATTTAAAACTAATAATACTCGTATTTGAGCATAACCACGAAAAGCTAATGAAAAAAGAAGGGAAACCTCTGCCTGAGATTTATTGAGTCCAAAAAACATAGTTAAAATAGATAGTTCGTACGATCAAAAATACATTTTGTACTGGAATTTAATTTCTCGCATGGAATATCTGTTTTTGTAACGAGAATTTAAACCTCCCAGACTGTAATTTTATTGCTTAAACTATGTCATAATATCTTGCTAGAATGGATGTTATGAAAAATGTTTAGTAACGTACTATTTGCATTTTTGTCCTGTTAGAATTTAATAAGTAAAGATTTGATTTTATGCCCGACTGTAGTGTAGCAAAAAGGAGGCTGGGTTTGGTTAGGTTAGGTATATTATAAGAAAGATTAGAAGACAGTGATTATGAGGTTTATTATAACTTACTTACCTAAACAATCTAAATAAATAATCGCAACCAATGCAATTTTTTTCGAGTTAAACATAAAGTTTTCGTTTTTTACAGCAGTGAAATGGTGCACTGAAACATAGACATTGTTTTTTTGTTTAAAGAAGATTATTTGAATTGATTGACGCTGAAACAAAGTACCTGTAAAATAGAACATCTTAAATGGGTATTAAGTTCTGGTTAAAAACAAATTTTAATTAAATCACGTCACGTACACTCACCTTAACGGAGTTTCAATAGTAAACACTTTTCGAGGACTGTCTGTTAATTACAAAGTTGCCTTTAAAACTTCTGATTACAGGCGGATTAATTAATTAATAAGGTGGGCACTTAAAAGAGGAAGGCTTAACAGCGAAGTTTCTGTAGCGCCCATCACAGAGCCCTTAATGCCGCCGTCCGCGGGCTATGCAAAATAGTTAAGTTCGAAACGCTATATTGGTTGGTTCCGTATTTAAGTTTAACCTACAATAGTAATAAATTTTTGACACTTAAATTCGTTTTTAAACAATTTAAGGCATTAGCAGTAATAATGAATAAATTAATAAAAACCATAAATGTCCTTTCGAGCCATCCCTATGCTATTAAAATAATTTAACTGTAACCCAGCAAAAAAGAGTGATAATTTGTAGGAAAGTACGTAGGTGAAGGGGATAATTGTTAAATCTATGGGCAAATAATATAAATTTTATTATATTTATCAAGGAACAGAACAGATTAGCATTAAAATTACGCTATTCCAAAATATGTGTCCACAACTTGGTTAGTTATATCTCTTCTACTGCTTTGCCTTTCTCCTTTTCATTTGGGGTTGGCCCTTCTCGATTAAAGGCGCCAAGACAGTCGTTCTTGGGTTTTCCGTTCCTCCGCCTGATGTCTTTGGAAACGGTTGTCCACCACCATCACGTGGCCTGTGGTCATCCTTTGCCTCTACTTATTATTATTTATGATTATTCATTTAGGTTAGGCTATACATATCTTATTAGATTCTTATTATCTATTATTATTATATATTATTATGATTAGACTTATCTGATTACTTACTTACTTACTTACTGGGGTGACTCAGTGACCCAAAGTGAGTCTTCGCCTCCGACACCAGATCACGCCATGCCTCTCGGTCTTGCGATAGTTCTTGCCAGTCGCTATGGCCGAGGTTGAGCAGGTTATCTGATTAGTCTTCTTAATTGGTTCTATTTATTAAATATACCTAAATTGCCAAAATAATTAATTATTGTACACTAGCGGCCCGCCCGCGACTTCGTACGCGCGTTTTAGTTTAACTCCGTTCCCATAGATCGTAGCGAAAATATATAAGCCTTTAGGCATTAAACTATGGCCTTCCCTGATAAATTATCTATCTATCATATCTTATAACCTTACCAATAGTTCCTGTGAGTAGCGCGTTCAAACAAACAAACAAAAACATCCAGTTTTAAAATATATACATAAAAAGAAATGCGTACAGACAATAAATGTTATACTTTATGTACCCACAACATGTAGCCCGGTATAATGGTCAAACTTACACAGGGATATTATTATTTTTATTTTACAACGAAATGGAAATACTTCTTACGCCCTATCGTCAATCGTATATTTATTTCAGGTACTACAATAACAGGCTACTCTCTGCGCTTACACAGCATCATGTCACATACAGGCTGTGAGAGAAGCAAATTCTCTCAAGTCTTCTCTCGCTACTTTAAGAGTTTGAATTTGAGCTTTGTTTATGGTTATTGGTTATAGCGAACACCTACTGTACTTTCTTGAATTCGAATCGTAAATTGAAAGGGACCATTCTATGTAAAGATCTATGCCACTATCATCATCAACATCCAAAAGCCGTCCACTGCTAAACATAGGTCCCCCACGAAAAGTTTGCAGAAAAGTTACAGATTGGACACCTTTCGACCACAGGAGCAGCGTAGAATGTTCACCGACAATATGAACATACGATCTGCAATCTACACTGGACACAGACCGATTGATACCTACGCTGTTTAAACACAAAAAATATTATTTACTATTCTAAGCAATAAAATCTTTTCTCGAGAGCAACATCAATAACAAACATGTGTCAAATATTCTGTCTCAGATTATGTCAAATGACTGTCAATAATGAAATAAAAAATATTTTAATCGTAAGCACTAAAGAGTATTGACATCAAATTCGAAGCAAATCACCCCCATAATAACTTTGCACCCCTTTTTAACCCCCTTAGAAGATGAATTTCAACAAAATACAAAACAAGTCTTCCGTCAATTTTGTAAAAGAATGTGTATGCAAAATTTGAAGTAGATTGGACCAAGGGATCTGGTTGACCCATACAAACTTTGCACCCCTTTTTGACCCCCTTAGGGGTGTAATTTCTGAAAATCCTTTCTTATCGGATCCCTTCGTCATACAAAGAACACACCCTCCCAGTTTCAGTCTCTACAATCAGCGGTTTAGGCTGTGCATTGATCCATCAGTCAGTCAGTCAGTCAGTCAGTCAATCAATAAGTCAGTCATTCAGGACAAAACATTTTATTGGTATAGATAAACTGAATCCTGAAACAGTATGGACCGTGGAAAATTCGGATAACAGCAGTAATCTGGGAATAATGCGAGTGAGTACGCGCAGTACATATCGATGATGGCAAGCTTTATTGCGATCCGATTTTCATTATGCAACGAAAAACACTGCGCATGATTGTTTATTTATTGTTATTGAGGCGATATTTTTTGTTTCTGTTTTTGCTTGGAGTGGGAATATTTATCTTAACCCTAGACTAAGCCAGACATCGCAGGGATATAATTATGTAGATATAAGAAAAGTTAAATACGGGATTGCTTCCATGTACCTTATTATTTATGAGCTTCCGATATTTCGGCACCGTCTCAAGCGCCATGATCACGGAGTAACTGAAAAGAATTTGTTTTTGACAGACACATCGATAGGCCTGTCGATAGTTAAGCGAATTGATATTATCGATTCTATTGCTGTTGAATATTGCTAAAACAATCGATGGTATTAATAGCGCCCTACTGATAGCGCGAGTTAATCGATGTATCGATAGGTCTTAAAAAATACAGCAGGGACTTGGTTGGTTTCATTAATCTGAACAAAATACCGACACAGACATCAGATTGCAAAGTCACAACGCACTGTAAAGTTAACGCTACAGGGTACTTCGTAAGCTACAAACTTTTCACAATAATTTATGCTCAAACTCTCAAAAACCGAAGTTATCATACATTTAGTAACAACCAGACAAAATTACATTGTGTTCGTGCCCACGTCTGCAATTAAAATCCGAAATTCCCGGCTTATAAGTTTGAAGTACCTACCTACAAACGGAGGAAGGTGAAAACTCGAAACAAATTGTGTTAAATCGTAATAGAAACTCGTTTCCCGTAAAAGTTTGCATCGGATTACGACACAAATTCAATATTTCAGATTGATTTTGGCAGATGTTCGAAGGGCATCCCGAAGTAAAGGGACAACCTTGCTATATGTGATTATGCATGTGCCATTACTTTCAACTATACCTACTTTGTTACACCGATTTTGTTGCTTCAGAAACTACAAGTTTTAAACGTAATTGTTATTTGCATGATGAAAACTTAGAAAGCGGTTTATTTAAATCATCAATGTTCTTGTTACTGTGATCGAAATCATTAAACATTGATACGACCGACTATCCACATTGTATCATATCATGCAATTTTATTTCAAGTAATTAATACCGTTTCTAATAAATTCGTTGCCACTTCAATTAATTCGATTAATTCGACTGTTCGAAATAAATTAGCAGCTCTTTCTCTATTCTCATTTAAAATTAAGCTCTGGAGAGCACTAGATTTATCTTGTGCAGAATTTAATGTGAAAATACCTACTTTCTTTTGTTTCACTTATACCTTAATAGATCGAAAAACACTGTCAATTAAACATTCTTGCGAAAATAGTCGCACCTTTGTTAACTTTGTAAGCGAGACAAATGTAAAAGCTTTTTACGAGTCGACCCGAAACCCGGAGAAAATGAAAGGAAAAATATAAAACGAATTTCATACTTAAACCTTGGAAAATTTGCATGATATTACAGCTCATCCGCCTCTAGCGAGTTTTTGTGTACAAATCGTAAACGATCCGCAACAGGAATTTGAATTTTCTTTCAAATTGTTGGAATGACTAATTGTGACGGCAAACATTGTCTTGTTATATAGAATTTATTGTCATACGAATTGAAATTTTAATTTTTATGACTCCCTTTACTTAAGTTTGTGAAGATCCTAGTATTATTTTCACCGACATTCCATAACTGTTGAAACCTGGTACTTTTCCCAAAAGGGTAAAAAAACGAAGCAAATGTTGTCGTGAAGCGACAAATGTGAAGGGAGAAGATTAAGAAAAGAGGTAAAAGAGGGGAACAGAATTTATATAAAAATAAAAATAATATTTACAATACCGATTAGTGAAAAAAAGATGATGAGTGAATGTATGTGTGTAAGAAGAGTGTAGTGGGCGTGGGTAAGTGTCTTCAGATCTTCTATATCCTGGAGGCAGCAGAGGGCGGAGTCGGAGTGCAGGGTCGACACAGCAGAAGTAACAGCGACGCCGATGTGCAGCAGTGTCAGGCGCCGTGAAGTAGTAGCTCTCAGCAGTGAAGTAGTAGCTCTCAGCAGTGAAGTAGTAGCTCTCAGAAGTGAAGTAGTAGCTCTCGGCAGTGATGAGGGTATCCAAAACTATGTAGAAAATGTAATGATCAGTTGGAGTGCCAGAAGTACTTGGTCTCGGATCCTCTTCCGAGAACGGGACAGGTCCCTCCCCAAGAGCGAGGAGGTGTTACTACAGTCTCAATATGGACTCGGATCCTCCTCCGAGAAGGAGACAGGTCTCTCCCCTAGAGCGAGGAGGTGTACTGCAGTCTCAATATGACTCGGATCCTCCTCCGGAAATGTGTCCGGTCCCTCCCTTAGTGCGAGGAGGCGTTTCAGTAGTCACCGGCGGTTCTTCAAGACTTCTTGAGAAAAATGTAGAGTATTGAAAACTGTTCGAGATTAGAGCTCGTAATTGAATGATTGAATGAAAAAAGTACAGGCTTATATAGGGGCCTGGGCCGTTC
This sequence comes from Pyrausta aurata, assembly GCA_963584085.1. Taxonomy (NCBI): domain Eukaryota; kingdom Metazoa; phylum Arthropoda; class Insecta; order Lepidoptera; family Crambidae; genus Pyrausta; species Pyrausta aurata. The sequence continues at coordinate 5,045,274 of OY757255.1, read as the reverse complement.
AAATTTAGAACGAGGTAGGTTCAAGAATAGAACATGAATACTGATGGTTTAAAGAGGATTAAACCCGAAAAAGTAATAAACTTTGATAGAAGTTGTCAGACTTTGAAAGATATTGTCATAACAACCATGTCAACAAAGATAAAAAAATGTCAAAAATCAAGCAAATTATTTATTAATAAGGAAAACTAATCATCACCCAATGCAAATTAAAGGAAAATTGCAAACAAAGGTAAAACACAGCTATTTTTACAGTATTATGTACAGAAAAGTAGAATAACAGAGCTTTGAAAGTTTGACATTTTTAGATTCACAATAAATATTGTTCAAAAAGGATTAGAAAACAACAATGAACCAAAAATACAGTGTAAAAGTATAAGAAGAGTAGAAAGGCAGGTAATGCCTATAGTTTAATGTCTACAGTACGACATTTTAGGGAGGAAATACGAATTGTGTTATGGTCTTTGATTAAAGTAAAATAGCGGAAGATACGGCATGTCATACTAATTGTCAGCTAAAAAATGGCACTACACACTACTACATACAAGATGACCCACACAGCTGTGTAACTTTACGCTACTGACGACAGAGACAAACCCATTTCTTACGACGGTAGTGCGAGCGAAACAAACGCGCGCTATGAGATGTCTCTTGTCACGTTGACGTCTCCTTGCAATAAGAATCAAGAAGCGTTAGCAGACAAATCGGAGTGAAATTGTGTGCCATGTTTTTTGTGAAAACTAATAAATGACTTGTTATTATTACTTTACAATTTTGAAATGTCGAGCGATGTTTGGCGTGAGTAGGGCTACCAAAAAAAAAACAAAATATAAGTTTATTTTTAAATATTTATTGTTAAACATGATTTCCTTCCAATAAATGATTTCCAAGTTTAATTTATTTTTTAATGAATAACTACTTCGGCCGCTGCAGTTGACATGATGAGTAGATGGCGCTGACGTCACGCAACGATTTATCTGTAAGAGACCTAAAATTAAACATATTAGGTGCGAGTGAATTTAAAAAAAGCTTCATGTTAATACAGTAATTTTTGCAACAACAAACTTGAGTAGATAATTATTTTATTGTTTACATTATTGAAGTTGAATACCATTTTACAAAACATTAATAAAGAAGCAACAATCAATATCAGGTAAAAGTTAAATTATATAAATTTATTATGACCGACATTTTATGCTAACGGTACCGCGTAGACAAATCTCAACAAGCAGCACATGTTGCGTTATGTGTTATCAATCATTATCATACCTAACTGGTCGCACATCAATGAATCGTATATTTCTATCTCGCTTTGAAAAATGGCCGTCAAAAAAGACTGAATTTACAAATAAATTTAGAAATTAAAGTTTTCGTGTACTTACGAGTGAAATGTGATTCCATGCGATTAGTTTTTCCTCTTAGAATGGTTTGGGCAACGTATGAAAGCACACAAAGGCATTTTGGTTACGTTTAACCCGACAAAATAATTATTTTCTCCTCACGTCACACGTCTCACATATGTCATCCGCGCACGCAATCCCGATTGCAACTGAAGGCAATTAGGCGACGGGGGCCTGATTTTAGCGGTCCACGTTCGAGTGGCGCGTCACCTATCTTCCGCTATTTTACTTTAATCAAAGGTTATGGTAGATAGAATCTAAGATTAACTCTATGTTCGTGTTTACAGCAAACAGACTCAGATAAAGAGTAAGAATTCAGCAAGAACCCGCAATCTTTGGATGGGAAAAGGAAATGAAAGCATGGAAAAACAAAGATAATGTTAATTTGGATCCGATGAATATTAAATATATTAAGGTACTCAATTTATTACTCAATTAATATGTACATCGGTACAATGTGTAGTTAAAAGAAAAAATCATATATTCTGAAAGGCCTTAATTGAACACCTTATTATAAATTGTTTGTAGATTCATAACGTGAGTGAAAACTGAAAAGTACCCTATCCTTTTTAGCGGGGCACTTTTTTCTATCACGAAAACTTTCGCCATTTTGAGCCAGATGTCTTCCCCTTACAAATGAAGCGTGTAATCACGGCGCGTCGTTGTGTACGCGTGTGTGTGTATACCTATACTATCTATGTATGTGTAGTTTTGTGCTAAGGATGTATTATTGAAAGGCTTGACATGAAAATGAAAATGTGGAATGGGACTGGCGGATTTATCTACCAGCTGGTGAAGTCATCCAATATATGTCCAAGTAACATAAATGTTTGTTAATGTTTTTGATCATATTTGTTACTTCTGCCTACTTCTTTTTATCTTGATACCCATATTAATAGTAGTATTCACCTTATCAAATAATAATTGACATTTATTGAACTTGCCAAAAGAGTGGAATGATTTCAATCTTCCATTTTGTTAGAGCTTTTCTATTGTTACCTAAACCTTTATTTTCTTGACGACTGAGCTGAAAAAACAAAGAAAACCTCTAGGCATTTACTTTTTTGAGACATGTATCTATCTCCCTCACAAATGAAGCATTTAATTTCTGGCGTCAGTTCACGTGTATGTATGTGTATGTGTGTGTCCGCTTTTTGTGACTATCCGCCCTTAGGCGACCAATTTGCAGAAAAGAATCCCACAAACACAGAATCACCCGCTTCAGATCACACCGTGCACTATTTGAATCTTCTAGCGAGGGTGGAATCAATTTAAATTTTAACTCGTACTTAATACACCCTTGTTTGGTGTCTAAGTGGTGTGTTCACCCTCTGTTTGCATCGAATAAGTTGGGAAGACAACCACTGACAGGTCCTTGTGAGCTAGGCATTTAATGATATTCATAGAATGATTTCGCAATCGTGTTTTTTATAAACAATTTGCCTATTAAGTCAGTGAAGTTATTTAATTTTGTGAATGAATATTTTTTGGCATTTACGTTATGGATACACCCTACAATATTTCCATTGTGTCGAAGCGAAAGTATACGGCGAGCAACAAATAAAATACCATTTCTTTTCAAGCCGTGGTGCGTTACGGGTTTTGCCTTACGTAAAAGCCGATATCGGTGTCTTTTGCTTTATATTGTCATAATATCATTATTTGAAAGAATTTTGCCTCTAAATCGAATGATTTTCCGCGATTCCGTCCAATATAAATGTCTCCGGTGGGGCTTAAAAGCTCTGGAACGTTTTAGGCTCGTATGAATACACCGATCTTTCATCTGAGAATAGTATTTTCTTGTGACATTCTTTTGTGAGACATGGCATTTTCAAACACTGAAATAAATAGAGTACCTAGAGTATAAAGTAACTAACGCCGTTAGTACACCAACGCATTCGAATGCGAAATACGAAATTCGCATAAAGCTATGTCAATCACGCTTTAAGTATTAGGATATTTTATACTAGATGTGATAGTTGTATCTTTTTTGGTATAGCTCAGCCGGATCGCTGCCGCATGCGAATGCGTTGGTGTACTAACGGCATAACCGCGTAAGTGCATTAATTGTCCTTGACCAAGAGAGATAGTAGAGTGGGGATAGAAAAAGAGAGAATTTCGCGTCGTGTCAAAAGCCTGGCTCTTAAATTTTCGATCGAATCGAATTAAAAGTATTTTTTTGTCGAAATCTCCTTGTTAACCCATAAGCAGGCTGTAAAAGGTGCTCGAATTTCAATTTTACATCATTGACTGCTTATAATTCGAAAACCTGAAACTTTATGAAGTTTTAAGTATATTTTCGATGTATATAGATGTGATCTACTTCGATTTTTGAAAGTTTCGGTCGTGGCAGTCGTTTCCACGTAAACGGTCCACAGTAAAAATTCCAAAGCCTTATTAAATATTTAAGATAATTAAGATATTAAGATCAATATTAAGATATTAAGACCAATATTTAAGATCGCTTCATCACTACGGGTGATAGCTTGAATTTAGTGAATAGCTTAAACTGCCGTCTTAGCATACCGCAATAGCATAAATTTAGCGTGCCACTATCTCGGACGACGCCCTTCTCGGATGACCTCTTCACCAGTGTTGCTAAATTATCGATAATTAACTTTAAAAGCTGGCATTCCCGTTTGAGTACTAATAATTCGTCTATTTGTATAATGTGTTAGTAAAAGGGAAAACTAATTGAAACAATTGAGAGTAAAAGAGGGAGAATGTTAGGACACTTGATACGACACGACAGTTTCAACAGAACGATAAACCAAGAATAAGCTTTAAGCATCAAATAAAGTAAAAGTAGAATGTTGCATCGTATCAAGAGGTCAAACTATTTATTTATGTTACTAATCGTTCATTTACTATGGTATTCAATAAATTAATTCCAATTATTCGTGTTAAAAAATCTTCGAAAATTAATTGGTTATATATAGGCGTCAAAAGTGTGGGCAACATTTTGTAATTTTACTTACATAATGTCGATAGTTTTTATACTGCTTTACTACACTACTACCCACAAATAAATCTAGGGACATGTAATTAAAACACCAAGTTACAGAGTTTAATGTCGCTCTAAATGAAATAGGCGACATGTGATATAATACCAAAAACAAAGGAAAGTAGCACCAAAGAATATAATAAACAGTTGGTAGCACACCTCTTTGTGCAGTATTATTAGTAGTCTGTCTGTTTGCAATAAGCTAAATAATTACTACACAAATTTCCTGTGGCTTCTTCCAATAGATGAAGTGATTAATTAGAGAGATATAAGTATTCAATATTTAAAGAAAAAAAATAATAATCATTGTGTGAAGGAACAAGGTGCTAGTAAAAGTATACATTGAATCAACAACAAGACAGTGACATAAGAATTTATTTGATTTCTTTCCCACGTATAAGGTCTTATCATGACACGCTTTATTCGCCCACACAAATTCACTCATACTAACCTCTTCAATTAGTTATCTGATTGGGAGATATCAAATCGTATCTGAAATGCCTTTTATCTCCCATAGATTAGTATTTATGATACTGCAGTAAATTGCGACATACTCCCCAGCAGAGCCACAATCGATGTCCATTTTCTCATTAACTATTACACGTACAGCGATATCGGCATAACGTACACTATGTACGCTTAACGTACATCATTTTAGTATATAAATGATATTTTTCTAAAGGGGTGGCTCTGCTGGGGAGTATGTCGCAGTAAATTATCGGAGAAGTGTAAAGTAATTGATGACAGACGTTACGAAAGAAAAGACGGAATATCTCGATTAGGATGACCTCAAGTAAAGTTTTTATTAATTGATGGTTTCACTAAAACTCAGTTGTTTTATAATACACTAGCGGCCCGCCAGCGACTTCGTACGCACGTTTTAGCTTTACTTCGTTCCCATAGATCGTAGCAAAAATATTTATAAGCCTATAAGCATTAAACTACTTAAATAGCCTACCCCGATAAATTCACTATTTAACAATGTATCTAATATATTTTATAACCGAACCAATAGTTTTTAAATATATATAGACAAACCAAACCAACATCAGTTTTTAAATATATAGACAAATTTTATATTTTGTGTAGACTGAACACGTAGCCCGGTCTTTAATCTGGTCAAACTTACACGGGGATATTATCATTTTATTTTACAACGTAATGGAAATACTTTACGCCTTTCGTAAATTTCTTTCGGGTGCTAAAAAGACCAGGCTAATCTGTGCGCTTACACAACATCATGCCACATAACATATAGGCTGCGGGAGAAGCGAATTCCCTCAAGTCTTCTCCCGCTACCTCAAGAGTTTGAACTTGAGCTTTGTTTGAATTCAAAGGGAAAATTATATGTAGGGATCTACCTCATCATCATCATCAACACCCAAGGCCGTCCACTACTTAACATAGGCCCCCACGAAAAATTTGCAGAAAAGTTCCAGATTGAATAACCATCGACCGCAGGAACAGCGTAGAATGTTCACCAACAATATGAACAAACGATCTGCATACTACACTGGATACAGACCGCTTGATACCTTCCCTGTTTCAACACAAAAAAACATTCTTCTTTACTATTTTAAGGAATAAAATCTCTTCTCGAGAGCAAAATTAATAACAAACATGTGTCAAAACATTGTGTTTCAGATATGTCAAATGATTGTCAAAAATTAAATAAAAAATATTTTTATCATAAGCACTAAGAAGTATTTATATCAACTTTGTAGCAAATCATCCCCAAAATAACTTTCTACCCCTTTTTAACCCCGTTAGAAGATAAATTTCAATAAAATTTGATACACATTTTTCGTTAATATTCATAAAGTATGGTTATGCAAAATTTGAAGTAGATCGGACCAAGGAATCACGTTGTCCCATACAAACTTTGCTCCCCTTTTTCACCCCCTTAGGGGTAAAATTTCGAAAAATCCTTTCTTATCGGATCCCTACGTTATACAAAGAACACAGCCTCCAAGTTTCAAGTCTCTACGACCAGCGGTTTAGGCTGTGCGTTGATCCGTCAGTCAGTGAATCATTCAGGACAAAGCATTTTATAATAATAGATTACCACCATAAATTCATAGAACCCAAGTTGTACTATTGCATTACCACAAATTCATAGATTTTTTCCGACCTGTTCGATTAAAAACTGAATTCAATAGCTTTTTTAAAACAATATGAAATTTTCTAACCATTTTTGTAATAATTACAAATATAAACAATCGATAGCCTAGTATAGGTAAAACTTAATTATATAATTACCTTATTATCTTCACACTTAGGCTTCGTATAAAATAATATCTATTGAACAGAAAGTATTAAACAAAAATCTTCTTGGTCAATCACCATCTTTAAAAGGCAAAACCCTAATTCTGGGATTTGAATAAAACTCTGAAGTAAAAGGGTAATTTTCCGTTTAACGGACCTACCCACGAATGCAGAGCGATGCAATTGCCGACTTGCTTAGCATAATACAGATGATAGCATTATGCCATGAAAGACAGCTTTAGTGAACGCCGCAACCTAAGTTACGAGGTTTTTCCCATTTTCTTGGGAACAACTTGGTCTCTTTAATGTTTGTGGAATAGAAAAGAAACATTATTTAAGTAACACGTCGGATATTTTACCTTTAATCTCGTTGTTGCCAAAACTAACTATAAAATGTCTTTACAAGACTGCATTCAGACTTATAAACCTATATTTTGAGACTGAGTAAATGAGATTCAGAGTTTTATTAAGACCAAATATGCATGGATTAGATCAATCTTAGCACTGTTGTCCATTATTATTGACAACGAAGACAAAAATGACGCGCGTATTAATATTTTACCACGGTTTAATTTATAAGCTCTGACCTGTGTAAATGCGGAGCTTAGTACTTGTTATTAACAATATATTAGCATTAATATTAGAGGTAAATATGTGAAATAAACCTCACTAGCATATTTATAGTTAGAACAATGCACAATTTTCTGCCAACACACTCGCACCAAAAAAATTTAAATAAATGCAAGAGCAGCTGCACCTAGGTACCTACTTTAAAAGATAGTAATGCCAGTAACGACTCTTCCATCTTACTAACGAAGCTTAGAATAGTTAGATACGGGATTGCTACCATGTACCTTATTATTTATTTAAAACAATACATTACTAAGTGTCAGCAAAAAGACACTTAACTTCAAAATATGACGAAACCTACGCAAAAATCTAAACGGCCGTGTGGTATAAGGATTTGCCAAGTTCGCGAGTGATCGAGGTTTTCCTCCAAGTCTCATAGCAAAGCAAGTCAAAGTCTAAAAAGCCGAGCTTATCATGATTTTTAGTTTGCATAGTAAAACACTCAATCACAATGCTAATAAAACGACAACTTAATTCATAGTAAGAGTACTAACGACGCACTCGACTCCATTATGCTTTCCTGAACTGAGCTATTATGCTCCAGCTTCATCAAAATATTATGTGAATTTTGTGTTTTCAAGGCACCTGTTAGTATTATACGTAAGTACTAGATCAGGGATGGCGAACCTTTTTAGATATGAGTGCCAAAAAATATATCTCGTTTTATTTTTTAGCGTAACGTGCCAAGAGTTTTTTTTAAATCACCCCGCACCTTCCTCAATCAAATAAGAGTGGCGCGCGCCTTCGTGAACGGCACTATCTATTATTTACAATTTAAGGTCCTGTTTTCAAACAACTGCATGTGTAAGGAAAATGTTATGATGACAATATTATAGTGCAGCTTAGTATTTACTTTAAATGATAAAATAAGATGACAATTTCTTGTCCTTGCGTGCCAAGAGAATTTTTAAACGTGCCACTCGTGGCACGCGTGCCATAGGTTCGCCATCCCTGTACTAGATGATAGTTAGAACAGACAACTAATTCTAAATATTAGAGGGAGACCTGACAAGACTTAGAGTGCTTCTTCATTCAAGTTAACAGAATTGTGGTTTAAGTTTTACAAAAAGTCAAATCGAAAAATGAAAAAAAGATCACCTGCTTACAATAAGCAAGAAACAAACATAACTTGAATAAAAAAAAATCTTTCAATAACCACAAATTTGTAAATATTTTGTTGTAATACTTATTATGTAGGATCAAACAAAAAAAAAGTACATAAATATTTAAAAAACGAAAAAATTTATACAAAGATTCGGACACGATACCATGCAAATTACCCCTAAAATTTTACTTTCCAGAATATTTACAGGGTTCTCTTATTTCATATCCGATTTCGAGTACACCACGCTCACCAGTGTCAAAGTTTAACATTTTCATGCAGATACAGCGACTAAGTATCTTCAAAATTAGTCTAAAAACTGCACGTTCACAAGCTGTAACAATCTCGTTTTGATAGCGCTTTAATTGTGACGTTTCGTTTTGAAACTCCCCGAAATTCTTATCTTTGTGACACAGACTGGAAACTGGGAACTTTGTAGGGGCCGTTATCGCTGCGTTCTTGTTTTGCTGATCATACAATTTTGGGACATGGAACACTACTCCAGGTAGCGTGGGAACCGCTTGGGGGCACATTAATGTTCTGAAAATGGTTCAGGATTATTTTTTTCAGTTTGCAGTAGATAGTGCGACACTGTTTGCTGGAAAAGCAAATACTTCAAATATTTATTTTTCAAGACGAAAAGTATTATAGTGATTTTGTTTTCGACACACAGTTTTAAATACTGAATGCAATGAAAATATTCTCGTATAATCAATTTAAGAAAAATATCAAAAATTGGACAGTGGCAATATATATTTTACAAACAGATCGGTTACTACATCGTAACCAACGACAAAATATGTTGGTCTGCTATATTTCTGGTGATAAAAATTTTATAAAGCATCGTTAGAGCTTTTTATTTGTAGCTCGCCATAAGAAATTTGTGAATTGTCTGTATTTTCTATTTGTCTACGAAGTATTTCAGCTTTTTCATTTCATCCTAAACTATTATATTGTTTAAATCATTATTCTCCTTCAAGGTTTCAAATAAGTGTCAGTCTGCCAACTCCGGCAAGTCGCAAGTAGCCACGCTTAAGCCTCGGATCACGCAGTCTATTCATTATTCTCTTTGAGATTTATCGAGGCACCAGACTCCATTATTACCTCACCAACTTGAATATAATTTAGTATTATATCCACTTAATCGAGTATCTGAATAAAATTGACTCTCAAACTAGTATGAAAACTATTTTTACAGGTACACTTTATTGTATAAGATATTAAATAAAATACTCTATAGCACATGAGTAATGTGTAAGTGATAAATATTTTGCTAAAAAATAATATTGCGAAGGGTTTCCTTATCATGCTATGAAATCAGATATAAAAAATTAATGAGATGAAGCTGTTATTATAATGGCTCAATTATCACCTATACCTAACAGCCCTTATAAATTTAATTAAGAAAAAATCAATAAGCAATTTCGATGAAAAGTAGAAAACAATCAGCAAAATACACAATAGCCTCTCGGAGTACACTCAGAAAATAAAAGTGATATTCAACAAAGGGAAACCTGAAAACAGCTTTCACTGAAGACTAGAATTACATCTAGATGGAAAACAAATAAAAATTCCCGCTGATAACATTCCTTTCACTCTTTCCATTTGAACGCGAAAAATAATCTCTCAGGAAAGCAGACACGATAGTGATGGCATAAGCTCCGTCGGAAAATGTTAAGACATAATATTTATATACCAAATTTTAAAAGAGACAAATAGGTTGTTTATTTTTTATAGTGTCACCGTAAGCTTTTTTCACCTTTGGCCGGATTCTTGATAGATAGTAAATTCTAAACCAATGGTTAATAACTCTTACCAACGGTTAAATATTTACAACTATGCGTGTTTTTAAGAAAAACTACCTGATCTAATGGTAAGAAAAAATAGTAAAAAAAATAGTTGCAATGTACCAAGAATATCTTTTTGTACTGAATTTGCAACTCCTGCATAAAGTTGTTTTGAATCTTCTTATATCCGTTGGTAGGTATAATACTCGTACTTTTTGGTTTCATGCAACTACTTATATTTCCTTTTACATTCTTGTAGGATAAATTGAAAATTTGGTGTCAGAAATTACTTATCCAAATTGTTGGATTGAAAAACGTTCTCCAAGGCAAAAGTATGTTTTAATGATAACGTGGCAAACCTCGATATTTTTTCTCTTCACTAGCCAATTGGCAGGCCAGACAAAAAGCTTACATTCTTCATTAGTCCCCTAGCAAATCTGTTTCTTTCCGCAAACGACAAAAGTTGGGTCGAGCCGAGAGTTTTGTCTATAAATCACCTTAATTTATTGAGACGAAAGCCGCGGAACACTTAAACTTGCAGCATTACGAGGCTGCCATTACTCTTCACTAATGCTTCTTAAGATACAAGTCCTCAAGATCGGTTAATTAACCCTTGAAAATTAACTAGTAAAGGAGGTAGAGTTATTAACGTCATTGCAGTTTCGTTGTTAGTTTGTGTGGTGAGTTTAACTTTCCCAAGGTATTGTTTCTGTGATGGAAATTTAAATGTTTTTTGTTATTAAAAATAGTGATACTAATCTGCGAACTTGTCTTAACACACGGCCGTTCGTTTCATATCTTTCATATTATTATATACTAGCCGATCTAGATCGGCTTCCGTTCTTAAACAAGAACATTGTTACAATCTCGTAACTTGCCAACATCTTGATATTCTTCTAGTTTCAACATTTCTAACTTCTTTTATAAAAATACACTTTCAGCCATTACTTTTAAACTTTGGAAGCAATTTGTCACCATGACACGAAGATGTGATTTGGCTTTGCCTTAGAGTTTTTAAAACCTTGTGGAAAAATACTTTTTAAAACCGATAAGTGTGTTAAGATGAACTGATTTATTTTTTTAATTAATCGATTTTACCTTGTACTTAAAATATACTAGTACATACATTATATAATAGGAAGTATATTCTATATCGTATTAGTCAAGATAAATTTAAATTCAGTACTAATGCAATATTTTAGAAGATATTGGATGGCTATGGCTACCCATTTCAATCGAAAAACTTTCACGAGCTCTTATCGTTACTTATTTCATTTCTATTCCTCACTCAATTGGATGCACGCTCAAAGTCATGTGCTTGTAACTTTACTACGTGTCCTAAGTACATAACAGAAAGAACTCTCAAAAAAGTCCGAATTGTAACAAAACGGGGACAATTAAACTTCACCGACGACAATACCCGATTGCAACGCGCTTTCTACGTCTGTGGACGACTGTAGATACGCTAGCGACTGAGCATATAAGTTTACAAATAAATAAGACAGTCAAGACCCGTTTCATGTTAAGTGTCCTTGAAATATTTTCATTTTTAAAGCGTAGCTCAGGAGTTCACCGGCAAGATGATCAGACGACCTTGTAAAGATTGCAGGATCACACAGATTGCAACGCTTACAATTGCTTGGAAAACCATCAGCAGAACTTATACGGCTAAATACGGCGATGTATTCAACCTTATGTTGTGCATGCGGACTATAGTTACATAAAGTACCAAAACTATCATAAAACACGTCAAAGTTAATCATTATCCTTAACATTATTATTTCGTTTTCTGGTTGAGTAAGTTTGAGTGTTATTTAAAAATTCTTAGCGTTTACGATTATAGAAAAGACTCGAAACGTTTTTGTTCTTCAGCCTGACCCAGCATGAGTGGTTCAGTTGATTTGTTTGAGTTCCCGATGGCCCCGGCTCGGAGATAGATGGAGCAATTTGATTAGTACGGGATACGAGTGTTGCCCGATATCAAATTGGTTTTTGTTGAAAGTTGAGAGTATTTTTTCGGCAAAAGTTACGTTTGTTTGATTACTCGGCTTTTTATTATTCAATGTTGCAGTCGTTAAAATTGGCTTTATTGTTTTATAGACTTTTACTAAAATGAAACCTAACTCCGAATGAAGACCAGCGTTAATTTACTGTAATTTATTCGGTTTTAGTACTTTTACTATTATGTAGCTGTATTAAAAAGAAGCTTAAATATATAACAAAATTAAGTATTTTTTTACTGTCGCCCTTTTTTCCGTGCTAAGAACTAGAAACAGCTCTTGAATGTATAGAGTAATTTGTACGTAACTCATTCTCGAAACTTTCGCAATGCACAAAGTTTTAAAGTATTTAGAGTCTGAAGTAAAAAATAAACCAAAAAATACACATACAGACACGATTTAATTAAAAACACTGCATTTAATGAGCGCGTAAATCATGTGTTGCGCAAATTAAAGTCGGCAGAGATAGGATAGAAGCTGTGGGATGTTTCAATTTAACTTTTTGCGGAGTTGGGCGGCGGCTCCAGCACTACGGGTGCGGTACGGACGATCCAGCATTACGGGTACAGCAAAAAGCCAAAGGGCTTTTTGCTGTACCCGTAATGCTGGATCGTTTCGGCTGTTTGTTATTTTAATCTGTATTTTGTACTTAGCCTTTGCTGATGTTAGACCTTCATAATATATGATGATCAATTCTCTTGAAAATTCAATAAGGGTTTCATGCCCTTGGAAGTTTGTCCGCCTGTTAACGGTTAATACGTGAAAAACAAAATGCACAATACCAATAAGTCTACCGGTTTCGGTCTCTTGAGATGCGAAATAAAATGAAAATTGACGATATATTACTGATCAGCTATTTCATAAGCACTTCAAAACCTATGATCATGTAATTTGAAACAAACTATGTCTATTTTATCGAGGAAAAATCTGGAAACTGCAAATATGTGCTTATAATCTCGGTCATATAAGTTTGTAACTACCCTCGATGGCGCAACTTGGGCTCGAACAAAACTGCTGAAAAAAACGTCAAACGAAAGTTCTAAAATTGCAAAACTCGGGTAATGTTCACAATGCTCGTCATTCCGTTTTTGTTGAACAAGAAATTAATTGATAGGTCAAAATGTAAATGGGGGACAGGAAAAACGCTTTAATAATCGTGCTGATGGTGCTAAAAACTTTGCCAAACTTACTGCTAGGTGATTATGGTCAAAAGTTATGTGTCAAACATCTGGTGAAACTTTACACTAGTGGTTACTTTTTTAAATTAAAATTAATTATTTTACAATTAATCTTTGGTTCGTGTAATAAAATATCTATCAGTCACTACCAGAGATAGGAATAGGTAGGGCTTATTAGCCTAAACTTCGAAGAACAGAGACAAGAATCGGAGACTCCCTTACTACATTTTTTTTTCTAGGACATCGGTTATCGGACATCATTAATTAGGTGCATAAATAATAATATTATTTTGAATTAGTGATCGGTCTTTGTTAAATTTAAGTTTAACTTTAATGTAAATTCAATAAAATGTGTATACACCTACAAAGGTAGATTCAAGTGAAACCTGTTTTAGTATAAGACCTTTGTACAACCTTGTTTCAATACGCAATAAATATTATTTCATTTCATTTCAAGTTTACGACTGGATAAAGTGTAACAATAGCTCAAATTTATTATGGCTACTACATCTATCTTTCCTCTTTATAATATTAGTATAGACAAATAAAATTTGACTCACGTATTATTAATTGTAGACAGACAGGAACAATCTTAAGGCAGCAAATCGTGTTCTATAAATTCATGCCAAGACCACGGGCCCAAGACCGTCAAAAAACACAAAAATGTGATTGGACCAGTGTAAAATTGAGCACGTAGGTACCTTGGCGTACTTAAAAAATAAGAATCAACTACTTACAATAATTCACGACAGCAAATAATCTGTCTGGTAATAACTTACACTGGGCGCATGAAATTAACCGAAGTCATGCCAATTTTGTATTACTCTGAACACAGTTGATCGGCTAGGCTCTGCTACACACCGCCTCCGTAATCTACACTATTTTCAGAATACCAACGCACTGTTTCACGCACACTCATGTCAGCTTCGTCATGTCACTCCGGTTCTTAGATATTGATATATTTAAAAACCTGCGTCTACGATCCATTGCTCACGCGCACGCATCCCAAGACAATCATAAACAAATAAAGCACTGGACCTACTAACCGATATTTTTATGAATGAACACTCGTTTTTTGAAAAAAACACGTTATCAATGTGCGAAAGTGACCGATAGTGTGGCTACCTAAGTTCAAAAGAGACAAAAGTTCTTTTGTTCGGTGCCGGGTGGCTCGCAATGGCGCTAACCATCTGTTTTTGTAGCTTTTTTATGAATGAATAAGGTGCGCGCAATCTTGAATGTTTTTGAGTATGACTTTGTGATGCTTGATTTAATTTTAATCAGTTGTTATTAGTGTAAATAGCATGATCATTATTTTAAAGGACGTCCGTTTGGATGGGTAGGCCGTTAACTGTTCTGTATAACAATTAAATGCACATTAAAACTGTATCTAGCAAAAAATAAAGATTTTTTTATATATTTTTCCTGTATTCTAGACTCGACTCTTAATCACCTCTTTGAATTTGGATAGTACTTTTTTCACACCCTGTATTATGTCCAATCACAAAGTTTGGTATACATAAACTAATTACTTATTCCAAATAAAATTTATTTTTGATGTACTTAGATGATGTCCTGAATCTTGGGACAGTCGTCTCGGAAAAAATACTATCATAAAAAGACTCCGATTCCCCTCTGTTCTGATTCGAAGTTTAGGTAATTAAGCCCTACCTATTCCTATCACTGGTCACTACATAAAGGTAATATTAGAGATTTAAGTGGATTTTTGGACGGAATAGGTGGCAAAATAATTTCATTGAACATAGCTAGGGGTAAAAAAAAACAATTCCAACGAGGTTTAATCTTTTGCCATATAACCACTAAAACCGTTTAAAACGTGAAACCAATAGTTCTGTGCCAATAGTTTAACTGACGAGTCCTAACTAACAGCCGAACAAAATGGATCATCCAGTACTTACCGAGTAGCATCACGTTTTAATTGAGATCGAAGCTCAATTGGGTTCGTTAAGAGTAGACTCGAAATTAAATTAGAGTCGTTATCTCTCCGGCAGGTTATCTACTGGATAGCACCCTTATACCCCTTGTTATCGAATACCTAAATGAATGTATTTAAAGTTATAGCTAGAGAATGTTTAAGTAATATAATTACTTATATTAGGTAGGTCGTCTACATAATATAGGTATACGCGTAGTAAGGCGTCTTATTAAGTCACTTCTAAATATTAACTTCTGAAAATCTGAAGTTCAATTACTCGTTTAGGGACCTTCTAACTCGCCTATTTAAAAAATTATAAAAGTTAAAAAATTATAGATTTTGGTCAAAACTATATTTAGACTATTTAACTTGTGTTGTAAATTGGTAGGTATCATTTGGAATCTTAAATATACCGAAATCGAGCTTTCCAATAAGTGTATTTTACGCATATATACGACTACTCTCATGTTCACAATGAATGAACGATAGCCACACTAAACAAACATTATCTTTTCTAAAATAATTCAAACGAAAGCAGTAAAACTTTCAACATCGGAATCTCAAAGGCCATACGTTTGTAAAGACAAACGATTTCTCTTTACCGGAGACCCTGTAAGTCCGACAAAAAGTAGAATGTGGAGATAGATGCTGCAATTTGTACGGGCTCAGATCACGTGTCGTTACGTTCCTAGATGTCTTTGTTACATGACTTTTAAGGAGATACACTAGTTTAGTCTTGTCAAAATTCAAAAATAATGCTGCAGAAAATGAACAATTTAATAACTGCTCGGTACCTGCTTCTTAACTTTGATTGTACTTGTATGTTTTTAAACATAGAATACCAGTGTGCTATTGAGATTATGTTAGGAGCTGAAAAAATTTAGACGACCTCGTTTCTCATATAAGATTATAAACATCAAGATCAATTTCTACATAGATTCATAATCCTTGCTGGACGATCTGGTAAAATGAGGAAAATTCAACCTACTTTTAACTTTATAGGTCTTTTGTAGGCTGCACTTCGGCCACTGTGCAAATGAACTGCATGATCTTGTTCCACCAGCTCCATAATATCACAGGGGCACCAGACGTAGGCTAGTGTACCATCCCTATGTTGTTGACATTCCACCTGCTCGCACAAAGCGCTTTGCTGACACTATTTTAATGCGTGCAGCTAGGGAATGGAACTCGCTGCCTACTTCAGTTTTCCTTTAAGAATATGACCTAAGCCTCTTTAAGACAGATATGCACCACCCTAGACCTCATCTACACCTGAAATTTGGTGCAATCGAGGTCATTTTTTTTTTAAATCCAGTCCCTAGACCTCGAGTTCTATTCAAGGGCTAAACCTTCAATAAATCTTGTTACAGTCTAACATACGACCCAAAAACTGGCATCTTTTAGCGGTACTTACAAGATTAAAGGGTTTGCAAGTCATTGTGAAGTTGACGCATAGCTTGCCGGCTGGCCCTTAGATCGAACCCTTTATAAGAATGGATGGATCCAGGGCATACCATGACCGCTGAAATTGGTGGCAAGAAAAAGTTGACTAATTTGACATGGGGTGAAATTATTTACCACAGAAATTGGTACATATAGTAAATGATACTTAAATATGGAGTTTCTTTAATATAATTTATTAATATTTTAGATATAAGAAGTTCCAAAAAATCCTACGTAGTTTTGATTCAATTGTGTTGATAGAAGTAGAATTGGACAAGTTATGAAAAGCAAAATTTCGCAATCACAGGTCGCAACTAATAAAATTTTATAAGTAAGTAGATAATTTTAAGACACTTTTAGTTAATTAGCGCTCTTGATTACTAATCTAGCGGCTGTGGCTTCGAATCCCGCAATTGGCAAATATTTACGTGATGATCACGAACATTTGTACCTAAGTCATGGATGTTTAGGGTATCTCCGTCATAATCGTTGTCTGGTATTCGTAACACACACAATTGACAATTGGTGTCTTGTCTGGAGCTATTTACTATCAGTATTAGTTGAATGCCTGAAATTATACTAAAACTGACTGAAACTTTACCTGAATCAAAAATAGCAATATAAATAGTGTCTATGTAATGTAACAAGATAAAAATATCTCACCACAAACTTGGAGGTATCAAGTTTACCTATTCCCGCCCGTAACTGCAATCTAAACCATACCACCACTGTATACAGTTCAAAATTGTTTGCAGTAGAAGGTAATACCTCATGTAGCGAAAGACGTACCTGTGATAATGAACTTAATTAATGTTCCCTGTTCTTAATGTACAGACATGTTGTATGCGTGTGTACGGCGAACCGCAGTTTACCTGCGAGGATTTAACGTGAATATACGTTTAACAGACATTATCAAATAATGGTCTAAGTGTGTATCTAGCTGTGTGATAAACTCCGCGTAGACAGGTTGGGTATGATCTTGTTTGAATGAAAATTTGTTAAGAGTAGCAGTTTTGACATAACGGCTAAAGCTTAGCCTATGTATGCCACACCAGCAAAGGCTTGATTTTCTTTCTCGAATGAATTCGAAACAACGAACGAAAAATAGTTCTCTAAGAAAATCAAGCTCAAGTCATTAATCATGCTTTGTAATGACTACAACCTGTGTACAAATTCTTTCAGGATTTCATGATAATAAAGTCCTAAAAATAAAAAATACAAACCTTTGTATCCATGTAAAATAAAACCGCAAAAAGCGTGTAACAAACATCTCGCATCTAAGTACACTAATAAATGATTTACTTTTCAAAGCATTGAAGTGCAACAAATTGCATTAGACAGAAACAACAAGTCGTAGAGCGCAGTCTTTCGCCGCGTACAGCTTCAACAATGAGAACTCAATTTTGACCTTTCAAACAAGAGTCTTAAGAGAAAGTTTAAAGTAAACTTCAGCGGTAAACTGTACAGAGATCCTGAGAAACACCCTAATGCAATGTACGGGGCAAACATAAGCTCCAACAAACATCGCTCCGGGCAAAGATGGGTGAGTAAGGAATCGGAGAAATGGGTGCAGGTGGAAAATTTAATACAGCCTCTTCCCCGCTTGTATAGTTTGTGGTTTTTCGATGGTAATGTATGTATCGTGTTTGATAGTGTTTACTGCTTTGTTTATGTAACGTGCTTGATTTCGTGAATCAGAAACTTGTATTTTTTTAGTGTGTTATTTACATAAGGATAATTTTTCGCATATCTCGATGAAAAAATAAGGAATATTTTCTCAATCCTGCATTTGAAGATATCTTTTGACCCATCGCCCATGGGTCCACAGCCAAGATCAAGGTGAAGAATATGATGTATTCTTTTATTTATACAGTTCTTCAACGCGGGAGTGCCATGGTCTCAGTTTGGGGTGACTTAAGACGTCGCCACTCTCCGTAATGAAGTGAAGCTGTTGCCAGTTTACAGCTGGGAGCTAAAAGTGGCTTGCCTAATTTGACTGGCATTCGTGTGACGTCACAAATTACTATTCACAGGATAAAGAAATCTGGTAACGTTGTTAGACTGGTTATGGTGCCTTCAATTGTTAATAAGTTAAACATAAGGTCAAAATACTTTTAAAGATTTTAGAATCGTGACCAAAATTATCGTCAATTCCTCAGTCAATAAACCACTCGGTATAATCCCACACTCCCTCATGCTGATCTAGAAAATCAATTCTGTTCATAAAAATGCTGCAAATGCTTCAGTTTACTCGAAGATAAATTATTAGCAGTAATAATGTTGTGCCTTACCGTGCATACGATATTTTTAAAAGCGCTCTATATGTATGTACATACATCGTGCAGTTTTCAACAACACGAGAGAGATTGAAACAAAACATAACAACGCGCTATCATATCCAAGAAGCATGGCTAAAATATTCGCAACTTTATAAGCACCTTCGTCTGCATGCATATTATTATAAAAAGTGGCCAAGAACGAGCGTGAATTGTTTAAGTCAGTTCCGAACGGGCTGCGGAAAGTTCTTATCGACTTTAAAAATTGGCAGTAAAGCCCTTCAGTTTGTTAACTAAACTTAAGCTGAAAGATATAATCAGAGGTTATCAGTCTGTAACGGCGTGTCTACACAGCCTTGACACATTTCGATTTCAAATTAAATATATTTTCTTGAAAAAGGCCACATAATTTGAAAAGAAATAAAACTCTAATGGCAATTATTCGACTTTTAGTAGTTATTATTTTTAACCGATTGTTGAATATTTGTAATTAATTAAATATTTCCTTCGGATGTTGAGAGAGAAATTTCGCAAATTAGTGAGGTGACGCAGCCTACGCGTTAAAAAAAGCACTTCCAAAATTCAACAGGCTTGCCAATGTGTTGGTGGCCGAGTGGTATAGGCTTGCGCCCGGATAGCGTAAGACACAGGGTTCGATCCCTGTCTGACACAGTTGCTTTTTACAAGTGCAATTATATTATTAAGTTTTACTATATAATAGACGCATTTAGTCTACCGCTGCATTCGCATTCGGAATGCGGCATTTGAGTGCAGCTTGTGACATTGCATTGGCATATACTGTGACTCGCTCTAACATAGCTAGATGTGATATTGCGTCCTTGTTGGTATCGTTCAGCCGCATCGCTGCCGCATGCGAATGCGTTGGTGTACCAACTGAGTAAAAACATCACCATCCTCTGGCCAGAGATTACCAAAAATTTAAAAATTCTAAACGTTTTCATGTAATTTAAATATTTTTTTCTGATTAGACCTATTGGTTGGCTGGTGGAGAATGCTATGGGCATTTTGTGCATGCAGTTTCAATTAAAGAATAAATATTATTTCTTAAAATTAGGTTATATTTAGGATAATGTTTCCAAATGCAGAACCCTAAAATTCTCAATCCACTGGAAGCGGAGCCTCGTAGATTTCCGGTGCATAATTTTTCTCTCGGCTGCATATTGAGGAGGGTTCCCGTAATTTTATTTGTACAGGAAATGTTTAGTACACATCCTCTTTAAAAGGTATTTGATGACTCGTGACAGCTTATCAATTATTTACTGCCTTTTTGCTTTAAACGATGGCAACAAAATGATCTGCCGTAGTTGCGTTATTTGCCCCCAATAAGCTCCCCTTATTTATTTAGGAGTAAAATGAGCAAGTGGCAATAATTCAGATTAAGATTTTGCAAGATTCGTATACCTACCGAAACTTACCTTTATGGTTGTAAAGTCAAAATACATAAAGCATAGGAAGTATATCATTCGTAAGTACTATTATAAGTGGAAGATGGAAATTTTCATAACTTTAATATTTTATCGGCGACAACTAGCCCTTTGAACTGGTGGTTTTAAGGTCATATTTAAGCTTTACCAGCAGTAGGTTCAGCGTGCTTATTGCGATGCAGCTTTGACGGTTAAGCACCTCTGCTTAACTGTCAAATTAGCAATTCATATTGCAATTTCGCATTATATAACAAATTAAATATTAAGGCCATAGTAATATTCATAATATAATATTATTTATTATATTGTTAATATTCGCTTACACTAAGTGGGAATGGAACTGCCTGAAAATTGAACGGATTAAGTTGGATCGCAATACGCTCCCAGTCCTAAACTGTTTGTTGTCTAAAGTCTATAGTATTGTTATTTAAAAGTATAGCAATTTCAAGCTCGTGGCGTCAGGAGTTATAACACCTCTCTCAAAAACGGATCAAAATCCAACGGGAATCTTAATAATTTCAGCTTCATTATTCGCAAACGCACTCACAATCATCCGTCACCTGTCTCTCGTAACTTCATTAGGAATATTAATCCCGACGCAGACTCGATCGAAAATACTCAATATGCGCCTACATAATAGCTTTAGCCGGGAAATTGTCCTCGGTATTAGGAAATAATCTCATTAGTGAGTTCTCGTGTTGTGATTGATGCGCGTTTATCACACCTACTTCGATAACGTTGGTAGCACAATTCAATCAAATATAAACCTTCGGACTTGGAATTAAAAATCACTATTACTTATGGTAAAAAGTGCAAGTCTTTTTAAAATTCTTGTCCAAAAGAAATTAGACGTAACCTAATTTAAATAAGCTGGATGATTTACCAAGAGGGTCTTTTAAATTCATTACAGTAATTGAGCAGTTACTGATATCGCTAGAGATGAAATATGCAGAGATCCATATTTAAACAGAGATCCATATTTAAATATTGGACATCTATGACTACGAGTATACACGTAAATCTAATGTCCTAAGCTTGAAAAATGGCACGGCATTTAGCATATTTATATATCACAGTCTTCGAGTCCTCCCACCGGGTGGGCCATAAAGTACATATTACAGACCCCATTGTACTTACACAAAACATCAAAGAGTTTGTGGGGTGATGGATTACGCCAGGATCGGCGCCCGCGCACGTGCCAACCAAGATAACACCGCGATAGTCGGTGTAATACTAAACGATAGTTTAACCCTCGGGACTGGTTCCGTATACTTTATTGTTCAATACCAGATTTGCGAACGGAGATAGTGTATTGCCGCGGGATTAAATAATCTATAGGGGGATCGAAATTAAGTTCTTGTTTGGGAAAGGTACTTTTAATGGCGATGCAATTTTTAATATTTTATCGACATCTGACTAGATGCCTTTACTTTCTTAATGTGACGACATGGCTTTGGTTTCTTGACCTTGACTATAAAGCAAAGGGTAGCAGGCACGGATTCAATGACGGAGCGAGGTTACCTTGAAGAAGTCTTGGTACTCTTTGAAAATATTTAATCTCAATTTTCTAGGTGAAACGTACCTAATTTAACTTAAAATTTATATGAAGTTGTAACAACACTTTAAAATAATTATCTGTAACGGTCAATAGGCTAATGAAAACTAGGTGTAATATTTTAAAAGTGAGTTTTGTAGCCCTCTGTAATCTCGTGCTACCAAAACGCAGAATATTTTTGATAACGAATGTCAAAAAAGAAAGAAAACCATGCATAACGCTTTCAGCAAATCCTATGTAATACAATCATGTTTGATACTTCAAAGGGAATGAATGAATACTGCTCATGTTCCTGCCGTCATTAATATTGATGGCATTGATTGTTTGCCAAAAATTAATTCAATTTTTTGGGGGAAACTGTTGTATGAGGGGATCGTTTTATCTTATTATTGCGTCTTGCATCTCTCCCTTCTATTAATAGCCTGCAAAGCGATTCCGCCAAATTATAAATAAAAATGGATCCGATCAAACAAAATGTAAATAATTCTGTTTATATTCAAAAGCCAACGTTTGGTTACAGGGAAATACCACAACAAAGAAAAAACAGATGCACGTAATTACTGTTAAAAGTTTTCCAATTGGCTCTATGAAACCACAACCCGCTTATGGAAGTTTCATATTAAACGTTTATTTCGCAAGAATAAAAGGTTAAATCCGTTTAAAAATGAAATAGTTTTATAATGAAGTCAGCAAAATGCAAATTCCGTAACTTATTTAACGTCCTTTGAAGAGACATCTTATCTAGCACATCTATCTAAATAATGAAAGAAAAATGGAAAGTGGAAAGTTGGTACCTATATTAATTTGACACCATTGAAACAGTTGTAATTTCAATTGCGAGATCTAACTCCTAGTTTCAATGGGGATATGAATCAAAACATAATTATAATTATGAATTTACCAACGTTGTACAAAGCTTTGATTTTTTCTTTATTTGTTAGAATAGAGGAACTTCACTGATAAGGTAAGTCCGACACAAATTCGAGTAGAATAACATACATATAGTTTCCTCACGAAATATTGAAAACAGAAGTTCTCCTATTTAATAACGTTGAAAGGGTACGGAAAGTTACCCGTGACTGATGTGTTTTCTTTGCATAATGTAGAAGATACGATATAAGTATTCGTTTTCCTGCCTGGTTTTTGTCTGAGCTGTATTGATTACTTACTTTGAATGAAATATTTATGATTTTGCGACCTACTAGCTAACTAGATGACGAATATGATGATTTAGGTACCTTCTCATAAACGTACAAGTTATAGTCTTTTTTTATTTATGTATCTCCAAAAAAATGTTTTGATTTTCGATGAAAATTACTACACTGAAGGGTCAGAATTGCGAAAAAACTTTTAATTAAACTCTTAAACGATGTACCTGAAGGTAATGATTGAAATTTTAGTTATTGTTTTGACGTATTGTCTGTTCCAACATTATATTAGTTATTAAATTAAAACTCACTTTACGGATTGATTTCGCGATCTTTTTTTTTTAAATAAATGCCTGACGTTTCGAATGCTTTACAGAATACGTGGTCACAGGTAGACCTGTGCCACGCCTTGTGTTCTTGGTGCCTGTTTTAATCAATGAGTAGTATTCGCGTAAACTTTAGAACAAAATATTAAATTAGTTATGTAAGTTTCTCAATGTTGCATTGCTATATCTACTAAGGAATATAGAGGCAGAGTTAAAATATAAAATTGGTCCTCCTCGTTTTGGTATTAACGATTTTATATGTTAATAAAAAAACAAACAAGCAAAAAAAATTATAAATTCACGTTCATCATTTATTTTTAGTTTGATTTACTTATCGTTTATTGACCATCATTTTGTGCAACGCCTCACTAATCCTGTTTGCTTGTTTGTAAATTTGCGGCAAGTGATCCTCATTTACGCTCCCCAAGACATTCGGACACAGGATATCGTATGAAGCTTTTATTTGATTTCATTGGGGTGGAAGAATGTCGTGTGTCACACTCTCGCTGTCTATTACGGCAGTTAAGATGCCAATATTTATTGTAATGGACAAGTAACTGGCATGTGTGAATATTTTACACTGCTATGACGAAATTGATTTATTTCATTTGCGCCAGTTCAAGTGTAAGGGAGTGATTTTTCACTGAATGTGTAAAGGCGCATGTGACAAATACATTTATTTATTTATTATACCTTTTGGCACAACCAGAATTTTTACAGAAGGTATACTTATAGACATACTTTAAGGCTTAGCAGAAATTATTGTAGGCGGTGCAAAAATAAAATAAAATAAATTATTTTGAATAAAATAGGTAAGGTTTAATTTCCCTTGTTTTTGGAAGCTGCTTATTAAGTGTTATCATTTATTTTATCTCGTATCATTCTTGTTCAAGCACAAAAAACAGTAAAACTGCAATTTTACGGAGCTAAGAGTGTGAAAGAGCACACAATCTATAAACAAGTTTTCACGTATTTTTGTAGAACAATAATACGCCCCTACGCTGAGATTGATCGCTGTGTAAGTGAAATATACTATAGGTAATAAGACTAAAGCCGTTAGAAAACTGAACAGTCCAGAGAATTGCCATCTTTACGTATGACGTAACAGCACCTGAGGAATAATCTTCAAACACTATTCGGAATCACCAAGAAGGATGCAAGAAGGGGGTAAGCGCTCCAGTTAGCGAGGCTGGTCACGTGGTGCCGTTCAGTTATACCCGCCGCGGGCTGCGGCTTGATTCGCTTCTGGGACCGCGACGGACACTGGTACTTTACCTATTTTTATGAAACTAGCGGTGGCATGTATAGAATTGATGATGCGGCCTGTTTTTTTTTACACACACCACTGTCACGGGTCTGTTTTAGCGAGCCGTCTAACCTGTAACCTCATGAAACATGTCTCTACTATGCATTTGAAAATAATTTAATTTATTTAGTTGTAATCATAAGGACTTATCCACAGCACAGAATATAAACAACCAACAAGACAGACAGACAAGGGTACAACAAAAAATGAGTCTTTTTTTATTTTATTTTATTAAATATGGTACACCAACAGCATACATAGACAACATTTAGTTACAGATAATTAAAGTATTATTCTCCTACATATGCCAAATAGGTATACACATCATTGGCAAGAAAACTACAAAGTTACACTAGTGCAAAAAAATCAATAAAATAGTTACAATTAAAAATACTAATAATAATTAACAAAAAAAAAACAGCAGAAGCAGCTGATTTATCAAGTTTTGTCAGTCTTTGATTCTTTGATTTTTTGAGTGATAACATCAAAAATCACACATTCTCCTGTAGGTAGACCGCAGAATTGAGACCTTGCCTGTGGGGCACAGGGGCACGGGGAGAGACGAAAGCGCAGTGCCCGCTCTCGCCTCCCCGCGCGCCCCTGTGCCCCGCAGGCGAAGTCTCAATAAAGCGGTTTACCTTTTAGTTAACAGCAGTTTCACTGTAACCGTAAATCTGTAAGTCGCAGTGTCCGCTGCTCCTTATGCAGTTCGTTACGTAGTCAAGCAGAAGCAGATATAAATGTCGGGCGCTGGGGACGCGTTAGAAGGAAGAAGTGCGCTCTGTCACGTCTCGAGCGATTGTTTGCCACTATTGCACGCATATTTGATTGCCCCCTTATTTATATTTAGCTTTTTGTACGCATGTTAGTGTATCTATATGATATAGCAAACACATAACGAAGTTGTATCTGCGTCTGCAATTAAAGTTTAAACATCAGTGAATCCTATGTCTATGGCTGCCCTAAAGTAATGGCAAAACTATGTACGTCTTAACATTTTTTTACATACCCGCGCTGATAGATGTCGAAAATCACTGCCTTGACGTACCCGTAAGGTAGGCTATGCTGATATTTCCATCACAATTTGTATTTAGTATTTGCATCACAACTGTAGGTAGTGGTAGGGTATATGTGTATATAGGTTCCAATTTTGGGCCTACAGACATGAAAATATATCAGATTTGTTTATTTATTTTGTGTAATATTATAAGATCGCTTAGGGAACATAAGACTGGATACATCCAATTACATTATCAGGTATCACTTGATTGGCCTAACTAGAAGAATCTACACTTTATCTAGTCAATTCCACCACATCAACACAGATCACCTAACCCAACCTTAAAAGCCTCACCCATGCAAGTTACCTGCGCCAATAATTTTTAACTAAACGTGGCACCGAGGGAGAGTCTAAGCAAGATTAACAGCCGAAACCGGGCGAGCAGTAATTACTGGCATTATTACCAGTCGATAGGGATTCCGCAGATTTACTACCAACTTACGGGAATTCGGTGAAACCTGATTTTGTATGCGCGAGTAAGTGCATTGTGGAAAAGCTGATAGGGGATTTATTTGACCAGAAATTTGCATAACTATCTAGAGTTGGTGATACTTACTTTTAACACCAAATACCTTCAGAATATCTAAGTATGTTGGTATGGTACGCCTTAAGCCCGTTTAGGTAAGATCTAACACGGCTTTAAACCATAAAGAATACAATTAAAATGGCCAAGACAAGGCTATCCTAAACATAGCTTATGCGAAAAAACTAAATTTTTATTTATAAAATTAAAGTTCGCATGTACTCATAAAATTACAGACAAACCACGCAGCACTGTCATAATCATTATTATCATTAATTTGAGCTTTAAATATTACATATCCATCGTAACCCACAGATCCGATTGGGTTAATACCCAAAGAACTTAATAATTCTACCCACATCTCGCCGTTGACGACAACCTTCGGATAAGAGCTTGGAACGGACAATGAAGGAGATTAGTTTGAGCCCTATAAGGACGTAGCTTTACGGGAAGATTTATTCTTCACAGAAATCCTATTAAAAAAAACTCATATTTGCTTACAAAGTAAGAACTAGATATTTTTTAACTAAACTTATGCTCAATTTCTTCATCGATAGTAAAGGTAAAATTACGTTACCAGCGGTTGAAAATTTACGATTGTGTATGTTTTGAAGAAAAGCTAAAATGTCAGAATGGCTATTTTAATAACCATTGGTTAAGGTATTTGATCTTCAAAACACACAATCGTAAATATCACTGTATAGATAAATAAGGTTAGAAATGCCCCGGTCAGTGCAGCAGAGGTGAGCTAGTTGTGAGCATATGAGCATGAGCAGTACTTCAGTCGCGTGACAAGAGCGTTGCAGTAATATTCTGCAAGAACAGCGATTTTGTTGCACCAAGTATTTAAAAAAATACTCATTGATGACTGTGCACGCACATTACTAACAAAATTGCTACCTTATCACGCAATGTATCGTATCCAATTTGCTTGGTTCGCTTGCGTACACAACGATAGGGATGTAGCTCACGGCATAGTAAAAATATCGATAAATGGTAATTTCCCTACTGATGTTTTAGGAGATTAAAACATGATTAACTAGCTTTTGCCCGCGACTTCGTTCGCGTGGACTTCAGGTTCGTCCCGTCTAGTAGCGCAAAAAATGTGTTTTTTTACGACCTCACATTAGAAACCTCAAAAATTGTAGCCTATATGTTATTCTGATGTATAAGCTATATTGTGGTAAAGTTTCATTCAAATCCATTCAGTAGTTTTTACGTGAAAGAGTAACAAACATCCATACATCCATACATCCATACTTACAAACTTTCGCCTTTATAATAGTAGTAGAATTAGTTAAAATAAATATTGTTTAGTATTTATTTATAACAAACTAGCGCCCTCCCGCGACTTCGTTCGCGCGTCTAAGTTTTACCGTTCCCATAAATCATAGATTTTTTTATAAGCCCATACGCATTACTACTTCTATAGTCTTCCCCT
This sequence comes from Pyrausta aurata, assembly GCA_963584085.1. Lineage (NCBI taxonomy): Eukaryota > Metazoa > Arthropoda > Insecta > Lepidoptera > Crambidae > Pyrausta > Pyrausta aurata. The sequence goes on along the minus strand of OY757255.1, from coordinate 5,017,452 downwards.
ATAAATATGCTATATAAAAATGTATCTGACATATTTTATAACCAGACGAATAGTTTCTGATATAAGCGCGTTCAAACAAACAAACAAAAACATCCAGCTTTTTAATGAGTATATTTATATATTATAGACTAGCGGCCCGCCAGCGACTTCGTACGCGCGCAATAGTTTTACTCCGTTCCCATAGATCGCAGCGAAAATATTTATAAGCCGATACGAATTAAACTATTTCTATAGCCTTCCCCGATAAATTAGCTATCTAACAATGTATGTAACATATTTTATAACCGGACCAATAGTTCCTGTGATTAACGCGTTCAAACAAACAAACAAAACATCCAGTTTTTAGATATATGCGTAGAAATGCGTTTGATAATGTTATATTTTATGTAGACACAATACGTAGCCCGGTCTTTCATCTGGTCAAACTTACACGGGGATAATATCGTTTTATTTTACAACGAAATGGAAATACTTACGACGCCTATCGTCAATCATACATTTTTTTCGGGTGCTAATAAAAAGACCAGGCTATACTCTGTGCGCTTACTCAGCATCATGCCACATACAGACTGTGGGAGATGCAAATTCCCTCAAGTTTTATCCAGTGGGATAAGACTTGAGGGAATTTGCACCCTTACGAGTTTACCTTACATACCTTAAGAGTTTGAACTTGAGCTTTGGTTATGGTCATAGCGAATACTCTACTTTCTTGAATTCAAATCGTGAATTCAAAGGGACAATTCTATGTAGGGATCTACGCCATCATCATCATCAACACCCAAAAGCCTTTCACTGCTAAACATAGGCCCCACGAAAAGTATGCAGAAAAGTTCCAAATTGGACACCCTTCGACCAGGAGCAGCGTAGAATGTCCACCGACAATATGAACAAACAATCTGCAATCTACACTGGACACAGACCGCTTGATACTTACCCTGTTTAAACACAAAAAAAAATATTTTCTATTCTAAGGAATAAAATATTTTCTCGAGAGCAACATCAATAACAAACATGTGTCAAAACATTGTGTCTCAGACATGACAAATGATTGTCAAAAATGATATAAAAAATATTTTTATCATTAGCACTAAAGAGTATTGATATCAAATTGGAAGCAAATCACCCCCAGAATAACTTTGCATCCCTTTTTCACCCCCTTAGGAGATTAATTATAATAAAATACAAAATAAATCTTCCGTCAAATCTATAAAAGGATGTGTATGCAAAATTTGAAGTAGATTGGACCAAGGGATCCGTTGTCCCATACAAACTTTGCACCCCATTTTGACTCCCTTAGGGGTAGAATTTCGAAAAATCCTTTCTTATCGGATCCCTGCGTCATACAAAGAACACACCCTCCCAGTTTCAGATTTCTACGATCAGCGGTTTAGGCTGTGCGTTGATCCATCAGTCAGTCAGTCAGTCATTCAGGACAAAGCATTTTATAGGTATAGATAAATGTTATATGTATTTTACGTCCTTTGACACAACACGTAGACCTGACTTAAATCAGGTCTGTTTTTTTTTCTTATTTTTTATGTTGCATGTCTTAGTTTTATTTTTTCTTGTTTGCTATTAATAAAAAAAAGTTTTTCAAACTTATACGGGGATATTATCTTTTTATTAAACAACAATATGGAAATACTTTCTACGCCTATTGTCAAATATATGTAAGTCTTTCGGATGCTAGAAAGAGTAGGCTATTGCTATTGTGCCATGTAGATATCTACCCTATCATAATCAACAACACCTAAAGGCCGTTCCCACGAAAAGTTTGCAGAAAAGTTTCACATTGAACACCCTTCGACAACATCAGAGCGTGGATGTCCACCGGCAATATGACCTTCTGAAGATTGCAGGATTGCATTGGACACAGTAGACCGCTTGCGACCGGTCGCTGTGGAAAACTGTGGGGTCTATATAACTATTCTGTTGAAACAAAAAATATATTAATAAGCTCTCTTCTTGAGAGCAACATCAATCACAAACATGTGTCAAAACATTGCGTTTTCAGACATGACAAATTATTGTCAAAAATAAAATATAAAATATGTTAATGTTAATTTATTTTAAATTATTTTAATCAAATTATTAATGTTAAGCAATACGTAAAAGTATTAATTTTCTCTATTTCAAGTAAAGTATAGCAATACATTTTTTTTCTTATTGTTTTATAGCGGAAGGTAATTGTGCAACGCTTTGATGCGATCAAATGTGCCGTAAAATTATACAAATACGCAAAACTAAAATCATATGGTTTTTTTTTCAATTCATATTGAAAAAATACATTACACCGGTAATTGAAGTTATCGATATCGATCGACCTAAAATATCGACTTTTACCACAACGTAGTATTTTGACATTTAAAGAATGAACGTAGCGGAATGATGATTGATGGTTACACTGCTAGCAGCTCTGTGATTGGTAGTTGGTTTTACGTACTAATCACACCAATCACAGAGCTCCCAGCGGAAAGTGTGATTGGTTTGCGATATTGATGCGTTGATTCATTGATTGGTGCTTTTGGCACTGCAGCAACAACGCTGCAACGCCCACCGGCGACACAGGTTCTCATACAAACGAACTGTCAGAACGTTTCTAACCTTATTTATCTATTCAGTGGTAAATATTCAACCGCTGGTAACGTAACTTTACCATTACTATCCATGAAGAAATTAAGCCTCAGTGCGCCTTCACATTTGAGCGACAGCAGCGTGTCGCTCTAATGTGAAGAGCTTACTGCTGTCATTTATGTATGAAATTGACAGAAGCGCGACTGTCGCGTTGCTGCCGCGCTGCTAAAGTCGCATAAGTGTGAAAGCGCTCTTAGTGATATTCTTTGGTTGCTTTCAATATAAATTAGTTATATCATCAATTTGTCAGGATCCAAGTCTTGTCAGGATTTCAATTACTGAACTGGGTACTAAATCGATGTGTATTATTTTAAGCTTAAAAGTTACTTCTCTACGCGAATCAGTTGATTGGCGTATTGACTAAATATCCTCACTAAACTATGAAGCAATCCATCTACGAATTCCACTTATTTCACGTTCCTAACCTTCATAAAAAATATTGAAAATCCTAAGCCGTCATCTCAGGGATTTTGAAGCATCGACGTGTCAGGTGTCAAAACATTTTCCATGACACAGGAGTTGAAACGTTATGGGGTTTGCCGAGCCATTGAACATAGCGGCTGAGTCGGCAGTGACGTGTGAAAAATCCCCTCTGAGCTATAGCTTTATTAGCTGGCTGAAAGAGGCGTTTCGTTAAATAGATAAGCGATAAGGGTTTCAGGAATTTCGAGTTCAGAAGAGTCATTACATTGCAGTATTTTAGCATTAGCACAACCAATAGAATACATTAATTTTGCTACGTAATGTAATAATATTGTAAGTTGATAAAGATTCGAAAATTTTGATACCCATTTTATCTATGTTAAATCACTAAATAAAAGTATTAGTATCACTTAGATACCAACACAATAAATGCGTCAGTTGTAAAAAAAAATGCCTTGTAATTGAAATTGACGTAATATTGATATCGAGTTCAAAACTTACTCTTTTCCGTTCAAATTAGATACAAAATTATTAAATTGTTTCACTGCATCTTATTTTTCAATTTCTCCGTCTACGTCCTCACAAATAATACCAATTACAAAGGTTTCCGACCAATTACGGACAGCAGAATTGATACGAAGCGAAAGCAAAACGCGCTGTTTTGGGATGCTATAAATTGAAAGAAATTATTAACAGGCAATAAATAAGGGCAGAGTACCGGACCGCCACTGGCCCGCTTCCAACGCTTTCGGTACAAAATCCTCTCTTACAGAAACAAAAACTAAGATACGGATATTCGGACGTGAAATTATTGGGCACACTCTTACGAGAATGCCGTTTAAAATTCGGTGAAGTTGCCAATGTATTTAAGTAGATATAAATATGGTAATAATCTTAAATAGAAGCTTTGTACGGAATTTATATACCCACTAGGCAAAACTTTATTTAAAGACGCTGCTAGCCAATATCTTAAGACAAGATGGATAGACGACCTTGTAAAGATCGCAGGATCACACTATATGCAGACCGCTCACAACAAACGGTCGCTGAGGAAAACCGTGGGGGAGGCTCAGCAGGAGGTTCAGCAGTGGACGTCCTTTGGCTGATAATGATGATGATGATCTTAAGATCAGAGTTAGTTTACAGTGTTCTGAGTATCCAGATCACCTTTATAGGTGATATATTGTTATCAATATAATCCGTAATATTTATCTGTTGCGGGCTCTTGTAAATTATATGTATTTGATTAGTATTGAATGCACTTTCCACCAGATTCCAGAGTTTATGTTACTTATTATTACATTGAGGTGCTGTTGTAAAAATATTGTTTTCTAGATGATTACGTTAAAATAACTTTACAACCACATCACATGCAAAATTAAAACCAATATCCCGAGCAACTCGTTAACTCATTAAAGTCGTAAGCGATTTTGTTTTTAAATTCAATGAAAATTACGGTAAATTTTCCCCGTATGTGTGTACGTGTCCTGTGTTTCAAGTTCGTTCGATAAATCAAATTCTTGTAATGAAACGCTGCGTTTGCGCCCGATGTCCTGTAAACGAGAAAATTTTAAAACAGTTCATTTATTTTATTTTATAGAGAAATGTACTTGTTTTGATTTAGTATTTATTTATTTTATCACTATCCCTCTGTGGCAAACCAATCTCTTTTTTAAATTTATATTGTTTTTTGAATCTTTCTTTGTTTATTTTGACAAGTTATGTTTTGTTAGTTTGCTTTTTTCGTAGAAAAATAAAGTTCTTCTTCTTCTTCTTTTCGAGTCAATGGCAATTAAACTTTCTACGCCCAAAAAGTGGCAACATCAATGGCCTTCTGGTTGGCGCTGTAGAGGTCCTCTTGCGTGCAGGTGGCAGGAGAGGTAGGGCACGACATTAAGTGTGGCATAGATTGTAAGGCGCCACACTCGCACGTGTCGTCCTCAGAGAAGCCCCACCTTTTCCTGAGTTCATTGCACCTGCCTACACCTGAGCGAAGTCTGTTCAACGCCTTCCAAATGGGCCAGGGGAGATTGTGACCCGGCGGCAGCTTCTCAGCTATGGAGATGTATGGGTTGTTGGGGGCGAACTTATCTGACCACAGCTGTTCTTTGGCCTTAGGTGGATCCACGCTAAGTGGTTCGGTGTTACGCATAAAGGTGCGGCGACTCTTTAGACGTGGGGGTGGCGGTATATGTCCATACAACGGGTGCCTGCTATCTTCTTCTTGCTTGAGCCTTTCAATGGAGCATGCAACCTGGCGCCGAACACACGGGGGAGCTATTCCAGCTAGGGAGTAGAGGACGTTTAAAGGCGTAGGTTTTAGCGTTCCCGTAATCACCCTGCAGGTTTCATTGAGGGCGACATCCACATCCTTCGCGTGTGCTGAGCGCGCCCAAACAGGACAAGCGTATTCGCCGGCCGAGTAGCACAGTGCCAGGCCGCTAGTGCGGAGGACATCGGGAGCTGCACCCCAACGTGTAGTTGTCAGACGCCTGATGATGTTGTTCCGTGCGCTCACTTTATTCCTCACTTTTTGGCAGTTACCCTTGTAGGTCAAAGATCTATCTAATACAACCCCCAGGTATTTTGGGTTGTCATTATGAGCAATTTCTACCCCGCGCCAGGTAATGCGTAGGTGACGTGTAAAGTTAATTTTCTGTGATAGTATCCTTTATTGATCATTGATCCCTCTCAACGCGAACGCCCGTAAACAATTAAACTAATGACATGTGTCATGTGTACCAAATTACCTTGCAGTTTCTCTGCCGTTATGTTAAACCCAACTAATATTATGAATGTTAAAGTTTTTGAGGATGGATGTATGGATGTTAATTACTTCACCCAAAAACTAATGGATTTGCATGAAACTTTACAATAGTATTTGAAATAACACATAATTCACAATGTTATTTGAGAGGCAATATTTCTGCGGGTGAAAGCGCAGGGAACCGCTAGTTAATAATAAGTAGTACGGACCGGGCGTTAACTAGTACGAGCATTCATAAATGGCACGTTAAGAAAAATGACGACGACTATTTATCTATGCTTTCGTTTACCATAATATACATTGTAACAGTATTGTCCGAAATAGTATTAAATCATTTGTTTTAATGGAGCCTTGTGGCTAGAACTAACGATCTATAGCGCATGTAGATAGTTTAACTTATCACCAAACTTGCGAGAACTTCCACAGTTAGGCCAAAAATATTGTAACTTATGGGGATAATGATATTCCAGTATAATCCACAACAAAGTTAAAGAAAAGGATGAAAATAAAGGTGTGTAAGCCGCTTTTTTGCTCTACAAAGTCCATGGGTAATACATTAAATCTACCTCTATTATTTGTTAATGGGAATCTCACAGTCAGTTTAGAGCATTCTTCTTATTTAATTCTTGTCTAATTGCGTACTTTTGTTGTTGTCGTTGTTGTTTTGTCGCTTTGAGTATTTATTGTTGTTGTAACTTTTAAAAAAAATCTGTAATCTAGCTTTGTGATGTCAAGAGCGCGTTTGTGTGTGTGTGTGTGTGTGTGTGTGTGTGTGTGTGTTTGTGATGTCCCTTTGCCAACAAATGCTTTTCTTTCTTTGTTTCTTATGTTGCATATTTTTTGATGGAAGTTAAGTATTAGCAATATTGTACTTGTGATCTGTCTGTTTTAATGTTTATGTTGTCTTTTCTTGTGCAATAAAGAATATTTATTATTATCATAGTAAACAAATGAATAATTAAAAACAGACGTTCTTTAAATTTATAGGTTAACTTATATGACTCTGCTTATTAACATTCAATAGTAAATTAATTTGTTAATTAAATACTTTTTTACCCAATGCTCGAACCACTTGTAAAAATATTGCTATTAACTTAAACAATTCGACACAAAAGTAAAGTAAATAAAAGCTCGATTGTTAAGGCAACACATGATTGATGTTAAATAAAACACTATCGATCTTTCGTTTACAAACCAGAGAACAATGCTACGAGTATTCCAAAAAATAATGAAATGTACATTGAATAATATTTTTCAATCACGAATGTGGCTATAGCTCAAAATTTATGACTTAACAAAAACGCGCTGACTAGATGTCTAGATTGCAGATTACATGCGCTGATTTCAGAACAGAGATGATGCAGTTTTACATTAAAACAATGTCCTGCCTGCCTACCTTAGGAATAGTTTATCAAACGGATTCAAATCGAAAGTGCATTTGAATACACTGTCATACCTGTTTCTAAGCCTATCAGGACATTCAATACATGTTAGTTTATAAGTTATTTAGGCGATAACATGTGTACAATTTGATGGTATTTGAAAATGTAAAAAGGATTTTGTCGCCATAATGTGCAAAGGCGCACATAACGTCTTCGCCGTAAATAACAAGCAATCCCAATAGCCTTAGTTACCTTCATCAGTTTAAGTAAATAGTTTAAAGCACACTATCGATCCGCTATAAATCAATGTTGAACTGAAAGTAGCCGGGCATTTATTATGGTTAAAGGATGAAAAACCCCAATACACTGACGCAGCCGCTTTAACTTGACCCCTGGCTGCGCAAAGGAAATCCCCAATACGAAGTAAGTTGTGAACAATTGTGGACGGGTGAGGGGTCAAGACTGAATGGTCAACGTAGATTCATGTGGCGATGCAAAGGGTACTCCCGTAGGGTATAATTATTATATTTTAGTTTAGCAGCTTTCATGCGTGCCCGTATTTTTCTCTCCCATTTATCAATCCGATCATGAATAATTTTTTATCCCTGATAAAATATTTTTTTTCCACGTGGATGTATTTTATTCCAACTTAGTTGAGTCGTAAATAAGCGCGGCTTGCTTTTTACGTAAATATTATACTTAGTACAAAAGTAGGTTCTCGTATTATTTGCAGGCCTACTATTCAAATGCATGTTTTCTTTTCAGATCGAAGGAAGTTACTTCAAAACTTACAACATACAATAATGTTTGAATAACCAAATTGAAATCGCCAATGCTTACTTCCTTGAAATTTTGCATTTGAATTTTATTCCTCACACACGAAAGCGTTCATATTCAAAACGTTCATAGCGTCACGTCGTCAAAACATCCTGAGCTGTTGTTATGCAGACAGCTTACGTGGCTTATTTCGCTATCACCCGTAACGTACGGGCCCGTCACCGAATCGATCGCTACCATAGTCGCGACTGCTCGTTAGAGGTACGTGATCGCAATCGGGATTGCCTATTTATACACATTGTCGGCTCCAGGAATACTCGCTTACTACCTCCACCAGATATAGTAGACCCCCCCATAGTAGAACACCACTTCACAGTTCTACGACGTTTCTTAACTCCCCACGTGCAGGGCAGGTCAATTGGAAACGGACGTAGTTCGATAAAAAATTCGAAATGAAGTATTTCGCAGATTCGATCGAGCTCGTAAAAAGAGCGGAATTCAAACGTTAACTCCAACATGAATGGAACTTTTCAAATGCCGTACTCATTACTGTTTCAATAGAATCAATGTGTTTTTTATCAATTGCAATGCTTCAATCATTAAGTAAAGTTACTCGTGGTATGAATTAAAATTCAAAACACAGAATCCATCTATTTCGCTGTAACTCAACCAGCGTAGTCTTAATCCGCAATCAAAGTTTTGACAGGCAAAACTACAAAACGGGCATCTAATTAATTACAAAATAAACCCTCAAACAAAAACCGTTATTCAAATGAACCGCAGTCCAACAGACCAATTTTGGGGAGTGCGATTACAAAACGCACGTAGGATTAATATAATCGGTCGGTCAGACCCAGACAGAGCCTGGACGCAGAATGACCTGTGCTGAATACTAATTTTGCAAAATCCGCCGCTGGCATGTTGGTACGTCGATAAAAACGGTCGCAGCACGTGAGTGGTTGAGGGTTAATAATCTTGCCGGTGTATTGTGACCTGGTATTTGACGGTGACATTAATAGCATAGTTGGCCATTTTGTGCGGGGTTCTCATATGCTGTAAGCGTGATTAGCTGCAATACTTTGGCATAAAATAGTGATCCATCAATAGGTTATTTATGTTCAACTAGAGTTCTTTAAAAGTTTTGAACCCATTTTTTGACTTCCTTAGTTTATATTGGAAATACGTCAAACACACACACACACACATACACACACACACATTTATTGGCCTGGTATGGTGTATGGAAGGAAATATTTTCTATTTTAATTTTCTGTGTAAATATTTTCTTTTATTTCAATTTTTGTATATTGTGTGATTTTTATGTGTAATATTGTGAATGTGTGTGATTGTGATGTTAACCAGTAAACTATTTTTCTTCTTCTTTCTTCAAATATTTGAAAATATAATGTTATTTATGAACAAGTTAGCTTTTATTATACGTGTGATTACTAAATAAAATAATCCATAGCACGAGATGCGTCATGGAACTCACAACCTGACGTTAAGAACGCCCATTCTCGTATCATATTAGGATATAATAGGTGAAATTACCTCAGTGGCTTGTTTAGAGCTAGTGGGTTCTTTTACTTAGGCTCCTATCTGCCAAGATAATGGCTGCCCTATTTCTCACCTGGCCAACAAAGGCGGGGGAAATAAAAACAAAAGCAAATCACAAGGTATCGCACGTTTGCCCGACATCTATACCGCAGGGCGATTAGCTAACTTCAGAGCGATAGCGATATCTTACAATTTGTGTGTGTCATGATCAGAAAAAGACGCACTGTCAAAACTGTCCGAGCTGATTTATTAATTACCGCTTATACTGGTAGTTAAGTGGTAAGTGCATCTCTAGTTATTTTATTTTATTTCCAAGCGAATTATAATCAGACAAAACTGTGCTTGTTGATCGTACTTTATATTTTATAACTAACCAAATATCTATAAATTACCAGGTAAATTATATACTTTCATGATTGCCACTGCCATGACATCACTGCAAATTTCTTGCAATATAACAGCGGCACTTGAGTTAAGCTACAGCCCAAACAACGCTGGCAAATTAACTGTTCAGAAGAGCTTGACAGTATTTGTTTTTTACTTGCAAGCGCTACGATACAATAGCCTCCTCTACCAGCTACAAATACAAATTGCAATAGCATTTCTATTGCTCGCATGTTACGTAGTCACCCATTGGGTGAGACAATATGCATTCGCCTTTTGTTGGCGTGTCTCCCGAGCATTATCCAAGACGACGAGGTGACCTACTTAGCCAACATACCCCAAAGTGCTTACGCATCAAGATATTGCACTATAACAGAATTGAAATCGATAGTACGCTATCGGATATCGCCACGCTTTTATCGTGGATTGCGTAAATGGAAATCTGGTTTTGCGGCGTGATACAATGCCGCTGCCAAAACTTTCGATTCGATATAAAATGCTATCGTAAAAATTTAATGATTCGCGCCAAAGAGATGAAACATGGCTTGCAGCGCGGATGTAAAAAGTAATGTAATTACAGTGTATAAGTTATGAATGCTGCAGCACTGACAGAATACGTTACGTTCGAATGTAAAACAAAATGCACGTACAAAAATAAATATGCACAATAAAATATAAGCCAAAAGTTGGCAAACACTAACATAAAATATAACCTTATATTACCATTGCAAGTACAGTATTTGTTTTGAAAAACAGTCAACATAAATAATAGTTTTTTCGTGAACCCAGTAATCTAGCTAATGGCTGGCTAGCGGTTCACCCTGGCAACTCGAGGTAGATAACGCGAGATTACGAAAAGCTAGTTTCGTGTGCGACTCTGCAAAGCGTTTTATCTTACCTTTTAAAGCTCGCTAGTAAGAGATACCCTATTACACGACAAATCCCATGATAGTTCAGACTAGTTGCATTGTCAACTTTAGGAATTGCCAACTATGTACCATCTGTTTTTGCAGTTCATCTCTATTTTGATCTCTATGACTGAGGAAAGAAGAGTTATAATTTTGGGACATAAACCATTTCTTGTGTAGCGTTCAGTTAACGCCACGTGGCGCGTACGCAGGCTGTTTAATCTTCGTCCCCCTCCTTTGATGTGAGCGCGCGTCCCCATGTTTGTCCTAAACGCAGGTTTAATTACAAGCTCATTAATTTTGGATTATTTACAGGCGCAAAATCACCCAGGATAGTGTTTGGTTGGGACGGCCGTTTTATGGGACGTTTAGGTTAGTACTTTCTAGGGTTCCGTTTTTGCAAAGGAAAAAAAATGGAACCCTGAAGGAAGGATCACTTTCTTGTCTATCAACATTTTTCTGGAAAATCATAATGCTCATTATACTGTCTGTGAAGTCAAGCTTGAAAGTTAACGCAATCAGAAGTAACTATTTATATGTATTTATTATTGTACTTACGCGTAGGTTGTACTTTCCGTTTACTTAAGGAAAATTCAAATATAATTAAGACATTGCATGAAATATTACAGATTGGAATCATAGAGTGATACTAACCTTTCTCTTGCATTAAAATATTTCAATAGGTAGGTAGGTATGAGTTTGTAAGGAACCCTAGGTGTGATTTCAACGCGCACTTGGCTAGTTGTTTCTACACAAGGGCAACATTATGTTTACCTTGCACATAAGAAAACAAGTTTATCTCTTTGTGTCTACCACTATATTTACGCAACAGAAAGTACTTTCCGTATTGAGTACACTTATCCTGTTGCATAATGCATTGTGAGAAACAAACAACAACATTTATATTATAAAGTAAATGGTTTCAAACTCTGAGTTACAAAGACATCAGTGTCGATTTGATGATGATATCCTTTGCAGAAACATTCTGGATAACCACGAAAGCCTTGTAGAAATTTAATCATCATCTCTAATTTTTCTAAGCATTGATCATCAATATCATTATCCATCTGTATTGCATTATTACTTAATGGATAATTCAAAAGGAAAGGGTTATGATTTCATCAGTCTTTGTATTTGTATATATCTACGTATCAATATATGTAAGTATTGATGTGGGTTGACTGGTTATTACGAGTGATAAAAGCATTTTGTTGTATAATGAAAAACAATTGTTTAATCAACATATTTTGTAGTAGACTTTAGATTCTCACTATAAACGGTCAAAGTCTCTGCCGCCTGACCACTTTCAAACGCAAATCGCTTGCACACACTACACAATAACGGGCGTCACATCAAACATAAGACGATGTGAGGTGCTAGCAATTTTGGCTTTTTAAGGTGCTATAGATACCTAGTGCCATTTAAGAAGGTTCTAATCGTCCGAAGTCCTAGTACGACATTTGTGCAAGCTTTTGCCAATATTTGAAAGAAAGAAAGAAAGAAACATTTATTCGACACACAACAATACAGACATAATAAGAATAATAATTTAAAAAACATGATTGTGTATCAAAAAGGCTCCCGCTCAGCACTAGTCGTGACTCTGATTTTCAGCGGAAGCCTCGATACTGGGACGCAGCACAGTGGCGGTTATACATTTAAAAAAAATTAACAAAAAACTACACTGTCGCGTCGTGGCAAAACGCAATCCGCGGAAGCTAAAAACCGCAAAAAAAAATATACTACTGTCAGTACTATTATATAATCTGTGCTACTGTGTGATGGCATTGACATATAGAATGAAATGGTCAAGTGATGTGAAAATTAACAATTTTAGATTGCCCTCCTTTACAATTATTAATTACGATTTGATGATATAATATTCATTATTATTATTAATATTTGCCATACACCCCGCACCCTGCGCTTTTCTCAATCAAAAATGAACAGTGCGCGCCTTTGTGGATGGCACTATCTGTATTCGATGGAGACCTTGATAGTAACAAAAATCAATTTTACTCTAAAATTACGTCAAAACAGAAATTTTGTTAAAAACCAAAGAACTGCCACTGAAAATCCGTCACTTATTTACTGCTTAACATTCTTAATTGCGACAAATCGCTACAATGACTCGAGTCGTTCCTAATAACGATAGCGTCAAACATCTGCCTGCTTCTTATGCAGGCGGCGTGAGTGCAATTACAGGAATTATTGCGACGGAACCGTCAAAGAGTCGCTTCCTTACGCTTTTTGTTTGTGTAGGGGTGCGTGGGCAGATGAAAAAGATACGCGAGGGTTGTACTTACGGCTGATTTCAGCTCTTATTTTAAGATAATGATACGTGTAACTGTGTTTTTACTAGATGTGGCTAATTCTACGTTCTATGTGTTTGTTAACAATCTAGACGTAGCTAATGTAAAATTCCTTAAAAACAGACTGTTAAAAAAATCATCATTATAGTTTTCAAGAGAATATAGTGTTTGTAGATTAGAGATTTCGCGAGGAATAATTTAAAATAGCAGGGTCGATACTAATATTTTTATTAAGATTTGTACCAGCAACCTCACCCCGCAGCACCCTACACATACAACTTGCCTTTACACTAGTATTGTGCAGCCATTCAGTAAGATATCGTTCGTCATAAACACAGAAAACAAAACACGATCACTCTCGTACACAACGGCAAGATGTGCAATTTTTAAAAAGAAGTATTGAAGCAAGCATTGTATTTAAAGTGAACCGAGTTTTCTAATTGCCGCGTCCTGCTGTGGAGCGATAAACATGAATAATGTCCGACAACTTTATTTTCTTGCTTTGTCACCTGCAGCTGGAGATAAGTCCGGGCCGGGTGAAAAACTTTGCGATTCTGACCCGGATCCCGGTGAATATTTAAGTTTAATACGATTGTTCTCAAAAAAGCAGTTTCACGGACAATGGGCGAGTTTGTGACCAAAAACAAAACAGGAGAGGAGCGAGTAGTAAACTAAAGATTTTTTTTAATCCACTCAGCATTCGACGTTAAAAGATATTTAGGTTTATAAAGATATTATTTGAACAGATTTGGCAAAGCCACAGATTAATAAATAGTTACTTCAATGCTTCTTGAGTAGTTAAGCTCATGTCGCAACCATGCGAAGGCAAGGCTGGTCGCTTGACCAGCGTAAAAATATCCTATATGTTAATCAATTATCATGTAAACGATATTGATTCCTTGCTAATAGAACTCATGACAAATAAAAAAAAATGTAGCTAGGTGCTGCGTCCAACCTCATTTAGAATACACAACCAATACTCTCTGGTATAGGGTCTGTCTAACTTCAAACAAAACATGGACATATTCTCATCATCACGACTCTCCTGAGGGCAGCTGAACACCTTTGCAAATTAACCTCACCTGAGCGAAGTGACAGCCTAAAACACGCCACTAATTAAAACAAAAACAATCGCACCCTCCAAAACAAAACACATTCGACATAGTTAGAATATTAATGCATCTCTATCCACTGTTCGTACAGGGCCGGAGTAGGGACGGAATGCAAATGGTTGGTATTTACAATCTGATATGGATATAAAGTGTTATGATGAGGATATTACTAGACGTACATTTATCGGTGCATTGAGAAACTGACATAATGTACGGTCGAAGTTTACGTGCCTAACCATTTTAGGAGCCAAAATTGCTTTCACCTCGCTTCATCTTTTGTAAAGTGACGCCTATTTTTTTGTCGAGTGTGCAAGCGATTTTTGTTGAAAAGTGGTTAAGCGCGAGATACCTCAATCATAACAGCCCAAATTCTTGGTTGTGAGAGTTATTAGAGGTCAGCAAAACCTAAGACTAAATCTAAGACAGATTTATTGACTAAAATATTATAGAGCTTTTAGGAAAGAATGTATAAATGATGGCCTATTTCTAAGGTAATGTTACTGTAGGTCTATTTTTCTTTATCTTACCGCTCTAACAGGTATACAACAGTGTAAGTACTACAAAACAAGCTTCTTGTATCCAGCCCTTAACCCACCTCTCCCTAAGTCCACCAAACTTAGGCGCCCGAGTCCGTGCCTGTTGCCAGCACTCGTCGGACCTCACTAATACGGAGTGATCCCTCCGCCGGTATAGATAAACCCACGTACAAAAGCTCGAGCACCTCTAACAGGATTATGCGACTTTGTTTTTGCGTTCCATGAATTGTTAATTAAAGGATCAGGCCGGAATCCAAATTATTTTAGTTAAAAACTAAGCGCGATTGTAGAATATTGAACAGGGTTGATTGAGTTTAATATTTTTAGACTCGTTTCAAAATCTGTTAGTTTAATTATGCTAAGAGTTTGAGAATAATACTTTATCTTTGAACCTACGCAAGTTATTCTAATAGGTATTTCTAATTTAGGATTCAACATCATTAAATAGAGCCAGACACTCCTCGATGGAGTTCTTTCCATCAAAACAAAAAATCAGGGAAGGTAGTGTGGTGGTTAACATATTCGATTATCATCTTAATTTATTTATTTACATAATATTATACGTCTCATAAGCGAAATGACTAAACTGGGTATGATCAAAGACAGCAAAGTGGCACATAGCTTTAGCTCAAGAGAGATCACCACTAAATGTATAGTTTTTTTTTACAAAATGTAATCTCCAATTACTGGTCAGTAAACCACTCAATCTTCCCAATCTTTGTTTAAGGAATATAATCATTTTAGAGGCGTCACCCTATGATCCAAGACACTAGACCTTATGATCTAAGACAGCAAAGTGGCACATAGCTTTAGCTCAAGAGAGATCACCACTAAATGTATAGTTTTTTTTTACAAAATGTAATCTCCAATTACTGGTCAGTAAACCTCTCAATCTTCCCAATCTTTGTTTAAGGAATATAATCATTTTAGAGGCGTCACCCTAAAACCACGATCCCTATTTTTATGTGAATTAACAGTCACAGGTACGTACCTTAGGGTAGGATAATATAATTACTGACAATCGATGGGCCCTCCCCAGGGCAAGGAAGGGGCTAAGAAGACGTCTTGCTGTGATATTTATTGGTAGATTTTTCAAGTCACGCCGCGTTCCGATGAGTATGGATTTTTCTCGAGAGAATCGGCCCCAATTTTGAGTTGAAAATAGAACACAAAGCGATTGTTATTTCGAGCTTCGAATGCTTTTGGAAATTCCGAGCTGCTTTATTTGCAAAGCGGAAAAATATTTAACACACTAATAATATAATAATAATAATCTATACTAATATTATAAAGCTGAAGAGTTTAACATCCGCAGATTTCATCAAGGTAAATCTATTAATAAATCGTGTTTAACTCGTCAAGTATGTGTAAACGAGACACAATAGAAATTCCATTGTTATGCGACTCCCGGCATTCGTTTGATACCTGACTCATTACGGATCAAATTAAAATACTTTTAAGTTTCAGCAAAACTTGAAGCCATTTAAACTTGCTCGTAGTTTAGTCAACACAAACAATCAACAAGTAAAATCAACCGAAGCGTTGAGCAAGTTAAACCGACACTTTATCGACAAAAGCCTTCATTTCAGTTCAATTCAGCGTCCCGCGTCCGTCACCGCGACAATGTTGAATGGAAACCACACCGGGGGCGAAAAAAGATTTGGTTGGTTTCCAACAAAGTGGAAGTAGGAACAGAAAGCCCGCTCCGTTATATAAGAAATCTAAGAGACAAATATTAGTAGTCCTAAGAGTCAAGGTTGCTAATCGTCGTAGAATAGAAAACTGTTTACATAGGTGTAATAAGAAATCTATTACATGTACGTATCGTCCAGTTGTATTCATGTTCATTATCTTTTAGTTACGAATACTTGTAAAAATTATGTTGCCTCACATAAGGGCCTAACTAAGAGCCATCTAACTGAAATTTATTTCTACAATTATGTATATTTTGTATCATATATTTTTTTGGCTTGCTGATTATTTCGTTCTTTCGTGATTATCTTTTAAGGCTGCGTGCTTCTCAAAAAAAGGATGAATTTGGTGTCAACAGGTAAAATACCAGTCATTGCTAACATTTATGAATATCTTCAGATAATGACAAAACCTTAATGTTATCGAGCCTTCCTAATGTTCTTGCTTTGTGCTTAGCCTGAAGGATGCGATCCCTTGAGCCGCCAGTGATGGATGGAGTTATTCTTTTCAAACTCGCATTTACCGGATCGTGATCTGTCGTAATATTTTGGCTATAATAAATAGTGGCCTTTTGAGAGGTCGCCGTTGTAAGTTATGTAACGTCTATTTAAAAGGTTCCATGTAATATTTTTGCTATAGATAACGTATGCTTTTTCTTCGTCGATAACGTATGTTCTTTCTGCCATGCTCATTTTGTGGTCTAAGGCATCAATTACTATCAGTCTCGCATCAGTATGGTCTATCAGTCTGGTCAGAAAAATCGTGTGACCTAAACTGGCAGACTCATGCCAGACTTGTGAAAATTTTACCATGAAAATTTTCCAAACTGATGAATAAACGTTAAACGTTATCTTATTATCTGTGGCCAGACTGAGCAGAGACCTTTGTCTAAGGATTCTCGTTTGATTGTCGTAGAATGGTTTATCTTTTCTTTGCTAGGCTTCATAGGTGTTGGGCACCGATGGCTATAGCAATTTTTTTATATTTTAAACTATTTTAAGCGCTGTATTTTGATAGAGATTTACTGATTTACTAATTTGTGGTTGTTAGTTGGAAGAAAAGGGAGTATTTTTAAATATTATCTTTTCTTAGTAAGTTTTAGTTAACAACAATAGGCTATAAACAAAATGACATGCCTATTAAATTCTTAATTAAAAGCATGCTTAGAAATTGATTGATTTTTACGTCAGGCGTCATAATAAATATGTGGTATAATATATTTTTTTCTGTTTTAGTAAGTTAATCGTGCATTTTCATTATTAAAGCTTCCATGTCACCACCTCCCAAATACTGTTTTATAGAGGGTGACTTTGAAAACATTGGCAATATTTTAAACTAAGAAACCACTCATGATTCATAGTCCCTTCCAGATATTGAAATGAAAATCAATTGATTATATTAAACTATAATTTGATGAAACCGAGAAAAACATATTAAATACTTTAGAATTGATTATTGTTTTAAAATCTATATACATATATATATATATAATAAGACTGTAAAAGATCGATTTCTGTACATTGAAGATTTTTATGAAAAATTGTTACAGGGGGTCTTAATTACCGTAATAGAAGCCAAAACAACAATTTTTAAAATTTTTGTCTGTCTGTCTGTCTGTCTGTCTGTTTGTCCGGGCTAATCTCAGAATCTACTGGACCGATTTTGATGGGGCTTTTTTTATTTGACTCAGCATCACTTGGAGAGTAAACTAGGATAGAAATAATCACGCCAATAGACTTAGGGGGTAGGCAGAAAATATATATATATAAAAGAAAGTCGTGTTTGTTACAACACTTATAACTTGAGAATTGAGAACGGCTGAACCGATTTGGCTGAAAGTTGGTGGGGTGGTAGCTTAGAATCAGGAAAAGCATATAGGATAGTTTTTGTCCCGCTAGACGGGGCCGGGGCTGGGGTAGCACGGGACCGGGACGAAACGGTGGGGAGGTAGCTTAGTACCAGGAGAAGGACATAAGATACTGCATATAGGATACTTTTTGTCCCGCTAGACGGGGCCGGGGCTGGGGTAGCACGGGACCGGGACGAAACGGTGGGGAGGTAGCTTAGTACCAGGAGAAGGACATAGGATACTTTTTATCCCGTTCGATGGGGCCGGGGCTAAGGCGGGACGGGGCCGAGGCGAAACAATTTAAAATAAATGTGGGTGGAAATGAATCTGTAAAGTGTTTTAATTCAATGTGTAGTGTTTCCTCCATATTGGTTTGTATAAATTAAATGAATATTTGGTACTTTATGGTACTTGCCAAAGTATAACAAAACAGTGCCATGAAAAAATTTATATTTAGATCCATTTTTTCCACACAACAAAGTAAAATGTTAGTAAAGTAGTAGTTTTTTTTGTGGCAAAGTAGTAGTTAAAAGTAAAGTAACCATATTATCCTATCAAACAAAGGAATTCCTAATCGAAATACAAATTGTGAACGTCCAAATAATCGGTATGGTCATAATAATTGATCACCTTTGATGTACCTACTACTTGCTTCTTATTGTTGTAATATGGCCAATTTTAATGATAAGTGAGTACTAAAATGTACTATATAAATACTTTATATCTTGCGTACTTATAAGTACTTATACTTAAGTATCTTATTTGTAAAATCATAAGCCTATAAATTAAAAATTATATCCAAAGTCACTATTCCACGCGGACGAAGTCGCGGGCACAGCTAGTAAACCAATAAATTAGTTTTAGATTTTCTAAAACTGACAAATAATATTAAAGTTTCAAAAAAATTACTCCGCCTAAACGGATCCCGGAAACCGGAGTGAAACTCTATGATTTTTCTCGGTTTGATCAAATCAATTGATTTTCATTTCAATATGTGGAAAGGACTATAAATCATGAGTAGGTTCTTAGTTTAAAATATTGCCAATGTTTTCAAAGTCACCGTAATTAAAAGCAAAATGGTAAGATTTTGACATCATCCTATCCATTACCCATCAACGAGCCCCTGCGTATTAATCGCGCACCAAGAATAATCGAGTTTGCAATTTTTAAATGACATATTGTAAAGCACCCTCATTTATTTCGTCAGAAATGTTCGTAATTCCCGAATAAACAAGCAATGCAGGTGTGACGCGGAAATATTCTCATTTCGGATATTTATGCGACGGCAGAAGCGCATAACTTACCTTTGATAACTTTCCGGACGGATATTAAGTGAATGCTCTGACTGTTTTAAAAGTGAAATTATTCAGTGAAAGAGATTTTCGTGATGTTTGAGCCTTTTGTGACATTTGAAAAAATATTTGCGCAGATATAAGACTAGGAGTCAATGAATATTAGTTGATATTTTACCGCATCAATCAATAATAATATTAACAAAACTAATATGTGTTGCTTTTAATTTTTTGCGATAGGTTTGACTTGTTATTACGAGCGCTTGACGCATTTTAGCCCCAAAAAATAAAAATCAATCAACTCAGCGAACACACTATACTGACCAAATTAATTCAAAATGGACTTGTTGATCCTCCTATCAAAAAATCCTCCATCGTGGCACAGTTATAAGCAAATCTTATCTGCCCAACCGTATAATTTCAAAATGAACTTGGTATTCAAGCGAAACGTACACAAAAGAGGCGAAACACTTTTAACACCGGCAACAAACAGAATACAAAAAAAGAAAAACAGCAAAAACGAGCAATACAAATCGTTAATGACACTCTTTGCTACGTCACTTCCGCTGGCGGCCCTCCAAAGGTCAGTAACCTTGACTCTCGCCAAGTCAATAAACGAATTCCAAATGCTCAAGCCCCGTGCAAACTCTGCGAGTTTAATCAGCCCCGTTTTATTGTTGCTAAATGCAAAAATATCGTTTCGGGTACGCCCAGACGTCTATATGCCCAAATAAAAGGGGTTCGGAAATCTACGGCAAACGCAGGCAATAACGCCCGGAGGCCTCATTACGTAAATTAGAATTGTTATGAACTAAGTAACCATGATTGCAATTGCTATTCTCAGCAATGATAAATATGATTGTGAGTATAGTGTCGTCATAAGACTTGGTACCTAAGACTTATGTAGTGAAATGGCGCCAAAAAATAATAGAAGGAAGTCTAGACTAGAGACGAGCCAAAAGCAAAAATGGATTATTTTGTTTTCAATACTGAAAATAAGTCACAGTTCTTACAATATATCTTAGACTAGGTGCAAAACACGCAACGTGAAAATAATACTTATAGGACTGATTGGTATTACTTCACGTAATCCGTGATCTACTGGTTTAAAGATTAATGTCAAATAAAGACTCCGATCAAATAGTACGCGGTACGGGACATATAATACAGGGTGAGATAGAACGAAATTAACCATAGTTACCGGTCGTTGCATTTCTGACTTATTACCAATACAGCACAAGTACCTACCTACCTTGGTATAATTGTTCAGATTCTTAAATAATTGCAACTGTTAACCCGTCAAGTGATTCCTGGACACACCTTTGTCTTTGAGCGAAAAGCGCTCGACGCGTTTTACGGACAAACCTCTGTCCGTAACTAAATTCGTTATCTTTGGCGCCTACCTTCACTCAGTTTCTGTGGTTGGCGGGGCGTATAAATTTGCACAACCAATCAGAGAATACTTCTGAACATATTTCTAGTACTGACCAATTGGCAACAAGCAACAACATTTCTGCAAGATAATATTTTTTTCGTCCTGGCCTCAGTGTCCGCCATTACTGTTGTTGTTACGCAATTGTTCCGTGAGTGCTAAAGGTAAAACTGTCTCAAGCAGTTAAACGGGATGTGTATATTACGATAATTATAGATGAAATTACTAAGAAAGAAGTGTAGAATATGTTTTAAGCATTGGTTTTAGCAATTTTAGTAAATAAGTTGGTGAAAAAAGGGCCAAACTTTTCTATCGGAACGGTCAGTCCGCCATTACGATTTCGCGGTCGGTGTCGCTGCGTAAATAATTATAATTTGGGTAGTCATTTGTCTTATTTCTTGTGAACTTTGTTGTGAAAATTAATGGCAAGTAGTTAATCTATAGAATAGAGTAGTGTATAAGTGTCAATACTATCACAAATTTGTGTTTCAAAGTGTTGTTTACAGTGACGAAAGTTTACAAAAACAAAGTGGAGATTTTAACCAATGGATTAAATATTATGTAAGTTATAAAACTCTATTACACATTTTTCAGTGTATAGGTTATTTCCTATACTTTATAATGGTATATGATTTATAAGGTATAATTATAACCACAATGTGATATTTTGATAAATCCTGATGAAGGTCATCAAAAATTTAGGTACATAAATTACCCTGAGCACTACTGCTATCTTCCGTTTCGAAAGGCTCGACGCGTGACGGGTTAATTACTGCAAGAATTAAATATTTTTATTTCTGTTTCCACAATGGTTTTGGGAACAAAGCTGAGCTTCACACCAAAATCTCTTAAGAATGTCATATCACTACACTCAAAAACGAAAAATTCACACAAATTGTAGGTACTGGTTTTTATAAAATGTGGTTTTAATGCAACGCCAAAGTTTTAGAGTGACATATCATCTTTTAATGGTTTATTTCGATTACATTACGACATACTACATTTATCAATATGATTCATCAACATGCAATTATCATATTTTAAACGTTATCATTTACATAAAATTATCCCGGAAACAATTCCGGCTTACCTAATTACACCTTGTATAGTACTTAGAGTGCGTAATCCTTTATTTACGTTGCTCGTCAGTTTAAATCATTTTCGCCCGGACAAGCCCCTGGATTAATTTAACACGAGCGTTGCGGCAGGTACGAAGTTTCAGGCTGCATTTTGTGCACAAATCCTGGATTATCAGCTGTTGAATAATAAACAAACTCTTAAGTCTCAGACTGTTTTGGTTAGGCGGTTGTCTGTCTATTAGGTAGTGTAGGTATGAGTTATCCCCTTTTCCTGGAATCCTAAATTATTATTGTTGAGTTTTGTTCACATTGAAAAATAAATGGAAGGTTATTTATTTATATATTTTATTATTTATTGCACTGATAAAACAAAGTACAAATGGCAGACTTAATGCTTAAAGCAGTCTCTACCAGTCAACCATTATATGAAGCAGATACTATTGAGGCGGCGTAAAAGAACACATTAATTATAAAAGAAATACTTAAATACATAAAACTATCCATACCTAAACTAACAAAAAATATAATAGGGGAAACAGATGATGAAGATTGATAATATTACTTTAATATTCTTGCTGATTGCATATAGTGCTGGCTATACTGAAAATACTGAAAACCGGCCAAGCGTGATTCGGACCCACGCACTGACGGTTCCATAATATACCACCCTTAAACTGAATTCGGAGTCCACTTACTTCCACCTAGCGAAAATATCACAATATTTTTGACGGCAAAAATAACTTTGTTTTTCATAGTGTTTGTATAAAAGACAAAGTTATATTCGCGGTTAATAAATAATAATAGTATGTATTTCAGAACAGAACAGTTTACATTACAAAATTTAAAACATAGGTATCATTCAATTAAATATAATTTAAAGTACTAAGTAATATATCAAATAATAACTACCTATCAAACGGAGCTCATCCTCAAACCGTACAATTTGTCAACCAATTTGTATAAAATCGCGCAATCTGATTAAAATGTGCTAACATAAATACATCTAACACAACGGGCCCAAGAAAAGGAACTAAATTACAAAGGCCCCGCTTACCTTCAATATTAACAAGCTAGTTAATGGACAGAGGTTGTAAGCTAAACGGTTACTTAACGGTACGATAAAAGGCAGTACCGACCAACGTTAAGAACCTTAAGAAGGTTGCTTTGAGAAAAAAAAAATACACCACCTGCTCGGCAATGTTAGATTATATGTCCAGTTTGGTCTCTAGGGACGTAATATTGTCCATCCATTATATGCCTAGGGAATACATGTTATTTAAATTTCGAACAGGAGCTCGCACGCCCGCGCAAGTTCATAATTTATAGATTGAGGTGGTCACGACCGCCCCGAAGTGTTAAAAAGAAAAACATTGTGTGAATACTTTGTGATTTCAATGTATGACTCTATATTTCATGGCCTCTTTGTTTGTATTTTAAAAATAAATTTGTGCTGCACGACCCCATGTTACCTAAAATAACGGATTTTCTTATAATTTTGCCTATTCCTCAAATAACTGTCACTCATTGCCACTTCGACTACGGCATCACGTAGACGTGCTACGAGCTACGACGTGCTACGAAACTATTCACGCAAGATACGATGTTTTATCAGGAAAAAGAATAAGCTTTGTCACGCGAACGAGACGTGCAGGAAACGATAAATCAAAAAGACACTAGTTGTAAAAAAAATCAAAAAATATCTTCAAAAGTCACACGTGAAATATCCACGAGACAGATTCACAAAAATTGCAACTACGAATACGCTAAGTTAGTAAGGCCCTGCTTAGTTGGAAATTAAACAAAGCGAGAGAGCACTAAGCATCTTTAATGAGGGCAAAAAGGTCATGTTATTTGTTAACTTTCAGGTGAGGCTTAGTGTATATTCGTATACAGAGTATAAGCGAAAGCGGATTCGTGAACGGTCTTTCATGAGATGAATAATCCTGTACTTTGATAAATCATATTAATATAACGTTCCAAAACGTATCATAGAACTATTTTGCAACCATGCATGGAAAATTGTGCGGCATAGCATCCACAGTATAAATATATCCACAATTTTACAAAGGATTCTCTTAATAATCGTTCATGTTTTAACATGGAGAAAACATCAATTTATGTATGCCTCTTCTCTGCAATATTTTTTATTTTATTTATTTAAAGACTACTGCACAAAGTGTTCAAAGGATTTAAGGGCCAGATATTCCATTTTTACGATGTTTCGATTGAGTTTAAACATGGAAACACTAATTATTTAAATCTCGAATCTATATATGTTATAGAAGAAGATTACTAGAAAGCTGGATTGTGGTTGGAAACACGATTGTAATTACTTTGCTCGATAATAATTGCCTCAGAAGTGGGCCCCTTTTTTTCGTATTTTCTATGTAGTTTTCAAATTATTGGACTTATATTTATGAAAATCACATATTTTAGTAGGTAATTCCATTCTACACATATGCATGTTAAAATGATTTCAAAATGTTTGTTATTTAGATCAGAATAACGAAATATCTAAAAACACTTTATTTGACCTATTTCGACTTTTTTGATCTTGATTTGCTCAAGCTACACAGATGTGAGGAACAGGGGATTATAAGAATATACATTTTGACCACATAAGTGAGATCTCAGCTATGAATCAAATGATTTTTTTTTAGTTTTTATCGGTGTTATGTTCAGGCAAAGAAAGGTCCATTTTTTTCATTAGTCTGTATTCTTTCTTACAAGTAGCAAATTCTTCCAATTGTCTTTTTAAGATTACTTTAGACACCAAAGATGTTTAGGGCGTCCAATCGTTTTTTTCCAGTTTTATTAACATTTTCATTCATAAAACACTGATTTAGTGATTCTCACACTTGTGACGATGGTGATTCGCGCAACGACTTTGACGCAACAGTTGATCGTCGTGTCATCTCTATTCTATACATGCAAGCAGAAATAGCGCTATCTTTTTATTCAAATGACAAGCACGAGATACCATTTCCTCATTCCCCTTGACGCCACTGCGAACGCTGGACCTATGTCAATTTTTGCAATTTTATTTGCGTACTTAATTACGTAAAACACCTAAGAACTAATAATAGCTAATTTCGCCGCGCCGCGTCACGCTCAGTTGGATCAGCACCAGTCTTATACTAATCAAAGGTCGCGAGTTCAAATCGGGGGTATCATGAATATTTTTCTACATAGTCACAATATTTTTTTAGAAAACGAAATAAGTATTTATTTTAATTTTTGGACATTTTAACATTTAAAATAAAAAAAATTAAAAATAAAAACTAATTAAATTTTTAGGTTTTTTTTAAAGTAGCAAATCCTATTAAAAAAACTACATAACAATGAAAATAAATTTCAAAAAGAAAATTAGTATCAAAAACATCATCACCATGCGGATAAATCTTCTCAATGCCATGAGGATGGAACCCCCAACCTCTACGTGTTAAGCAAAATAAAAAGAGATAGGCTGTAGCGACATATATACTTGTTGTGAATAAATGAACTATATTTTTGTACCAATCGTAGAGATGAATCCGTAATTAATGAATAATTGTGTGGGTGCGGTGCTCTAATTAACAAACCTAGACAGTTGAAATATGGCATCTAGCTAGGTAATAATGTGTAAGCGAAGGAAAAAATCTGAAAACAAAAGAAAGTTTTTTAATTGTAGGGTCTGAAACCGTTATAATTAAGTGGATGGAAGCTTGCACAAAATATGTATTAATGATTTATGAATAAGCAAATAAATATTTCTATAAAAAGTTATGATATCCCAACAAAAACATCAATGTGAAAAATGATAGCCAAGTTCAATGCTCAGTATATTTGAGAGTGAATTTCGCCGAAAAAAGTATTGCATCTAAATGAGAGATTACTACTAACTACTTTTGCCTTACTATTTTCTTACTTTCTAACACATGATAGTCAAGTCATTTTTATAGTTCAGGCTGATATTAAGCGAGTATTTTAAGCGTGGTGTGGGTGACCTCGATAGTAATTACTTTAAACCATTAATTTACTTGAACCATTTCACGGGACATCCAAAATATACGCGGGCGACGTCGCGGGAGACGACTAGTAAATAAAAAACTTTGATATTATTAAAGGATTACTGAAACGATAAAGAAACCTTTGTCTTTAATTTAGCTTTCCATATTTGTAATGTTAAACGGAAGCGTGAAACATACTGCGCAGATCCTAGATAAACTGGGAACAGGGCAAGAGAATGATGATGATGATTTGAAATGTTATGAATTTCAGTGTGTAAAAAAAAACCATGACAAAATTCTCGTGATGGGTGAACTTTGACTTATATACCTACTGGTTTGTACGGAACCCTAAATTTGAAGTGCCATATCTGTAATGGTCTTCAGTCATCATCAATTGGAAGACTGATGGAAGATAGTAGTGAGACTATAACTGTGTCGACAAAAAGGATCTTAATATAAACCACCTAAATGTTATTACATTACATTTCCTACACCTATGGGTTGGCTGGAAGAGGTATATTTTAGGGATAAGCCCACCTTCGTTCACATTGTGACTTCTTGTACCTATTTTCTGTACATCTTATAAGTGCAATAAAGAATATAATAAATGTTATCGGATATTCTTTCTTGTTTTTATAATGGTTACAGGTTGCTGGCATAAAGTGCTGACCAGTCGTGTGAGAATGAAATGCCACTCTTTGCGTTCCTTGTTCTTTCGATAAACGTTTAGACTAAAAAGCATGTATGGTGTACTAAAGAAACCATTTTGTAAAAGTTCTTAGGGGTTCTGCTAGATGGCGTGGGTATGTTACTTACAAAAGCGCATGAAGTATCTTATTCAAGAAAATTTTGTTCCTTAAATAAACACTAGATGGCTTAATTATACACGAGATTTGTAAGACAAAGTTGACAGAAAAAGTTTTGTGCGGGGGTGCTGGTGGGGGAAGCGCCCCGCACTTTTAACAAGGGGGCGGGGCTTATGAGATAATTTGACGGAATAAGACGGCCTTAATGCTACCTGAGGATAACTTCATCTAACTAAAGAATTAAGGTATGATGGTCAAGGATTCCACTGTTCAAAAATGTTTTGCAGTCTGTCATAAAAACTTACGTAGTTATTCGTTAGTTCATAAAGTAAAAAAAATACCTATGTTTTAAGAGTTTTAGTTTGCCGTATATGTACTCGTATTTTTATAACTCTTGTTCCCGCTACATGAACGCTACCTTACAGTCTTAATGTAAACGTATGTTATTAAGTTGGAGCAGTGTTTGCCGCGAAGGCTTTATTTATGTTCACGCAACTACAACTCTAAATGGGATGTAAGCGATGACAGTTGTGGTTACATCAAAATGAATACGAGAGCACTTGTAGCACTTTGTTGGTAACACTGAGAGCTTTTGCTGATTAAACTTCTTCATTACATTTGACTTCAAAAGCATATATCTATCTATTAAAAGGGCTTTTGATCCGTAATGTTACTGCAATGATAAATTGAAAGGGTCATTTTGTTTAATTTATCAATACAAACCACTAAAGACTCAAATCAAACAAGCTTCAGAACTGTTGGGCCGTGAATTAAAACGTACTAATTAGGCACATAAACTTTATTTTAAAGAAAATACAAATAACTACGATGCACCGATGGCCGGCAAGCGCGATGAACTGACTTACGTACATAGATATACATATAGACTTATAGATAGCACAGCTCGCGATACTTCGACATTACCAACACCTCCCCTCGAAGTCGTGAGCCAATCTGTTATTCCTTATATTCACTAACATCTATCATTCCCAAATTATCCATGCATTCCTGATGTTTTAACCCTGTCAAACCTTTAGTTAAAACATCTGCAGGCATTCTGTCTGTACACAAGTATTTCAGATCGATAACACTTTGTTCGCACATATCTCGAATAAAGTGGTGCCTAACATCTATATGTTTTGTTCGTGAGTGGTAGTTCCGAGTATGAGCAAGTTTGATTGCGCCCTGGTTATCGTTAAATAAAGTCACACACTCACACTCCACTCCCACGCCAGTCAAAACATCACGCAAATATACAGCTTCCTTGGCAGCTTCGGAAATGGCCATATACTCGGCTTCTGTGCTCGACAACGCAATAGTCTTTTGTTTGCGTGCTTCCCTACTTATTGGAGCACCGCCTAAGATAAATGCAAAACCAGAGTAGGACCTACGGTCAATCGAGTTAGCACCCCAGTCTGCATCTACCACACCGAATAGCGGAATTTCAGTCTTCTCATACATCAAACCATATTCAGACGTACCTTTCAAATACCTTAAGACACGTTTAGCTGCCTTCCAGTGCGTAGTATTATAATTAGTATTAAATTGACTCAAAAAATTAACCGAATATGCAATGTCTGGTCGTGTAGTTACGGCAAGATACATTAAGGCTCCTATCAAACTTTGATATGGATACTCAGCCATTACATTTTCATCAACATATTCTGGTTTCTCTAACTTCACGTTCGCATCCATTGGAGTTAATACAGGGTTACATTCACTCATGTTAAAGCGTTCTAAAACATTATCTAAATACAAACTTTGACTCAGATACACCCTACCTTCTTTATCACGAGCAAACTCAATACCTAAACAATTACTTATCAAACCCATATCTTTCATCTCAAACGCGCTACTAAGCTGTTTTTTCACAGTTTGCAACCAGACACTATCATCAGCCGCCAAAATTATATCATCAACGTAAATAGCAATCAACATCATTCGCTTACCTTTTCGCGCCACAAACAGACATGGATCTTGCGGCATTGCTTCAAAACCAACACTCACCAACTTTCGCACTAACTTTTTATGCCACTGCAATCCAGACTGACGCAAACCATACAACGACTTCTTTAACAAACACACACAGTTATCATTTTTAACTAAGGCTTTACTCCAGCGTCTAGCTGTCTCAATGATCTTCTTGTCTTTTATGATCTGTCTCTGTGATCCAATCTTTTGGTTTTTCAATATTTTATTTAGGACATCATTTAGTTGATCTGGTATTTCCATAAATACATCCTCATCCAGTGAACCATTCAAGTAGGCTGTGACGACGTCCATTTGATGCATTTCTAGCCCAAATTCAGCTGATAATGCAGCAATTAACCGTATTGATGATGATCTCACTACTGGAGAAGACGTCTCATGAAAATCCTCCCCTGGCCGTTGAGAGCATCCCTTGGCAACAAGTCTCACTTTCTTCCCAGTTGTTTTGGTACTAAACACAAATCGGTTTCCAATAACTTTGCGATTTGGTGGTCGAGACACTATTTCCCATGTGCCATTCTTTATTTGGGCAAGAAATTCGTCTTCTAAAGCTCCCTTCCATTCATTAACGTTGCCTGATTTCTCAATTTCATCCCATGTTATAGGTTCAATAGTAGCTATTCCTGCTGTAATCTGTTCAATAATTGTTTCTTCTTCTTCTGATTCATTCTCATCATCTGAATTCTCTTTTATCATTACATATTCTTTTCTTGGTCTTCCCACTGAACCTGTTCGAACCAGTCTCGGTCTTCCTCTTCCTCTCTTCGAAGGTTCTACTATTTTTTCCCATGATACTGTAGCAATTCTCTTTCTTCTTTGTAATCCTTTGTTTCTTTCTTCATCTGGTTCATAAAGACTTTCTGTAGATCGCTGAATTACTGTTCTGTTTCCACCTTTTCTTGCTTTCAAAATTGTTCTCAGGTCTTCTCTCAATTCTTTCTCTTCTTTTTCTTCATGATTCATGTTTAGATCGACCAATATTTCATTGTTATCAATACTCTCTTCTTCATCAAGTATTTCTTTATATTCATTTCTAAATGCAGTCTCATTCATGAATTTAACATCACGTGTCACTATGATTTTTCTTGTACTTGGATCATGTACTCTGTAGGCTTTAGATTGTATATCGTAGCCCATAAAGATTCCCATTTTAGAATTTGACTCAAATTTTCCCTTTTGTGTTCCTTTGTCTTTATAGTAAACTTTCGCTCCAAAAACATGCATATAAATCACTGTAGGTTTCTTTCCTTTCCATTGCTTAAACGGTATTTCACCATTCAATGCTGTAGGGCATCTGTTCCTTATGTAATTCGCAGTATGAACTGCCTCTGCCCAGAACGAAGGTGGACTACCAGCTTGTCTCATCATACAACGTGCCATTTCAATCAGCGTTCGGTTTTTCCGCTCGGCGATGCCGTTTTGTTGCGGCGTATATGGTGCTGTCAACCTTCTTCTAATGCCTTCTCCTTTTAGAAAGTCGTCAAATTCTTTATTTACGTATTCTCGACCATTATCAGATTGTAAATTCTTTATTTTCTTACCCGTAAACTTTTCAACATAGGCTTTATAAGTTTTGAATACATCCAGCACGTCACTTTTATTTGCAATAAAGTAAACTTCACACCATCGTGACTTATCATCGATGAAAGTTACGAAATATCTTTTCCCACCAACTGACTGAGTTGTCATTGGGCCACACACATCAGTGTGTACAATTTCCAGCAATTCACTAGTACGGTTATCACTGCTCTTGGGAAAAGGCTTGCATGTCAATTTTTCACTGGCACAGATGTCACAGTCCGAGAGTTTTTCACAATCTTTAAATGCCAGCCCGTGAACGAGTTGATTCTTTGCCATGACCTTCAAGTCGCGTTCATTTAAATGGCCAAGACGCTCATGCCACATGTCAATAGGCTTTTTGTCCACTTCAGCATTGTTCACGCTGTGCTGTGACATTCGAACGTGATATAAATTACCAACTCGGTCAGCATGCATGTGAATCTTATTATTCTCATCAACGACCACAGCATCGTGCTTTCTAAAACGAACTTCAAATCCACGATCCGTCATTTTCGCCACAGACAGTAAATTAGTTCGTAGGTCGGAGACATAATATACATTTTCAATGTCTACTCGGCGCTCTTCGCTGCCCGTATTCACTTTGATGCTTACTTTTCCGGTTCCAGTAATTTGTGTACTTTCATTATTCGCCAAGTTCAATTCAGAGTCTAGTCGAGTAAAGTTTTTAATCATTTCTCGTTTATTACACATGTGCCCTGTGCATCCGCTGTCAATACACCAAATAGAGCTTCTCTGTTGACCTAACATCACTTCTTCAGTGGTGCTCATTAACATTGTTGTCTTTGGCTCATTTTCATTATTTTCTAATTTCTGAGCACTCTGCTTTTGCTTATTAATATTTTTCGTTTTACACTCCCTTGCAAAATGCCCCATCCGGCCACAACGAAAACAAACAGTTTTGTTATTATTACGAGCACTGCCATGATTGTCACTGTTATTCGAGTTCTTCTTTATATTGTTGCGTCTGACAAACATAGCTCCCTGGTCAACTACCTTAGATTTTCTGCCTTCAAAATCTTCAATGATTTTAACTTTCAACACTTCTGTTGATGGTAAATCGTCTCGCGATTCCATTGCCGTACGGAACATAGCAAAAGAATCCGGCAAACTATACAGGAGTAAAATAGCCAGCAGTTCATCAATCACCACTAATCCGATCTCTTTTAGCTTCTTCACAGCGTCAAAGAAGTCAGCAATATGCTTGCGCAGATCGTCATCTTCTTGCATACGAGTCAAAACAAGCTTTTTCAGCAATGACGCTTTCCTAGCCGGTCCGCTCGACTGGTACATTGACTGCAACTTGTCCCATATATCCTTGGAACTATCCAACCCATCTAGTGCAATTAATTCACTTGGACTCACGGCTAACAATATATCGGATTCAGCCTTTCCATCCATTTTAATCCATTCAGCATACTTCGCGTCCGTCGGATGTGGTTTTGGCAACGTACCGGATACATAATCCCACAAGTCATTTTTCTTCAAAATAGCTCGCATATGAATCTTCCATGTATCGTTATTATCGCCAGTAAGTTGATCTATTTTTATAGACGCAGCCATTACGAAGTCTTTTCGCACTTCAGTAACACGATAACACCAAAAAATGTCTGAATTGTACTAAGCTTTTCACTAAGTAAACAACACAAAATAGGTTATTTGCACGCGTTGCAGTCCCGTCGCATGGTTGACACACAATAACACAGTCCCGTTGCACCGGCAAACGCAGAGTTGTTTACGCCCACGTTTTAATTCACTCGTAATCACTACTATTACTGTTTATTTTTCGCGAAATAGTTTATATTTCATTCACTGGGCCCATAACCTGTTGGGCCGTGAATTAAAACGTACTAATTAGGCACATAAACTTTATTTTAAAGAAAATACAAATAACTACGATGCACCGATGGCCGGCAAGCGCGATGAACTGACTTACGTACATAGATATACATATAGACTTATAGATAGCACAGCTCGCGATACTTCGACATTACCAACAAGAACAAATAGAACATGAACTCAAAATGTGACTTAGCTACGACTAAGATCTGAGATGGCTAATACCGGTGCATTTTGAAATCGTCTGAAAGATCGTGTTAGCACCACTTGTTAGTCTATTTGCCGTTTGTCCACCTACGCATTCGCATGCGACAGCACTTAGATTGGTGATTGAATGATACGGACAAGGATGGATCTATCACATGAAGCTATGTTAGATCGAGACATAACATAAGTTAATTTCGAGTGATGCATGCGAATGTGTGAACTAAGGGTTACTAACATATTACTAACATACTGACGATTTATAACTTTGAGACCTGTCCTCAAGGAACTGGTCAACTTAAAAAAAAAAATTTTTATTTTTTAATTTGTATAATTTCCCTACCAATATTAATTTGCGGTGCCCCTACGGGGTGTCATGTGTGCAATGTACTTTTAATTGTAATAACACCTGATTTATAGATACACTACGCTCACTCTAAAACAAGCATCGAAGTTCTAACTCCGAAATCTGTTTCCAAAAACTTTGAGATACACCACACAAACTTCATAAACACCTAGCGAGTAGTTCTATTACCATCATCACTGAAAACGTTATAAGTCGTTTATGTCTAAATCGACAAAAAATCCAACCCCTCCCCTTTCTTAGGGGTCTTTTCTACCACCTGCTGCTCGCAAGATGTGCGATGTACTAAGACGGTTCGCTTTTTTCTGTAATTTTGTTCGAATTATTTTCCTACTAGCTTTTGCCCGCGACTCCGTTCGCGTGGACTTCAGGTTCGTCCCGTCTAGTCTAGTAATAAGTAAGAAATACGGTAACTAAGTAAGCACTGCAGAGCCCTAAATTGTAGCCTATATGTTATTCTGATGTATAAGCTATATTGTGGTAAAGTTTCATTCAAATCCATTCAGTAGTTTTTACGTGAAAGAGTAACAAACATCCATACATCCATACAAACTTTCGCCTTTATAATAGTAGTAGGATTATCGTCGAGAGGGGATACAATATCAAGCTATTGAGCCATTCATCACTCGAATTAATATGCGAGGCGTGGTGCCATTTTGCTTCCCTGAAGAGCATAGGTAAAGCACCTTTAATTCAATAGTACCCATTTCACATATGTATATCGGCTTTCAAGCATTAATTTTGAGACAATTTGGGTTGGTTAAAGTTTAAATGTGTATTTGATTATACCTATTGAAATTGCATACTCTAGTAATCGCCATAGTTTCACTGATAGGATATCTGAATTTTTTACTTAATTAGTAGTATATTAGGTAGGTTTAGCATTGAATTTCATGACAGTAAAAAGTTACCTAGTCTAGTCAGAGTTTCGGACGAAATAATTTTAAAGAAACTTTGTCAAGGACATGAAGCATTACGAAATTAGTAACGCTTGTTGATCTCTATTTGCTGACCGTACCAACTCGAGACTCAATTAAAAGCGATTGCGATGGCCACTTTCATTAAATTAAGCTGTGGACACACCAATCATGTGATTGTTTGTAAACAGAGCCGAGTATCGGGGAGTTTCCGTATTTGGGTATTTTAAAATTACGGAAGCTTTTTGACATTGCATTATAAAATATCGCGAGTCATCAGGTTACCATAATAATAAAGTGATTTGCTTGTTTATTTATAAGAATAAGTATAAATCAATTATATTTAACACGTTCCGGGACAGTGAACGCCTACAGGCTTGAAAACAATAAAACATCTATTGTGTCTGGAGTAGTGTCCCGAAACGAGTTAACAAATGCCCTGTTTCACAGTATTAAAATAAATTCTGGTTGGCCTTTATCCAACACCTCATACAAAATAAAATTCCGTATTGGAATTTATTTGTTGATTAGTACTTATATCTGTGCAGTGTAACATGCCCTCAAAATAAAGAATATCACAAGTTTCTTGGCTTCTTGTAAAACCCAGTCGCAACACTGCAAGTGCAATTTCCTCTCCCTCTTCATCCGTAATGATACCCGGCGACTTTACACGCGAAGAAAAATGACGCGGTACGTTGAGGGTTACCTTGTCAAAATTGCTTGTAGGCATGATACGATTTTCAGTTATGAAAATCATTTATATTATAAAATTTGATTTTACAATTACGTCAAATTAATATTGTTGTAACAGTTTATTGGAATTGAGAAGGTTAATTAAAATACATGCAAAACTTAATGTCTATCTCACAGATTTAAGAAATATATTTACTTAAGTAGCTAGTTAGATTTTAAAACGTTAAGGGACTGTTTCGTTATCGACAAATAAGCACTTAGCAATAAATCAATCAAACATCGGGACAACAACGGGACTTCATTTCGTAAGACGCATCTGGCAGATAACGCTAACCAGAACTTACTTGTTGACATTGTGGAACAGGCCGAACGTAAAATAAGTCACTGAACTGTACTCGAAACTGAATTTAGAGTTTATTTAATTGGACACAACCAAATCTTTTTTTATTATTTATTAAATAAATATCATATTATTCGACGCTTGTCAATCTCAATAAGTTAAATTCATAATTGACAAAATATTTAATAGTACCTATAATACATAATAAATTCGGATAAAAACATAAAATTTAGCATGCACGAATGTGCATATTTAATAATTCTGCATTATGTAATAGTTTAATTAATACAATAATAAATCAAGCTCAGTTATTAATTTAAATTGTATGCTTTGATAAATTAATGAAACGATTATCTATGATGATTGTGAATTATAAACGAGCTTCGGTATATTGCGGAGCTAAATCACTACATGTCAGCCGCTCATTGGACCAATTTATGGAGATCTATTCAACCACCATTGCCACTAGAAATGTGCCATGAATTTAATGTTTAAGATTTTTAAATACAGTAACCAAGTAATTTAACTAAAGGCTCGTGTTTGGTAACGTGGCACACACCTAAAAGTTACATCATTAATTAATCATTATCAGCCTAAGGACGTCCACTGCTGAACATAGGCCTCCCCACGGTTTGATAGAGCGACCGGTTGTGAGCGGTCTGCATCCAGTGTTATCCTGCGTCCTTTACACGGCCTTCTGTCCACCTTGTCGGTGGACGTCCTACTCTGCGCCTTTGGTCGAAGAATCTGCAATCTAGAACTTTTTACCCTAACGGCCATCAGTTCCTCGCACTGAGTAACAGCGGCTCTTTTTTCAATTTTTTCAGCCCTTCACGTAATTATTTTGGGTATTTTTCTTGAGAAATAATCTAGAAGCAGCATGGAGTCGGAAAATTTATTTTTCTCGAAAACAGATAAGTATATACAGTACCTGTTCTTTCCGTTGCGTGTTGTGAACAGTGTGTAGGTGTACAGAAACAGACATAAGTATTGCAGTGCATCTAAGGTATATTACAAACTAGCATTTTCCCGTGGCTTCACCCGCGTAAATATCGGATCTCACACACTAACAATGTATGATATAGATAGCCTATTTGCTATTCCAATGTATAAGTTCTATTATGGTAAAGTTTCATCAAAATCTATTCAGTCGTTTTAGAGTGAAGGACTAACAAACATCTATACATCCTCACAAATTTCCGCATTCATAATATTTGTAGAATTGTTTCGTCTATGAGTGTTTGTCCAATAAAATCTCTCTATGCTTTTATGATTGTTTGAGGAGGAAATTTATCTATATTTTTATTAGAATTAATAATAAACAGCAACATATAGCTACTGTGAACTTTGTTACAAAAACAACACATAATGAACATGGAAGGCCCAAATATCAAACTATCTTACAATTCAGATAGTCTTCCTAGTACTGAAAATGGATTGTTACACATACTACCTGTTAAACACCAAAGGGTCTTAGTATAGTGGCTAGAAGAACCCCGTCTCCGATGCTAATAAAATTAATTACAGCAAGATAGCACCTACGATCGTGTGCACGAAACTACCTTGTTTTAGCGAAACGGGCTAAGTGGTGAAATTAACTATCATATAACTATCGTACAAATTAATCTCTTGGAGGTTTGCCATAAATGTATGTGTTAGTTTACAATGCGGTTTTATTATTGGCCCATAATTGACCATTAATAATACTTAGGCTTTACTGGGCTGAGCCCAGTAAAGGGTTCGAATTGATTACCTAATTTTTAAATATCTATCTACATTATCTATCTACAAGAAAGTAGATAAAACTTAAACTATCCCATGTTCTTGTTTGAGTCGAAAACATGAATCCCTATTGAATTTCTCCATGTTTTTGTAGAACGAAAAAAACAGTTTTACATTTAAACTATCGGAACAGAATAAATAAAAAACGGAAGCCTTGTTGCAAAACCCTTCAAATCCAAAAATCCCGATTTAGTGCACGCTCACTAACGTTTCTATTTCCGATTCTATAACAGTGGAACAAAACTGTATAATGTTTTAGTTAAAATAATACACAAATAATGATTTTTTTTTATTAATACGCCCTTAAAACGGGTCTAGGTCGACTTAACTGTAACTCTGTATTTGTAAACTCATTTGATTTATATTTAAATATTTTATCTGCCTGCAGTTATAATATTAAAATATTTGTGTGAGAAATCATTAATAAGCTTCGAGAGTGACGGCATTGCCTTCATATATTTACATAAGCGTTATTACTTAACGAAAGTTTGTACAAAAGATGGACTTCACGCGTTCCTTTGCTAGTTTTTCATTAATTGTGTCACTAATAACATTATTTTAACTACTAGTGTACTTGAGTACGTATGTACTGGTTTCTAGCTGATGAGTAGGCACTAGAGAAAATTCAAGATTTTAAATGAAGTAAATGCAGTTATTTATCTTAAAATTTTTTGGCCCACCAAATTTCAGTTCGGTCCACTGTGCGCAGAGTTGCCGATTGCACTGTCAATCACCGCCTCACGGGAAGCCGTGGGGACTATCACGAATCGTCATCAACTCTGTACAATATCCCTTTCTCGTTCCCTCATCACCAGTTAGACAGAGACAGCACACTTAACATGTTCAGTTAGCACCGGATATTTGTTCCGGATCTTATTTACGGCTTCAACGGCCCGGAATTTAATTTTCATGTGCATGTTAATACGACAACGTGTGAGATTGACATCTTGCAGAAATGTCCCACTGTGCGAATATTGAATTTATGAAGCGTGAAAATTTATAGATAACTTTCTAAATAAAGGGCTTCTACATCAAATAGAGAGTTATTTTCTGGTATTAAATCAGATTCATACGTTTATTGAAACAAAAAAAACATTTCTGCCTTGAAATATTTAGCCATA
Organism: Pyrausta aurata; assembly: GCA_963584085.1. Taxonomy (NCBI): domain Eukaryota; kingdom Metazoa; phylum Arthropoda; class Insecta; order Lepidoptera; family Crambidae; genus Pyrausta; species Pyrausta aurata. The sequence goes on along the minus strand of OY757255.1, from coordinate 4,979,694 downwards.
AACTTTTTTCTTAGCGTAAAACTAAATTCGTTGGCGATGAAACATAAGCACTAGAGCGTAGATAGCTAACTCTTTACTATACCTCTGCAACTTAAACTAAGCAAACTTTCCTCGTTAAGATAGCCGTCCGAATTATGCAAGTTCTGAACTAGCATAAAATTTTGCAGACGAGAAAAATACGCCAAATATGCGTATCGTAGCCAAATATTATATGAATACCATTCAAACGTGACGGTCAGCCGGGGGAGACTCGCAATTTTCCTTTTTATGTTTCCCTAAAAGCAAACCTTTGATAGGAATGTGGTTTTATGAAGCTCGCCATGAATATTTGCTTTACAATGTGCGGATTCCAATTAGGAACCCGGCGAAACGTACGACATACTAGCTATTTTGTCAATTTCAATAGGAGCGGAGGAATGGAAAGGAAAATAAAATATCATGGTAACTTTATACGCGAGTCTTGCTATAAATAGCTACCGTTTCTGAGACGTTATATAATCTATACTATATTACTATATAATATTATAAAGCTGAAGAGTTTGTTTGTTTGTTTGTTTGTTTGAACGCGCTAATCTCCGAAACTACTGGTTCGAATTGAATAATTCTTTTTGTGTTGGATAGTCCAGTTATCGAGGAAGGCTATAGGCTATATAACATCACGCTACGACCAATAGGAGCAAAGATATAGTGGTAAATGTGTAAAAAACGGGAGAAAGAAGTCACTATTCCACGCGGACGAAGTCGCGGGCAAAAGATAGTTAGATATATGTTAGCATATTTAAAATAAGACCTTATTATATTTTCAGGTAATAAATTTGGCTTATTTCGGTCCAATATTCATAAACAATCAGCGATCTCATTAATCGGTATATGTCTGTTATTAGAAAACTTATATGAGCTTAAAGCAAAAAGATGTTCAAATATAAGAAAGGGAATAGAAATAAAATTACTTAGTATAAAGATATCAATCTTTTGCTATAAATAAACTTTATCTATGTACGGACAACAGCACGTCAAGGAACGTACTCTGGTATCTTAAACAGTTGTAATAGGGGTTAGTTTGCAACAAAATTGTATAACCTCATCCTGGCAACTATTATTCTACTCAAATTGCAATATTAGGAATGGCCCTACTCTATCCACCACTTCCGTTAGCAAGAGGTTGTTGTCATTGTTAGTATTGTTGTCCTAAAACAACGTTGATTTAGGAAGATTAAATTATGACGCACTTCGTCTCAACTTGCTCTAGTTCCGTAATGAAATACTATGTATTTGAACAATGTTTAAATATTATTTATTTTTTTAAAACCGTTTTTTTGCAAATGAATGCATTACAAGCGAACAGGCGCTCTCATTTAGTTCATTTTAATAGTTTGAAAATACTTGGATGTGAAAAAAACTACTTACGTCTATATGTACGGTCTGTTTCCTAATGTCTTAATTCGTTTCTGATAATGTTATCTGTCTTATGCAAAATGATGTTCAATGTTTCATTTATTCATGGGTTAGTGCTTATTGTCGATAGTGAAAAAGACTTTTAAAATTGTAAATAAAATTTTGAACTGATTGAAACTCCAAGAACAGCTTTTTTTATAAATAACGTTATCACGCACGGTCTTCATTAGTTGTCAACTTATGAGAGACCTGAAATTGCAATGGAGACATAAAAACGAGCAAAAGATCTCGGTATAAAAATTTCAAAACCCCTGGCACTAAGTTCGCAAGAAAAATAAAGTAGCACGGTCGCATTGAGTAACTACAGAAGCTTATTTTCTTGGCGAACAGTGGTTAACTGAGCAATCAGCCTCCGTCATTTTGCTGGCTTGTTAGGGCTAGTTTGAGTTGTTTAACTTCGGAATTAATTTATATTTAGACGACACGTTTGGTGCAGCGGTTAGTACTGAACCAGTCGCGGGTTCGAATCCCGCAAGGGACAAAATGTTTGTGAGCACGAACATTTTTGCCTAAATGATGAATGTTTATATGTATTTATGGGTGACGCCCCGTCATAATCATTGTCTGGTTCTTCGTAACACAAAAAAGAAAACTCCTTACTTCCAGATAATTGGTGTGTGTTTGTGGTGATTTTTTTATATTTATATTTAGTTAGCATATGCTGTTGTGGTTTTAATATGATTTAGTCAACTATGGCAAATTTTCTGAAGCTCAGCTTCTGTTTGGCTATAACATAAATGTAAAAAAAAATACTTAAAATAACAGATTGTACTAAAACCAAGACCAAACTTTTTTGTTTAGTTTTAGGTTAGTAATAATGTACTTAAAACTCTACGAGTTGAATAAGAGAGAAACAAATTTTAAGGAGGTGCTTTTCATGTCTGTCAACATTTTTAACATTACGAGAACTTCGTCCATTACGATAGAGATGAAAACCCCTGAAAAAGTAGCAAAAATTACGACAAATATGGCGCTTGTCTGGTGTGCGGTACACTTTATATCATTTTGTTACAATTTGCTGGCAACCCCGGCTATATATCTTTTAACCGCGCCCTATAAACTTTTATGGGATAACAGGCTGCAGCCGTATATAAATGAGCATGGAGATTCAGTAGGCGTTAATGTAAAAACGAACAATAATGTACAATGAACCATAACCAGAATCAGTTAAAAAACACATCAAGTCGTAAAAATTTTCCTGTTATTTTTGTTATTATATTAATATTGACTAAACTAAAATAACAATTATCAAGATACAAGATACTTATCATGATGATAATGGGAGGGTACTTACCCACGTACTGATCGAATCATTCATATAGTATTTTTATGTAAAGAACTTCCCCGTCTTCATATCTCTATAGAGATATGAAGTATTTTTTTGTGTCAATCAATGTATTAAACTATCAAGTGTTCCGAAATCGAGCTTATACAGGGTGTTATTGCAAGGGGGTGCCAAATTTTTGGAGGTGAAAGGGACCATCAATATGAACAACTTTTACTATGGGACCATCGTTCAATTATTAATTTTATTTTCTGCCTCTCCATACATTATTGTCAATGTAGGTGACTGATTTTATATGGGGAACATGAAATTTTATTTAAGATTTTGACCATGACCCAATAGTAAAAGTTGTTCATATTGACGGTCTCATTCACCTCCAAAAATTTGGCACCCCTTGCAATAACACCCAGTATAGATATATAGATATTTATAGTATACTAGCAATCCCCCCTCCCCCCGCGACTTCATCCGCGCGTTTTGAGATTGCTTTCTCCTGATATCTTATAGCCTAAACTCTTTCTGAATAAATAAGGTATCCATAACAAAATATTTTATTAGGTCCAGTAGAACCTGAGATTAACGCGTTCAAACAAACAAACTCTTCAGCTTTTTAATATTAATATATTTTATTGACAAATATTTTACCAAATGACGTAGAAACTGAAATATCGTAACATTTTTTACGGCTTTTATTCAAACGACTAGCAAATTACCATCTACATAACTCTTCAATGAACACCAATGGCTGACCACTTTCCCCGTTCAAAGAAATATCCCCATACATAGAGAAATTCCCCATATTAGCCAAGAGAGAGTGATGCCAAGTCTGGAAGGGGTATTGCGTAACTTGCATGTTGCGGTAGCCATGTTATTGCTATGTAAGGTAAGGTGGCTGAGTTCATGTCAGTGCACACAGACACCCCATGATGGAATGATGTGAGAGCACAGAAAAACTAGGTAATAGGTAACTAGGTTTATAAGTACACTTTATAATTACACTTATGTCACCTATGTAAGTTATTTACACCTGGTATGCATGCATGAATAAATGAATGAATATATAAGCGAGTGTTTTTTTTTTTAAATTTGTAGGCTCGTCTTTGAATACCGATGGTTGGATTGAGGGTGACACCGAAGTTACTCTAGCGGAGCGTTGAGTCGATGGTTGCCGGATGGCCATATCAAACAGGACTTTACGCCCTGGAATCCACCCTGTATAGGCCTCATGCGCCTATATATAGGTATTGAAAACTATGACACCTTGCCCTCTAGACCGTTCCGTCATCGACCAACACTGTCACGTGTCATGCACAGTTCGTGTCGACATCGGCAAAATACGTTTTTTTTTTAATTTATTTACCAATCAAAAAAACATTACAGAAATATTTAATACGAAAGTCGTATTCTAAAACCACTGAGGTTTGTATTGACGCGACCTGAGTCGTCGTTTAAAATACATTATAATAGCAGTAGGTATGAAATCATTAACATATTATTAAAACAATGTAACAACGTTCTCGCTCTCGGTCCTTAAAACGGTAAGACAGAATGCTGTCAATGCGCCCAGTGGGGAAGGTAGAGCCTATCGTGTTGCTTTTAGTGCCTGACACGTTACAGCACGGTCATGGTAGGGTACAGTGCAACGGAAAAAATACTTTTTTAAATGCCAACGGGTTATGTAATTGCCCCGCGGGTTACTTAACCCCTGGGACGGTTCCGTCTGACCACAGCCATTTAAAATTCCTCACACGGGCCGAAGTATTTAATTTTGCACACACTCGTTGGTACATTTTTAATACGAGTTCCGTATACTTTTACGACTTACATAAGGGTTATCTGATCTTTATGCCTTTCTACATAACCCTTTTAAATACGTGTTTAGGTATTCGTTAATCCTGGAATGTGTGTCAAGAATGAATAATGCTTACTGAATTAATTATAAGTATGTATTACATTACACATTCTTACCTAAGCAGTGTATGTACAAAATCAAACTTATTAACTTTTTAAATACTTTAATCTGACATAAAAAGTACAAAATGGCATACCCAATGCATAAAAAAGTATAAAATAACATTAACTAACTTATAACTGTGCATTACAATCACCAATGACATAAACCTTTGAAGGCATTATAATAAAATCGCAAAATCCATTATGTGACTTGTAAAAAGCACCTGCGAATAGCGCAGATCGAAGACGACTTAAAACCAAACGTGGGATCGTAAATACGAATTTTGGTCGACATAAAAAATCGCCGTAAAAACTTGTATTGGCCTTTACATGACGAGATTTTCGTAGCAAATGTGGCAATCTTGTAGGGCTACGAAAACCGTAGCGTAGACTCGTAGAGTTTCTCGTAGCGTTGTAGCTTAGCAACTTTAGTCAGACAAAATCTTAATTTAATTAAAGCAATGTTAACTGTAGTATACAATCTAATATGGTTTCACTAACAATAGTTATTAATATAGTAAGCAATTAATTTATTAATCATATTAGTAGCATAAGGCATTTATGAATGAATAGCTCATGTGTGATAGTTAACAGCCCGATAAAAATTTTGTGCTATTTACGATAGTCCAGTTTGCCCCTCAAAACTTTATGAAAAAGCTGCATTTTATGGTAAGACATTTTTTTACATTGTATTTATCAAACCTTTTTTAATTATCAAACATCATTTAGTACCAACTGCACTTTAAAACGGTGAACTCAGAATGAAATCGGACCCTCTCCTAAAAGTCGTCATGTGCAAAACATCTCGAGGGATGTGTGTATATATCTGTGGAGGCACTAAAAATTCACGAGTGCCGATGTTCGCGGCCGCATTATTTAAACGTGGGGTTTTTCGTCGCGAAAATTATGACAGATGAAATCCGAAGAGCGAGGAGATACGCGTGAAGCCTACGTGACGAATCCCTTGAGCCTTCCGTCCTCCCGTTATTCCGATCTTCCGACGGAAGAACGGGCGTGACGCTTTCGCCCCAAAAGTTTGCGAGTTTCTCTTTCTGCAATTTCGTAACGTTTTCACGATTGATAGCTTGTCTTGGAACTTTAAGATTTTTCTCATTACGTGATGTATTAGCATTTATATCGAATTTCTTTCTCCTTTGCTAAAGCGCTTAATGATTGGTTACAATCTGTATCACAGTTTGTGTTTAAAACTTTCCAGGGGCTTCTAATGTTAACAAAGATATGACCAATCACTCGTAACAGGCCAATTAGCATTCCATAATTTTAAATATGAAAGTATCTGTGCGTCGCGGTTTTGTGTGAGGACTTCTACGCAAGTATGTAACTAAACAAACGCTTACGTAACTAAGACAGGTGTGTGTACACCCACAATAGTTTATTCAGCCCGCCAACTATGTAAATTCTGGTACTAAAATTTCGATGACGTGCCTACTAAATCAAAATTCACAAGATTTCACCTCAAGCACCGTTGGGCCGATAACAATATCAGCAGAACACGAAAGACAAATAGAGGCACGCAGAAATGAAATAACGCTAAATAAGCAATATGTAAAGTGTCGGAGATGGAGTAGCAGAATCAATATAGGGTTCCGTGCTATTTTATGAGCGCAAGCGAGTTATGGATGGGTCTTATGAAATCAAATAACTAAGTTATAGCCTCACGAATCGATAGAAAGTCGGCGAAACATGTAGCTGTTTAGCAAATTAAATTCTTGTATGTTGCTGCAGTATCTATCTGTCATTGCATTTTAGTAAGAAAACGTCGGGGAAAAATACAATTGTATCTTCGACTCCGTCTTAGTCGCACTAGGCTTGGTCTGGAGTCAAGAGCAAACACATACTAAATAAAAAAATAATATTAAAAAAATTATATGTTACTTTACACACATTTTATCATGTGGCGTCACCAAATCATTAAAAAGCGAGGTAAATAATTATTTTTAAATTCGTTGGTCAAACTAATGACACATAGTCGCCTTTCTTATAAAACCAACAACCAATCCATTCTCCAATCCGCCTACTCCTCTGCCTCAACCTTTTGACTGCTTAAACGGCTAGACAACGAACTATCGCGCCTCCCTTACACCAACTCCTAAGGTTAGACTAAGGGTAAAGGAACAAACAGCCTCGGGTAAGTAAATACGCTGACGAGGCTGGGTGCACCTCACGGACTTAGATCCTACGGTTTTTATCTGCTTCTGGCAGTAGAGGGACATCGGCGTCGCTATTACGTACCTGATTTGCGAGAGATTACGATTGCGACCCGGTGCTATGGCCGGCGTTGGTGCGTTAGTCTAATAGTTAATCTAACTTCTGATAATCTGAAATCTTGTTTCTAAGTAGCTTTCTTGGTTAATGCTAATCGAAATCACGTTTACGATCATGCGTATTTTTTTACTGTCCGTCCTAAATCTATCCTTTGTAATCTTATACGTCACAGTCAAATGCTAGCAAGCATATATCTTTCGAAGCCTGCAAGCGAAGTACTTTTATAATCGCAATGTGACCGGTATTAAGATACATAATCGCCTTAGGTAGTACCTACCTACTGATCCTTTGATAATGTTGACAGAGAGAATGTAGTTTACTTTATTTGTCGGTTCGCCGTTTGCGTATTTATTTTTAATCTTGCTCTCTTTGTTTTAGCAGCAAAGGGATTAAGATAATTGCGGTTGTTTTAAGGTGTCGTTAATGCAGGCAAGGGGTAATTGTTATGAGACGGTTTTTTGTCTATTTAATAAAATCTCGTTGATTTTTATTTGTACTTTGATCCAATAGGAAAGTGTGCCATTTTATAAGCATAAGCACATTTTTCTTGAGTCGGTTACGTGGAACTCCTTGCTCCAAATTGCCAAAAATACTTACTTTTCTAACTTTGTTTTGAAAACGAGTAGCATTAAGTCTGAATTATCTTTCTATAAAGAATAGACAGCACCCTTAAATGCTTTTCATAAAAAATATGTATTTTTAAAAACAGTCAAGTTCAGAGTCATGTGGAAAGTGCCTAGTCACAGAAACATAAAACGCACTCCCTACCCGCAAACACTCAAGATACTAATCGTCCTACCCCAACATTTTTCCGATAGACTGGCCGGCTGGTCAACACAACACTCGATTATGCTCACAAGGGATTACCCGTCAGGACAGCACTATAACACAGATGAGAAGGAGACAGAAGTCTTGTTTTTGTTCAAAATAGATAAAAAAACATTATTTAAGGGACGTATGATTAGTTGAACAAGTAGTTCGAAAATAAGAAGAGCTGAGCCAAACATTATTTATTAATTAGAACAATCAATGACTTAATCTTAATACAATTTAAGAGTCTAACGTAATGTTAAATTTTTATTTCGATCTAATCGCATCCTTTTCTGTGTGCAAAAATGCAATCACGAAGTCAAAACTGAATAATTATTTACCTTTTATTGCAGGGTTCCGCTGTCCAACAAAGAACCCTTATGTTATATCTTCATAAGTTCGCATACCATGTGGTAGCTGTTTGACAACTCCACATGCTAGCTACATTAAAAAGGAAAAACATATTTGTGTATTCACAACACTTCTATTGTAACTTAAATACATGTTTCTTGAACTTTTGATTAACTTATATGTATCCAATTTGATTGCTGATTTGACACTGCTGCATAAGAATACTCAAGACCATCCGCGGAGTGAAGGAAATCGATTAATTAAATAAATAAATACATAAAGTTAGTACGATGTAAACCTACTGCATACATCTGTAGGTTCTGAGTCTAAATGCCATGTCAGCAGCGAGTGTGCTTGTGCCTGGCAGGGCCCTTCAGAGCTCAAATTGGGGCAGGGGGCCTCGACGCATTCTAGATATCTTGGCCTGCATAATTGATATTACATTGGACGTCGATTTGAAGGAGAAATAGATCCACTTTAATAATATGTGTTGTGTTTCTCCGAAACGGGTATACATTCTGATATTGAAGACGCCTCCTAGAATAATTGATTTATTACGATTCCTATAAAATACGAGTTATAAGTACCTATTAGTGCCTCCGTATTTTTAATTATCTAGCAATTTTGTAATTGAGTTTGAATCCAATATAACATGCACATAAGGTATGAAAATGTAAGTTAGTCTGTTTTTCTTTGTTAGTCGAATATAGTTGGTAAGCAATCTTTTAATATTATTTTATATCAGACTACGAGAGATAGAGAGAGAAAGAGAGAGTACGACTAATTTATGGTAATTGTTTTTTGCTTAGTCTACTACCTACTTCATTTCGTAAAAACAGAACAAACCAATGCAAAGTCCAGAAATAAAGTGCCCACGAATGGAACAACTGGCTAAAATCCCGATGAAATAACTTTACAAATCCACGTAATTATCCTCGACCACTACTCACTCACCTCTTAATTTTAACTTTTATTCCAGTGGAAAGTTGCGGTTCACAGCGGGTGCGGTTGAAATATTCGGTGGAAAGAATTTTCATTAGCTGGTGCACCCATGTCGTCCCCTGTCACGGTGGTCCGAGGTGGTAAGGGGTCAATGACCCTACACCTAACCAGTGACATAAGAAAACATTCATTTGTTTTGTGTTGCATGTTTTAAGATGTTTTTTGGTAAGGGGTCAGTGGCATCAAACTTAGCCGGTGACTACACGGTGTGTAGCTTAAGGAAGAAAATTCTTTAATGCGGTGTGTTGTCATGGCATTCATGGCCTATTCATTTATTTACTAAAAAATTGAACATTTATTAGAATTCCACGATGACAGGTTAGTAGTACTCTTTATTACAGAAAAGTTATCTGACAATATAAGAATCAAATATAATATAAGGGAAGTTAAACATGCACATCTTACAATAAAAATAATTACAATAAAATATAAATAAATGTCAAAATCAATAAAATAATATATAAAATCAGCATCCAAGCATCGTCAGTATATCACAATAATTATTGTTATTATACGGTAAAATTAATACTTTAGCACCCACTCTGCAACCTAGCTGATCCAAAGGTCCCCATTATAAAAAATACATTCATTTGTTTTTTTGTTGCAAGTTTGTATGGTAAGAGATGTTGAGAGGTCAATGGCCCAGATAGCACCTAGCCACCAAAATTTGTGCTGCTTGTATAGTCTTTCTCCGCTTTAGCGGCCTTTAGTATAAATATTTCCCAATAACAGATTGAACATAAAAAAAACCGGTTAAGTGCGTGTCGGACCCGCGCACTGAGGGTTCCGCGCCACCCTTAACAATTCAGGGTCCACTTACTTTCACTTAACGAAAACATCACAATATATTGCGACAGCAAAAATAACTTTGTTTTTCATAGTGTTTGTATGAAAGACAAAGTTATATTTGCGGTTGATAAAAATGTGCAATATCTCAAAAACTTCTGTGTCGATCTCCTTCAAACCAATTTTCGTTGCAAGTTTTTGTTGAGATCTACATCATATATTTTTTTCAAAATTTTCACTTTCTTAGTTCAAAAGTTAGAGGGGGGGGGGACGCCCATTTTACCACTTTGGAAGCGTCTATATCTCAAACCTTACACTTTTAGAAAAAAATGGTTTTAGAAACCTCAACATCATTTTAAAAGACCTATCCATAGACACCCCACACGCATAGGTTTGAGTAAAAAAAAATTTTTAGGTTTTAGTTTCATGTATGGGAGCCCCCCCTTAAATATTATTTTTTCTTACTTTTTGTATCTGAATCAGAAAGCGGTGAACAAAATACACCTACCTACTAAGTTTCAGCTATGTGATGCTTATATAGTTTCAGAATAAAGTGGCTGTGACATACGGACGGACAGACAGACAGACAGACAGACAGACAGACTTGACGAAACTATAAGGGTTCCCTCTTTTGCCATTCGGCTACGGAACCCTAAAAAGATATCTAGTTCATATACGTTTTTCTAAGCGTTACCACAGTCTAGAAAAAAGATAAATGACATACTTAATATTTACGAAAAAAACAACAAGCAAATTGTCTTATAAGAAGAAGAGGGAGGAGCACACTATATCAAGAAACTTTTATGGAGCCTAATCAAAGACTGCAAAACTTTTATTCGTAGACATCTTACCCAATAGTTTCAGTTTTATGGCCCCTTAACGTCGACGTTGCCAATTTTAATGCATACTCATTTCGTTTATGTTGTCTTGCAATCAGCTACAAATGAAAATAGGCGTGCTTATGTTCCTTTGTCTCCTTTATATGCGTTGTTTAATTAAGACATTTTGTTGTTTTGCCGAAAAGGGAACGTGGTGGGAAAACGTAGGTAAAGATGATAATAAGAATAGGCACTCGCGTGACGTGAATATAAAATGTGCTGGTCTGGTGGAGGCATAGTTCTTAATTTTAGTACTTGCAAATTATTTTATTATACTTACTTACTTCACACATTTTTATATTAACCTTCTGCTGTTGAGTACATTCAACAATCTACAGGATGTTGTTTTGGTCAGCGACGAGCGACTCAGGGATGATGATATGAGTTATGCTTGTTCTAAAAAAATCTTTAAATTATATGCAAGTTTTATAAGAGAAAACTTCTTCACAACCTTCTAAAAAAGTTCAAAATAAATGGAGAAACTCTCACCCTCGCGCATAGCTCGTGGGTATCTACGAAATACTACGCCGTAGCTAGTAAGCTACGAGTAGGCGACCTGGTGTTGATAGTTTAACGCATACCCATCAAATTCGTAGCGTAACCACCTCGGATTGAGATCAACTCGGGACCTACTCTCGACCTGCTTTAACTTTTATGGTTAACGAAGTGTCTTGTTTGCCAATAACGATGGTTTTGTTTTGTTGTAGGTACCTAAGTTTTTTGCAGAATATCACGATGTCACAATACCTCAACATATAAAATAAAATTTTGGCGATTACTACAATATACCCATTTATACTGCACTTGCACTTGGTGCAACGAAGCTTAAAATTGCCAACTGCGTATACAAACGTATAATCGCGTTACTTATTCATGCTCTCCTGTCAACTGGAACTGTCTGCCAACATTTCACTGCCCAAAATACAACAGATCGATGTTGCCTACCAGCAAACAGTCAGCATAGGATAATTTATAAAGCATTCAACTTTACTGACTTTTGTGCCTAGGGAGATAAACGCGTCATCATTGGCTGGATGAAAACCAACGTGTGCCGATATTTTACTTTACTCATTTTAACCACGTTCAACTTTATTGATCAGTTGAGTTTATTGATTGATTTGGCGATAATGGAGGATATTAGACTGAGGGTCTGTTTCTCCATCGAGAAATTATCGTATGGTGCAGTGGTTAGCGCTCTTCACTACGACGCCAACATCTGTCGCGGGATCGAATCCCGCAAGTGGCAAATGTTTGTGGTATGAGCACAAAAAAGTGTACCATTCTGTGCCATAACTTATCGTGGCACAGAAAATATAATAGTACTATCATGGGTGCTATATGTATTTATGGGAGGCGCCCCATGTCAAAATCGTTTTTTTTAGTTTTCGTAATACAAGGAAAATAAATTCTTTACTTTGATTGGCATGTTTCCTGGCGCATAAATAAACCATATACCCTTAATACAAATAACTTCCATCAGAATGATAATGAGAACATATTTAGACATTGTGAAACAGGCCGTACACACACAAGCTGAATATAGGCATCACTTAAACCTATAAAACACCTGTCCGCTCCTCTCCGTTGAGTATGTCTATACGTTATGATTTCAAAAACTACTATGGTACCAGGTTTTTATGCAGTTATAAATAAATAGTTACCATAAGATCCAAAAAACATCAAGAAGGCTTAAGAATTTGTCAAGGAAATCTTTCTCTTTATCGAACTCGTACAAAGCTGTTAATGATTGCTAGTTTAGGCACATAATCCTAATCCGTGCATGCATGTAACTAAATTTAAACAGGCAACGTAGGCAGGTCATTAGTAATCGATAATGACCACTACGTGCCTAACGCGTAGGAGGCTACCTAATTGGATTTGCAAACCAATTAATGTTGAACATTCAACTCATTATGTCCGGAGCATAGGCCATTATAAAGTCAATAGCCACGCAGCTATGATTACTAATTGATTAGAAACCTGGAAGCTGGGATCCATACTAACGTAGGCGTCTTGGGTAAATGTGTAATTGATGTCTAAGAGCGTTGAGGGTTAAAGCTCTGTGTCTCCAATGTTGTAATGAATTAGTTACAGTACTTACCTATTTAACATGCTGTTGATATTTTTGTTAACAGTTAACTACGTATCAAAGTTGGCTTGCCAAATATCATCATCAATATCATCCCTATTGAAACAGAATTCAGTTATCTGAGTGCTGTTCCTCTGATATAATTATCAGGGGTATAAAAAACGGCTTACTTGACGTGTATACATGACAAACATGGGTGTGTCACAACAAAAAATAAAAAATGAAATCCATTTATTTCAGACAGAGTCCATAAAATATTAAAATAATCAGAACTTAAGACATAAATTTAAATAAAAAAATCGAAATTAAAATTCGTGGAATTAAATACAATTAAAATTAAATTAAATACAATTAAAATTACAATTACAAATTAAATTAAATTAAAATTAATTAAATTACTTAAATACAATATTATTATTTTCTAATTTAAATATCGGCTTGTTTGTATTTTTCATCCAGTGTCGCAAAAGAGGGCAGTCTGGCTTCCGACTAAGGATATTCAGGAATGTGTTGACAAAACCTCCAGACTCCGTTCTATTTAATTTCAATAATCGATTTTCATAGCAGGACTTCATGGATAGGCGAACTAAAATAAACTAGATCAACGGATCAAAAATCACAGCGTTCACACTCAAAATTAGTTCCCCGATCATCTCCATTCTCTTCATTGTTTCAGTCACTGTGTCGCGCGACGCGAAATCTGAACTGTTTGTGGACCGGTGTTTGCGGTCTAAACAAATATCGCTTGATTTTATTCCACAGTGTAGCGTGGTCCAGTGTAGCTGAGCACAAACACGCCGCTTTGCAGCTCAAACAGAGCTCGTGCCTGAGGGCTTACTCTCTAACTCTGTCAAGATGTTTATTTACTTTTGTCTTTTATACCTTGAATGATTTTGTATTTCAACTTTGTAATCTTAGCATTTTATACTATACATTTTCGTAGTTTTAGTTCGAATATACCTGATTGAACCTAAATAGTTACAAGCCTTCTCCTAAAGGTAACGAATACATTTCGAAAATCGCATCAAAATATGTTCAGTTCATATCGCGGACAAACATACTTACATATGAAAATACAGGTCAAACTGAGACACTCATATTAATTTGAAGTAGGTTAATAATATAGGGTACTGTACCAATTGTTTTAGAATAATTATGAAATATTGTACTTGTTTGCAATAAATGAATCTATCTATCAAAAAAATACATACCTCTATGAATACAGCTTCGGTTATATCTGGGCGACAAAAGCTGGCCGTAAGACACCGACTAACGCAGGTTGCCTTTTTTAATGCCCCTAAAACCAATGTCAAATATATCCTTGCCCCTGATGTCAGTATAACCATGCAAATGAAAGAGATAACTGTATGCGAAAACACGACCAAAGAATAACAGAGTAAAACGTCAGAGGCCCTGTAGCTCAGAATAACTTGGCTACTACGCCACCGTTGACAAACACTGGGAAACCAAACAATGCAATATCATCATACGGTAGATACCGATACTGAATAAACTATGTAATAAAAGCAACAGCCTTGTGGAGAAAATATTGAAAAAGTAACGAAGTATTTTCATTGTGCCATATTTCAGCTCTTTGCAAATGCGATTTTCTAGACTTTGCACTCGGTATAAAAACTTCCTGTGAGTTTAAAATACAATAATACTCCTTTATCAGTTTATTTGAGTCTTATAAAGTGATATTTGTAATAAAAATGTTTATCCTAAAATTATTCAAATTATACAAATCCAAATAAAATTCTGCACTTTGTCAGCACATAGATAAAAATAATTAAAATCATTTTATATCCCATAGTATGACCGAAATATTTCAGGTACCTACCTATAACTTAGGGTAATAGAGGGCATTAGTATTTCACATATTGTTTGGCTGGTTTCTGTTGAAAAGTATTCAGTCATCACCACCCATCATCATCATCAACCGATCAATTTGGTAAAATTAGAGTTTGATCTTAAGTATTGGAACTCCAAATGCATTACCTGCTACGTCCAAATTGCTAACCTCTTAGATAGGGCCCTCCCATTAATTTGATAAGCACCCTCATGTAACTTGACCACTCTAACATATGTATCTATAAGTATATGATATACCTAGTACTTTTAGGGCCCAAATTGCCAAGCCAGGCTTCAGTCCTAAAATATTTGTAAATTACATGAAAGTCAGGGTCAAGTTATTTTTTCAATTTTAGTTTCTTAGTGTAAAATACTTTTATTTATTACTGTATCGCTAATTAATATATTTTGTGTTGCCAAACAGTCGACTGATAGAGAATGCACGGGTACTTGAAATCGTCTTATCCCAAGGTTGACATTTTGCGACTGCATCGATGCAGCATCGCGAATGCATCGCGTTAGCATCGCTGCTAAAAGTCGCAGTGTGTAAAGGGTCTTACAGTACAGTATTGTTTGAACGCTCGTATAATAAGGTCAAAATAGGCCGTCATTTTCTGCGTACTTAAAGGTTTTTTTAAAATGCACCGTACCATACCATGACATGAATGAAAGACCATGACATGAAAGCAACATGATACGCTCTACCTCGCCCTCTGAAATGGTTGACAGCGTTCTGTATTATCGTTATAGAGAGCGAGAGCGATAGCGAGTGAGAAAGTATTTTGCCGGTGCTGACACGCTACGTGCCTGACACGTGACGATGTTGGTCGGTGACGGAACGGCTGATTAGTCAAGGTGTCATAGTTTTCAATACAAATAATTTTATTTCCCTGACACGTTACTAGCACGGTCATCGTATGCTGCGGTGCAGTGGGCAAAAACCTTAAGAGATATGTTAACACGTTCCGGGACACTATTCAAGACACAGTAGATGCTTTATTGTTTTCACGCCTGTAGGCGTTCACTGTCCCGGAACGAGTTAAGTTAGTAAAGTTTCATTGACTTTTCATTAATTTTAACTTTAGCCATAAAATAGGGATCGGTTTGGTACTACGGGTGTACTGTATTGAACACTAATGCTCTAATACGTTTGCTTGGTCCGAGCCCGGTCGGGTTATTACGATACACAATGGCCATCGCATTGCTATAAGCGCTTAGCATTTGGCAGCACTGCCACGGACACCTTTCTTGAACGCTCTTATAGTAAACAGTTTGTTTGCAAGCTTAGCTGTTGGTACACCAACGCATTCGCATACGGCAAGCGCAATTCGCATACGCTGTGTCGCTAGATGTGATAGTTGCATCCTTGTCGGCATCGTTCAGCCGCATCGTTGCCGCATGCGAATGCGTTGGTGTACTAACAGCGTTACTACGTTGATACGAGTATCCACATTCAGATGATAATGTACGGAATTACATGATCACCATAAACATTGTCAAACTTTTGAAAAGAGACTTTGACTATATTGACTGAGTTTGTTGCGCTGCTTCTTCTCAGCACTATCCCACAATTGTTAATTGTTTTTATATTGTTTCGTAACTATACAAAATTAAAAATATATATGCATTTAGGCATACGCCCGGATAGAGTAAGACACGGGGTTCGATTCCTCGTCTGTCACAGAGTCACAGTTGCTTTTTACAAGTGCAATTTATATAGAAATAAATTACTTTTAAGACTCATGCTAAACACGGATTGCGATCGCATCACGATTGTTGGCTAGTGCTATAATAACCCTGCTGGCATAGAAGCATGGACAAGGCGATCACTCTCGGTTCGCTCGCACTAATCACGGGGCAAGACTTGATCTTGATCAATATGGAATAAGAACGACAGCATTAGTAGACCAGCGGTGGAAGTCTCGATCACATTTATCTGTCGAACACTAGATCGCTCTCGAAAAATTCTGTCAAAATTCGTGTTTTCGTAATTTCAATGATTGTACCAATATTCAAAATTTCTAATTGTTTTGTTTTTCAAAAAAATATATAATCTATTAAAACACGAATTTTGACTCGGCGCTTTTCGAGAGCCATCTGGTGTTCGATGCGTAAAACTGGTCTAGACTACCGTGCCTGGAGAATAATAGACTCAATTAATTTTATTTCCCAACTGTAACAGAAACCGTCTACTATCAGCAATTCCGATGTATTGCGATGCGATAAACTACTTTAATTTCAAAAGACTATCAATATTTATTTGATCATTGATTTTGGATAGGCAGTTAATTATGAAATTATTTAATCATTAAATCAGAAATAGTATGATTATTTGCACAAACTACTATTATATATTATTATTATATATTTATATTCTATATACTATTACGCCGGCCGTCGCAGGTTCGAATCCCGCAAGGGACAAATGTATGTGTGATGAGCACGAACATTTGTACCTAAGTCATGGATGTTATATGTATTTAAGTATTTACGTCATAATCGTTGTCTGGTACTTCGTAACACAAGGAAGAAAATTCCTTACCACGAAACCAGTCAATTGCGGTGTGTTGTCTGGCGCATATTTTATTATTTATTTATTTAAACTAATGACTGATATCGCATTTAACTATATGTACTCTTGCTAGACAGCGGCCGTTATCGGACAAAATCTATTTTGCGCTAGTCCGCAGTCCGAACTCGCCGAATTCAATTTAGGGAAAAACTTGAAAAATTCCGCTCGCACTGCAGCCGGCCCTGTTCATCAAATGCCACGCGTCGCTGTAGATCTATAGCCTATCGGTCTATTGGAACGTTTGTTTCATTTGCGTTCCGGCAGAAAATCATGCAAAAACTTTTTTTGGCCGAGTTTCCTAAAAATATATAGGTATTTCACTTAAAAAATTATGCTAACTCCTTTATGCCTTACAGTACAAACGTAAGAAGACTATCCACATGAACATAGGTATCAGTACTTAATATTGTATGTATGATAATGAAATACCTAGGCGTACTTAGTTAAAAAAAAAAACAAATACTACTGATAAATAAATACTGATAAAGCATCGCTGAAATCTGAAGTTACCTTTCTTGCTAAACACTGTCTATAATTTTTGGTCTAGAATCCGCACATTTCGTTTGATCAAGTTTCGAAAATACAAATTGTATATTGAACTCACAACTAATATTTTGGATGTATTCTCAAGCCACAATATCTAACACACTTACATATTGTAGCCACACTATCGAACACACTCACGTATAGTAGAGAACAACGTTGCATTCAATTGTAGTAAGTTAAAAGTTTTATTTTGTCAGCATCGGAGCCATAAAAATATTGAAATCCGTACCGCAGACAGAAAGTCCTGTTTACGATACACTAGGGGCGACAGTCTCTACAAATAAGTCTTTCACGTTAGATAACGATGAGCTCAGCTTTTGTTTTATAACTTTAATCAAATATTCGTTCCATGAAACATTATGTTATTTTTCAATGGGCTGGATTGCGAGTAAAGGTAAGAAGAGAAAAGGCACATTGGCGTTGCGTTGTGTCGGTCCATTTCACATAATATTATATCAGTTGCACGTGCGTTTCGACGACGCAACGCAATGCATCGCACCGTGCCGTGTGACATGCCGGTCAGATTTGTATGTAAAAAGACAGGATGGTTTTGCACCTCTCCGACGTCGCAGCGACGACGCAACGCAATACCAATGTGGCTTTGTCTAACGACATATTTCGGTATCTCTTTTATAAATACTATTAGTCTTGATCTGTAGTTATTACTGTAAAAAGTGATTCTTCATAACTTTTAAGAAAACCCTAAATTGATACATGACTGGTAGATACTTCCTGCCCAGGCAAGCGTACCGACTGGCAATAAACTCACGAGTGTTTCCGACCATAAAAGTATTTGTTTCACCTCCGCTACCACAGTTGAGGTACCTACAATATTTTTCCATGTGAATGGTTGAGACAAAAATACAATAAACACCCGGAGAAACCAGATGTGTGCTTGTGTAAATGCTTACGGCCTGTGTGTCCAATACTTTTTACAAAATGGCGTTCCATATTTGAATTATTCGTTTATTAATGCCTATTTGTCGAGTATCAAACAGGCCAGATAAATTTTTAAGTAACAGAAGAATCTTCACGCAATTGAACAATAATAATTTTAATGAATTGATGACAATGTAAATTGATTTATAAGCCGCAATTTAAATTGTGATATACTAATAGACCAAGAACTAACATCATGTTAGAGTGTTATTATCATATCAGTTATATTGTAATGCAACTAATGGAAAATTGTTACAACAGCGGCTCTTGAGTTTGTTTGATTATTGGTAACAGCCATAGCTGCGAATCTTTGTTAATTGTTGCGTAATATAAATTGAGAATAAGTGGAGGTTAGCGTCGTCGTTCTTTGGCATTTATTATTGAAATGTTTTCTTCACTAACACAAGTAAGCAGAAGTAAATAAATAAATAAATATAAATTATGCGCTACACAACACACCGATCGTCTGGTTTCAAGGTAAGGAATTTTCTGCCTTGTTTTACGACGTACCAGACAACGACGATTATGACGGGGGCATCTCCCATAAATATTTAAATACATATAACATACATGGCTAAGGTACAAATGTTCGTGCTCATCACACAAACATTTGCCGCTTGCGGGATTCGAACCGGCGACCGCTGGTTTTGTAGTCAGGAGCTAACCACTGCACCAAACGAGTCCATAGTTCATACGTCGTAACTACAGTCTTAGAATAGAGCAAGATCTAAGTATGTTAAACTAGTGTCGTTACCAAATCGATAAATCTACTGTCAAACTACCAATAGTTATCGATTTTGGAAAATATTAATAAATTTTACATTGTTATCGCATTTAAGCATGTATTCATCATTCATAGCAAAGGCCATTGAGAATATACATCATAGATAGTGGGATAGTCTATCACTGCTGAAATCATTTCTGACAACAGGTTTGATACTAATCTTATGCTTGAAGCCATCAGGGATCATTGCTGTCTATATTTACAACAATAATATTTTAAATGCT
This sequence comes from Pyrausta aurata, assembly GCA_963584085.1. Classification (NCBI taxonomy): domain Eukaryota; kingdom Metazoa; phylum Arthropoda; class Insecta; order Lepidoptera; family Crambidae; genus Pyrausta; species Pyrausta aurata. The sequence continues at coordinate 4,959,883 of OY757255.1, read as the reverse complement.
TTGAATACGACCTTGTAAAGATCGCAGGATCACACTGGATGCAGACTGCTCATAACCGATCGCTATGGTAAACAGTGGAGGAGACCTATGTTCAGCATGGACGTCCTTTGGCTGATAATGATGATGATGATGAATGCTGCAAATAAATCTGTCGATGGTCCATTATCGGTCGGCTACAATACCAACACTATCGTTAACTATAAACTTGGTCCGAGTTTAGCGAACTCCGGCTGCGGTTGGGCCCAATCGAATTAATCCCGGTTCAAAGGAGGACGCATTACTGACCATACCCACTAAGCAATCACTATGGAGCTGGTGGCTTACGTAATCTACGACGAAACGTTAAGTACAGAATATATTTGAATTATGGTATACAGGGTGTAAGGGAGATCAGCGAGCCCTTTATAGTTATACAAGAAATTAAACTTCGCACATCTTAATGTTTTTTTAATCTACCTATATCATCCTGGCTTGAGCCTAGCTGAGCTGGGCAAAGGTCTCCCCCAAACTTCTTCACCTATATCTATCTATGTCTCCCAATCCTTAGCAAAACTGACCAAATCGTAACACCATCGCTTTCTGCGGCGATAGCTATCTGCTGATGTGATGATTCCGGGATTTCCGCAGTACTAGGCACTTAACTGCACGGTGCACTTTAGAGCCTTTACACACTGTGACTTTTTTAGCAGCAATGCAAATGCGATGCAGTCGTGATGCGCATCGATGCAGTCGCAAAATGTCAAACTTTACACACTGCGCTACTTTTAGCATCGATGCAGTACGATGCTGCATCGCTACCGTTTTCCTGCATCGATGCTAACGCGCGTTAGTATCGCGACTGCATCGATGCTAAAAGTAGCGCAGTGTGTAAAGGTTGACATTTTGCGACTGCATCGATGCGCATCGCGCATTGCTGTCATTCAGCGGTCTTTAGCATCGATGCAGTGCGATGCTGCATCGCTACCGTTTTCCTGCATCGATGCTAACGCGCGTTAGCATCGCGACTGCATCGATGCTAAAGACCGCTGAAGAATGACAGCAAGGCGCCACGATCAAAAAATGTTGCCGCTTTATACAAAATAAGCACTTCTGGCTTTTTAAATATTTGGTTTAAAAATAAAAAATATGTATTTATTTGACTATAATGCACAATCAAAGGTGGAATCAGCGCCGAATGGCAATTTCTACCACTTATATACACATACTCGTTAATAAATAAGTACCAAGTCAAAGCATAATTTCCCTTTTTATTATTTTATTTAATCTTAAATTAGTCTTCGCCGAACACTTGGTTGCCCTTAGCCGTCCAGATTCCATTATTTACATTGATTTTTTGTAAGTATTATGTATGTAGTAAGTATTTGTTTGTAGTAAGTATGTATTCTATTATTATAATGGTTAGTAAATTTTTTGGGATGTAGGTACTGCCTACTTGTTCTTATGTTGTATACGGATATGAATAACTCAATAACTGTTAGGTAATACAGTGTTTGGTAATACGCCTGTTTAAAATTGCTTAAGATAAATTTTGATTAGGTAACACTGACTTGTACTGGCAGCAATGACGTTTTCAAAGTGACATCTGTACATTCTTCAGATAAGTTGAAACGCGCGTTAGCATCGATGTAAACGCGATGCTGCATCGATGCCAAAATCTGTTCATTGCGTGAGTCGCGATGCGCATCGCGTTTCCAAAACGCGCGTTAGTATCGATGCTAAAAGTCGCAGTGTGTAAAGGGTCTTAATCATTTCAGCAATCAGATTTACAAAGATAAAGTGAAAAGGTAAGCACACGACAAATAAAAATAGTAATCACATTTTTGTTTTTATAGTGTTTTGTCACTATACCACACCCTGGACACTCGGAAGAAATTTTTCATTTTGGCCATACATTGACAGGCGGCGTGTAACACAGACGCTGCGTTTGTGTGCGTGATATACTTAGGTAAGAGTTGTTAAACGGTCATAGCTATTTTCCTAAACCTAAACAACGTAATTTATTGAGGCGCTTTACCTAATTAATAACATTATGTGTGGGAGATAGGTACTGTAGAGGTTTGGAGCTTCGCGTAAAACCTCTATGTCACTCTTGTTCGATTCTTCGTAATTTAAAGGATGAAAAACTTTCTTTATGAGTGACTTTTGAAGTGCAAACGTCTCAACTTTTTCTTTTGACGTCTTATGTAAAGAATCGAAGATATTTTCACATAATAAGTGTTATTTCTATAAAACAATACGTTTAATTGTAATATTATAAAAGTCTACTAAAATAAACAAGAAGTCCATCACGAAAGCTGAGTATTTTTTATTATTTGTACATTGCAAGTAGAAACATACACTCAAGAAACACAATCTCATAAAGACCATAACAGTATCCAGTATTCATTCGCCAACACCCAGGCTTCACAGTGGAGGCGCCACCCGACCCGATATAAACATAACTCTAATTTCAGAAAATATGAAAAAATAAGAAGTTTTCCAGTACCAACTACGAAGGATGACCAAATACGAAAGGAACAAGGAAATTGATAAAAAAGAGGCCTAAATCCGGACAAAAGAGAAAGAGCCGGACGACGAACACCTGGAATATAAAAGCTAACTAGTGCATATCAATTGTTGATATACATCGTTGGGCATCCAAGCTGTGATGAGAGGGGTTCGTGGCTACCAGCCATCACCCAATGGATGAAAAGAAATGTAGGGAAGATTTAGGTGTGTTATTTTTGGGTAATTTTGTGTAATGTTGGGATGTTGAATAAAGATAAGGAGGTAGTTAGGTTAGTGAGCTAGTGGTTATTTATGTGTAAACCCTTTGTATTCGCATAGCAATTGGGTGGTGTCTGTGTTGGATACCATACACATTAAATGATTGCAAGTTTTGGGAGATTTTAACAAAGGAATGAAGGGTTAATGTATTTTCAGTTTGAAGAAATGAGGGGGAAGAGTCTAGTTAGGGATTTTTTTCATCACAGGTCTTGGATACTCAAACGGTTAGATGTGTTAACAGATTTACTGGTTTCACAAGTTTTCAACATGTAATATCAAGTCTGACTGGTTGATTTATTCAATATAGTGTTAGGTAGGTAATTGAATTTTTCTAAATTGTTGAATTGTCTGGATTGGTTAATTATGTAGACAGCAATGTTGATTATGTAGTTTGATTTTTATGTGGGTTTTTTCAACCTGAAGTTTGAACGATTTTAACTTGTAAATAATTTAACTTTATCAATTAATTTATTTATTTCTATTTTCATATCGTTCCAACTAGTTGCTAGCTGCAACCTTAAGAGACATTGCTGTATTGTAAATGATATTCCCACATAGGAAGGATTTATAAGTAATTAATAGATAGATAAATTTCACAGCTGTGCTTTGAAATTTTACCGACCGGGGGGGATGTAGAGGTTTGGAGCTTCGCGTAAAACCTCTATGTCACTCTTGTTCGATTCTTCGTAATTTAAAGGATGAAAAACTTTCTTTATGAGTGACTTTTGAAGTGCAAACGTCTCAACTTTTTCTTTTGACGTCTTATGTAAAGAATCGAAGATATTTTCACATAATAAGTGTTATTTCTATAAAACAATACGTTTAATTGTAATATTATAAAAGTCTACTAAAATAAACAAGAAGTCCATCACGAAAGCTGAGTATTTTTTATTATTTGTACATTGCACGTAGAAACATACACTCAAGAAACACAATCTCATAAAGACCATAACAGTATCCAGTATTCATTCGCCAACACCCAGGCTTCACAGTACCTACTATACGATAATAGTCACGAACACAATCCTTTGCAAATTCGATTGAAAACGCTACACACTAATCTCTAGTTAATACAGTACAATTACCTATTCGTTTACCATAATACTACTACACTAACAACCACATCATATTTATCAAATCAAATCAACATAGATTGTTGCACACCATAAACGTAATTATACAGATGGCATTCAGAATAGCATACAGATAATTTATCTTTCACTGCACATCATTTTAATAATCCAAAAGTTAAAAAAACAACTTTTTTTTAAAAATAACCTAGCCATCTCTCGAACACAAAACCGTTACCATGGAAACATGCACGCGCCATGCACATCTGATTTGCTCCTCCATTCCGGCGCGGGGGTGAGGTAAGTGCGACTGGGAAGGGGAGGTGAGTGTCTGTTCTGTATGTAGTAATAATATATTCTGTGACTATACGAACTTAATGATATAAATTGTATTTGTAAAAAGCAACTGTGACAGACGAGGAATCTAACCCCGTATCTTACGCTATCCGGGCGCATGTCTATACCACTCGACCATTATTGTAAAATCATTATTATAGTACTCAAACATTTTCATCAAATAGGGAAAAAGGTCATGATTGCAGGTATAATTATTACAAACTGATTAAACATACTTAATTATACAGTTTATAGTAGGTAAAATAATGTGGCTTTTGATTAAAAAACACTATGTACTCGTATCAAGCTTTTTTTATTACAAATAATATTATGAATACAATAAACTATGATAAATAGAAAAATAGGTACTATTCATGACGTGCTTAAAATTTAACGAGGTGTATCGTAAACCCTAAGAAATGAACTGAGGTTTCATTGTTACCGAGATAATAAATGGTTCTTACAAAAAAAAAACTTTTTGATGTGGTTACGCACTATATCTGTGCCCTGAGCACGAATAACTATCGAATGCGTAAACGTATCGTGAAATAAATACACAGACATACGGGGATTAACGCGATCGCGATAAACATAATTACCTTATGTTTGTTGAATTCTGTTATGATTTCGCTCAAAAACCGAGCCTATGCCCTTTGTGACCCTGAGCATTTAAAGCAAGAGCTAGATCATGTTCAGGAGGTACTCAAAAATAATGGATATAAAGTGTCACCACATCAACTGAAGCCGTCGACAAAGAAGTGCAGGAATCCAGGCGTTAATAGGCATCCCGCATATTTACCTTATGTGAAAGGGGTAACAGACAAGGTCGGTTCCCTTTTGAGAAAGTACTCCATACCCACTGTCTATATTCCTGGATCAAAGGTGATTAATATTTTGCGCACACCCAAAGATGTCTTACCTCTACAGACACCGGGAGTCTATAGAATCAGTTGCAGCTGTGGTAGTTTCTATATAGGCCAAACAAAGCGGACCATTGCTGAAAGGGTCAAAGAACACATTGCAGCTGTGAAGAATCGCCAAATAAACAAATCAGCGATTGCGGAACATCTACTAGAAGCAGGCACCAATCACTAACGCAAGTCCTCTCCACAGATCGCCATTTTTATTCGAGAGTTGTGCGTGAAGCGATTGAAATCCAAAAACATGTAAATTTCAATAGAGAAGATGGTTTCAAACTATCTGCGGCGTGGAATCCAGTGATTAAAATGACACAGCCTCGTTATAGTTCGCAGTCGAGTGATCGCCAGAATACGGACGTGTCGAGCGGTTTCCAGAATAGGGATACTGTCAGTGTAGTGTGTGGTGGCGGTACGCAAATAATAAATATTTTGCGGGTAGAACAAGACAATTCTACCCCGCAAACGGAATGAAGAAATCGCAGATCATCAGTTCGCCTGTGACCACGATTGGTGAAACCCGATCGAAACGTCAGGCAAAAACATAAGGTAATTATGTTTATCGCGATCGCGTTAATCCCCGTGTGTCTGTGTATTTATAATGCAACGCGAAAGTTTAAAAGTGCGTATCGTGAAATGTCAAAATCCATATTGAAAATAATGATTTCTTTACGCACCCCCAGGGCGCTAGTCCAATTTCCATACGAATTGACATTTCTCGTTACACTTACGTATTCGATAGTTATTAGTGATTAGGGTGTTGTTCCGAAAAATGACAGTAAATAACGTAGGTATACAACAAACAAATTGCTTATCTCACCTATTATGATCCAGGATCTGGCTGTCACGGATCCCCGGATTCATTCCATCTAATTTCATTTTGATATTCAACGTAATTAAATGTCAAGACTTGTATATTGTTACCATCTTCATTAACAATATGAAGTCCATTTGAAAAAGATAGATTTGAATTGTGATTAAGTTTATGGAATGCAAACACAAATAAAAACAAGTCTTCTGTTACAGACGCTTACAAAAGTTTTCAGTTAGGCGGTACCTAACTGAAAACTATTTAACTACTACATATGGTATGTTACATGAAATCTTATAATTGGCCTTACACATAAGTTATCATAGACAACATTTACTTTTTGTTACGCTGTATGGTTTCTTAATAAAATAAAATAAAATAAATAAAAATAAATACTACAATTTGTGTGAACTTACACATTTATATCAAGTTAATTGACAGTCGATTGTAAAACACGCTCGTCGTACTATTATATATTCTGTGCTACTATTTTAGACATGTTAATAATTTGATTTATTTTACTTAAAACAAAGGTAGGTATTCTGACATCTTACGTACTTCGTCTTTTTTTTAACCCCTAATTTATTTTAAATTTAATGTAATTATGATAGCTTCAAGTGTGGAGGTCAAATTCGAAGCAGACGTAGTGCGTAACCACTTTAAAATAATCATACTCAAACAATTGCATTTTCAAAACATAACGAATAGTTAATGTAAGACTTAAAAACTAATTCTGGTACGTTCCGAGGTACGCATTACAGTTAGGGCAGTAGTGGTCAGCATTCCGACAGGAGTCCACACAGTAGGGTACACACACGCAACACCAACATCTGAAACACAAAATAATATTTTTTTTTAAAGACTTTATTGCACAAAGGAGAAACCCGTTTCTGGGCCTGACGGTTACAGGCATAAAACATATACCAAAATAATGAATATTTTTGCTAGATCACCCTGTTTAAATCCTACCCAAAATGGAAATGGCCAACGGCAAAAATAAACCGATTTTATGTTGTATCATTAGTAGGATACGTATCGCACTATTTATGGTCTGCCCTGTCACCTTTGGCTGTATGGATACGTCTAGAAGCCGTCAAACTGATATAAAAAATGATCTGTCAACTGTCAATGTCTATTCGCACTTTTCTTAATGAAATAAGGTTATGTACAGTCACTGTCAGATATTTTGTACTGTTCAAAAGTATTTGGTCACCTTGTCTGCTACAAAATATCTGACGGTGACTGTACATAACCTTAAAAAATTTTTGTAAATTATTTTACGGATTTAGCCATTAATAATTGTAGTGAAAATGGGCCTCGTGAGAAAACTGTAGTTGCCCTAAATATAGGTCAAGTTTCAGCTCTGTAACGCCAGGCCCAAGTTTCTATGGGAACCGGTTTTCTCCTTTTATTGTACAAAGGTGGACTTAATGCTAAAAGCATTATTATCCTACCGATTTTCAGTAATGGCGGCCCCTTTCAACAGAGATAATAGCCAGTAACACAGAAGAGTAATTATATGCCCAGATGTGTGCGAAATACAAACGTGCACTCTCTGTTCCTTCACTCTCAATAGTTCGGTAAGACGGCAGATCTTACATACATGACCGATGAAAGATAAGGCGCGGAAGTCTCGACATAGTTCCCTGTAAAACCACCAGGTAACGCTCGCAAAATGCTGAGACGAAATTGGTATTTTCGTGTATTTATTGATTAGAAGAATGTTTGAATCAAGCCTAAAAAAACACAAATATTTTTTTAGATTTATTAAAGATTTAGCTACGTAAGTTAAAAGGATATTCGATGGAGCAGAAAATCAGAATATTGAAATTGTCTACGCGAAATGTCAAACATGTTGCTTCAGACTTCCAGCACAGGCGCAGAACCAACGGCTTAACGTGCTTTCCGAGATACGGGGGAGTCATCACCATCAACTTCCTGACTCCGAGCTGTTTCCGAGTATTCTCAATTCAAACCCGGAACCTTTTGGGTAGTGACCAGTGAACTAACCGCTACACCAACGCAGTCAGAATACGTTAAATACAAACTGTACAAACCATAAAATTATTATTTTTATGGTACAAACACAATCTACGTAACCTTATCCAAAGAATTTTTCGAAAGTAGTTTATCATTTTTTATTTTTTATTAAAGTAGTCATAACATGAGGTAAGAAAGCTTTCACACTAACGCCTATTCTTCACATGTTCTTCAGATAAAATTCAATTCCTTATCTCATAGTTCTACAGGATTTAACTCCGATATGGAACAAATGTAAATTAGAAAATATTTGTATCCTAAAACCATTCAGAATTTCAGAGTAATCCTTGAAAAACTATAACCATTCCAATCATTCGAGACATTTTATTTTTGGCAATCAAATCTATTGGCAATAAGTAGCTTAATTTTTTTTTGTTACTATGCGATCAATTCATAGCGGCTCTACTAATGCTGGATTGTATAACAACTATACGCTGACCTGTATCTTTAAGAACCGGTTATGCAGCAAGAGCTCAAACTAAAATGGAAATTTGTAGCAAGTCTTCATTTTTAATCGACCTTGAGCGGCGCCGTCTATTATTGTTTGTAGCGGGGCCTCTTACAAACGCCGTTGAGTGCTATGACTCAGGCGAATCTCATTCATAATGTTGTTGAACTTGGTTTGGTAACTTCCTGATCATCTACTTTAGTTCTTTAAGTATAAAACGTTATATTGTATAAATATTATTTGAAATGGGTTCGCTCTTATCTCCAGACTAGACTAAAATACTATTACAATAGCCGAATTCCCTGATAAAGCCAGTTCAAATTTCAAATTGAACCCTTTCAACTTCGTTCCGGGCACACTCCATCATTATGTGATGAGCATCCTCAATGTCGTATTCGGTGGATTCGGTGAGTTTTTTTTTACATGAGGTATTCGAAGCCTTTCTATCTTAGGCTACATTGTGACTTAACATCAGCTGCAATCGTGACCAAATGTCTGGCTATAATAATAATTAAAAAATAGAGGGATGTGTCCTGAACGTAGTCTTAGACCGGTAACAATATCGTTCCTGCTCATATCCACTCCATCAAACCACGGGCACCAGCACACTCCAGGTTCAATTGTCACTCAATATTTACTCCATTGTTTGTGACGATAACAGTAGCCACATATATTATAGCAAATCGAAAAATACATGTTCCTAATTACACTGAACACCTTCGTTAGTGGCTTAAGGAAGCCACTAAACCACTAGCTAAGGAGCTAGGGTGTCTTTACGGTCGCTTCCTGGCACACCAATATGAGCATACCATTATGTAGTTGACTTGAAAACAGGGGGTGTATTGCGATCCAACTTAATTCGTTCAATTTCCAGGCAATTCAATTCCCACTCAGTGTAAACAAATATTATCAATCTAATAATATTGTAATAATACTACAATGGTATGATATTAATATTTTTGTTGTTATATTATAATAATATTATCAGAATAATGCGAAATTGCAAATCGAACTGCTAATTTGTCAGTAAAGCAGAACTGCTTAACTGTCAAAGCGGCATCGTAATACGCACCCAGTATGAACATCACGAACAGATGTGAGGCAGTGAAATTATGTTTAATTTTTTGCTAAAATAGTATGCACGAGTAGGTTAGTATCATAATAAAAGCTCTTAGCTGATTGTGTGACGGTGTCACGCTAAATGTGATCAAGGCCAGGGAGCGGCAGACGGACGGGACACCTCGGCATACATTTTTAAACATTATTAACTGAGAAATTACATGCGATTTGAATCATAGATCTTTTGTTCAACTACAGTGTAATTTTTATAAGTTGCTATTGTTGTGAAAAATAAAAATAATGATTAATGGTGGTAGCCTTGCCGTCTTCTCAGGAGACCATTATGGCCTGTTAACTCTAGATATCTAATGGTCTATGGAAAATCCAGATAAGTACTCACAATTATAGGACAGTGCTTAAGCAATCGTTTAGTCTTTAGTGGTAGCCTAGCGGTCTATTCTGGAGACAGATGCGTGCTTTGTCTAAATTTTATGTCAGACTACCTAAAAAAGCTACTTATTAAAAACAAAAAAAAAACAGATAGGTACTTAACAACAAACAGAGGCACAATGCTAAATCATATGCGTGTCGGAGGTAGCCTTGCATCTTCTCTGGATCCTATTACGTAATACGGAGGCCTGCCGTGTCCAGATCGTTTTCCCAAAAAATAAGTTCCATGTTTGACGACGCGTTTGGTGTAGTGGTTTGCGCTCCTGACTACTATGCCAGCAGTCGCGGGTTTGAATCCCGCAAGGGGCAAATGTTTATGTGATAAGCACGAACATTTGTACCTAAGTTATGGATGTTAATATGTATTTAAGTATTTATGGGAGACGCCCCGTCATTATCGTTGTCTGGTATTCGTAGCACAATTAGGAAAATTTATAAGTTTGAAACCAATACAGCTGGTGTGTTGTCTGGCGCATATTTATTTATATAAAAAGTAGATACTCACAAACAGAGGCACAGTGCTAAAGCAATCAAGTGAGTCTTGGTGGTGGCCTTTCGGTCTACTCTGGAGAACACGACAGCATGGCAAGAAGGACAGGTAAGCTGTGCTGGTTTTGGGCCCACGGAAGTTACAGCTGGTGCGTTCATTTTAACCTGAAATATTTAAATAACTTCAATAATGAAAGAGAAACCATGACACAAAGAACATTTTCACTTTCTGCTAAAATGGCATTTGCCTCATCATATATTGTAATTTTATTTTATATGTATGAACAATTATTGAGTGCAATAAAATCTTTTTCCTTGTATTCAACTGAAACGGAGCTTCAAAAAATTGACCAAAATCTTGAGTATAATAAGGAAATTAATTGCAGATGATATATTTCTATGTGTCTAATCGTCTCTCTACGAACTTTCGCTGGCTGCAATAATGCGAAAGGATCCGTAGTTTTTGTGACCTCTAGGGACAAATAGTTGGTTTTTCTACTAGTAATCATTGGGTTAGCAAGGTCAGCTTCACGTTAAAAAGCGGCATCTTTGTTTGACTACCGCATGTTGTGCCAGCCGGCAGTCTTTTGATAAGCGCAAAACTATTTGTTATCAATACCAGTGTCTCTAATTAAAATAAACTATATAGGTATTTATTAGTTAGTCACTTAAGTAACTAAGTAATATTCATGATAATGATGATGACTAGTATAGTTAAGTAATGAAAATCAAATTATCGTTAAGGCTGAGTAGAAAGTGAGTTAGGTTGTAGAACATTTTAACTGATTTACTTTGACGAATATAAATGTATAGCTTATTAGTAACGAAAACCTTAACCATAGGTAGGTACAAATTGTTAATTATTTCTACATAACCCATCAAATAATTGGATTTCAACCAACTGACACAGCGTTGGTTAAAAATCAAGAGGGCCATTTTTTTGTTTCCGTAAACAAAAATATGAAAGGTAATATAACTAATCTTTAAAAAACTGTTTGTATAAGTTTCTATACAATCCCTTGGTGCAACTCGCTCTTGGCTGGATTTTTATATATTTACATACACGAATCTGTCACTCATAAAATATCATTTCAAAAATATATTGTCGTCAATGTCTAAGAATCTTATTTATTTCCAACTAGCTGTGCCCGCGACTTCGTCCGCGTGGAATAGTGACTTTGGATAGAATTTTTAATTTATAGGCTTATGATTTTACAAATAAGATACTTAAGTATAAGTACTTATAAGTACGCAAGATATAAAGTATTTATATAGTACATTTTAGTACTCACTTATCATTAAAATTGGCCATATTACAACAATAAGAAGCAAGTAGTAGGTACATCAAAGGTGATCAATTATTATGACCATACCGATTATTTGGACGTTCACAATTTGTATTTCGATTAGGAATTCCTTTGTTTGATAGGATAATATGGTTACTTTACTTTTAACTACTACTTTGCCACAAAAAAAACTACTACTTTACTAACATTTTACTTTGTTGTGTGGAAAAAATGGATCTAAATATAAATTTTTTCATGGCACTGTTTTGTTATACTTCGGCAAGTACCATAAAGTACCAAATATTCATTTAATTTATACAAACCAATATGGAGGAAACACTACACATTGAATTAAAACACTTTACAGATTCATTTCCACCCACATTTATTTTAAATTGTTTCGCCTCGGCCCCGTCCCGCCTTAGCCCCGGCCCCATCGAACGGGATAAAAAGTATCCTATGTCCTTCTCCTGGTACTAAGCTACCTCCCCACCGTTTCGTCCCGGTCCCGTGCTACCCCAGCCCCGGCCCCGTCTAACGGGACAAAAAGTATCCTATATGCTTTTCCTGATTCTAAGCTACCACCCCACCAACTTTCAGCCAAATCGGTTCAGCCGTTCTCAAGTTATAAGTGTTGTAACAAACACGACTTTCTTTTTTATATATATACTTTCTGCCTACCCCCTAAGTCTATTGGCGTGATTATTTCTATCCTAGTTTACTCTCCAAGTGATGCTGAGTCAAATAAAAAAAGCCCCATCAAAATCGGTCCAGTAGATTCTGAGATTAGCCCGGACAAACAGACAGACAGACAGACAGACAGACAGACAGACAGACAAAAATTTTAAAAATTGTTGTTTTGGCTTCTATTACGGTAATTAAGACCCCCTGTAACAATTTTTCATAAAAATCTTCAATGTACAGAAATCGATCTTTTACAGTCTTATTATATATATACATAATACATATATGTAATAAAATAATAGTAATATAGATAGTATTTTCAAACCGTCATTTATATCATCAAATGGTTTAGTTATAATAGACTACCGAAAAAGTTCTCCGCAAGCACAAAAATAACCAACACTAGCCTTGAAAAAATATCATACATAGTACTTCTTAAATTCTAATTTAAGTTCAATATTTTTTTTTCGAAAAAAAATTTTATTATTCAGTGTATTAATTTTTTTAAAGTGAATAGATAAAAATTTGAAAATAAGTACTAATTAAAATTATAATTAATTAAAATTAATTTTTCTGTTGGTTTAAGAAAATATTTTATCCAAGAGTTTTGGGTATAAGTATTAATATTATATTACTTACGTTATAATCACAAGTCCGGTCACAGTTTATTAAATTTATAAACAGATAGCCGTGCGCACCACCACCGATTCAGCTAGAGACTAAACTATACTAAGCTTTGTCCGTCCATTAGCACGAACGAATGAATACTTTCGGGTAATTTAAATCGAGTGATATACTAGTACACCGGTCGATACGTCACGAAGGATGACGTGATAGACAAAATATTTGTAGTGGTGTTTGGTAAATGTGTACACATTTAATATAGGGTGGACTCGACCATAATTGATGTTTAAGTCTAGTCGTTATACTCTAGTTTGCCGTCGGGTATTGTTAAAGTTTTTTTGTTATTTGTTGTTGCCTCTGTAAATTCAATTTGTTTTCTTTTTCTTCTTCTCTTTTTTGGCTAATCTGTGACGTCACGTGACGTATAGTTTAAACACTGTTTGTGGGGAAAGAGTCAGTGTCAATGTTAGAACAAACATCACAAAGAGAACTCATATTTATTTATTAGGTATCATAATTTCAAATAGACTCTTATCTTGACAAGGTGGACTGGAGTGCAGCAGTGTCCTAGACACAATCTTACATATCGTAGAAACAATTGGTTTGGGGAGGTTGTGATGTTTAAAGAACGAGGGTCGGTGAGAAATTTCTTTCTGGTTGTTGAAATAAAATTTGCCTGCCAGTAATGTTTAGCCAATCAGTGTTCCACCAAATTAATTGAATCCATTTATGAATGTAAATAAAACGTAACCTTACCACAAATAAATAAACAAGGTTTCAACTACTGTTTAAATGCTATGCGGCTTAAGTGGACGTTGATTTTAAACTACCTATATTATAATTAAATGGTGGTCCAAATTCCAAACCTTGTTAATTTATTTGTGGTAAGGCAGTTAGAGTTTAAAGACGACGAGACACAACGTTTTTCCCTTCCACTGTTTCAATTATTGGGTGGTGGGATTGGGTTAGTAAAACACACCATTATTATTCTGATCTAACATTAACAAATGTACCATTTATAATTTTGCTCTTCTCAATATTACCGAAAAACTACTTAACGCTTGTACACACACTGTATACTATATATTTTTTTATTTACGCATCAGACAAATGAATATTATATCAATCGATATAATGACTTTTTGCATTGAAGCGATAACGAAACGATTGCAATGCGCTGAAGCGATATGATAAGAAATTATGTATCGAAGGGAGTTTCCCTTAGGCACAGATGGATCTAAGGGAAACTCCCTGTTTATTATCAGATGATAAAAAACACCAATATCTAGTTATTTAATTTATCTCCTTGCTGATATATTTTTTGTTACTAAGGTACAAATATTAGTACTTAAGCACAAAACGAGTTGCACATCAAAAGTGAAAGTGGATTGGACATGTTGCTTAAAAAAAGTTATCTTGGTGCATGCGTTAACTTAAATGGTAACCGTGGGGTGAAAAATGATCTCAGGGAGAACACAACTACGCTAGATAGTTATCAGATAGCTCTTTGTCGAAGGACTAGAAAGAGTTGATAGAGGCTGACTTCATTAAGACGGTTGGAAAAGAGTAAGGGCCTGTTCCACCATCGACAAATAAACACTGACTATAATATATAATTCAAAAGTATAATGTCATTCTGTATGAAGTATCTGGTCGATAACACTAACTAGAACTTATTAGGACATTGTGAAACAGGCCGTAAGAAGAAGAAGCAGAGATGATTCCCCGCAACTTCGTCGGCGCTGTTTTTGATTTCGTAACAAACTAACGATTCCATTTTCATCTCCTTAAAAGGCTAAGTTTCCGGATAACTGCTCATAATAGTTCAGCCACCCAAAAAATACGTTTACGTTTTTAATTTTGGTTGAATTGTATAGAAAAACTAGCGGCCCGCCAGCGACTTCGTACGCGCTATATATATATATAAACTATAACAGTTTTACTCTGTTCCCATCGATCGTAGCGAAAATATAAGCCTATACGCATTAAACTACTTCTATAGCCTTTCCCGATAAATAAGCTATCTAACAATGTATCTGTCAAATTTCATAACCGGACCAATAGTTCCTAAGATTAGCGCGTTCAAACAAACAAAAACATCCAGCTTTTTATTAACATATATCATAGAAATACGAATAGACAAATATTATATTAATTGGACACTGTTATGCAAAAGGGTGTCAAGTGACCAAAAATCAGGTATGGAGTTATTGGTACCACTGGATTCGCAAAAACGTCCTCTAACTGGTCGCCCAAAGGTCTTACTTCAGAAAAATATATATTAAACGTTATTTCAAAAAATAACGTATTGCGAAACAATCCATTGGATATACTGACATTTGCAAAAAGGTTTCATGTGTTACTTGATACCGTTTAGCGATTTACTATTGCTGAATTTATTTTTACAAAAAGGTTTCAAGTTCATGTTTATTAATTGAAATACTAAAATTATTGTCTTTTTTGAATAGTTGTTCTGTCAGGTTTAAACAGCTGTCGTTTTTTCTTGCACGGGTCTTTCAATAATGACTAAATAGTCCGTAGTTTTCAATTTTTGACCAATAAATTGGATGACAAGTCATCCTACTTTAAGCAAAAACATCTATGTATTCCAAAATTCTTATAATAGAACAGTGGTTTATATTGTAAAATAGTTTGAATTAACTTTTTAAGAAATACAGATATTTTCTAATGATTTTACGTAGACATCTAATTATTTTTGAACAAAATTATAGTTATCTATGGATGTAAGCGTCTTAAGTTTAAATATCTGTATTTTTTATTATTAAAATCTTGCAAAAAGAAGCAATTTACTGAGGTTTTGGAAGTAAAGGGTACATAGAAAGTGAAAACAATATAATATTTTTTAATATATCGCCGGGGCTATGATTACCGGGGTATTGATTGATCAATCTATCACCTGAAGTTGTATTTTATACTGATGATTACGCTATGGGCAGCCTATTGATTAATAATCAAGTATTACAAAATGCATAAAATACGCAGATTACATTACGAATCGCAAAAATCCAGTAAAAGTGTGTGGATACACCATAACGTTAGAATTATTGAAAGTAACGCTTTTTATAAACTCCTACAAAATAAAACAAATGACATATAAATAAAGAAATCATTCGAATATAGAAAACTATGTCGTTGAAACTGTTTGACTATAAAACTAACACTAATTGGATTCTTAAGTGTTTTGCAAAAAGGATTTAAAGTACTTTAAAACCTTTTAGCATATTATTTGCAACGATATCCTATTAATGCAAAAAGGTTTCAAGTTATTTAATTGCATTTATCTACTTGTATAATTATTATTCACACAAATGAACATCAAATGCATAAAATATACATCTCATTCTGTAGTTATGCCAATTTCCAGGCATGTAAACCGTGTAAATACGAAGTTACAGCAATTTTTAAAAGTGACGACCTTGAAAATCTTTAAACGCGTTTATCTCGAAATGACCAATATGTCACTTGACACTCTTTTGCATAATACTGTCCAATTTATGTACACAAAATACGTAGCTTGGCATTTATTCTGGTCAAACTTCCACGGGGGTATTATATTTATATTTTACAACGAAATGAAAATATGTACTACTACTAAGAAAGACAACTCCTTGCGCTTACATATTTTCCTCAAGTCTTCTTCCGCTACCTTTAGAGTTTGAACTTGAGCTTTGTTTATGGTCATACGAATACTCTACTATTTTGAATTCAAAACGTGAATTCAAAGGGACCATTATATGTAATCTACCCCATCATCATCATTAAGGGGTCTAAAGTCTGTCTAAAGTCCGTTCACTGCTAAGCATAGACCCCCCACGAAAACTTTGCAGAAAAGTTCCAAATTGGACACACTTCGACCACAGGAGCAGCGTATAGCGTAGGATGTCCACCAACAATATGAACAAACGACCTTCTGAAGATTGCAGGATTACACATGATGAAATGATTATATACTATTCCAACTATGTATATGTATTCCAAGGAATAAAGTCTGTTCTCTAGTTCTCTAGAGCAACATCAATAACAAACATGTGTCAAAACATTGAGTTTTCAGACTTGTCAAATTATTGTCAAAATAAGTAACAATCATTTTATTATAGTCGTAAGCACTAAAGAGTATTGATATCAACTTCGAAGAAAATCACCCCCAGAATAACTTTGTACCCCTTTTTCACCCCCTTAGGAGATTAATTATAATAAATACAAAATAAATCTTCCGTCAATTCTGTAAAAGAATGTGTATGCAAAATTTGAAGTAGATTGGACCAAGGTATCACGTTGTCCCATACAAACTTTGCACCCCTTTTTGACCCCCTTAGGGGTAGAATTTCGAAAAATCCTTTCTTATCGGATCCCTACGTCATACAAAGAACATACCCTCCCAGTTTCAGGTTTCTACGATCAGCGGTTTAGGCTGTGCGTTGATCCATCAGTCAGTCAGTCAGTCAGTCGTTCAGGACAAAGCATTTTATAGGTATAGATTAACAGTCTGAAAGTTTGACACTCTTTTCTTACATTTTGTGTTAAAACTGAAAACGTCAATAACATTCTCTGAGCGGCTAAATTAAAATTGGTGGAATTCAAATTCGGAATTTAGAAAAAAAAAGTTTATAGCTTATCGGTTTTTAAACGCAAACAATAAAATGCTCACTCTAGTAGTACCTCGCAATAATTACAAAATAACCCTGAAATAACTAGATTGTTGTGCTCGCGGATGTAAACCATTAGCTCCTCAAGCGTGTTAAATTTAACACATCCAAAATAGTTTAAAACAAAAAATACATACTTCGGTATCAGAGCAATTTATGTTAGTCTCAATCATGCTCGGCGACGAGTTACAGTGCTGTAATTCTTATGATGAAGTACCTATTTGAGTCGCCAAATGGGCATTGCGATGCATCTGTTAAAAAAACATAAGTCCTATTTCTTTTTAACTCAATAGGTGCAGTGTTTTCTACGCTAATCTTCTGAGTGGACTATACGAAATCACAATACGAATTCGCTAATCCTTTCAAAAGCAGAGCTGCAACATCGTGGTACGCAGCCAGGGCGTTGTTGCGGGCTTCTGCAGGGTTCCTTCAATGTTTCTGCTGGCCGAAGTAGATAGCTTTGAAGCTATCATGCGCAAAAACAAAAGAATACGAGGCAGTGCAGTGTACTGAAGAAGATAGCCTACAGTAGAGATTTGTCCAATGATCGAGCAAATAATAAAAATAACGAGATCTCTCTACAACATTGATTACTAACATAGGCATTTAGTTATTCATTTCACTAACGATGACGACTCGTTTGGTGCAGTGGTTAGCGCTCCTGACCTGATTACTAAACCAACGGTCGTGGATTCGAATCCCGCAAGGGGCATATGATTGTATGATGAGCACGACGAACATTTGTACCAAAGTCATGGATGTTTTAAGTGTATATGGGAGAAGCCCCCGTCATAATCGTTGTCTGGTACTTCGTAACACAAGGAAGAAAATTCATGTGGAACCAGGCGTTTGGTGTGTTGCCTGGCGCCTATTTATTTATTTATTTTTGTATTACTAATACTTTCTCAATCTCAGGTGTTCGTAATAAATATTTGTTTTATTGCGATTGCGATCGGTGTATAGTGTATAGTGCCTGTGTGACGTATATTATTTTCCTATCTCATATAATTATAATAGTCCCCCTAGCCGATTGTGACTACGGTGACCAGTCACAACGACTAACCGACTGCGCGGGACATATTATAGTGCACAAGTGTGTGTGCAAACACAGGTGCACTTTCTATTCCTTTCACTCTCATAGCCCGATGGAACAGCAATCTGACACGACCGGAGAGAGATCAGGCACAGGACCAACGGCTTTACGTGCTTTCCGAGACACGAGGGTGAAACACCGCCAACTTGCAAACTCCGGGTTTCCCTGAGAATTTCTGAACAGAAAAATTCAGGTACATATTTTTGGCCCGATCCGGGAATCGAACGCGGGACCTCTGACGCAGCCGTCGCTTTAAAATGCGACACTCTAACCGCTGCGCCACCGAGGCAGTTCCGTCTTATACTACAGTCAGAGCAATTGAATAGTAAATACGTCTCCGGTGCAGTGACGCGAGGCTGATATTTTTATGTACGGAAGCCCCGCATGTTTATTGCAGTGCGATGCAACCGCGTCTCGTAAATAACTACATACAACTCACGCCGCTCACAACTGAATACGTTTCAGAAACTGCGGATTTTAAGGCATTTTGCACATCTTTATAAGAAGCTTTTAAGTTAAACAAGGATTAAAGACTCATTAGAAGGCAATTCTCTTTGCAGGAAAGTCGATTAATTATAGGAACCATGCATATTGAAAAAAATATTTATAAATATGTTACTAACAACTACGGTTAGCCGGACAAATAGAAACGTACCCTCCAAAGTTCAAATTACATCATTTGGAAATTATTTTAAATTAGTCGGTTACTATTTTACTACGATTGTAAACTGGTACTTCATAATATGTTTTTGTAATAAGGGAGCTTATCACATTCATTGTGATACTAACACAGGGTTTCTCAATATGCGAGATCGGCTTATTCACACTGCCCTTAAACTGTGTCGCCTTAGCTTTTTTGGCTAATATGCTGTGTATTTGCCTGTTTCCGAATGATTTTATCTCTGATACCTATGTGATTTTGGTTTCATGCAGTGGCGCGGTATGCGTTTGGTCAAAATGTTGGTTGTTAAAACTATGTATTATCTATTAACCATCGCAACATTCTGACTAGGCTTCACACGACTAGATGGCGCTGTTGTAGAAGTATGAAAACTGAACTGCGATATGTAAGACCCCATACACACTGCGAGTTTTAGCATCGATGCAGCTGCGCATTTTCGAAACGCGCAACAGCATCGCTACTCACGCAATAAACGGATTTTGGCATCGATGCTGAAGCACGTTATGTAAGTGTCGATGCAGTCGCGCGTTTGCATTGATGCTAACGTGCGTAAGTATCGATGCAGTCACCAATATACGAATTCATTTCTCAATGTCCAGCTTCTGCATCGCGACTGCATCGATACTATCGCGCGACAGCATCGCAACTGTATCGATGCTAAAAGTAGCGCAAGTGTGTAAAGGTTGAAAATTTGCGTCTGCATCGATGCTGCATCGCAACAGCATCGCGACTGCATCGCTGCGAAAAGTTACATCAATACAATCATCTAGCAGTTACAGTTTAGCATCGACGATACGTTTAGCGTTTTCATAACGCGCAACAGCATCACGACTCACGTGTTACTTTCTTATAAATTATTTTAACTTGGAAGTCTTGACAACATAGACTTAACATCCAAATGTACTCTTTTTCATGATCAAATAAATCCATTCTTTCTTTCTTTCAACATATGCCTGTCGAACACCAGATGGTGTTCGAAAAATACTAAGAAAAAAATGGGTTTTTATTGCGTGAGAAGTATTTTAAATAAAATAAAAAATCTTTTTTTATTAAAACAATTAACAAAATTACAAAAAAAAAAACAGTCCTAGCCTAGCATTTTTCGAGTGCCATTTGGTTTTCGATAGATACTTCTACGAGACACGAGAGATACGAGAAACGAGACTTCTAACGCAGATCGATTGTGTTTTATCAGTGTTATGGTAGGTATTATCGGTTTGAACAGGCATTTCCTTCATTAGTTTATTTTCCCTATTTGTTTTAATTTGAAGTTTGTAAATTCCTGTTTTCCCTGTTGTATATTTATTATTGTCGAATATTATTATTTTGCGATATCTTTGCCTAATATTTTCTATTTGTGAAACATTTGCCTACTTGTTTTGTGCATCCCGAAATGATGTAGAGCTATTTTATATTTTCCTTATTGTTTTGATCTTACACGATTTTAGTTGTACTAGCGCATTACAGTTATAAAGTCCAATATATGTTTTTAATATCTAGGCTAGGCTCGAATCACGAGCGAAGCGTGAGGAAATTGTAGATCTGAAGCCCGAGCGAAGTAAGTGCGGTAAAAGACAAGTCTGGGTGCAGCGAGTGCATAAAGTATTAAGATTGCCACGTTTGTTCACACTTCCTGCTAGGCAAGAAAATGATGTTAACAAGTAGGATAGATGTATCCACCGGCGCTCCACGCTGTACCTATCAAAACATTTCAACACAATACATGTACCTACACATCATCATAATTTTTCAGAAATATGTTGCCCATCTTTACTTTTAACAAGTCATACTGCCGAATATTATTTTACAAATAATTACTCAAATTTTTTTTTGCACTTTTGACGCGTGGGCGTGGTGGCTAGTATTTTTTTTAATAACCTCCTTTTTGATGCATGCTGGTGCAGGTCACATAAACGACTAACCCGGCCTCGCCTGCATAGGAGCGCGTATTCCAAATTCAAAACTCATTAGAACTCGTGGGCCGTGATGAATTTTCATACAATGTTTTGGCCCATGAGCCGAGATGAATCATTTTGTGGACTATATAATGTGACATATAATTGAACATTACCAAGCAGGTAGTGTAAAAATATTATTAGGTATGTCAACGTTAATGGTAAAGTTCAATTTTGTATTAGAAAAATATAAAATTACTTTATAATTTTATAATATTTTAATTATAAACTTAACTACTTAGGTAATCTAAAGAGCAATACTGGCATAATAATGTGCAGATAAAGTCGCCTAAGAGTGAAAGCGCTCTAAATCTGACTATTAAATTTTTTTAAAGATGAAATATGAAACCAAAAATTGCGCACGGGCGGGACTCGAACCAGCATCTTTCTGGCTAACCGGGCCAACTGCTCTTCCAATTGAGCTACCGTGCTGTCGATCTGACCGCGCGAAATTCTTGGTCTCATGGATACGTCATTGCGTGACGTTAGCGCCATCTACCCGTCTGTTTATGCAACAGTGGGCCAAGTAGTTATTCTTTACAGAATAAATTCAACTTGGAAATGATAACGCTTCGCTATTCATTGGTTTTTACAATGTTTTTATCACTCACAGTGTCATATTTTATTCTTAAAAGATGAAATATGAAACCAAAAATTGCGCACGGGTGGGACTCGAACCAGCATCTTTCTGGCTAACCGGGCCAACTGCTCTTCCAATGGAGCTACCGTGCTGTCGGTATTAAAATTTGTTTGATACACTGCTTAAGAGGTGTTCGTAGCGCAGTGGTGGCAGCGCTCTTTGGTAGTAATACCAAAGTTAAGCAACTTACGGCGCGGTCGGTGTTTGAATGGGTGACCATTCCGACCATTTAAGTGCACTGCAGTAAAAAAAACTAAAATATACTCAATATACATAAGTGTTATTAACAGCCAATCAGAAAGGAGGCCTACACCAAGAAAATGGTAGAGGAAGGCTGAGAAGAACAGTCAATATTTTTAAGTGCAACGTTAAATCTTTGTGATTCATGCATAGTGAATACTAAAAAGATAAACCAATAATATTGTAATTGACTTAACTTTTTATCGATAGGAAAAAACATCAAAGTCTTAAATAACATTTACACTATTTCTTATCATCTTCACAGTAGAGATACGGTAAGTTAACCTAGAAGCGGGATTATGTGGTATATGGTGGGTTCTAGATTAATTCTTGTAAGTCCCAAGGTATGCGTTACAGTTAGGGCAGTAGTGGTCTGCGTTCCGACAGGAGTCCTTGCAGTAGGGTATACACGCACAAGGCCAGCATCTGAAATTTAAAAAAAAAAACGGGTAAAATATTTTCTTGGAAACACTTCTTATCTTGGAACAGTAAACAGGATTCCCGGTTCAACACAATGATCATGACCCTCAGTCATCAAAGACATAAAAGAAAATAAATAAATATTCTCCAGACAACACACCAATTGTCTTGGTTTCAAAGCAAGGATATTTTTACCTTTTGTTACGAATACCAGACAACGATTATGACTGGGGGATGTCTCCCATTGATAAATACTTAAGTACAAATAACATCCATAACTTAGGTACAGGTGCTCGTGCTTAAAAATAAAAATAAACGTTAATTGTTGTTACCATAGACATCTAGTTTTGTAGAGACCATGTAACTGACGTAGCAACCGATGTGGCTTGCCTCGAGACGGTGTGTATCTACTTATGTATACCACAAACACTAGAGTAGGTACACTTACAAGAAAACGCAAAGTAGAATAGCGATGATGTGTGTCTTGGTGGTGGGTTTGCGGTCAACTCTCGTGGTGATGGAGGCGTGACATGACGGGCACGTTATCTGCATCTCATCAGGACCCACGGGACCCATCAGGGGGACGGTGGTGACATTGGGTGGTCGCATTTCCATTATACTCTGTAAAGTTATACATTTCCTTTATTTTCCTACCTTTATAAAAGTTTTAGATCGCTAATAGAAACCTTTAAACGAATTTGTAGTTTAATTAATGTTATGTGCAATAAAGAGTTATCTTATCTTATCTTTAGTTAGATAAGGCATATGCCTTATCTAATGGAGTGATAACAATATAATTTCTATTGTACCTGGATTACTGTCCACTAAAGTTTAAAAACAAATAACAGAATAATGGTTTACGGCATCATGACACCGCTCAATTAGGCGTCGTACAACAAGTGACGTACCTACGAGGGCCATTCAATAAATACTTAGCCTACAAAAGAAAAAAGAAAATTCTGAGAAAGTAGAGGTTTAATTTTTAACATAGTCTCCTTTCAATTCAACACGTCCAGGTCCAGCGATACTCCAACTTTTTTAACCCGTCCAAAAAATTCGATTTCCCGAGGTCTTCAAAATAGGCCTCTGTGGCGGCGATGACCTCATCATTCGACCCAAATCTTTGGCAGCGAGTGACTTTTTCAGATTTGGGAACAAGAAGAAGTCACAGGGAGCCAAATCTGGAGAATACGGTGGATGGGGCAGCAATTCATAGCGCAATTCGACCAATTTGGCCATGACGACGGCGGAGGTGTGAGCCGGCGCGTAGTCGTTGTGAAACAGCACTTTTTTCTTTGCCAAATGGGGCCGTTTCTTTTTTCCATTCAGCGTCGAATCGGCCCAATAAGTCGGAATAGTAGAGCCTAGTGATTGTTTTACCCTTCTCGAGGTAATCGATGAAGATCACACCTTGTGAGTCCCAAAAAACACTGGCCATCACCTTTGCGGCCGATTGAACAGTCTTCGCCTTCTTTGGAGCACGTTCGCCGGGTAAAGTCCACTGTTTCGACTGTTCCCTGGTCTCTAGTGTGTACCAATGAACCCATGTTTCGTCAACGGTCATAAAACGACGCAAAAACTCCGATGGATTGCGTTGAAACAGCGCCAAACATGTCGCCGATGTGGTCTCACGATTGCGCTTGTTGTCTGGTGTGAGCAAACGCGGCACCCATCGCGCCAATAACTTTTTCATACCCAGTTCTTCGTGAAGAATATGATGCACTGTCCCTTCTGCGATGCCTACAGTCTCTCGTACAGCTATCTCGCGAATCTTCAATCGCCGGTCTGTCAACACGAGATCGTGGTTTTTTTTACGTTTTCCTCCGTAGTAGCCGTTTTCGGGGCACCTGGGCGTGGCTCATCAAAAACCGACGTGCGGCCACGAGCAAACTCGTTGGACCAATTTTTGACGGTCGCCATCGAAGGAGAAGAGTCACCGTACACATCATCCAAGCGCTTTTTGATTTCGCTGCGCGTTTTCCCTTCCAAAAACAAGAATCTAATCACTGAACGATATTGTTCTTTTTCCATTTTTGTCAAACCGACCGACACCCTCGCTTCCAAAGGCTGTAAAAACAAAACAAATGAAGGGAAAAGACTGAAAACTACATAGTATACTTCAAAGTGTATTTACTGCATGATAGTAAAACTTTTTTGTAACAACAGCGCCATCGAGCGGCGAGGTTAAGTAATTATTGATTGCCCCTCGTATATCTGTAATTCATTATTTACCCTAAATACGGAGATATTCGCAATTTTGACAAGCAAAATTACCCTTCTTTAATTTTCATTATTACAGTAGGTACCTACTTTCCGTTATTAAGGGTATGCAATGAGTTCTTTCTGTTTCACCATCGACAAACAAATAACCACTAAACAACTAATAGTTGAAATGAATGAATAATGTTAGTCTCGTTTGTTAGTAATTGGAAAACTATAAGGTAAGACATTGTGAAACATGACGTAAGTTAACTTTGATACCAAAAACGCTTGTCGGTATAACACTGTTAGTATTAATTAAAATTATCGGTCCTGTTATGGATCAGTGAAAATCAACTATATCCTTATAATAAACATACAACAAACGTCAATAACACTTACTTTGTATATTATTTTAGTAATATTATATAATATTTCTAGTATTATTCCGCCACAAACACAGAATGTATGAAGTAACACGAGCTTAACTAACTATCACTAACTAAACACACTCTTTGTACATAGCGGCACTAGAGCAATGAATTGTTACAACTGAGGAATTTTATTTAACTTCCAAACAGCACTACTTATATCGACTACGCTTACGATTAGATTTGGCCGGAGGAGCGGCGCGATAAACTAGATTACAGAAATAACGAGAAAACTGATAGTGTACCTAAAACTATAAGTGATAATCAGGGGGCGTATTGCGATGCAGTTTTGACAGTTAAAACGCTCTGATTTACTGTCAAATTAGCAATTCTTATTGCAATTTCGCATTATATTGATAACATTACTATAATATAACAATATAAATATTATTATTAATACCATTGTAGTATTATTATAATATTATTATATTGATAATATTCGTTTACACTGAGTCGGAATTGAACTGCCTTGGAATTGAACGGATTAAGTTGGATCGCAATACGCCCCCAGGGTGTGACTGGTATCAACTTCCAGTGTACATCTGGCGATGTAATCGACCTATCCCAAAGAGTATATAATCAACAGGCTTGTTAATGTGACGGTGGCCGAGTGGTTAAGGCATGCGCCCGGATTGCGTAAGACACAGGGTTCAATTCCTCGTCTGTCACAGGTTCACAGCTGCTTTTTACAAGTGAAATTTATATTATTAAGTTTGTATGGTGACAAAACACTATAAAAACAAAAATAAACTATCACTAGACCTATCCTAACACAAGCTAACGCGCCTTAGTATCGATGCAGTCGCGATGCAGAAGCTGGACATTGACAAATTATGTACTGACTACATCCATACTGACGCGCGTTAGCATCGATGCATTCGCGCTTCTGCATCGATACCAAATTAAATCTGTTGATTGCGTACTTGCTTATTTCCATACTTAAATCATAAAATTATGAGTATTAAAGCTTTTATTTTTTCCACATAATCATAAAATTTAACTGCCTATCAGTTTAACATAAAATCAATTACTATCTTATCAGTTATCATGGCTTAGTATATTTATTAGAGACTTAAAACGGAAGTCTCCATTTCATAGTACATGTTACATTTCGATTTAGAATCATTTGTTTTCACTCAATAAAATAATTGTTTTTATGTAGGTACAGTCGAGGTTTATTGCGCCTAACCACTTTGAAAGCCCACATCATCTTTTGTTTTGCAAGCGGTTTTTTATGGAAAATGGTAAGGCATGAGAGATCTTGACCATACCTTCTTCGCCTTTTACATTCTAAGTTAAATATCTTAGTCACCTACAAACTCACTAATCTCTATATAATGTCAGTGAAGTGTAGGTAGATTATGATATATACGACCCCAAGTATGCTTGGCAGTTTGGGCAGTAGTGGTCGGCGCTTTTGCAGGAGTTCATGACGTATGGTAGCCACATGCAAAGACAACATCTGTAAAATAGGTAACAGTTTTATAAGGCTAAAGATTACCGCAAAACAAAACAATTTCAAGGAACTATACAGGAATTTAAACGCAAATACATTTTTCATTAATCATGCATTCTTCACATGGGCAAAGATATGTAGAGTATACAGCAATTGTAATGTGACTATGAGCAATAAATGATTTCATTTGATTGTACTCACCCAACGAAAAACATAATCAAAGAGAATACATGTGTCTTCATCGTGCTCTTGTATTTTATATTTGTCATAATTTCAGCATGGCAACTCTGGCAGTGGGCCCGGGTTGGCTCAGACCCCATAGGAGTGCCAACAACAACAGCCCCAGCGTATATACTGGTGGGAGCTGGATAGATGGCAGTCACTGGTGCAGTGGTTACAGTGGATATAACTGGTGTGTGTTGATACATTGGTGGCTGCTGGGAATACGGCGGTGGCTGCACTGCTGAACGGTAAAGAGAAAAGGTCAATTTAAGCAATATCTTCATAGTAGTTTGGCATTCATTAAATGATGTTGATGTGCTTGTGTTAGTCTCGGCCCTTGCATGAGCGCACCTAGGACTTGCAAAAGCTAAGTAACAGGTGCTGAATGCTGAACCAAAACTTTGCGTAAGTTGTCCTGCATGATAATCGGCATGTTTCGCTCACACAGTTGACAAGTTCAAAATTCAACAGGCTTGTTAATGTGACGGTGGCCGAGTGGTATAGGCATACGCCCGGATTGCGTAAGACACGGGGTTCAATTCCCTTTCTGTCACAGAGTCACGGTTGCTTTTTACAAGTGAAAATTATAAGTTTATAATTAATGTGCGTCAATACTCATGTACACAATAAAACAATAGTCCACAGTACTATCTGTAATTAAAAATAGTTACTCACCAGTGTAATCAGCGAGCACTTATCGGTGTAATCTCTTATCACAGGATTTTATGAATAAAAACATGATACCAAATAAAACTTACCTTCGTCTTTTGACTGCATCATTTGTTTTTTATATTTATTTCAAAGACTAGTGTATGTGGTGACAATAAAAGCACTACTAACAACATTCATATGAGCTACGTCTGCTATCAAAGAATCAAAATTACCACGATAACAAAGCCATAGCTTACAACGTAATCTGCATGGGCGGTTTGAAATTACATGTTTTTCGACTTTCTGTGTGTTTCAATTGTTTAATTTCGATAGATAACATACTTTCGCCGCTTTGAAAGTGCCAATAAGTCAGTTACTTATTATTGTAGATCTTTATTTAAAAATTTAAAAAAACATAGGTAAGGTTAGTCCCTTGCCTTGCAAACGTTCCTCCACCAATCAGCCTTGAGCCCACGTGGTGGAGTATGGCTCAAACAACCTCATAGTTGAGGCAATAAAGCCTTTGCCCAGCAGTCGGACGTTACAGGCTACCATAAAAAGCCTATCGGGAAAATAAATAAGAGTCCAGTTTTGCATCAGACAAGCTGTTTTATTGGATAAATACATTTTAATAAAAGCACGTCAGGCAAATCTTTTTTATTTATTTTATACAGCATACTAACAAATTATAACAATAATGTTATATCTAAATCATGTCTTTCTTTTTAAATTAAAAAGAGTTTCATGAGATCCGTTTCAATAGACGTTCTTGTAAATGCAAAAAAATCTATTTGTTTACTATTCTAAAAAAAAAACTATTGATTACAAATCGAAACTAAACATTAACTAAAAATTTCTCTAACAAATATTTAATGTACATTTATAAAATGAACTTTTAAGTACTAACACCGCTGTAGGAACTATCTTTATAATATAACTATTTACAATGTATCCTTGTTTATAGTGTTTATTTTAAACTGCCACAGAAGTCAGTTTTTTTTTTATTATTATTATTATCCTTTCTGCAAAGACAAGATAAGATTTATGAATCTTCTGTTTACCTTTTCACTTCGTTTCTATTTCTTGAGGAATAAAATTACTAAATGTTCCATCTTAACTAGAGGCCAATATAAAATATTGATATTGTGTACTAGAAAATCTTTCGAAAATCAGGATGAATATGAGCCTAAATATGATTCGCAGTTCGGGCAGTAGTGGTCAGCGTTTCTGCAAGAATTCATGCAGTAGGGTATGCACACACACGGCCAACATCTGAAAAAAGTAAAACAAATCCATGAATTTTGTACTAAACTCTTTCCTTTCTTATTTAACTTCCCAATTAGTAACAATCATAAATGTTTTTTTTTTTTTTGTTAATCAATCTAAAAACTTTATTTGATTTTGGATTCGAATTCATCTACGCCCAAAATGTTACATTGAACTTCGATCAGCAAATTTGATTCATACAATGTTTGTCATTATATTTTTTACTTTTCATAAATCCTGATCCAGTAACTTCCATTTAAGTCGTAGCTACATTATTTGAGTGAGAAACGACAATATTTAAAAAGTAAACCTCACCCAATAATACAAAGACAAAGCGCAAACAGATGTGTCTTGGTTGTCGGCTTGAATTTGACTATCGTCGTCACTTGTTGGTGGCAGCTCTTGCATATTGTCGGAGCTGGCTCTGAACCCATGGGGGAGACGTTTGACACGACAGTGACGCCAGGGTACACCGTGGTGGTATGGATCACCCCTGGCTGAGGAGGGTAAGGCCCTGGAGCCAGCTCTGGTGGGGGCTCAGAGTATGCTGGGGGCTGGGGCATCGCTGGAAAACACATAATTATTGATCAAACCATGTACAATTCATATTTGGTATAAAGTACTTTCTACAATTCTAACGTATGCTGATTTGGAAATTAGACATTGATCTTTATTCCAGGGTGTATTAATACAAGTAATGTAAAGTAGTTTAATATAAGATCATCATCATCAAATTTAAACAACTCCAAATTAGAGAAGATAGTGTAGTGGTCTCCCTCTTGCCTTCTACACCGCAGTTTAGGTTTCCCGGCTCATAATGCCTAATCAAAAGCCTCTCTTGATATACTTTATCTTCAGCCTTCTGCTAGTACTAATGTTGTTGCTACTCAACACCAAGAGAATGCTAATTAATGGCGACGTTTAATTTGAGATAACGCTTGGAAATATAGAAAACTGATGCAAGCATACCTTGGGTTCGTCTTCTTAAATTACACTATTAAAAATACGTCATTTAAATTATTTATCCTAAATCCGTATAATTTAGTGTTCAACGTCGTTTCACTGACGTTAAACTATTTCTTTGAATTACTAGATAGCCAATTTACAGTAAAGGTTATCTACAAATGTTATGAGATAGGATCATGTACAGTTATCAGCATATCAGGTTATACCGTTTTGTTGAAAACTTACCCTTAATACAACTTCATAAGATACCGCAGAACATTGCAAACAAATACCTTGATGTGCTATTGTCCGTACCTTTGAGATTCACCGGAAATCTATACTTTATGTTTATGTAATATAGTAAGCCGATATAGCATTTTTTTTGAGATCAAAGGTTTTTTATTCATAATACCCAATTTTAAAATTTTAAAATAAATCAGTTTGCCTATAATTTTAACCCGAAAATATTTTAAATCGGGAACAAACACCTCTTGTGTGACAAATAAATAAATCATTTATTCATTCAAACATGCATGAATATGCTTTTGGGCGATCTCTCTCCATCGTAAACTCTGTCCTTACCATTTCTGACTTAGACTAAGAGTCAAGAACAAATCCAGTGTAAAAAAACAGTAGTTACGACCAATAAATAACACACTAAAATCTATAAATCAAAATATTATTATCGACTACAATTCTCTTACCTGTCTTATCGTTTTCCATTTTTTGGTTTCTAATCGATTAAAAACAAATACTTTTTTATTATTTCACTGAGCACTGGACTAGTTTCCGTGAACGTATATGAAAAAACACCGAAACACTAATCATATATAGCAAATACATCGGTTATCTACAACAAAAGCTGCGATAAAATGGGCCAAGCCAGTGATAATGCTTTGCAAAACTCCTGCCTACTACGGTTAGGAATTTGCCTTTGTCATGGTCGGCCCCGTGGGGGGTTTTCATTTGGTTTGATTAAGCCAATCGCTATATTACCATAGCCACGGCGTCTTCAGGATTTCTATCCTTTATAACGTCATAACGTCAAAACCATTCAGTTTTGAAAACGGTGTAGGCAAGGCTCAATTATATCTCTCTTAAATTCAACATTATCCATCCTACTTACTACTTTATAATATAAATGCGAAAGTTTGTGGGGATGGATGTATGTTTGTTACACTTACAAAAACCACGCAATGGATTCTGATGAAACTTTACAATAATATAGGTAGTGCATATATGCTATAACACATAACGATATTTTTTTCAGATCCGACATTTACGCGGGTGAAGCTGCGGGGAACCGTTAGAGGAGAATAAATTATGAGGCGACAATTCGAAAGTTGGGGTATGATGGTGTCTCCATTGCTGGCCTCAAAAAGCTCTGGCTCAAAAAGTAGAGACAACACAAACAGTTTGAAATTCGGTCTCAATATTAACCTCTTTAGAACTAAACCCCGGGTTGAAGACTGCAACTGTCTAGAAAATGGACAGGTGTCCTGGCACTCCAGAAAATGGACGAGTTTATATTGTTGCATTTCACCTTAGTGCATTAATCAGTAACACAGGATCTTTCGAGACGGAAGCATAGTCATTCATATGTGCTCTGGCGAAATTCTATGAATTCTACAGACTGCTTAATTTTGCACAAATTAATTCATCTTTCAAGAAATCGGAATAAGCATTAGGTTCTAAATACACAGACACACGTGTAAAAGTGTTTAAAGCATTAGGTTTTCTAATTAATGTCTGCTGGCAAGATCAATGTTAAAATACCGTGAGGGCACTGAGGATGGAGCCCAGTTAGATGGTCCGGCCATCTGCTCTGCACAGTAAGTAACCGCGGGAATGTAGAAATATAAATAGAATACAAAGGTACATGGTATACAAAGATGTTAAGTTTTTCACAGAGAATCTCATATTCAGCCAATAAATTATGACATGCAAATTAAATTTATTTGTAACATTCATTTAACAATAAATAAATTGTGAATCATAAATTAATATTAATAAAATCAATATAAAAATGAAATAAAAATGTCAGTGGGATGTCAATTAATTACAAATGTCAACTCAATTCTATAAAATTTCAATGTCTGTGTTCGAAAAATTCCATAACACTATAAAAACTATTAATACTGAGCCATTCATAAAGTTTCTTTTTGTATTGATTATTGCTAAGTTGTTTAAATTCATTTGGAATCTTATTGAATATTTTTACTGGAATTGATTTGGAATCTTATTGTATATGTTACACTCCACGATAATTGACTGCAAAAGCTTAAAATACAGTAGTATACGTGTACTGAGAAAATTTTAATTGTTTATACTTAAGTGAAAACTTGTGATAAGCGATTACACAATGTTGTTTTGGTAATTTGCATTATTGAATCATTTGGTAATAAGTACCTTTGTATTGAAATTACCGGATGTCCATTCAATATTTTATTAATCTTATCATTAAAGTTTATCATAGACTAAACTCTGCTTCTTATCTGATTATTCAAAAAACATAAATGTATTTAGCCTGTGACTCATTTGTCAAAAATATAATTTTATCTATCGCAATGAAGTTATCATTCATATCAGTGTAGGTATTACAAAATCTTATGAAATCTTAATGGTTTAAAAAAAATGTGTATATTAGCGATAAAAGACCCGCCAAATACTAGTCTTTAAAACCTATTTTAGCTATTACACTGTTTTGTCACTTTCTGTCAAATGATGACAGTGCCAAGAAAGAATGAGACAAAACAGTGTAATAGCTAAAATAGGTTTAAAAGATCGTTTGAGTTATTATGAATAAGGGCGTCATACTTCAACTGAAAGAAATAGGAGAATACTATTATAAAGAGACACTTACAATAAAATTAGTGGTACTTACAATAAAAATAGAAACAGTCCTCACACACAAGTAACAGTTCTCCTCGAGAAAAACACCTAAGGTGGTTCTCGCCACAGAAAGTAATAATAAAAATATAATGAAAAACTAAATAAATAAATTAGAACAAAGAGCAGACTGTAAATAATATTAGATATAGGTAGTGTTTCTATAAAATGCGTATACCATGGTCTCTAACTATGAACCTCATAAAGAAGTATGTATAACTATGAACCTCATAAATCACACAACAAGCGATGGAGAGGGCTATGCTCGTTGTTTCTCTACGAGATCGAATCAGAAATAAGGAGATATGTAAAAGAAATTTAGTTCTTAGTAACTCAGGGTTACCTTAGTAGCCCTAGAGATCAGTAAGCTCAAGTAACAATGGGCAGGGCATATAGCACGAAGAACTGATGGCCGGTGGCGCAGAAAAGTTATATATTGGAGACCCTTCGATCAAAGGCGCAGCGTACGACGTCCACCGACAAGCTGGACTGATGATCTTGTAAAGATCGAAGGATCAAACTGGATGCAGACCGCTCTCAACCAGTCGCTGTGGAAAACCGTGGAGGAGGCCTGTGTTCAGCAGTGGACGTCCTTTGGCTGGTACTGATGATATGATGACGAATATGCGTATAATTTTTAAATAAGTATCTTGAAATATAGAAACTTTACATTGATAATAAGAGCTCACGGTAATTATATGCGACTATCTTCGTGTTATTACATTCTGAGAACGTGTGATGATGGTATGCTACTAATCTACTATGGCAAAGTAAGAGTCTGGTGCCACCAATCGTCACTATATTTTGGCTTGAATAAAGTATTGGTAGTTGTGTTTAAAGGAAGTAGATGTTTGAAATAAAATAAAATTTAATAAAAAAACATTTATTACGTGCATCTTAATATAGGTACTATTCAGTATTATTATTATAACCTCTTATAAATGAACAGTCTTCGTTAGGAAAGGGATAGTAATATCTGAGAAAAAATAATATTCTAAAAGCCTTATTTTGTCCACAGGCACAAACCGCCATTGATTGATCCTACTATCGGATTATATATAGAGATTGATTATATTATATCAATCAATAAGTATAAAGATAAAATTCAATTCTTTAATAAAAATCCCTATTTGAAACTTTAGAACCATTAACAAAATTAAATATTAGAAGATAATATACATAAGTTAACTAATTACACTCTGTTCAAAAAATTCTAGTACTATTATATACTATTAGCATCTTTGTCTCGACCATTATCATAAGGTTCATCGTCTATTTTATAGAAAATCAGTCAAATAAAATCACACTCATCTTCAAAGACAAAACGCTTTTTAATGTTTTGTTTTTTATTATATAAAGATCATCATCATCATCATCATTATTAGCCGAAGGACGTCCACTGCTGAATAAAGGCCTCCCCCATTATATAAAGATATTATTAGTTATGCACAATTCTAGGGAGAGTCCACAAGTGTACGTTTTAGACCCTTTACACACTGCAACTTTTAGCAGCGATGCAGCATCAATGCAGTTGCAAAATATCAACCTTTACACACTGCGCTACTTTTGGCATCGATACAGTATCAATGCAGAAGCTGGTAATTCACAAATTATGTTCTGTATATTTGGCGACTCAGATTCAGATTCAGATTCAGATTCAGATTCAGACTGCATCGATGCAGAAGCGATGGAGAAGCGCGACTGCATCGATGCCAAATTAAATCTGTTCAAAGCGTGAGTCGCGATGCTGTAGCGCGTCTCAAGAACGCGCAACTGCATTGATGCTAAAAGTCGCAGTGTGTAAGGGGTATGGCTGCGTTTCCACCAGAGATGTGCGATGGAAATGTGTCGTACGAGGATGTCTAGCTGTGCTGTAAAAATATGTGGGTGTTTCCACCAAAGCTGTGCGTTGAAAATGTGCTTACGAGGATGTGTAGCGGAGCTGTGAAAATGCGCATCAATGTGTGGTGCGAGGATGCGTTGCGAAGCTATGAAATGTAAACCTTCTCAACACACATTCCTCGCAACACATCCCTCGCACCCATCCCTCGTACACATCCCTCGCACACATCCCTCGTACACATCCCTCGCACACATTCCTCGCTTGTTTTGTATGCGCAAAAATCTAGCTCCGCTGAGCCGTTTCCACCAGAGCTGTGCTGACCTAGGCAGGTAAATGAAGTGATTCTATTGGTTCTTTACAAACACATCCCTCGCTACGCATCCTCGCACATCTCTGGTGGAAACGCAGCCTTAAGCATAGCGATATAGGTACCATTATATCTAAATCCTTAAACAAATACAGCTATACTTTCGTAGTGTTTTCTTGAACTGACACAGATATCTGCAAATATCATTATCTTTCTACAAAGATAAGATAAGCAATAGATTTATGAATCATTCTGTGCTCGAGGTTTGTTATCACCTTATTCCTATTTCGTTTCACTTCAAGAGAAATGAACGAACGAAATGTTTCATCTAAACTCAGTACAATAGAAAATATTCATATGAATAGTAAATACTAGAACAGCTTTATCCTAAGTATGATCCCAAGTATGCTTCACAGTTCGGGCAGTAGTGGTCAGAGTTTCTGCAAGAATCCATACAGTAGGGCAGGCACACACACGGCCAGCATCTGAAAAAATAAATTATTATTATTTTTAGGAGCCCATAGTGTAAAAAATTAAACAGGAAAATAATAAATAGTAATTTAGATTACCTATTTCATCGAGATGTTAACTACTAAGGCAGGATGTTTTATTAGTACATCCAAAAATCTAATGCAATTTCAAATGAAACCATAAATAATTTTAAAATATTATTTCATCAGATAATGCTAATGGTATGAATTTAATATTTTATTAATATATCTCTTCGTTAAATACTGCGCTGGCATCATTTCTTATTTTGTTGTTACTATTTGGTCAGTTTTAGAAATTTTTGAAACACAAATTGACGTAATTAAGGGAGACCATTACACCACACCCGGATGAAATGCATAAATACCAGATCCTATGGAGCGTGAGTCGTGACGTTATTTCATGCTCCATAGAATCTGGTGTTTCCTGTATTAAACGTGACTTAAGCAGCGATCTCTCGAAAACACAAGGGCAGTTCCAATAGATCAAACTATTCTACGTGGTTATTTAAATGCCCAAACAACAACAATAATATGAAAGTCAAAGTCAAAAATACTTATTGCCATTAAGTGTAACAAAGGTCTAAATTTATATTAAGGAATTTTATATTTATATTGGGGCAGAAAAATTCTAGATTGGAGACCCTTCGACCAAAGGCGCAGCGTAGGACGTCCGCCGACAAGATGGACAGACGACCTTGTGAAGATCGCAGGATCGCACTGGATGCAGACCGCTCACAACCGGTCGTTGTGGAAAACCATGGGGGAGGCCTATGTTCAGCAGTGGACGTCCTTCGGCTGATAATGATGATGATGATGATGATGATGATTAAATTTATATTGGGTCATTAAGTGACCCTATTATTGCAACTTAAAAAAACGTTTACACAAATATCTTAAACATTAAGTTCAATAATTAACACAAAGTAACGAGGCCTACATTAAACGTGGAGTGCCGTCAGTTATTTGAGTTTATTGTTATTTTATTTATGATTTATATTATTATTATTTTTTATTTATTAAAGCATTTATATTTACTAAAAATTAATGACATCATTTTTTATGTTATAAAGAATTCTTCGAGGGTGTAGAAACAGTTGGAAATTAAGATCCTTTTTACTTTTTCGCGGATGGTTTGAGATTATTTTCTTTTTTCATATTATTAGGCAGTTTATTAAATATTTAAAATTTCATACTAAATTCCTTACCCAATAATACAAAGAAGAAGAGCAAACAGATGTGTCTTGGTCGTGGGCTTGTGTTTGACCACCGTCGTCACTTGTAGGTTGCAGCTCCTACAAACTGTTGGGCTCGGCTCTGACCCCATGGGGGGTACATTTGACACGATGGTGACGGCAGGGTACACCGTGGTCGTGTGGACTGGGACCGCTACAGCTGGTTGTGGGGGATAGAAGCCCGGGGGCGGCCCTGGCTGTGGAGGATAAAAGCCTGGTGGCGGCCCTGGTTGGGGCCCGGAGTATGGTGGGGGCTGAGGCATCCCTGGAAAACAAATGACGGTTGAAATACGGCATGAAAGGTACCGTTGATATTTGAATTGTTGTATTTCAGGTCAGTTCCTTTCGAAGTTAAAGACTGTACGTATATAAGCTTGTTTTTATATCGACACTGAACTATATTCCTTCTTGGACTGTGGGGCTTATGCTTGCAAAAGACGAACTCCGTGATATAAGTGTTATATGGCTTAGCTTCTCATAATAGTATTTACTTAGGTACCTCATTTTCTTCCATTGTACATTCGTGTTTCAAAAATCAAATTACGTATAAACTAATTTTCAACATTGTGTTACTGCAGTAAAACTTATCCCTCTAGGTATCTAAATATTGCTTGGATTCCAAATAGGCAATTCACAGATAGTAGTTATCTACCGATAATATGAGATTGGAACAAGTACTTATAAGTAATCATCCAACGCTTTACGTGGGACAAGATATTAAATTTCTGTAGTTTTATTACTACCTCTCTGAATAAAATCATACATGGATAAAGACATCTATCGTCTCTTTAAATCTTTAATACTACAACTACAACACAACATATAAAAAACAATAGATAAGAGCCTAAATAATACCGAAACGTAAAGCAAAATGCGAACACTCATTTCATTTTCTATTGTTCAAGGTTATGGCTGACTATGTAATAGCCGAAATTATCTCTCGTTTATATGAAGTTTTAAATAAAACAAAAGCCACGCCCAACACCTCATTAATACGAGTAGCTACTTTCAAAATTATAAATTGCAGCTTACCTGTCTTTTCGTTTTCCATTTTTGTGTCAAGTTTTCGAAATAAGTAAATAGAATCCTTTGTTATTTCACTTCGCACTGGGCAAGTTGCCGTGTACTTCTATTCAAAATCGCCGCAACACTAAACATTTATAGCAAACAGCTGGTTATCTTTATAAAAGTGCTGTGATAAAAATGGGCCAAGCTCGTGATAATGCTAGAGCACGCAAGACACCTATATTATTTCACTACACCTAGTAAAGGTAGTATTAAATTATTTACCTGGGGCTGTGTAAAAGATATCAAAGTATGAATTTGACGAGTCATGATTGTAACGAGCAGAAATATTGCATGTCAGTGGTGAACTACCACTGACATGCAATATTTTTGTACACACGCTAGCACAAAACTAGTAAAAAAACACGAACTACTCCTGTGCAAATTTAACGTGAAGTGTAAAAAAAACTTAAACACCAAACAAACACTGACCTTATCTAAAAATGATAGTGAACTTGGCTTTTACACAACTCTAAACCAAAAATCGTATGATAAAGAAAATGCTCTGACGCAAACCGGGTTAAGTGTAGATAGGTACCGCGGGTATTTTAAACGAGGTAATAAACAAAAACCTCAATAAATTTCTATTAAGATATTTGATGTAATTGCTGAACAACTTATTATTTGTATCAGCTCATCAAGGAAGAAAAAAACGCTCTCAAAAGAAATTACAAGCCATTAGTACCATAACACTAGATTTCATGCTTACGGTTGAAATTTTCAATTTATTTCTCCTTAAGTTTGTTCTCCAATCAGAAATAAAACAGTTTTCTTCTAAAAGGTATAATGATAAAAGCCTTGGGAAATGGGTAATATTACATACAGGGGCTCGGCGATTGTGTCATCGCGATGACGCAAACATTTTAATGTAACTTTGTACACGTTTCTCAGAGCATCGTCACTGTAAGACGCATGACTCATGCGATATAACAATAATACGTCACTGATTACGAGGACTATGGTCGTTTAAGTTGAAAGGAATTCCTACCACTTGAGCGGACGAGAGTAGGATCACAATTATATGTATCATATAAGGATATAGCCAACTAATGTTTCAGGATATAGCCTCAGAACTCCCACTGCTAAGCTTAGGGCTCTTAACTGTGACGCTTCTGCCTGTCATGCGTCATTGAGAGACGGTTATCCCGTCATATCACGTCGTCGGTCGTCAGAGCTTCGTTTGTTTAAAATAGCAGCGTTTAAAATAGTACCGTAATAGCGGTTGGACAAAGTGACAAGTAATGTTTTTTGAGTCTCTTTTTTAAACTGTTTTTCGATGTTAAAGCCCTCATTTGATTACATTTGAGCAGAAGCATTCAATTCATTCATGAGCAGAAGCATTCAAGCAAGCAAATTCGGCATTGAGTGAAAGTGATATTATCGTATCATTAAATATGTACACGTAAAGTACAGTATATGACTCATTTTGCTATCATTTTTCCTCATGACCTCACACAGACCTATAAATATACCTCATGTGGTTATTATGAGGTATGGTTTTAGGTATGTACTGAAAGCACTGAAACACACTTTAAGTTTAATCCATTTATTTAAATACTAGCTTTTGCCCGCGACTTCGTCCGCGTGGAATAGTGACTTCTTTCTCCCG
Organism: Pyrausta aurata; assembly: GCA_963584085.1. NCBI lineage: Eukaryota > Metazoa > Arthropoda > Insecta > Lepidoptera > Crambidae > Pyrausta > Pyrausta aurata. The sequence goes on along the minus strand of OY757255.1, from coordinate 4,920,600 downwards.
TTTTTTACACATTTACCACTATATCTTTGCTCCTATTGGTCGTAGCGTGATGTTATATAGCCTATAGCCTTCCTCGATAACTGGACTATCCAACACAAAAATAATTATTCAATTCGAACCAGTAGTTTCGGAGATTAGCGCGTTCAAACAAACAAACAAACAAACTCTTCAGCTTTATAATATTAGTATAGATTGAAAATAGAGCTACTCTACCTTATAATCGTACGGATTCGGTCCGTGTCAGATTGTCAGCTCGCGTAGGGAGGGGCACCGTCACTCGATTGTCTAGTGCCGTTCCACGCTTCTCGATTTTCTACTCGCTAACAGTACCTATCAATAATAATAGATTACCTTGTCTGAATATAGTAATAAACGTTGTTTTTTTTTATTTCAAAAAGACTGATTGACTTAGTACGGTTAACATACTATTATACAGTTTTGCTTAGGTATATCATGAATCATCTGGCAATAACTATTTTTATTAAACTCTCAATGTATTTAACACGTTCCGGGGCAGTGCCCGCCTACAGGCGTGAAAACAATAAAACATCTATTGTGTCTGGAGTAGTGTCCCGGAACGTGTTAATAATAATCTTATCGATACAGTAAAGATTTTATTCACCTCATTTGCTTATCAGATTATTTACAAACTAAAACGTATTTAGAACTATGAATCATTCTAATAATTTAATATAGTATAATAATAGTCATCTGTACATTTCTGATAAACATTTTGGAATAATCATTACGAATTTGAAAATATTGTAAAAAAAAATTAACTACTTATTTAAAATTTTGTTTCTGTAAGTAGATACTGCCGATATAAAAAATTACAATGACATTTACGTACGGTTATTCCACTGATCGATCACATTTTGCGTCATTTGGCTATTTGGCACACTCTTATATAAATGTTTTATAGTCAATTCAATTTCAATACTAGAGGTCAAAACATTTTTTTTGACCTCTATTCGTTCCCCAAACGGCTAACGTACTGTACATCGATTTGCGTTTTTGTTTTGCGTTCAGTTTCCACTATACTGATCATTGCGATTCTAATACTTACTTTAATTCAAGTTATAATATAATACGAATGGTCAGACAAAACAACAACAAGTCGTAAACTATGACGTCGTTGTGCTCAATGAAACAACGTATAAAAATGCATTAATAGTTTATTTTATCACATTAATTAGAGTTGATAAGTTTGCAATACGTTGACAGTGTTATCATTTTAATTTTAATTGAATATCTTGTAAAGTCATTGGTATTGTTATTAGTTTATAAACAAAAGACGATCATGGAAGTGTCAATAAATCCATGACCAATTTTAAGAAATTTATAATTTTATATAAATTAAGCCCTTTTTTTTTGGATAAAGTAAATGGAATATATTATTATCAAATTACTTTAATTTCCATTATCCCGAAGTTCATCTTTATACTATTAAGTCGTTAAAACCACTTCTGAACCTATGGCCTCCTCATAGTTTTACACAGCGACCGGACGCAAGCGGTCTGCATCCAGTGTGACAGTCGTGTGAAACTGATCGTCTTTCTATCTTACCGACAGACGACCCAAGTCATGCTTTTTATCAAAAAAAATCTTTATTGGACATAAAGATTTTTTTGCCAAAGAATTAAATTAAATTTCAGTAAACAACGGCTTTAAAATTTGCCCGGGAATTATCGCATGATTGTAGATAATAATTATCAGTTTGATTGATTGTACTAGTATTTAATTTTGTAGCTTGTGCTGAAAAAGGTTACACTAAACTGCCACTAGGTGGTGTCTATTAAATATCATACAATAAATAGTAAAAAAAACATACAATTTACAAATACTTAAGCGCTATGTAAGAATGTTTGTTAACCCGGATGGATCTTTTACTTATTTAAAGATGTTTTTCAGTTAAAGCACAATACGATTGCTTTATAATATATGCCATTACAAAGGAAAGATTGTTTTACAGTGCGCTTAACTCACGATACATAAAGTGAATGTAGATAAATGAAGATAATTGAATAATTCTTCATTATAGTAGGTACCACAAACAAACTAATTGTGTTCTTATCTAGAACAAAAATATTTGTCTTTTCTTGGAAACTGTTTACAGCGTTTAACATACAATGTTAAGTTGTAGTTTACAACGTATTAAGCTATTCAATTGTATATTGTAATTTTCTCCATTTTCATAATTAAAACACCTTAGAGAGCATTCACGCCGCAAGCGGTTGAAATTGGGGCAGTTTTTTTCTTTCATTATAAAAAACACGGTTTTTTAACGAATTTTTAATAAATAGTTTCTAATTCGGTTTTAAAATTTGCTAAACATAACAGTTCCCTTACAATGTGCTCTTATAGCTGTCCTGCTAGGTAAGCAGAATTCACACCCTGCTATTTTGCCACTTTAGCTTATACGCTAATGTCAAAAAACAGGGCCGTTAAAACCAGTGGCTTTATACAAGTGGCTAACGATAACGCTAAAAAAATGCATTTAAATATAACTGAAATGTAAATTCTACTCTACATTGATAACTGTCGAGGCCACTACCTAACCACTGTGACGATGCACATGACACAGGCTTCGGAACGGCTAGATGGCGCTGACAGCCTAACTCTATACAATATCCGAACCTCCATACAATCCTGAACCGCGACAGACAGTAATCCATTGGACTATAGTCCCCGACCAGCGACCACTAACACCTCGGTCGGCAAATTTCTTGCACGAGTCGTCTTCTGATAGAAGTCATCCAACAAATACCGGCGGCCCGTTTTGTGTCGTGTTTCATTCATGGAATTTTCATTTAAAAGTGATAGGCGGCAGACACCTCGACCATACATTCATCATACATTGTTTAATGTCATGTGTCATACAATTTTTGAGCGATTTCGTTAGCGCTAGTGTAAACGTTTGACGCTAGTCTAGAGCCATTGACCTGCTATAAGTACGCCTTCACATTAGAGCGACAGCAGCGCGTCGCTCTAATGTGAATGGCTTACTGCTGTCATTTATGTATGAAATTGACAGCAGTTGCCTATGTTTGAAAGCGCTCTAAGGTCTCATGGTACGGGTACAGAGATGAGCGGCGTGAACGAACATACAAATAAATTATAATTAACAAGTATACGTTTTAAAACTTGTACGATCCAATGTAAGCTTGGCAGTTCGGACAGTAGTGGTCGGCGTTGTTGCAGGAGCTGATGCAGTAAGGAAGGCACGTGCATGGCCAGAAACTGAAAACGACAGGAAAAATGCACTATTTAATCTTATTTCATTCGATTTCATAAAAGTATGTCCTTTGTTTGCTTAACACTAGACTACGTGACTAAGACAATGATGGAGAAAATGTATCCAGATAAAGCCTGTTAACTCTAACGTTAAAGATTTTCGTTAATTTTTTCTTAGAAAAATATATAGGTAGTGGTAATTATCTATACTTAAGATAGTGCCAGATCTGTATCATAATGGTATGGTCCACTCAAACAGCTGAACCCAGTGGAATTACAGTTTTTATTATGAGTCACTGGGTTTCATGTAACGTAATTAATTAAAGTGGATAAATTACTGTGCTTGTGTCTCACAATTCCCATGTTTACATAGATAATAATTGATGTTAATAAAGGACAAAAATACTGTTGTTCCATGACAGTGACATTGCAACAGTTCAAAGATGAAAAACTGAAAACAAGTGCTAATTTAACGACGTTCACTGAGAATGACTCTGCAGAAATCCTTCCATTTTTTAACCCCCGACGTATAAAAAGAGGGGTGTGTTATAAGTTTTAGTGTTTTAAAGAAAAAATGCCTTAACTTATAGTCATTAAAATAGCCATTCCGACATTTGGTTAAGGTATTTTATCTTCAAAACAAGTAAACATTCAACCGCTGGTAACAACATTTAACCATTAGTTGTGTTAACTATTGATCACGCAACTGGGCCTTATTTTCTTTCTTCTTCTTCTAAAAGACTTTTAAAAGGTTAAAACTTTAAAAAAAATGTGATTGTTATTTACTTACATGCACAAACACAGCAACGCAGCTATAAGGTGCGTCCTCACTGACGGGGTGCTTTCAACCCTGGTAACTATATTAGCCTGGCAGCTGGGGCAAGTCATGATGGTGGGATTGGACCCCACGTACGTGTGGGGCTGAGCCACTATCAGCGTGGGCATCGTGGCTGGCTGCGTGATGATGACCGTGCGGTCAGGCATCATGCCTGGTTGAGCTGTGTATGGTGGGGGAGGGGCGTATGCTGGCGGCTCTGAAATATATTTTTTGTAAAACAAATGAAAAACTGATGTGCAGGCATTAAAATGTTAAGGGGCAGTCGATTTGAGATTTTATAAGAATTACATAAAAATGCGAAGGGCAGATTTCGTGATCAACAGTTAGCGCAACTAATGGCCAAAAGTCGTTATTATCGGTTGAATAATCACGACTGCAAATTTTTGAACGACTTTTAACCATTGCTTGACTTACTTACACATACTGACTATCGATCACGAAATTGGGCCTAAATTTCCCTTAAATATAAACTATTTTCTTTTGAATGTTGTTTGATCATTTATATGTAGGTTATTTTTACCTGTAATTTTATATTATTTTGAGTGTCATTGGTATGGGTGTATGATGCCTGAAATATATATTTTTTTAAATTTATTCGTAAACATTTACAAGAAATAAGGCACACACACAATATTTTATAGATACCTTTGCACGAACTTGTGATAAAACAATGTTATGTCAATATATTTATTTACATTGTACAAATTTTGTGGTTACTACTCAGATAAATTCAAGTATAATCCTTTTGACGCGCAAGATAATTACGATAATGAAGCAAGGTGTAATAACAAGAAGAAGCTCATGATATTCTTACGATTTCATTACAAATGCTAACAAATAGGTCATCTTTTTACCGTCGTTAATTTTAACATTATTGTAGTAACAAGAAGTTTTGTTGCTAGTTATGATAATATCGAACTGAAATTTTGTACTGTATCTTATATAGTTATGTGCATTCCGAAACACGCTAATTTTAATGGGTATGAATGTGTCTGATGAAGTCAATTACTTGAAACATCCTTAAATGAAAAACGTGACAACTAAATTGTCTAAATTCCTACTTAATGGTTTCATTTCATTGAATAAACTAGTCCAAATGGATAGCCAAGGTCTTCTGTCGCAGACCGATGCGTTAATGGATTTAGCAGATGAAAATAACTAGAAAAAAATCTGCTGTGCCAATACATTATCTTGGTATGTGTGGTCTCTGAAAAGTGATTACGAACTTTAATCCCGACAGATGATTTTGATATGAGTTTCTACAAGCGCAATCATTTAAATAAAGTCATAGATCTAACCTATCCGTCAAACTAGGCGACACTGTAAAAGTTTACTATTATTTGTTTACGTTTTAGAGCTAGGTCATTGATGCAATAATAATAATTTATTGACAAACCCTGCAAAAACACTTTGCCTATATTACAGTCAATAGATTTTTACAGCAAGCCAATTGAGATGTGAACGTAAGAAGTTTGTCCTGCAGATACCTATGATTGATAACGACACATTTTCCCAGAACAATAACTGTCCTTATCAGTCCTGCACATGTGTCAGAGCGAGAGTGATAGATAAAGCCTGCTCTATCCCAGTCTAACATTCCAAGAAAGGTTGATACTATGCATTGAGTTGATCACACTCACAAATGCTTACATTTGAAAAATACATCAAAACGATTACTCACGTCCATGGGGGTCCTGCATTTTTTATTGTAACTGATAACAGCACTTTACAAAGAAACACAAGTATTATAAAATACCAAAGCACGGCTACCACTGGCTATAGACGTACTGCAATAAGTTAGCAGCTGTGTTATCGCGATAACGATAGATATTTGCGTTTTCGTTGATAACAGCGTAGTCTCGCCACCTGATACTTCCCTGAATTGGCTGTTTTATCATTGTACGATAAATGTTTTGTTTTTTTGGTGCAGAGTTCGTACAGTAGTTCTTGACAATGAATTTAGTTTTGAAGGATCGTTCGAAAATCTCTTGAAATTAGGATAAAATAGAGAAAAATAACAAGTTTTCGATTGGCAAGATAATCCAGTCCAATTTTTTTAAGTTTTCACGAATAGGCATATAAAAAAATAAGATAAAAGTCTTAAATATTGAAAAATGAGTCTTTTTTTATTTTAAACCTTATGTCGTATAGCCTACAAAAATCCGTCCAAATATTAATAAAAGAGTTCTACACCAGTCCACCATAAAATTTTGGATCAGTGCGTGTACTCAGTTATATTGGGATTATACGTATTCACATCAAGCAAATATTTTTATTGTAATCTTATCTTGTATCAAAGGATGTTGCTTTATGTCTGCAAAAACGAATCTCTAAACACACATTAGATTTATTTCCGGTTGCAATCATCTGTCTACTCTGACCCTATAATTTAAGAGTATAATTATGATGTATAATTTAGATGGCATGGACGTATGGTCCACAGACTAAAGACAAGCAGCACCCTTTCCACTATGATACACAAACGCACTTAAGTTTTTTTTCCAAATATGCCTATACAGGATGTTTGACTGAATTTTACTTTGTCAAACTCAAAGTCAAATTAATGCTACTTCCTAATGCAATACGTGCTTTGCTTTAATTTAAATTGAATATAGGTACCATTTAAAAAAGTAGAAATAAAAATATTATTTTTATCTTAAACTAGGTATAACAATGATGTCATGTTTTAAAATTTTCTTCTAAACAAACACAAAACAACACAGACAAACAAACAATTATATTATAGTAGAGACATACTACAAAACATTGTGGTCATACAGTCAAATCATGCAGAAAGACATGCTTGTTTTCTTTTTTCTTCAACATGTGGTGGCCAGTTCGATTTTCGAATTATGGTCTCTTTGGATGATCGTATTGATTCAAATGGTAAAGTAATGGTAAAGTTACGTGGTAAAACTACCTTAACCAAATTTCAGAATGGCTATTTTGATGACCATTGGTTCAGATATGTTTTCTTCTAAAAACACACACAGGTGTAAATATTCAACCACTGGTAACGTAACTTTACCATTACTATCAATGAAAACATTGGGCCTAAGATCTTTAGTGTAACGGCTGCTTACCCTATACTGTGACATAGGGGACTCTGTCATCGAACAGATAAGTTAATCTTGATGGAGAACCTATTTGACTAATGGACGGACAGACAGACGCCCAGCCCACCCCGATCGATCACTTACATAGAAAACAAACTTTATGAAAAACACGCATTCGATCGTTGCGCAGATTTGATTGATATTAGAACCATTTATGCCGTGAATCATGAAGGTATATCAGACTAGCATTCGATGCTCTCATACTTCGAAAAATATCAATAAAGATTTTTTACTCATCAAGCTTCAATCACTGTAATTGGTGGAAATATGAAAATTGAATGAAATAAATGACAGCGCCAAGCAGAGAGTTCAGACCTATGGTTGTCTGTGACCTTCGACCGAAGGCGCTGCGTAGGACGTCCACCGACAAGATGGACAGACGACCTTGTAAAGTTCGCATGATCGCACTGGATGCAGACCGCTCACAACCGGTCGTTGTGGAAAGCCATGGGGGAGGCCTATGTTCAGCAGTGGACGTCCTTCGGCTGATAATGTTGGTTGACTGGTAGATAATGCTTTAGTCATTAAGCCCGCCATATGTACAATATTATGTTTTGTGCATGAAGTTTTAAAAACATTAATAAAATAGTACAAATACAGTCTAACGAAGTGACAAAACCCTGTCAGAATGGTAAAAATCCAACGAGGTAAAATGATTGGGAACTCGTCAGTTCGCCTCCGTTCTTACGAAGCAAATCAGTCGTATCCGAAATGTAATATTCATGATCGTAAAGCGCCGAACTATTCCCGACACCTGTGCTCCGAGAAAAAATTCTGCACTGAAACCGAGTTGCATGTTTACACTGGGCTAGTAGTGGTGCGAGTTGACGGTGAACAAATGCAAAAGCTAGAAAGTAACAATCCAGAAATTGTGGTAAATAAACTAATGAGTTAAGGATTTTATTCATTATTCTTGATTTATGAGATCGGGGATTTAGACATCAATAAAACCTAAAGTTTAAAAGCTTTGCAATCGAAAATTTGCTTGTTTAGTAAATTCACTACAGAAATAATATCTAGAAAATTTTGTTTGTCTTTTATACTTAAAACTAAAGTTATAAGAAAAAAGGTAGGCAGTGCCCTCAGATTTCCCTGGTAAAGGACACGGTCGTAAATTGCCCCAGAGTCGTTTTATGTTTGTTTAAAGAAAAGCATTAAGAGACTTGACTATATCATTTTGCAAAAAATATTTTGAATTTTTAATACAATATTGTTAATTTACTTTGCTTTTATCTAGCGGCATATAAATCTACAAAAAAAATAGGACAACGATTGAATACAATTTCCTGTCCCCAACAATTGTTGTGTTTGGCAGAAAATAGCGGTTTCGAGCACTATAAGCAAACTGACGACCGCTTAACGAAATGGCATATTGTGTCATACTGTGTCATAGAACTGGCAGTTAGTTAAATAAGTAAGCGCTCGCAATCGCTATTTTAAGAAGGAAAATGACGTTTGCCTCCCATAGGTACTAACCTTTAAACCTACCAACCTCTTCCTAAAACTTGAAAAAAAAAACTGTGACAAGGAACTTCTTTTCGTTGGCTATTGTTTGCGTCATCGTAATCTTCACGCGTTACGCACCCTAGCGGGGCAGTTTTCTATGTTTTAGTTTTGGTGGCCTAGATTGCGGGTTTTCGACACAGATGGCGCTATGATCTAGAAAGACCTGTGCAAGAGATTGACCCCACACATTTTATTTCGTTTTATGTGAAAACCCCGCTATTTACGGCTTATATTACTTTATATTATTTTAAAAGGCAAAGAAACGAACCCATAAAATTAGTTTTGGTCGTGACGCATGGATTTTTACTCTTGGGGCAAGCAATGTATGGCGGGTCGACCGTGTCCTTTAGGTTCTTACTCAGTTTATATATTTTTATGCAGTTTATCCAAAGATTTTCTTGTAAAGTTAGTTTTGAAATTCCTTAACAAAGACAGGATTATTTACCGACTTCAAAAAAAGGAGGTATTCAATTCGACCTGTACGTATGTAATATCGTTATTTTATCAGTGGGTTTTTTTTTTTTTTTTTTATGTGGTGTGTGTAAATTTGTAACTTCTTTGCAGAGCTAATGGTCTACTCTGCAGAGATGTTCTTGTTATAATTAGATGTTAATATAAATAAGTGTCGTTGGAAGGTGTATTGTTGGTTTATCAGTGGGTTATTATTTTAAAAGTTATAAAAAGATTGGTGACCATGCTCTCCAAGCTAAATGAAAACGGACCATTATTACCTAAATTTTAAAATAAAAAATACTCTTTTTGCACTAGCAAGTAAACTCGCTTCAAAATGTTTTTATGTAAATGACCCTACCCGCACTGCGTAAGACGTTTGCCCTTACGCACACGGGGTCCAAACGAGGTACCTAACTTTTATCGTTTCAAATTCATGAATCCAGCATACTCGTATTCTCTGAAGAAAACCTGGAAAAACCTGGAAGTCGGCATCTAGGTCACAGGATAATGATCCTTTTAATAATGCTTAAGTACCCTGTTTTTATGTTTATAGCTCGAGACTCGAGGATGCAATAGAATGCAGGTGTGGGTCATTTGCGTCTTATTTATTGCGTTTGAACTTTAAACGAATGGTTTAAATTTTTTTTGTACTTTAGTGTGAATTAAAAAGTTTTAACTTTTATGTCATTTAAAATAAAACTTTTGTGATAAGACGTTTCTTCTCGGCTTTGCAATTTATTATAGACCAGCAGTTTACCCCGGCTTCATATTTCTTACAGGTAACTTGTATTTGCTTTAGCTATATGTATATAGGTAATTATAAAGTTTTTCCTTCACGATAAAACTTCTAAAGAGATTTACTTAAATCTATTATTTAATTTAATACATTTGAGGAAATCTCTCTAGAAGTTTTATCGTGAAGGCAAAACAATCAACCATCTAATTATCCTCACAAACGTCGTAGTTATAATTAGTAGAATAAGTAGGATATAACGAACTACTAAAATAAAGAATAATAGTTTATTCTGTCTATATGGTGTTACATAAACATCAAAGTACTAAAGAAATCAGTATGGTTATTAATAACACTTATATCGTAAATGTTTTAATAAATGCGGCATTTCAGTACTACTGCAAGGCCAAACATTTTAATCCGTGATAACTCTTACGTCTGTTTTATTGTCCTATTAATATGCGGTTGATTCTGATAATCTATATTGTAGATACCAGTCACTGCTAAACTTGGTCCATCACTCTAGTCCGAATGATTGGAATATGATCGTGTATCGCACACGGTCTATCAACCTCTGATCATTCTGACTGAGCATAATTACTTTGTCTTTTTTCTTACATTCAGTTTCAGTTTCAAAAGATCTTTATTTAAATAAGTAAAAATTTACAAGGAACACAAGTCCAGTGTTGTAACCTAGATTGTATTAACATAAAGACAAGCACGTTTGCAGACTCATTAAAGCGCCTTTTCAAACTTATAAGGTAAGGATAAGAATTAATTGAGTACTAATAAGGTATTTATGTTGCAATGGTATGCGGCCTAAGGTCAGTACTATGCAAGCTTTAGTTGAGCTATACATTTTAATACTTTAAAATATTTCAAGGGAATTAGTAACAAACCAGTGTAATTGGAGAGTGTAACAAGTAAAAAAAATTGACGGCACGCACAAACAGCGAGCATTACAAATCACTTGCAGCGAGCGCGAACGAGGTAGTCGTAGGCAAGTTTACGCGTCAAATGCACAGAGACAGTCACAAGGACGACCGGCGCGGGCGGCGCCGCGCACGCAGTTCCAGTGCTTATCACAAGATAATAGGACTGAGAAACGCGCTCGCGGCGCGGACCGGCGGGCGCGCGCTAGCGCGGGGCAGTGTACGTTGCTATTCATCGCACTCAAGAAACAGGTGATGGGGTAATTTATATCGACAATATTTATCGATGTATTTTAAATTATGCTTGCGCGTTTTACAAATATTTTTAATAATGTTATTTTTACTTTTGATATGTTTATTGTGTAAATAGAATTTTTTTGATAATTTGTAAACATAATCATATATGGTTGGAAATTGAATGGATTTATGAAGTTTCTGCAGGTTACATAAGAATGGAGTGTTGAAGGCGCTTTTTATGGCTTTGTTTTGAACTATTTGGAGGTAATTGAAGTTCGTTTTGCATGTATTGCTCCAAACGGGACAAGCATAGGTCATGCAAGGACGCACTAACGTCTTGTAAATATTGAGTTTAGTTTTGCTACTGAGGCATGATCTTCTGTTGAGGATAGGGGAAAGAACATTTAAGGCTTTTATACCTTTAAGTCTCAACTTTTCAATATTTGGGGTCCAGTTGAGTTTGGTGTCGAGAATGGTGCCTAGGTATTTAACAGAGCGGGCCCACGGTATAGCATGGCCTTCAATATATAGAGCTCGATTTGGACATGATCGATGTCTGGTAAACATGATAGCTTCAGTCTTAGATGCATTGATTTTAAGCTTCCATCGCCGAAAGAATTCTAGCAGCAGGTCAAGGGATAATTGTAAGCGATCAATTATTAAATCAGTATCATTAGCAGATGTAAACGAGGCTGTATCATCCGCAAAACAGGCAAGATTTGTACGAGCTTGAACGGGTATGTCATTAAGAAAGAGTAAGAAAAGCTGGGGACCCAGTATCGAACCCTGGGGCACACCAGCTGGGATTGATTTGGGTTCAGAAATAGCTGTATTGACATGTACTTTGAATGTGCGCTGAGATAAATAAGATTTTATTATTTTAGCTATAGGTGTTGGTATACCAATCATAAGTAGTTTGTGGATGAGTGCAGAATGCCAGACTGTGTCAAAGGCTTTTTCAATATCGAGAAGGAACATTCCAGTTGATTCATTCATGTTGAGCCGATGGGATACTGTCTCAGCTACTCTCACTAGTTGTTGGGTGGTAGAATGAGCCCGACGGAAGCCAAACTGTGCGTCTATTAAGATGTGTTCAGTAACTCGGTTAAGCCGACGGTATAAGATTTTTTCAAAAAGTTTTCCTAGGCATGGCAAAAGACTGATAGGTCGGTAGCTGACGGGATCAGTGGGGTCTTTGCCGGGCTTGTGAATGGCAATGACCTTCGCAGATTTCCAAACTACTGGAAAATAAGTGTTTAGTAAGCAAGCATTGAAAATTTTTGTGAGCAAAACTATACATTTTTGAGGTAGGTGTTTAATTAGATGATTAGAGATTCCGTCTGGACCTGGTGCCTTTCGAGTCTTAAGTGAGGATATACATTTCAAAATTTCAGACGGTCTAACTAATTGTATTTGGGAAACGTCAGCTCTAACCTCATCTAAAGAAATGAAGGAAGCATCAGCCATCTCATGCTGGTCACTAGTCCAGTCTTCAGTGAGGCGCATGTTATCGTAAAAAGTTGATGCCAGAATTTCAGATTGATCTTTTGTATTTGAAGTCCAGGTGCCATTCGGAAATTTAAGAGGTGGGATGGTATTGGATGGGTTTGACTTTAGCCCTTTAGCAATACGCCAGAGATCTGTAGAGGGGTTATTAACCTTTTTTAGTTTTTGATTCCATAAGTTGTCGCGATGTGTCTTTAAGGCCGAATTTATTTGCTGTTGGAGTTGTTTAATTTGAAGGTTGAGCAATTTCCGGATTGAGATATCAGTTTCTTTGGCGTAACAGCGTCGTAAGCGATTTTTCTTTTTAATTGTTCTTTTTATACACCTAGGTAAGGAGGATTCCCAAGGTTTGAGTGTGGTATATGGAATATTTTTGTCTCGAGCTTTGATGATGGAAGACTGTAGGTTGGAAATGGCCAAATCAATATCGTTAGCAGTCCGATAGACCGTATTGTGCAGTTGCGTACTATTGTTTAGGTAATCGCGAAAACCATACCAGTCTGCCTTTGAAAAGTTTAGTTTTTGGATAGGCTTACGAACCGTTTTAATAGAAAGATTAACGAATACAGGTAGGTGGTTAGACGAAAGTCCATAGATCGTTTTTATGCATTCAACGCTGTGAACATTTTTACTTAAGAGCAAGTCGGGAGTAGTAGGCAAGCATTCATTGCGGTAGTGAATTAGAGTGGGTTCGCTGGGGCCATGGATAATCAAATCATCGTGTAACATGAGGTCGTATAGTGTTCTACCATGAGTGTTAATTGGACCAGTGGACCAGTAGGGGTATCTAGCATTTAGGTCTCCCATAACAAGCACCTTGTCACCTGAGGCCATGAGAACTTTAACATCATTGGCAAGGAGAGGCAGGTTGGGTGATTGATAAGCTGAAAAAATAAGTAAGTTGCCGCTGGGCAACTTTATGGATATACCGACGGCTTCTAAGTTGTGTATTATAGGGGTAGATATAAGGGTATGATCAAGATCACATCTGACCATTAAAGCTACACCCTGGCCGGAGCCATCGGTACGACTATCTACACGATAACAAGAGAAACCTGGGATACTTAATCCGAGTCGTTCAGTTAGCCTAGTTTCATTGAGTGCGATGATATCTATGCTAAGGTCACGAGGCTCTTGTCAAGCCTATACCAAAAACTACTACCCCAAGCGAACTGAAAGACCTTAGACCGATCAGTATCCTCCCTTTTCTATCTAAAATAATTGAAAAAGTCGTGTGTAGGCAGTTAACAGACTATTTGAATGCAAACAATATCTTACCCCTTAAACAGTCTGGATTTCGTGAAGGTCGAAGCACAGCCACGGCTTTATTGGATGTAGTAGATGATATCTTAGCCGGACAGGATACAGGACACGGATCTATACTAACCCTTCTTGACTTTTCGCGGGCGTTTGACACTATTAACCACAATCTTTTGCTGTCTAAGTTGTCATTTTATGGATTTGATAGTGGTTCACTTAGGTGGTTCTCCAGTTATCTCCATGGACGTTCGCAGAGAGTGGAGGTGGTTGGTGTGGATGGTACTAGATCTTGTTCGGAGTCATCCCCAATAAGCCGTGGAGTACCGCAGGGATCTATATTAGGCCCAATATTATTTATATTATATAGCACTGATTTGATCCATTCTATTAGAAACTGTAATTATCATCTGTATGCAGATGATTTGCAAATTTATCTCCACTTTAAACCTAGTGAAACCTTAACTGCCGTTAGTAAAATAAATGAAGATTTAGAACGGATTGACAAATGGGCAACTAGGAATTGTTTGGTTCTCAACCCACTCAAATCCAAGTTTCTTGTGCTGGGTTCTGCTAATCAGATTAACAACATAGAAAAGTTAAATCCTGCAAATAAGATAGGGAATGCAGTTGTCGAGAAAGTAACCGAAGCACGTAACTTGGGTGTTCTCATGGATAGTAAGCTACGATTTCATAACCATGTCTTAGAAATAGTAAGAAACTGCCACTATAGGCTTAGCTTGTTATACAGAATTCGAATTTTTTTAAATGTTAATATAAGAATAAAACTCTGCGAAGCACTTGTATTATCCAAACTTAACTATGCTGATACCGTTATGGGTGAGTGCCTCTTTGGTTATACTAAAAAGTTGATTCAGCGGGTTCAGAATTCGTGTGCACGATTTTGTTTCACCATTCCGCCCAGGTCCCATATTACTCCGTTTCTCAATCAGAATAATTTAATAAATATGCAATCTCGACGTTCTCTACATTATGCATGTCTATTATTTGGTGTGATTAAAAGTAAGTCACCCTCATATTTATATGAAAAATTGTTGTTTTCTAATCGAATTAGAACTGCTTCTCTTCTTTGTTGTCCTAGTCACAAAACGGCCGCATTTCGTGGCAGTTTTCGATACTCAGCCACGAAATGCTGGAACAATATCCCTCCACCATTTAAAAATTGCCTTTCCTTGTATACTTTCAAATATAAATACAAAAGTTTGCTTCTAAATTTACAAAAGGACATACTCTAGGACTTAATAAATAAATGTAAAAGTAAAATAATTATACACTCACTTGTATTAACTGTACGGTAACTGCCAAATTTTATTTTATATAGTTGGCTTGTATGTAAAATAATTAAATATATATGATGTTAAAGTTCCTATATTGATTAAGTAGGTAATTGTTGCGCGAAGTAGTGCTCTCTGTCTGGGTGTCCACGGAAGACCAGCGTCGTGGCATTCCTAAAATGCTGCGACACATGCTGAGTGGCCCACCCTTTCAGTATCTTATTTATGTGTATTTAGATATAAGTACCCTCTTTTTGTGATACTGAATAAACATGTTTTCTTTCTTTCTTTCTTTCTTTCTTACCGCCAGAGACTCCAGTTCGCGCTGCTTCCTGTGAATGCCGTCAGCATTCCAGAAAAGTATACGTAGGTTACCGCAATTACACATATTGACCAAAGTGTGAGATAATAAAGATAACCTTATCCATGAAGGTTTCACAGTTGATGAAATCCTTTTTGAGGGCCCTGATGGTGTTCAGTATCTGTAGCATTTCAGAGGTAGTCTCGTCGACCGCTGGATTACTGCTATGATTTCTAGTAACGGCTGCAAAAGTTTTAACGCTCGGTTGCTGGTGAGTTTTATGGGACACGGACCATCTGGGTTCCGCATTGGGAGGTTCGGTATGCGCGACGAATTGCTGTTCATTCGCAAGGCTTGGTTTTGTGGCGTTTTTGACGCTGTTGACAAGAGTGCTGCGTATGGGTTCACGCTTGGATGTAATGCGCTCTAAGTACTTAAGCCGCTCCTTACATTGCGAGAAGTTAGCCGCATAGTCTTCACCACAATTACAGCATCTGACTGACTCTATGAACCCCTTCTTTGGGCGTTGAGAAGTGAGGTGAGCCAGTGAACACTTAACACATTTTGCAGGCCGATTACAGTTGGTAGCAGCATGGCCGAAGCCTTGGCAGCGGAAACACTGGGTACAGGTTTTGTTATTAGTTTTAAAACGCTCGATTACGACAACGCAGTTTGCAAGGTATCTTATTTGCTTGAATTTTTTCATGTCGGTTCCAGATGGCAGCCTCACGATTATCGGCGGGCATTGAACAGGCTTACTTAATTTGATGAGTGTTGCAGTTGCACCAGGGAAGCCAAGATTTTTAAGCTCGTCCGAGACGGTATCTAGTAGGAAGCTTGGAAGTCCTTTTATGACCACTTTAGGGAGTTTTTCGTCCTTGCGAGTAAAGGTATGGAAGCAAGCATTTTCAGTAAGGAGGCCATCCTTGACAGCTTGGTGGCTAGCAACGGAGTAGCATTGGATTTTCACTCGATTGCCACCCCTGTATTCAAGGTGATAATTTTTATCATATTTTTCGATGACGTCCTTGAGCTGCTGGTGAGTCCATTTCTCGTGCAGTTCCATGATAATTGGAGGGATCCGACCAGGTTTCTTCTTTCTGGTAGCTTGTTTAAATGGTTCCGTTGCTTGGGAGTCTTCATCTACTGGGAGTCCTCCGAAGCGATTGCTGGTACTAGGGGCGTTCTTTGATGGTTGACGCGTTGGGATAGCAATTCTCTTAGGGAAGTTCCATTGATAGATTTCCTCGCCGGGCCTCTTAGTTGCTCCTGAGGCTATGTCCGGAGTTGACGACGAGCGCGTTACGTATTTGTCCATTATATCGATATCGATATACACACATCACTACGTATGTGGACCGGTTCGACCACAGAACATAAAAAACGAGTAGAAGTAGTAAGTAGGCGGGCCCCGTGTAACGACGCATAGGCCAAGCTTGGCGCATCTCATGTTTCCGCCCCCTTTTACGCGCTTCAGACGGTGACAGTTGCTCGAACATGTAACACGTTTTGCTGTACGGATAAAAAACTTGAAATATGCCGACCTGCACTGTGTTAGAGTGCAAAAACGCAAACACTACAAAGAATTTATCCAAAGGAGGCGTGACATACCATCGATAAGTAATATTATATCATTATTTCTATAGAAATTGTGAATTTTGCAGAAAATAACAATCCATAAAAAATTACAACCTAAAACCATTCCACTGTTCATAGAGATAAGGTCGAAACTATATTTTGACTGTTACTTATTCTCGAAACGCTACTCATTTAGGGAATGACCAAATCAAAATATCGATAAGTTAGCGATCGATATTTGTTATTGTATGACATAAAAAGTAAAGCTTTTAAAAAGGTTGATAAATTGCTGTTTTTTTTACAATTTTTTTTCGTATATAATTAATAACTTAATATTATTTTTTTAAGGTTCCCTAAAGATCGATTCATAAAAGAAAAATGGATTGCAGCAACCGGTAGGCAAAATTTTCGGAGAGGTGTAAGACAGGGAGATTTACTTATGTCTCTGAACTGTTTACAGCGGCATCAGAAGACTCCTTTAAGCTACAGGAATAGGAAGGATTCGGCATCAACATCAATGGTGAATACATCACACATCTCCGTTTTGACGATGAATAGTCGTTGTGGCAAATACGCTGGAAGATCTGTTGACTGGGGTGACACAGTTAGCAAGTGGGTCTAAAATGATATTTAACTATATTGGAAGTTGAAATGAGTATGTTATAATTTATTCCTTATTTATTATTAGTGAATAAATGTAAATCAAATGTATCTTGTAAATAAATACAGATTTTTCTTAAACGTGCGTTTATCGTGTTCTCATAATGAACATTGCCTTTAACTCTTTATTATGGTATTTTTGGTCATTTATAGCTTAGAATAAAGAAGTCATTAACAGTTTGTATATTTTTTACAAATTTGCTATGATGTAATAATTAAGAAGATAAGAGAAACATCGTTAAACATAACGCTGTATCATGTTCCATAACAAAAATATCGACATGACTATTGTATCGTAACCACCCCACCTCTAGCTATCAATGATTTTCAAATAGCATCTGTCGTCAGGTAGCGGAACTATCTGATAGTGAATAAGAGGCATCTAGTGTCGGGTAGCGAAACTATCTGGCAGTGAAAGGTAACCAATCACAACAAGACATTCTTGGTGTGCGTGATAATGTGATATAATCACAAATGTGTTAGTTTGGTCACACTGGTTTTCATACAAATAGGAGTTAATACTACTTCTATCGTTTTTTATGTTCTGTGGGTTCGACGATACGGGGTAAGTTAGCTGCGCGCGTGCGGTCACTACGACAGCCGAACGCCGAATGAAAATTTTTCTTACATTAACAGTCTCAACTACGACGTAATCTACCTAGATCTACGCTAGGGCTGTAAACAGTATATTCTCAGGCTACAGTATAATGTACATTACATACATTCCTCATGTGCATGACATACAAAGCGCCTGTTAGCACAGTAAGCGCTAGACCAATCACCTAACTAATAGAATGGCTGGCTTGTCGACAGGCAGAACACACAGATACTGCAATCACGAGTGTATGGTAACTAAGCACTTAATAGGCGAAATGTATTCATAATTTTATATTGTTTAGTACGTTTAACAAGACTGTTATTTATTTCACTTAACCTTTATAAGCTACTAGCTTTTGCCAGCGACTTCGTCCGCGTGGAATAGTGACTTCTTTCTCCCGTTTTTTACACATTTACCACTATATCTTTGCTCCTATTGGTCGTAGCGTGATGTTATATAGCCTATAGCCTTCCTCGATAACTGGACTATCCAACACAAAAAGAATTATTCAATTCGAACCAGTAGTTTCGGAGATTAGCGCGTTCAAACAAACAAACAAACAAACAAACAAACAAACAAACAAACTCTTCAGCTTTATAATATTAGTATAGATAAGCAATTTCAATTTATTTTTAGCTGGTAAAATTAGGTAGTTACATCATGTTTGAAGAACTACAATAAAAATATAGTGTTTTCGCATCACAATCCAAATATTGTATTTCACATTGTATTTTGTATTGGTAATTTATCTATTCAGTGTATTCAACAGAGCCAACTGTATGAGGCGAGAAGATGATATTGAATTAAAGAAGAGTTGGTTTCTTTGATGTAAGATTATATAAATTTACCATATGATCTGACGTTCTGTTGACCGTTCCCAAGAGCTCGTCAGTCATCGCAGCTCTGTTTCAAAGCTATTGTCTATCCGGCTATTAAGGTAATGGGCTATCGTAATTAATACGCATTATTACAGCATTGCGTTCAATTACGCTCATAATGTTATTTACTCGTAGTACCAATTGTTTATTTCCTGTCCATTGTTTATTTATTTGAAGTACTTGACTAGGGAGCATCAAATATGTGGGTCATATCAACGTCACTAAGGTAATCAAATGATGGTTTGATTTAGGTAGCCAAAATCAGTATGAAGTACGATTTATGAAATCATACGCTGTCTTGCCACTCCATCGGATTAGCTTGTCACTGTCAACATTGTGAGTTTGGGACTATAGGTAAACCGCTTCATTGAGACTTCGCCTGCGGGGTACAGGGGTGCGGGCGGAAAGACGAGAGCGGGGACTGTAAGGGGTGCGGGCGGCGGGGATACACAAGAGACGAAATTTGCCGCGACAGTTCTTAAGATATGTGACGTCAGTGGTCACAATGGTGGTCGTCAGTGTCGACACTTTATAACATTACATAGCATATTGGAAAAAAAAACGATTTGATACAATTACACTAATGAGAGTAAATTAAGTCTAAATATTATTATCCAGAGCCGCGGATTTTGATCAATAAATAAAATGAAATCTTAAAATAAGATTGTTTTTTTGGCAAAATTAAAAACTTCAAATAACATTCCCTGGTAACTTTTGCGACTGTTTTGTTTATGTGTTTATCTAGTTCATATTTATATCTAGTTCATTTTTCGAATTTGGATCTATATTTTATTCTAAAATATTCGTATATATTTAGAGCCTTTTAATAAAGGCAATAATTAGTTAATAGTTTTAATAAACACTGTTATTTTACAGTGTTCCAAAGGTAGACTTAATGCTAAGAGCATTCTCTTCCCCAGTTATATTTTAGCATAGAATATATAAAAGTACTACAACTTTAGGTCATGTACAAATATTGTAACAGGTGCAGGAGAATGATGTCAAATAGGAATAAATAAAAACACGAAAAAAAATGCAATAATATAGATTTTGTGTCCGAATATACTGCGACTTATCTTTAGACTTCAGTCAGACAGTATTCTCTTGTGTACTTCTATCAAAGCGTCCGCAAATGTCAACAGATGCTATCGCTACCTGTGTAGCGAGCGTACTGAATTTTGAAAAGAATGTGCCTGCCGCCCGCACCTCTCACAAACCCCGCTCTCGCCTCCCCCCGCGCCCCTGTACCCCGCAGGCGAGGTCTCAATTTCGCGGTTTACCTATAATGTCTGTAGAAATTCTCAGGCACTTTAAATTTTTAACAAGTATCTTACGCGCATTAATAACAAACCATCCAAAAATTATAATTGGACAAGTTATTTCAAGCGCTTTTAGTAGCCAGTTTATACTGCATACTGCATCACAAAATGACGAAGGAATATCCTCAATCAAAAGTAGAATTTATTTTAAGTTTAAAATTGATCTAGAGGCGATTTTAAATTACGTTTATCGACGTGATTTGTTCACTACACGAAAGTTAAGAACTGTCGACTTTCCTACCTCGTTTTATACAACTTCTGATGTTATATCTCAATCAAAGGCAGTCATCGCTACGGTAGAGTGAATTAAAAATAAACGCAGTATGGAGAAAGTTGCCGCACACTCCAAATGACCGCATTTTCCGCGTGCTCAATGTTTCAGAACTTTGATATTGCAGTCTGACGTATGATACATTATGAAAGGTGAAAACAGTTGCGAGGAAAGTCTTTACCAAAGGCTTTTGAACGTACGTAATATGTTTTACCTTTTTTTATGAACGCTAGTCGTACCTTACTTAATACAATTTTTTATGTCCAGTTTCAGTGGTACAACACAAAATACTATTTGGCATTTAGTTACGGTCAAAGTAACTTCTTGCGATGAAGCCTACCTGAGCTTAACAGCTTAATAACTCATTCACTGCCCTAAAATTCACCTATTTGGATAACCAAACACACCCTCACGATAGCATCAGGGCAGATTAGGCCCCAGGGCATCGCAAGAAGCTAGCTAACAATCACATATGTAAATCGCTGGCCTGAGGTAAGCCTCGCAAATTCGTGGGAGTTAATGTTTTCCACCATTAGAGAGGCAAGCACTTATGAATCTCGTGCCCGCGTGCCGAACGAGATTACACAGGTCGGCTGACACGTTTCTGATAAAAGGGCTGTCGAGATATTAACTACTAGCTTTTGTCCGCGACTTCGTCCGCGTGGAATAGTGACTTTTTTCTCCCGTTTTTTACACATTTACCACCATATCTTTGCTCCTATTGGTCGTAGCGTAATGTTATATAGCCTATAGCCTTCCTCGATAACTGGACTATCCAAAACAAAAAGAATTATTCAAATCGAACCAGTAGTTTTGGAGATTAGCGCGTTCAAACAAACAAACTAACTCTTCAGCTTTATAATATTAGTATATAGAAGATAGATGGTTTATGCTTGGCTCATCAAGCTTGTTTGTGATGAAATCTTTTGCTGAGAAGCAGAAGTCAATACACTGACTATTTTTTACGAATTCGTGAATAATGTAGTTTACCTAATGAATTTTATACCAGTTAGTTGGTCAAGCTTAATTATTTAAGATCGCAAGCCTAGCCCAAGCTCATTTTATGTAAGTGTAGCTTTGTTTTCGTAGCAAACAGATGTAACTTTTTGGCTTATGAGTAAATTACCCTATCAAAGTTTTTGGTACACTGCTTTTTTTGATAACTGCATATTTGCGATTAATGTCATGTCAATCAAATTAACAAAACTATCACCACTAAACAGGAGTAGACAGCCCTGTCCCTCTTCTAAGTTACCTGCCTGATGGCACCTCGGGCGTTTGTTGCGTCTTACACCTCAACCAGCTTAATAAGAGCCCTGATTACCCGTCATACATCCCGCAGGCTTCATGTAACCCCCCGCAAAAAGGGGCCGCGGGAGGTCAACATTGAAAGGTTGGCTAAACCGTATTCACTAATGGAATACAGATGCGGATGAACAACATTCTGCGGTAAACGCCTTATCTTCTAAATATAAACTACCTGCTCCTATTTAGAAGGCTTTTTCACGTTATTCAGCGAAAACTGACAGTTGCTTTAATAGATTGCATGAAAGGACACGCAATTATGTGCAAGAGTTGAAAGTGAACTTTTTGTGGTCGGGTAGTTTACAATGGAAAGGTTTTTTAAATAAAGCATTTATAAGTAAAGGGACAGCACATAGACACACACATACGCACGCTTCACGACAGAAAGTTTCAATGAAAATAAAGATATACAACAGTATACTATACGAGCAGTAAATGAATCCAACAAAACTATTGTTATTCACAAACACTAATCGAATACTTAAATGAAATTAATTTATATATTCTTTATTGCACTTAAAAGATGTACAGAAAATACAAGAAGTCACAATGTGAACAAAGGTGGGCTTATCCCTAAAAGAGATCTCTCCCAGCCAACCCATAGGTGTTGGAAATGAAATATAATGAAATTTAATATTTGTTAAGGTAAATAAGTGTATTTTAATGATGTCTAAAGTAAAACCTGGAAAATATAATAAGATATTATTAAAAAAAAACATAATTAAAAAGCCCAAACAGCTAACTTTGTGCTGTCAATGACAAACCTATGGATTCAGCGTTATTATTTCCTTCAATTAATGTCATTATTTAAACCTGTCATACCTGGTTGACAGAATACTAATAGGGGAGCCCACGGCTTCAACATACGAACCAACACGAAAAGTGGGGTCGCATGTTTGACTCCCTGTTCGAGCGACAAGATAATTTGTGAAATACACAGTTCGCCGCTTTGACGAATTAACCAAAGTCGATTTCATTTTGTTTTTATTTTACATCGCGATAATCGGTTTATTGTTGAAATTTTGATCACGTAACTGGAATATTTTACGTGGCACCCAAGCATCGTGATAAGTATGATAATATTATTCTAGGTATTGATAAATTATATTGCACGTATCAATCAGTTCTGAAGTGAAAGTATGAACTGATTGTTTGGTACTCAAATAGGCACAATAGTAAAAAACGTTAAAAACGGAATGCGCTTATATTTTATTGCCTTATTCATAAATTAATGCAACGGCCGTTTTTTCAGCAGTAATTTATTTCCGTTACAAGCCATTTAAAGCATAGGTAAGTACCGTTTAGTGACATTTTGATAATTGAATGATGCCTACAATTTGCGTTCTTTCGTTTACGACGATGCATGAAAATCACTCTCCAATTCTCTCAGCTCGTCGTTGCAAACATAATCCCTCGTTACTCGGAACTCTTTGAAAATGGAACAGCTTTACAAACGAAACAAAGCTCGCTAGACGCTAGCTAAGCGGAAGTGACGTTGCAGGTAGATAATATCGCGGGGTGCGCCAGCTTCCGGTCCGCGGGCACCAGCCACGGTAATCTTCGATGTAGGTAATTCCCAAATTGGACAGCTAAATGAGTGGAGTAGAGCGCACCGAGTAAAAAAAAATATTGTGAATTATTTTCATGACATTACGTATTTTTATTAGCATTTTGCAATTGGGTTTACTAAAGTTACACAATCTGATCGCCATTGCAAAGTTAAATCGGTGCATTTAATATGAAAAACCAAGTAGGTTAAACCAACAATTCTACGGCCCGATCAGTTTAATTGATCCTTCTTATTAATTTACGGAACCTAGATTTTTGACAACTGTATAAACAGTAAAAAGTTCGTCAGTTAAACAAAGAAACCTATTACTCGTACATCATTGTTTCAATTCGCTAACTTTTGATCCTTTTGATTGTAGCCACCAACAAGCCTGTCATCATTATTGACGCAATTGGTTTTTTCAGCTTTAACAAAGAAATAGGCATTAAAAAGTTAGTTATTTCGATTATTAAATTATATTTTGTTTTACTTTTTGCTTACATTCTACAATAGTCATTCTACATCAATATTTATTAACAGAAATAGTATGAAGCAGCTCCACCGCCACTACTGTTCCATGCACCCTTCGCAAGTGGGTGTAGTGACCCCGCCACTGAGCAAACACCAAACACCTGCACACCACTCCTAGTAGCCTTAAAGATGTAATGAAACACAAATAGTTTGGGAATACTCCCCTCAAGTAAACATACGGCGTAAACTGCTTTCGTAGTGCCATTTACTACGAAATTCTTGTAGTAACTACGAGTCGTAGCTCGTAGCTGCTACGAGATGTTCTACGAAGAAGCATCGTAGCAGTGGTGTTAAGGTCCCAGTTTCGTATAAAACATTAAATTAACGGCTACAATGTCTGAATATGTCCTGGTTAGTGTTATCTGCAATATTCTAGATACGAAGTAACGTTCTATATTTAATTTATTTTTTGGTTAGTGCTTACTCGTCGACTGTAAGGCAGGTTCTAATAAATGTAAGGCAGATATGTTTGATTAATTTAATATTTTTAAGTTTCTAATATCATAAAATTAATATCTTCTTTAGTACATAATCTACGTCTAAGCATAATATTACAATTATGAAGGCTAAAAATAATAATTAATAAAATTAATTAAAACAATGTCAACCCTGGCTCTGGAGGAAAAGTGCCCATGACGTTTCTAATTGCTATTTTATTAAGAAAATATATTTATATTACTTTTCAGTGACCATATTATCATAATAAATAATATGTGTTAACGTTTGTTATTATTTAACGATTACGGTAACTATCAGTTTTAGTTGAGACTTCTTGAATAAATATTCCTAAATCCATTTGGTAAATACCGAAACATTACTACAAATAAAAAAATAAGGCACATACTCTTATACTAATCTGTGAAATAAAGTTTGAACTTCTGTTTAAATGTTATGAGGCTAAAGTTAAATGTATGTAAAATCAATGTTAATCAAGTCAAATGACATATAAGGGTATGTCACCATAATATTATGTCAAGTCAAATCTTGATTAAAATTGATTTTAACTAGCCATATTTTAAGCAGTAAATAGTCCAAGCCTAATTTAATTATTTGTGGTACGGATGTTATACACTACATAGTTTTTATCAATTTTAAAGTAAATGAAAACCCACATACTAAAACTGCTTACTCCACCCAGCGCCGCAAAAACTAGCTCCACATTTTCGAAGCGTCCCCGGTCAAAAAATGTAAACTGTCCGGATAATCCTGGCATAGCCGGGAATATTTATGACGTGTGAGGTGGCCGTATCTACCGCGCACAAGCCTTCCGCTACATTGATCCTCCATAACTAAACAAGGGGACATGACGGACTGTGGAAATATAGTTTATTCTGCATTGTATCGTTGTGGTCTGAGTTAGTGACGCGTGGTAGTATTATATTATCTGTGGCGTGGTGAAGCCGAGATTTTATACAAGATGTTTATTGGACGAACGGACGCTATAAAGGGTTCAAAACACCAAGTTTGAATAAAATAATGTTAAATTATGAGAGCCAAATGGCTAAAAATTAAAATATAAGCCCTTTACGTAACCAGTAATCAATTCTATATGGTTTTAATTTATAATAATGAAAAATAAATTTATTGATATTTTCTAACAAAATAAATCGAACCAGCAATGTATTGCAAACATATGTGTCCAGTCATAGAACTTGACATTTGTCATTTACTACAACGACTTAGCGATTTTGATATACATTGACTAGGAATTATAACTTTGAATTACTATATCTTTGAGTTAAAGCATTTTATAGCACTATGACCAGGTCAGGATAACTACGAATACTCTGTGGAATCATTGATAAAAATTTTTGCTCCTATTACAGGCCACATCCTGTTTAAATCAAATAAGACAGTCGATCAAATAAGTGATTGTATTTTTTTGTGCGCTAAGTGAACTTTAGTATGTATGATCATGGTTTTACAAGTAGGTGCTGATTAATCAACTCATATTTTTGTTTTAAAATTATCATCTATCATTCCTCTTATTGTTCTCACACTTAAGATAAAATAAGATAAGATAAAAATAAATCATTCAACATCTTTTTTTATCATGACACATAACATAAATCTTTACTTTTCCCTCTTGAAAATTAAGCCGTAAATCTAAGAAGGGTTTCCAATCCGCAGACATTCATCTTATTGGCATTATTGACGCTCCAAAGGAGAAATAATTAGGTTATTTATGAAGATTAATACGGAATAGTTGAATACCAGGGTAGCGATTCTCGCGTAGGCAAACTTTTTCCGTGTGGATAATGTAATTGGATTACGAGTTTGACCGTTTTACATATAAAAAAACAAGTAATATAATCTGCTAGTATAAAAACTACTGCACGAAAGAATCCGAAACGCATATAAATCGTGAGCATAAAAAATCAGAAACAATAAGATTCGATCGGTGAACTTTTTTCGTATACAAACTGCATGAGAAACATTAATTTGAAACAATTCATTTACGTGTACTCGTATTTAAATTTCGGGAACTCGAAAATAATAAAGTACATGGTAGCAATCCCGTTACAATCTATTCTAATTCATTTACGTATATGTTTTTTTTTTTCAATAATAACTAGCCAGACATTTGGCTACGATTGCACCTGATGTTAAGTGACAATGTAGCCTAAGATGAACCATGTCTGGTTAGTAAGTTTAAATTAATAAATTTATTGATTCAAAGGATTGAATTACCAAATATTCACATAATTTTGCTACAAAGAGGGAGAGTCGTAGAGCCTATAGACACTACGATACTATACAATGTAACTTAAGCGTAACCGCATATGGACCAATCACAGTCACTTTAAACAGGTTGCTTTTAAGCGATTCAATTATAATTTTCCAATCATAACTACGACGCACCTGTCACGCCAACTACTAGCTATTCATACTTTTTTCCGTATTTAGATGGTTATATGATGAATAAATCAGAAACTAAAAATTGTGCACGGGCGGGATTCGAATCTGAATCATTCACCATTTCCAGCCTTTATTCCCAGTTCATCTGGGGTCGGGTATTCTAGTACATCTGCGCCAGAGAGCTCTGTTCTGGGTTGTCTTCTTATAAGAATACAAAATATTACTGAGTATCAAAACATT
Source organism: Pyrausta aurata (assembly GCA_963584085.1). Taxonomy (NCBI): domain Eukaryota; kingdom Metazoa; phylum Arthropoda; class Insecta; order Lepidoptera; family Crambidae; genus Pyrausta; species Pyrausta aurata. Next base: position 4,893,404 of record OY757255.1, on the reverse strand, counting down.
TTATATTTAGATACTTCTTTATTTATTCTAACGTATAATATAAAATGTATTCATTAATAGACAATTAAGAGAGCTTTTAATTTGTTGTGTCCCATCCCGCTAAAACGGATAATAAGTTACCTTAATGAACGGGTATTCCCGACACGTCCCGGCCCGGTCGCGGAGTTCATGTAGAGACCTGTCCGGAATACCACACTTTCCCAATTTATCCAGGGTATTTTAGCTAACTCGAACGCGTTCTTATAGCATTTACAAAAGTAGACTTCTTTTTCTACATTCAAAAATATGTTTTCAACATAATTGCCATACTGTACGTGACTATGATAACAAGGCTCTGTGATCGTCAAAATGAAGAAATCTGACTAAAGTTTGATGACGTCATGACAGTGTTTTGGGGGGGCAGCATTTATGTAAAAACTTGTTACGAATTTATTCAGAAACGCATTCGGATGCGTTTTATTCTATAGGTTCGCTAGGTGGCCAAAGCTTTGAGGTTTTTTTTTCACAAATGCTTAGCCCATCCGTTCATTAACACGCTCCGTAAGTATATTCTACTGGGATACTTTTGACTGTGCTGTCATCTTTCTTCTTGTTAACTTTTAAGCGCTGAGTTAAGTCCCTTTATCTACCAGTCAGAGTTACACTCTAATAGAAATGGCTATCACAATTGCTATAAGTTAGATAATACAGCTGCCGTTTTCAGCGGATTTGTTGTTCATTGTCCCCGACTAACGAGGTGTAGTTGGTAATTAACAAGTTTTAAAAAGTTGGATTGAGAAGTTTGTTAATGGAACGGGTTAATGGATCTTAAAGCAATTATTACAAAATAAAAAGTTTTGTGTTAAAAAACTATTATGATTTTAGTGCTAGTCTTATTCTTGTGGAATGAATGACTACCGAGATCGAATTTCAACACTACCGATGTTGGGATACGTTTAAATAACGTGGTGTATGTTTCTTCGCAGCTATGTTATACAACATTACTTTGTAGGTTTTATTCCCATGTTTCCCTTACACTTTCTGAAATTCAGTGCAGGCTTTACAAATATTTGGTTATTTTTTTGGTCTAACTAGAACGACACTATTCATGTTTTATTTTTATAGTTGGGTTAGATCTGTCGCGTACCGGATTTGGGAGTACAGAAAGTCTGAGCTGAAGTATAAAAGATATAAGGTTGAGTAGGCTTAGGCTTGAAAAGCAGAAAGAAGAATAAAAATACTTTAACACAGTTTTTAACTACTGAGACTGATGAAGTCTTATCGTAAACCAACAACAAATTTTCTGGGGGATAAATAAGTAAAAGTAATGCATTCATTTGGCCGAATATCAAACGGAGCTTTTTAAGCATGGTTACGAGTATGCATGTGACGTCGGCACCCTCATCGTTAATGAGGTACCGTTCATGTCATGAATAGTTAGATGTAGAGTTACTCCGTGATCATGACGCTAACTGCTTGAAACAATAATATTTTCCTGCTAGAAATCTCGTATCTTTATTTTGATTTTAGTGACCATGAAAGCTCAAATAATATGGTGCTCATGAAATTATGATTGTTACATCATTGTAGAAGTTAAATTATTGCATACCAGATTCTACTGTATCTGTCCCAACTTTTTCTGGATCGCAACAGACGTTTCCATTTTCCGAATGTTGCGGGATTTAAAAGTGTCTAAGCAAGTAATTGCTCTGCCAGTTACCCAGTGGATTTGTAAACTTGCCCGGACTTGCTTTGGGCTCGCCGTTATCTGCTTTGAATTTGAATTTAAAGTTTGCTGGAGAAAAGTCTGACAAACTGTTTGTTTTTGTTAATAAATATTAAGGTCCCTGTATTTGACTGGCGCATGAGTTTCCCAACGTTGTTTTGTCTCCTTTTCATTATCTCATCAGTCATTTCACGATATACAGTTACAGTTACATCTGCCAAATTACAGATAAAGGTCCGCTTACATCTACAGACCTTGAGCGTAACCCGTTTCTGTCGGTGTCTGCTCTGATGCACTTTAAGGCCTCGTCCTGGACGCCAGCGGGCGGTATGGGCGGTAATACAGCTCGACACTCGCCGCCCGCTCCACCCGCACCGCTGTCGTCGAGAACAACTTCACAAAAATCTATGAAATTAATCAAGACGCGCGCGCCGTCGCCCGCTCCGCCCGCTGGCGTCCAGGACGAGGCCTTAGGGCTTTTTTTTAATCTGCGACGGAACATATCTAGTATGATCAATGAATGTAGATATAAACTGACCCTTTATTGAAGATGACTGTTTATAGTTAGATTTGCCAGTTATGTTTCAGTTAAATAAGTTAACTTAGAAATGACGAAACATTCTAAGAAATGTCGCGCTTCTTCAACTTTACACGTTCCGGGACAGTGCCCGCCTACAGGCGTGAAAATAATAAAACATCTATTGTGTCTGGAGTAGTGTCCCGGAACGTGTTAAGGAAACATTTTAAGAACCTTGCCCCGATGGTGGGGTTACTGAAAATATTCATCACATTTTGATGTAATGTGTCAGGGTCCAAAATATACGTACTTAATTCAATTTTAGGGAACCAAACCCATTTCAACTTAGGGTATTGTAACAGTGTTCTGACTCATCCACTATCGGATGATGCCAAAGCATTTAATTTAATACTAAAAAAATATTTTGAATTGTCAGCATAAACATTGTATTGATTTAAATAACGAGGCGACATGATCGCCTCTAAAAAATAAAGAAAAAAAAAATGGTTGCCTGTAAAGTCGGTTTTACGGGCGAAGATTTTACGTGACAACGTCTTTTTCTCGGTAGAATATTTATTGCAGACCGATCATAGTTGAGTGGGAGAGAGACGCAAGGCATTCGGCGGGCCTCTCTCTCGTTCGGTGACTCATCGTAACGTTACCGAGCGTTACACTTTTTCATAAGTGACTCCCAGCCGCAACCTAATTTAAGACGTTGTCACGTCAAAAAAACTTTGCTACTAACTGAATCAACACAAATACAAACTCGTTACCATCTCCATTTCGCCGAGCCAGCCAAAGTTCTAAACGCCAGTATAATAACAATACACTAGAGATCTGTCGTCGAAATCTAGTGCATTTAATTACCGCCGAGTGTCCATGTAAATAAGATCAATTAGTACGAGCAAGTTCAAGCGCTGTTATCGCTGTGTCGGGACTTACAAGACCGGCTTGTCGCTTAACTGGTTACGAGGATAGTTACTTGTCGATACTTATGATGATGATGGCCCATCTCCTGTCCTGCCCCAAATGTCCTAGCTCATGTACGCTTCAAGATCTGCAGCAGGCAAACGCCAACGCAATCAACGTTGCACAACACTGGGCGAAATTATTATGATTTGTTACCAGTCGACTCGAAGAAGAAGAAGATACTAGAATAGTTAGATACGGGATCCCATATCTAACTATTCTAATGTTAGTGACCATGAAAGTTTAAAACAATATGAAGAAGATACTTATGACAAGTAAACTTTTGTCAAGAGGCTATGTTAAATAAGATTTTAAGAGTGAGTAGCATTTACTCATATTTATATTTCGTGTTTAGACCCGTCATGTTTAATTCTCAGGCTATGTTATGTCAAAAAGTGTCTGATTTTCTTCTGCTGCTTCTTTTCAGCATGATACCTAATGAGGTAATGGCTCTGAAGTAGTGTTGCCTATATTGCTATGTAGTGTTCTAGTATGTTGAGAAATGGAAAAGTATTTTTTATTCCAAATTGGCTTGGTTTTAAAAGCTACGTACCTTTTATGACTCATAATTGTACTTGTAGCTTAATCAAATAAACAAAAATGCTTGTTCATTTGAGCATATAAACATGACATGATTTTCAATAAACTGAATTGCCTTTAAAAACTCATAAAGGATAAAAATAAAGCTAGAGCAACAAAGTCATTTGAAGTCGGGGCATGATGTGGTACGTAGACTGTTGCTATCTGAGGTATATATATATATTATGCACCAACTTCTAATAAGTTTTTTTCTCCTATTAGCGTTATTTTTGTCCTTTTAGTGTTTTTCGGAAAGGCCGTTAAATTAGTTTTTTTTTCTTATATTTATCAGTTATTATTTAAGTTATAATGTACCTGATTGAACTAAAATAGGTACAAAAACCGCATCGAAATCGGTCCAGCCTAACGCGAGATGTTTGCGGACAAATATACATACATACAAACATATAGATCAAACTGTTTTTAAAAGTCTGTTAAAAAATCATACAAGTCTAAACATACCCTTAATGGATTTACTGTCAAATAATTACCATTGCACTTCTCCCAAACAGTTTTTAATAAGCAAACCAGTAATCCCTAAATACGAGTGCGTTCAATTACAACTCGCAAATCCCTCAAACAGACCGGATAGCAAATATTTACTGGTACAAAAGGAAACCTATAAGCCTTTTAACTAGAGAATACTCTGATTTCGTGTAACCATGAGTTAAGTTTATGACGGACTAAGACAGTCCGTCATCAACCAAATGAAAATATTTAAAAAAATACATTTTATCTATTGGTCTAATATTTAAGCAATTGAAATATCGTACCGGTAGTTAGTTACATGAGTAAAATTAATTGTATAATGTTATTGTTCAAAATTAAACTGCATAAAATGATTACTTGAATTTAAATTACACCACGCAACAAATAACAATTTTTTCTTTGTGCTCAAATTCGTACTATTATTTTTATTTCCCATGTGCTTTAAAAACATAAAGGAAAAACACGTTATTTTGAGTTCTTTAAAAAGTTTGCTATTTTTGGGATTTATGATAGTGGGCAATTTCACGTTTGTTTACTCTCAAAAATTGTGTGAACTGATGTTATATATTTCTAATAATATGTGTTTAAATAAACTACTACCTACCGAATATACTTTTGCAAACCACCACACCAACCACTTGTATAACTAAAACCAAGTTTACACTGTCTGTCACAGGTTCACAGTTGTCTTTTTACAAGTGCAATTTATATCATTAAGTTTGAATGGTGACAAAACACTATAAAAACAAAAATAAACTATAAATTAGCTTTCATCATGTTAACTGATAGTTAAAATATTTGTAAAAATATTTTCCTTCCGATATTGTGAGAGCAATCTCACAACATTGATGATGTCACGCAGCCTACGCGTTAAGAAGCGCTTGCGAAATTCAACAGGCCTGTTAATATGACGGTGGCCGAGTGGTATAGGCATACGCCCGGATTGCGTAAGACACGGGGCTCAATTCCTCGTCTGTCTCAGGTTTACAGTTGTCTTTTTACAAGTGCAATTTATATTATTAAGTTTGTATGGTGACAAAACACTATAAAAACAAAAATAAACTATTGTACACTGGCTTTGGAGATTTCCTCCCGTTAATAAATTATAGGAACATACTTTAGGTACATCTTGTTGCTTTATCTTCTATTAATCTGATGCAGACATGGTCACTCTACTGCCAACACACAACGTCGTATCTTCCGTGACAGACGCTATCTCTTCCCTTTGATGCAAGCCCCACGCGTCCAATGTTTGTCTCAAAGCCATATTTAATTGCTAGCTCGTTATTTTTGGATTATTTGCAGTGTGTGAAACGTTTTTAATCAGTGTCCGTCCATATGTACGTACAGTCCACAGGGACAACCCCAATTTGTACATCAAAAGAGTTTGGTCCTGTATGTAACTGTTGTTAATTGCCATTAAATTGATTTTCACTTGCAAGTTTCCGATGCAATGCTATTGAAATCGGTAAGCCGTAGTAAGATTTCACTGTAATGGGCTGGAGGGAGTGAGTCTGAATTTGCGAGAGTAATTTCAATTTGAAGGAGCACTAACTGATAGATTAATATTCCATTTGAATCACGCGTTTGAACTATTAAAGGCTATGTTTATTACAGGTTACACATTACCCATGTGATTGTATGGGAAGTTTCCAATAAAAATATTTTTTGTTTAATTTTGAGATACTTAAATTAATCCTATTTGACATCCATTTTAAAAACCTTAATCAAAAGGTAATGAAGACCGAGGCATTACCCATCCGGAAAAAAAAATACAATTCGTAAAAATATAAACCCCTTGGCATGTTTGATCGTCCCCATGTCAAATATTGCTCTTTATACTCATGTGCATATTTTTTTGTTGGTCCACGTAATAATGTAATCTCATTTAAAAGCTGAATATCCTAAACCATTCTTATTTAATGTATTTTTTACATTTAAAGAATGTTTTGGTTTTTTATTCTTTTTTTGTCTTTTCCTCATAGACAATGGCAATGTAGCCAGTTCATTTCACATTTCCTATTTGGTACAAGCTGCTTGGTGACTTAAAAAAATATTACTTCGGTCCAATTTTGTGTCCAATATCTATTAAATTTTATAAAAGTCATAAAGTCATAAAAGTCGTTTATTTTTGCATATACACCCACTGGGGGCACTTACACACGTCCCAACTATTAGGTAACTTATACACGTCCCACTTATTAAGCGCTGAAGTGTTCTATGTAATTTTATAAAGATTATTTTAGCGTTTATACTTGTAACAATTAAAGATGTAACCGTGGCTTAGCAAAAGGGTAGGTCGACCTGTGATCCCCACCTCAGGCGGTCTTTTTTAAGTGACAACATTACATTGTTTTGTCCCACATTCGTGCTGGCAGTTAATTCGGGTTTACTGTCCGACGTTTTCGCTTCTCTAATCTCGTTAACCAAATCCAGGGGTCACGAGACATGGGTACAAAATGCGTTAACACGTGACATATGAGGACCGTGATGTGCCTAGAAAGGAGATACGTTGGTGTAAGTTAGATTTTTATTTAAAACAGTCATTAGGTTTAACATACGACAAGTTGCCTCCACTTCGAGCTTTTCACTTCTTTTTTTTTAAGCGAGTGGACCATCGTGAAACTGGATAATTAGGTCATTATAATGGCCCCCTGGTCATAAAAATGCACTAAAATGTATATTGTTTTAAACTTTCATGTATGTTTCGAAAGACCATCGAAGTGATTTTTATAATATAAATAAATATTACGTACGCCAATTCTACACCTTTTTACCTCACTTCCCAACGAGTTAAGCTCACCACACCTTATATTACAATATAAGGTAAATATCAGGTACGAGTAAAAGCTAATCATAAATTCAACACACACGTTTTCTTCTAAATTTTCACACAAAATCTTATAGCCTCAAATATGAAATCGCGAGCTAATTGGATCTTCTCCGTTCACTTTTAATTCTACTAATTTCCGTTTGAATCCCGTCTAGGGAATTAATCGTCTGCACATAGTCTTTTGTGAGGTCTAATTTAGTCGCATTCAGGTAAGCACATCTCTTGGCTCGTTTACCGGAATTTAATCCTTAGAGCAAAGGGATGTAGTGATGTGTTGAATGTTATTGATATAATTGATGCCGATTGATATAATTGATTATTAAAATAACGTTTTTGTACAATTAAATTATACTTAAACTATAGTTATATAATTGATGATCAAGTTTACGTTCATCATCAATCATGTCAATCACCAATAAACATTCATCACATCACATCATCATCCGTAAACATAATATAGGTACCTATCTGATTAGTAAGGACAAGTCATTGAAATAAGTTAGCTATAGATAGTTTTAATTTGAACTTGGTGGTATGTATTATGAAAGGGTAGTGTTGAGAGGGTTCATAAACATTTTAAAATCATAACAGCAGGAAAAAAGTAATCAAACTTGTTTCACAAACAATTTATGGATTTAACACCATAAAATTCTAGGATGCAACTTTCAGTTAAGTTTACGCTGCAGACCGTGATTTTTAAGTCAGAAAACTGTAAATTGCGTTGTAAATGCTTAGAAATCACAAAAAAAATATAGTGTCTCCTTTCCGTTCCCGAAATATCTTTTTCCTATCGGCATATAGTTATTAATACCTCTCGTAGGTATATTATTCCAGGTAAGGTAATAACAGTCATTACTTTACGTATAATCCACGAATCAATAAATCGATCCCCTCACTACGCGGTTAAGCAGATTACAACATTGGAGTGTCTGTCTGGCCCTAACAACGGGACTTGGCGACTTGTTAGCCAAGTTTGCCTTGTTATAACTCGCGATGCGCAGTATCACATGCCGGCGCACTCAGCTCTCCTTGGGAACCTATGATATTCTCCATTCGTTGAGAAATATGAATTACGAGCGATAGGTCGAGTCCTCTCGTGTGCAAACTTTACTATTTTACACGGCTTACACGGCTTGTGAGTTGCCATATTACAAGTAAAACGAGGAAACGGGATTATTTCAGAAAAAAAGATTAATTTATATCTTACGCAGATCATCATACACCAACAGTCATCTGTCAGGATGAGACAGATGAGTAAAATATAATTTGATTGAGAATGTCTTAAGCAGATCCTGTGGCCAAAGATAATGATGATTATAATTATATGTTTTTGAGCAACGAAAAATTCCTTTTTTATTGAGGACTAGCGGTCGCCCGCGGCTCCGCCCGCGTGGATGTCGGTTACCGCTGCAAAAAGCCTACCCAGGAAAGACACGGTCAGCAAACAAATGATTCCCATGTCAATTCACAGACACCGACACTAACTTCGACGAAGCAGTCACTATCCGCAGGCTGAACAGATTTTCTTTCTGTGGGTGTTAGTTGTTAAGTCCCGGAGTGCAACCCGTTGTTTTAGGATAGAAAACTTAAGCTATTATTGTAGAGCTTCTCGATACACAACATTTGACGTTACATTATTTTCTGGTAACAAAATATACTGATGCTCGGGAGCCCCGACCCCATGCGTAAAACATTCTTTTCGTAAATCAATTCCTACTAATTTGAATGTTTGGCCCAGGGATTTGTTTATCGTGAGTGCGAATGAAATTTTTACTGTAAATCGCGCCGCGCGGGTACCTTACTCATAGATCTAAACTCCCCCTCCCACACGCTCACCGGGCCTTGGTAAAGCCTACTTCGCAACGGGCCGGCCGTGCAGCAGAAATCGTAATATGTATTTTAATTTCGCTATAACTTCAGAACCAAACGTCCAATTTAATATCGCCATAACTTCAGAACCAAACGTCCAATTTTAATCATTTAAAGACCAAATATTATTTACATTAACTGTACTTAGTGATGAAATAATTTATTTTGATAAGGATTAATAGCATGAGTAAAATAAACGCGTTTAAATGTAGTCCAAAAAATAATCAAGATTTTTCAATAAAAAAATGGTTATTGTGCCTCACCCGACATAGATAGGTATAGTGTGTCGCGGACTTTTTTGTAGATATTTATAAGATCTACAATTACTTAGAACATTTTATGGTTCTATCTTTAATAGTTTAGGCAGGGTATGCAAAATAAGTAACTGTTTTGGTTGATTTTTTACACCTTGTGTCCGAAAAACCCTAATATCTTACGGAACCCTATTTTTGTTCAAAATTAAATATATCCTATATTACTCGTGGATAATGTAGCTTTCGAATGGTGAAAGAATTTTTAAAATCGGTCCAGTAGTTTATGAGCCTATTCATTACAATCAAACAAACAAAGTTTTCCTCTTTATAATATTAGTGTAGATTACTCGTGGATAATGTAGCTTTCGAATGGTGAAAGAATTTTTAAAATCGGTCCAGTAGTTTATGAGCCTATTCATTACAATCAAACAAACAAACAAACAAAGTTTTCCTCTTTATAATATTAGTGTAGATGTAGATTGGTTGATTTTTTACACCTTGTGTCCGAAAAACCCTAATATCTTACGGAACCCTATTTTTGTTCAAAATTAAATATATCCTATATATCTTTGGATAATGTAGCTTTCGAATGGTGAAAGAATTTTCAAAATCGGTCCAGTAGTTTATGAGCCTATTCATTACAATCAAACAAACAAACAAACAAAGTTTTCCTCTTTATAATATTAGTGTAGATTGGTTGATTTTTTACACCTTGTGTCCGAAAAACCCTAATATCTTACGGAACCCTATTTTTGTTCAAAATTAAATATATCCTTTATTACTCGTGAATAATGTAGCTTTCGAATGGTGAAAGAATTTTCAAAATCGGTCCAGTAGTTTATGAGCCTATTCATTACAATCAAACAAACAAACAAACAAACAAACAAAGTTCTTTATAATATTAGTGTAGATAAATAAATCCTGGCAGGGTGAGTCACCCAAATACATGGTAGCGGGAGACTCAATAAAACAAGTTTTGCGGGAACTATTGGTAAGTATACAAGGAAGCGTGATATAACATTTATTTATTTATAGACTTTATTGCATAAATCATGGTGTACAATAGTGGACTTCATGCTAAAAGCATTCTCTGCCAGTCAAACCTTTAGGTCATGCAGAGAGATAATATTGTCGTTGGCTTAAGCTTAAATACTAACTAACATAACTTAATATGGGGTAAGGTAGCTCACTACATCTACACACCACACCTCATCACGTATATTTTCGAAAGTCAAAACTCGACGCTCCTGAAAACACGTTTTCACCGGTAGCCTGTAGCTGCCTTGTAATCGTCCTATTAAAAATCACTTTCGGAGGTACACAAGCGTTGCGCTCGAAACTTAATTCTTAACCCCTACAAGCCGGTGCATTATCATCGATCGGTCCCCGAGCCTCGACAATAAAAGTTAAGTGCACTCCCCCCTCCCCTAATCTTAACTGTTACGTGAGGTATTAAGAATTTAGGAGGAAACGCTCGTCATCGATTTGACGTTGTCTTATGACTACGGGATTTGGTGCCGCTTGGCTTTGTGACGGCAGATTTAAGATTTTGGTGAGCAATGGGTTAAGAGTAATCAATTAAATGACGCTTTATGTATCTTAAGAGATTTTCACGTTTTCCGAAGTTATAACTTATTTTTTTTTGCCAAAATTGTATCTAAGTTTTTGTTCATTACATGCTACGCTTCCACTGTAAATTCTTATTCTTAAACATAGTTTGTAAAGAATTTTAAAGTAGCAATGATACCATTGCTTGTTGTTCATTGAAAATATCAATTTAAATGAACCTGACTGAAACGTTTCTACACAGACCGACCGTGGTGCGGAAATGTACCAACGTACAAACCAATCGCGCCGCATTTTACTACCTCCGCTATATGACACGACAGTTTTGCATACACTAGCTAGAGGTACTGTACATGCGAGCGAGCCCTGTAAAATGTTTCCGCTCGGTAGAGACGTCACGAATAGTTTTATTATCGGGACAGAACTTTTTCTTACATGATTTGGAGAAAATTACTTTGTACTTTGGGATAGATCAGCCAAGTACCAACTTGACGCACTTAACTCGCTTCATTGAGTTAGGAGGCTAATGGGTGATGACAAACTGGTGAATGCTTGGCTTCATAACTTATCCGCAAGGTAGCCAGCTTGTACGTTTTCTAAAAGTTTTACTAAGGAGTGTGTGCGAAGGAAATTCATGAGCTCATCCTACCAGCCACCTTTTACCATTGTTTGTCTAGACGCACTGCGGAATGCCATCTTTTGTAAGTCCGGGTGATAATAACTAAGTGCTTCTCATCAACTTTTATAATGCGCACGGCAAAGGAGTGGAACTCGCGCTAAATATGGGTATGTGGGTAAGCAAACTAAGCCTATGTCATCATGTTTCATCAGTCATACGCGATATCTTGATAGCTTGCATCTGCTAAACATGAAACTATGCGCCTCACGTTAGATTTCGCCAGTGTTACTAGATCTGTTTCATATTTAATAATTTCTTGTCCCACCCCTACCTGTAATCACGTCACTAGCTGGCGCCTGCACCGTTCAGAGTGCACCGGCTAGGGATTACATCCATAAACATCCGGGACCCTCCTAACAAAGGGCAAAATTTATCGCCCGCCGACGCATTAAACGAAAAAGTACCAATACCAAACATCAGGTAGGTAGGTATTACGAGTGTGTTGTTTGCGTTGGTACTTTGACGTTTGGTATAAGACTTTTTTGTTACAAATAAGCCATAGTTTATTCAATCGAAATGGCTCTTCTATTGAATAAACTATTTATTTTTATCAAACTTAATACCTACAACAAAGTATGAAAGGTACTAGGTACCTTTCGGCATAGAAAAAATTAAAAAAGACGTACGTTATCAGATTACCGTAAAGAGCTTGTTTTATGTGCCTCATTTATTTTCTGTTATTTTTTTTCAAATACGTGAATGAAACTAATTTTAATTGGACTAAAAACACACGAAAATTACAACAACACTTTGCTGTTTCTAAGAATCAGTCAGCAAAGTTTATTGTTATATAGACGTCAAAATATAATAGTATTTTCTGCGAAGTTTTACTGCCTCTGTAATTGGTAACCACCAGACCGTAATTAGTCTAATAATAGCTTCAGGCGAATTTTAAACTGCTAATTGCACAGGAAAATGCGCGTCGGCGTCAATCTAGGAACGAGTGAATTATCACCTGTGATATTTTGATCCGCCCTTATCAAGTACAAAACAAATGGGTAAGGTAAGGAGGGAAGAGACTAACTTTTTATTGTTTTTTTTTAATAAAATTTTTGCTATCAAAGGTTTTGGATATCAATAACAAATATAAGCTCTCTCACAACCTCCCAAAATAATATTTTACGTTCACTTGAATATAAACGACAGACTTTGTCCAGACTAAAACATTGCCAAAATTCCACTCCCACAAAATCTTATTCAGCAAATACCGCAAAGTGACTCGATTCTTTAACCCCGAAACATATTTTCCTCTTTACATTAAGTTGAAAAATGCATGTTTAGACCAACTCCAGGGTAATAGCACCGGCGTACACACGACAGCGAATATGTCACCGGTAGGCCCTGATATATGACAGCCTCCGCTAGCTGTTAACTTATGGAGTTCCTTACGAGGCACTAGTGATGTAGCTTGTGATGTCGATAAACTGTTACTTTTGTCACAGCAAACTATTGGTTGAGAAATTAACTCGACCGATACCGAGTCTATGTCTAAAAAATCTGTTTTGCTATCGTAACGCGTACGCTAAGAAACATTTTTAATGTTGTGGGAATATATATAAAACAACAATACATTGGTGTTTTTATCGACATTGGTAGGTAGGTACGTACTCGTAGGTACTACTCAAGTGTGTAGGAGTCGTTTTACTTGCAAATATGAGTAAAAAGTTTAACATTTGCAACACGTAACTGCGTCAAACGTAACTCTCGTTAATTATCATAAACTACCTTATTTACTTTTTTATCTCTATCTAATAACGTTGTAAAAGCAATTAAAATATTTGCTTTACTTATTTGTTGAAAGTCTTTCAGCCTCGACAAAGTATCCATAACAGTGCAATTTGAATGGAGTTCATCGACAAAATCTTCGATATATTACGTTATATCGCACCCCTATGCACCCACTTTACATTCAACGCCTCGCCTGGCAGCAAACGACTAATCTCTTGATATATCGGCGCTCACCTTCCCTTATCCAGAGAGATCCTCCAAAAAGTGCTGTTTTATTACACCACCTGGATTACCTCTCCAGTCTTTGTAAGCTCCATGATCGGCAATAATGAACTCCAATGAAGTTAGGTCACCTTACGCCTCAACGATTTTTAAAATAGCTGTGATGTTTTGTTTCCGCTTAGAATCGGCTTGAATCGCTTGACTTATTTTATCAACTATAAACATTTAAGAGGGTGATTAAAATGCTTAAATTCAACTTTAGCTATCAAGTTTGGAAATCAGAAGGATTAAAGGAAAGTGACGAGACAAGTAACATAATTTTCTTCGGTTTTATCTCAAGCTAAACTTGGCTGAGTTTGTCCGACAATGCCTAAAGCCAAATAAAGTCGCGCAAAGGAATAAGGGCTCCACGTGCAGTCTCGAAATAAACAAGTTGGCGAGGTATTACGTACTAGCATAGCAATGTTGATGAAGTTTTAGTCTGCAACAGGGGTGGTAAGAAATAATAGGTGGACGAGTAATATTGTGCATTTTTGAGTTTATGAAGATAGAGAACAATAAAGGCGATTGAATGCCGCCTTGGGGCAATCCAATAACAAAAATATCTCGCCAGAGCGAAACAGTCTTGTCGATATAAACAACATACAGGGGGATAGTAACTGTCCCTATGAGTAGGCAAAAAACCATTCTGAAACCTCAGAAGAGATGTTAAAAAGACCTATCAACAGTATTGAAGGCATTGGAGAAGTCGATGAGGACAAGCATAGTGACCTCCCCTGTTTCTACCATGCCCTACTAGTTACTTTTCATCTCTCCTGTTCGGAAAATAGCACTTTCCTGTGTAGATAGCCGGGTGGAAAATAGCTTATCCATCCCTAGGGTGGAAAGTAATTTAGTTTTAATTGGCATGGTATAGAGTCAAGGCATGCAGTCAAAGCTTGGATCAAAGATAATTGAGTCACATCATTATTATAAAAATAATAAAAATTTTTGCTTAGCTATACATTGAAAAACATGTTTATTATGATCGTTGATTTAAAAATATTCAATCGATTCAATCTATAATTAAAATATACATTTAGTAATCTGTGATTAAAATATTCGGGTTCCCGCCATAATACCAAGATGACACTTTTTTTTTACATTGTCAGTGTCATTTTTTCTTTTTTAACTCTATGCCTACTTTTTTAAATTTTGACAATTATTATCTGTGGGGAAAATTCGATCGATATTTTTTACAAGGATTTTAATTATTTCGTATCGTCTGCTTTTTCGTACTGTTTTCATGAATTCGTGTCGTTATTCTTTCTAATCATGTTAGATGTTTGGAGAACTATAAATTAACTGTCTTTTTGTGCAAAAACTTGAGTTTTCCTTTCTCGCTGTACTACATAATACCTGACCATTACATCTACAACCACTATTGTAATTTTAATGTTTTTCCTCACAGTCGAAATGAAAAATAGTATGTTTAACTCGGGTGAAAGCACCATTTCACTCTCGAATTATTGGCGCTCTCACTTCGTTCGAGCGCCAGAAACATCTCGAGTGAAATGGGTCGCTTTCTCCCCTTGTATAACAATCTACTATTCTAAATGCTGTCATAAAATCTTATTCACGTTGACAACACATAAGGATTGAGTTAAGTAATAGCCCTGCGGTTATCTCAGCGCAGGCGGCAGAAGTTTGACAAAGCGTTGTCGGTAGCGACCGGGGTCTGTCACTCTGCGTTTTAACTTTTAGGCAGGAAAGTTGTGGTCCAATGCTTTGCGACTTGTCTGCCACTTTTAGTCTTTGTCGCTTTACTGGTTTTCCGGACCATGTACAAGAGTTTAGATTTTGTATTCTACCTCTATTGTCAAAAATTTTTACATTTAACTTTAGTGTACAAATACAACTCTAGATATTTGTAAATGTACTTCATATGACTTTCGTCAGGGCATTTCACTTTTTCAATAAAATGCACGGTCATTTAGTTCAAGTGCTTCAGATCACAATATGGACAAAGAGCCCAGTAAAAGACACTATTAAATAAACACTTGGAATCGCTTAAGCTCGCAGTCCTTAAGTAAATTTCAAGATACAATACCCGCTCAAGAGGAGCAACGATAATCGTTGCAAATACTGAGCTCTATAAAGCAAACGGATAAAGCATACAAGCTGATTTAAATGTATTCACATTTAAAGTAAATGTGAATAAAGTTTGTAAACAAGAAGTAATTTTTTGTAAACTCATTTGAAATCTTTTCTATCAAGACCGTAAATGGCATGATCTCAATAGGTATTTGAAAGGTGTACATCCTATTGATAATAAAATAAAAAGCGGATATCCATAGTAGCTGTACCAATTCTCGCCCTCGTCATTACAGAGTTTAGTCTGATGACACGTAATACATATTTAGCATTTTTTTGACCTTCTATATTACAAAGTGACACGATAACCAAGATAGTAGTACCTTCAGTAAAAGATTACATTCTCCCTTTATATCTATTATACCATCTAAACTAATGGTTTTTTACAATATTTTTAACACTCACAGTGTCATATTTTATTCTTAAAAGATGAAATATGAAACCAAAAATTGCGCACGGGCGGGATTCGAACCAGCATCTTTCTGGCTATCCGGGCCAACTGCTCTTCCAATTGAGCTACCGTGCTGTCGGTCCGACCTCGCGAAATTCTTGGTCTCATTGATACGTCATTGCGTGACGTTAGCGCCATCTACCCGTCTGTTTATGCAACAGCGGGTCAAGTAGTTTTTCTTTACAGAATAAATTGAACCTGGAAATGATAACGCTTCGCTACTCAATGGTTTTTTACAATATTTTTAACACTCACAGTGTCATATTTTATTCTTAAAAGATGAAAATACTCATAAACATAAACAGACGGGTAGATGGCGCTAACGTCACGCAATGACGTATCAATGAGACCAAGAATTTTGCGAGGTCGGACCGACAGCACGGTAGCTCAATTGGAAGAGCAGTTGGCCCGGATAGCCAGAAAGATGCTGGTTCGAATCCCGCCCGTGCGCAATTTTTGGTTTCATATTTCATCTTTTAAGAATAAAATATGACACTGTGAGTGTTAAAAATATTGTAAAAAACCATTGAGTAGCGAAGCGTTATCATTTCCAGGTTGAATTTATTCTGTAAAGAATAACTACTTGGCCCGCTGTTGCATAAACAGACGGGTAGATGGCGCTAACGTCACGCAATGACGTATCAATGAGACCAAGAATTTCGCGAGGTCGGACCGACAGCACGGTAGCTCAATTGGAAGAGCAGTTGGCCCGGATAGCCAGAAAGATGCTGGTTCGAATCCCGCCCGTGCGCAATTTTTGGTTTCATATTTCATCTTTTAAGAATAAAATATGAAACTGTGTCAATAGACCTTTACTCTAAGCTCAACCCTAAACTCAACATATACTCTTTACCCAGATATAACTGTAAGAAAAAAATTGTTCTGTGGCTCTTAGGCCAGGACTATGAGAGAACTGAAGACTTTATTGCTATCATAACATAAACGACGCAAGCAAGCTCACACTCACACACACACATCCACACACACTCTCTCACACACACGCACGCACACACACACACCCACACACACACACACCCACACACCCACACCCACACCCACACACACACACACACACACACACACACACACACACACACACACACACACACACACACACACACACACACACACACACACTTACACACACACACATATACACGCGCACACACACACTTACACTCTATTACTACTACTACCGCACTATCTAATTGTCTATCATTAACTACTATACTACTACTAAATCATTATCTACTATAATGTCTTGTTACTTTAACTACACATACTTACCTTTATTTTGTATAATTTTGACTTTTACCCTTTATATACTTTTGAATAACCTACGGCTGTTCGAAGTAGTGGGAGGCTGGTGACCTGTAACACAGGTATTTTACCTAGCATAGGCACCAGTCTCACACATACACTGGCCTTTTGTATTAGTATTAAGCCCCATGTCCATTCAATTTTCTTTGTATGTGTTGAGAAAAATAAATGATTATTGATTGATAATAACTGACCTCTACAATAACATATTACCTAACTATCTCGTTCAGTTTTTTTTTAACCTATCTACAGTAATCTTAAAATTTAGTAAAGTCACTTTTAAATCCAACTTGCTTGATGCTAAAGCGTGACCTAGAGGTTCAGTGAAACTTTTTATATGTATCTAAACCATATCTATGCTTCACTCGTTCACGTGCCTGAAACCACTGGAGTCGGGTCGGCACATAATACACTTGTACCGTCTTAATATATTACCCGAAGCACTCTTGAAAGCGAGGACTTACAGCAATCCTTAGCAACGGAGATGTGCTCGCCATAAATGTTGATAAAAGCAATTTGATGAGATTCTCGGTTGTTCGTGAAGCATTTTAGAGAAAAAATTTATTGTTGGTGTGTCCACAAAATTGTATCATATATTCATCCAATGATGAATGTCTCCCAAAACGGTCAGTTGTTCCTAGGTAAATAAATTTTATGAAACTAACAGCTTACAAAATATGGTTATTTAATAGCACCGACAAGACAACCAAACCTAAGGTTTCTATGGCTGTCCTGGCTGGAATAAAAAGTCCCAATAAAACATAAAAGTTAACTCACAACTACCCACAATGACGAAATTCACCTGCAAATCTTGACAATCAAAATGAATTCTAATGTAAGTGACCATGAAAATTTAAAACAATGCAAAAGTTCAGTAAAATAGATTGCTAAAAAAATGCTTCACCTGCCTTTCTCGTGTATCTAAGTAACAACTGAAGTATTCTATCTTTGGTGCATCTAAGTTGAACATATAACATTGTCTTTCGCTACGATTCTAAGGGCGCCCACATCCCGTGACTGCGTGACTGATGGCTCCGTAGCCGCAATACATTCGGTTAGATAGCGCCGATGACGAAGTGCAGCGCATTACCAGTCGCGGTAGGGACGGTTCTTACCAACTATTTGAGGATAGTACAAAAGAAGCAGGCACAGAAAGCTCGCTTGGCAAATATCGCGGGACTCTCCATAAATATTTATTTGTCTTATGCCTTTAGTACATCAACGCATTCCAAAGATTCTCAGATGTGTGCTAGCTAGATAGCAATGTTAGAGCGAAACATACGAATTTTGGACTATATCTGTGCAACTATCACTAGTTGCACCCTTGTCGGTATCGCTGCCGCATGCAAATGTGTTGGTGTACTAACGGGGTTAGGTAAAGAATTCAATATTTTTATCGTCTTTCTTAAGAATTACACGCATTCCTGCAATAAGTTTAAACAAGAACTTCGATGTGTCGTGTCACATGACACGTCTTTAGGCTTTGATTTTCTTTTCAGATATGTTAATCTGTAAGCATATATTTTCTAATAATACTCGTTTGTATGACTTGGAAGCCAATTTTTCCACACTTTCTATTATTTATTGTTATGCTGAATCGTAATATAAGCTACTGTTTCTTCTTGTATTATGAAAACTAGATGCCTTATCTAAGCTCATATTTCACAGAACTTCCCACTTTGCTATTCAGAAGGCGATTGTTGAATTCAAAAGCTTAATCTAAAATAGTTTTTCAAGATTCTCACAGTTGGGAAACGGGAAAGAATGAAAATCTAAAATGCGTATATGGGTTTAGTCCAAACGAACAAAGAACTAGAGATAGAACAAGAACATTCTTTCTTGTTCTTTTGTTCTAAATGGAAGCTGGAGTTCAGCGTTTTACACCAAAATATCGAGCGAGCGTTCTTAGAATATTATAGTATTTAGAACGCAATAGAACAACGAACGAATGCTCTGAGTAGAAGAATTTAATGAAGTGGGGATAGAATTAGCATTCGCTCGTCTGATTTAAATGGGCCTTATGATAATAAAATTCTAAAAAGAAAGGTCCAATTTATTAAAAACCTCGTTTGCGAAATTTGACTTACATGTTAAACTATATTCCAAATATCCAATACATAATATACGTGCATGTAAGTATTCAATCACGGAATTACTTTAACGGACCATAAAAATTACTTATCGACTAAATAAAACACTGTTACATTATAATTTTCAACCATTCACTTTTTAAAATAAAACAAACCCATTAGCAAAACTATTATGTTATATACAAAAATATATTTAAAAAACTTTCGGCAGGTGCAAGAACTAAAATGTACTATTCACATTAGTAGCACAAACTGAATAGCATACAAATTGTAGAAAATCCCCCAGAATTTAAGCATGCTATAAATTAGGACAAGAACGTGGTAACAAAGGATTAGACGAAGCTTTCTGGACTTTAGTGTCCTAGGAAAGATTGTGCTTTCCTGAAGCTTAGCGAAATAAACTCCACATTAGCCTAGAAATTTGTAATCTAATAAGCCTGCTTACTTTGCGACGTCGATATTGAACTGATAAAGCAATGATAGCTTTGTTATTTAACAAAATTTTATATATTTAAAAGTAGGTCGTGTTACTTACACTATTTAACTCAAGAACGGCTCCACTAATTTGGCTGAAAATTGGTGGAGAACTGAAGAGGTAGCTTAGAACCTGAAGACGGACATAGGCCTTTTTATCTACGGACAGGGCTGGGGGGAAACGTAGTTCCATGGGACCAGTAGTAAGAACTAAAAATAAGTATTGAAAAAGTGAGCAATCTGACAATAGATAGTGTATCAATGAATTTGTGAATAGAATTGAAGGCTTTGTTTCTCCAAGAACTTTTATTCGTGTGTGTAGAAAATATCGATGATTGTATAAAGGAGCTCATTTTGTTACAATAACTAAAATCAAGAATCTTGTTTACAGCAGAAATAACTAAATTTCAGTCCACTTATTTTGCAAAGCCAACGAGCAAATTGACCAAAATTACCTCTATAATCTTGTTTACACAGCTTTGAAGAAGCGACTCGAGAATGTTTACTCAATTATGGGAAAGGCAACAAATTGGCGACATTATTTCACAGAACTCAGTTTGCGAGCTCTATTTGTTCATTCACAACGATTGATATCAGGCTCATATTCATCAAATGAGATGAAAATTCAATCAAATACCACTTTGAATCAGTGAAAATCGCCTTCATTGAATAACTTAATGCATTAATTTCAAAGGCTTATACATCTTTGCCGTTTCCCAGTCAAAGGGCAAACTTCGCACAGTTAATTCAGACGTCATAAACGCGAGAATCATAAAACAATATAATAATTTAGGTGTCGCTGGCTCGCAAGGGATCACAGGGTATTGTGCACTCTGTGCCAGTGTTCTGAAATCTGCTTTGCCAATCCCTTTTCATGAAACGACGGCTTAAAACCTCATTTAGTGGGGTCCCGACGCCTCTACCACTTAAACGTTATGGCCCAAGAAAATTGTCGCGTAATTTAAATAACTTTGTCGGGTCCTTCCCATTGTCTTCGGTTTGTACCGCAGACGACCTCTAGTGCATAAATCTTTCCTTTTAGAAAGCATCTTCATTTTTGTTGAGAACATTTATAGCTGTCGCTTAAATCCGTTTTGATGAAAAATAAAGAGCAAGAAACATAAATCTTTGCTAAACCCTTTTCCTGAAACGACTTTTGAGCGTGATTGTTTTTTGATAAGTCCACCCGACATTGATTTATAATGGAATCCACTTGTTTTTTCTCGTCTGGAAAGTTTGTCATTTCCTTAATTACAGAATTGGTGAAAGCAAGTTACACATTGAGAATATGAGAGCTTCAAAGGCTTTCAGGTATGATAGGTATCATACTTAAACAGTTTCGGTACTTAATTGGAAAGCGGAGGGTCGGTAGTTATTTGCGCAGCGCTCGCCGTGACCAGACTGTGTGTTCTGCTCTTGTCCGAGAGTTGTGTCAAAGACCACTCTCCAACTATGGATTGTCGGCCACACTCGAACGGACCGTTTCAGACCGACCATCTGCGTGTTTGTATAAAAAACAGGAATTTCTTGAATTTGATGTAAGATTTTCTTATTTATTTTACTTTTGTTGTGATACTACCTACTGCTTGGAGCTTCAAGAGATGCAGATTTTGCTGTTTTCAGATATTAGATATCTACTTACTTACTTCAATAAAATCTTAAAAATTGGTTATACCAAAAGATGAAATAAGAAACCAACAATTGCGCACGGGCGGGACTCGAACCACCATCATTACGTCATTGCGTGACGTTCCAGAATAAAATATGACACTGTGAGTGTTAAAAATATTCTAAACCATTGGTTAAACTATTTTGACAATGTCCTAATTGAAAGCAAACATTAGTAAAATGATTATTCCGACTTCACTTAATTGAAATTACAGCCACGTATCAACCTCAACTCAACTCGAAAGTTTTCAAATAGCATTACGATAATCATCTTTACCGGGTTCGATTGTAACACAACCTCCTCGATCCCATTTATTATTCAGCAGTTCTAAGCGGAGATGAATCAATGCCCAAACTTGCTAATCTTGATATAATCAGAATTCAAACGCGGCGGTTAAATCTACCAATTACGGTGAAAGCCTGACGAGATGTCATAAACTTTAAACCAACAAAACTCGTCAACTTGAATTGGTTAATGGGGTTTATTGAAACCTGACGTCTTCGCGCTAATCAATAAGCATAAATGTCGGATCAAGATCGGTACACCGGCTCATATGTATAAGGAAGTCCTACTTCTCCTTGTAGTTTTTTGCCATGACCTTTTGCACCTAAGTCATGGATGTATATTGAAGTATTGTTGAGAGACGCCCCCGTGATAATCGCTGTGTGGTACTTCGTAACACAAGAAAAAAAAACTTACTTCTAAACCAGACGATGGGTGTGTTGTCTGGCGCATATATTATTTATTTAAAGCAAAAATATCAAGTCAAAATATTTTTTTGTTTTCTAATAAACAGTAGACATGATTCATATACTTCGTTGTTTACCTCGCAACTCATTATCCAATTGTTTTACAAATAATGAATATACCAAATTATCCGAAGTCAAATATGCTTGCCCTGAGCCACACAATTCACAATTTATTATCGATTATAACTGTTTGATAAATTCAATAGAAAATGTTCCTAGGATGTGTCAATCGGCAAGTCAAACTTTTAATCCTTTGCTAAAGGCAGCAAAAATGAAACCTTATCTTCGTCCTTATGTTCGTCCGCCTTATCAATACGGGCTGCAAAACCGATGTGCAGACTAATACTCGGTAGGGGAGCTCAAAGACTTTCCAATTTGGATACGGCAAGGCGAAGATTAACCACGACTGCGTACTGCGTAGTTTCCCCAGACTTACATCATGCAAAGCCGAAGGATGGAATGTAGGCGATGATAACTTTGTTATGCGTAGAGGTCGATGAACTTTTGACGGAATACAGTTTAAGAAGTTACGTATGAGCAATGTTGAATATGAAAACATTAAAGCTCTAGCCTAGACCCTGAAAATAAGTAGCATTGTTACATGTTAAATGCGAAAACATACAACATCTTTAAAAATGTGAAAATATCCTACAAACACGCAATAGTGAAATGCTTTTTATGAAAATTCGATTCCTGCAACACGAATGGGGCGCATGTAAAGGGCCTCTTCATGTTACATAAACACGTCGTTTGAAACCTTATTATCGTATGAAAAGTAGCCTTACTCATTCTTACTTGTTCCACATAACAATATAAAGTATACACAGTTTACGTAAAATTTTACTTCGTTGAAACGACTGCGTTAGTTTCCGATGTCATTTGTGTCTTTCAAATTGTTTTTCGTCTCATTTATAAGGAAATAATAATGAAGTTACAGCTTTAAAAAAGATATTGATACTTCAATTAATTATTTATTTATTTAGTCTACCAACACATCGCAGACTAATACAAAAGTTAAACTACAAAAATATTATTTCTTAAAAGTAAGCCTAAAAAAAAAAAAAACATATTCAACTAATAAGTTCAGTCTCCATCTCAGTTACCTCAAGTTAGCCCGATCATGTACGCGACATGAAGCGATTAGTGGGGGTGCAAGCCTGAAGTATATCTTTAAGAAAGATTAACGACCCAGGTAGTGGAGGGTCGGATATAATTAAACGCAGTGGATATGCCTCCCCGAAGATTTAGAGCGGGGTCGGCGTTTCCTTGAGTTATGATTTCGCGCGAGGCTGATTGGCAAGGTGTAATCAAGTTCTTGATTCGACGTCTTCAATGATTCAGGCGAGGATAAAAGTGGAGCCTAATGGAGTCGAAAGCGAAAGCGGTGGTGAATGAGCTTTTTTTGCTACTTCGTTTGAAGTGTACTTTATTCAACAGTATTTTACTAGCTTGCAAATAAATTTTAGTCGTTAAAGAAGTTGGTAACTAATCTGTTGTAACCAAAGTTTGGTAGTTATTGATGTTTGCATGGACTTTATTTCTTTTGATAAGTTATTGATGATAGATAGACAGAAAGACCATAGAAAGGTTTTATAACTCTTTTCTATGTTTCTGCAGCAATGAGATCTTTCTGCATTTCCAAGCCAAGCGGTTGACGGGTGGAGAGTGTCAAAGGTATTTTGTCCGCTAATGTACAAGTCACAGTGCAACAAAGTTTAAATAAATAAATATTCGTAAATTAAGAGGCGAGCGGTGAAATACCTAACGTACTCGAAAAATAAAGGCAATGCATTATTTTTATGGCAGCAACGCATTTTATTTATTTAAGAATCCTTTTTCAGACAAAACAAGAAAATTAACAAAAACATTTCCCCAACCAAATTACCTTTCGCATTTCGCGAACAAAAACCGCATGGCTGAAACCGGCCGATCTGTCAGAAAACAACAACCCGTGAAACAGTGAATTTACTTTTTGTCCAAATTACACCACGCACTGTCTCATGAGGACTAACTCTATGGGAGAAATGTGGCATATGGTACAGATGTGGGAAGGAAGCCACTTTTCATTGGAAAAACCGCAATCAACAGCTTGGGCTGGTTTGTAAAACATGGGTAAAATTAGGTTTATTGTCATTTTAAACGAGTTTTCTCTGTGATTAAGTGCAATATATATAGTAAGATATATCAACACTTTTAATCCTTTCATCGTTTTTATTAATTATCTTTTGTTTACGCAGCCGTATTTAGCTAACAGATGGCAAATATTACATACTGAACCTCAGGTGGTGATTTAGCATGAACTTTTTTTTTATCTAAAGAAAGATAGAGTTCATTGGTAAGTAATAATACTTTAAACTTAAATCATTCTTTGTTGTTTTAAAATTTCGTGTTGCGCTTTATAAATAACTGAATTAACCTTCAGTCATCAACGCGACGTGGTGCCAGTAATCCATATTTTAACTTTGTAGTGGTTATATGATCGCTAATATGACCATTATTATTATTTAATATTTTTTTAAATAAAAATAATCTTTTATTAATAACATTCCTCCAAAAGCGCAACACAGACCTCCTTCTTCACTACCTCATCTTTTATAGCATAGATAGAGACATGGATTTTAATCTTGACTTAGTCAATGGCACCTTAGAATTGAACCCAAACACCCTTAGGATTTATTAATCACTCATTAATTTTAGTCTTGTCTTTTTCAGTGGCTCTTCAGAATTGAGCCTATACACCCTGTATATTTAGCTCCTCAGGTCCTGAGAGGCCGCAATTCTTCCGCGCTCCGTGGCGCGTGACCGCACTGTCACATATTTTACTCGCCCTTACAGCCCCTGAAAGAGAATGTGAATTAGACCATTCATTTCCACTCCATATACACGTAGCGACATGATAATAAAATAAACTAATGTACGCAGTGTAGACGTTGGTGCTGGTACGAGTTATAGTTGCGTGTTTGTGGATGTTCCGAATTGAAATGAAAAAATATTTTCAGCAAGATCTATCTAGAAAGCAGGTTGTCTAGATAAATGAGGTGAATAGGTGCGTTGTTATTTTAATTAACAAGAAAAGAAATTAATAGTAACGTAACACAAAATATTGGGTATTTCATTTCATTTCATTTCTAACTGTTTCCTCCCTCGGCTGTGATTCGTCGCATAGTGTAGTACGGCACTGATCGGTGTTCCCAATATCTCTGAGATCTGAATAGACCATCGCTTTTAACTGCGGCCTCCATAGATAATCTCAATGCCGTCATTGAGCTTCTCGCTCTTTTTCCTCCAATTTTCCTGTCACCTCCAAACGTAGAACCGTCACTATCTTTCCTCACAATGTGGCCGAAGTATCGCCACTATACGCTGAGCACAAACCACTCTTGCTCACACGTCCATGGAAAATTAATCAGTGCACTATTGAATTATGGAAGTAAGTATCCATGGAGTTCTGTATACCGCGAACAGGCCATATTAGTGGATGGGGCGACGGCAACCACTCGTCATTACGACTAGATGCGGTGAATTCCGCAACCGCATGCTCTCTGTCCATTATCCCGGATTACAGCTGCCTATTACGCGATGATGCTCTGTCATTAAATTATTTATATACGTATAGATGCAAATGCAGTGGAAAAGTCAATATTTAATATTGGTTAAAATTACAATGTATACTAGAGCGTTTTCGAAATGCATCTAGTGTCTAGTTAATGTGCCATCGACGCGACGGTGATAAATTCTACAGTGGATTTTCGACGGATGCCGTCGACTTTCAAGTGGGTCGTCGACGTGTCAGCAGCTAGTAGTTCTTATTAAGTT
The DNA here is from genome assembly GCA_963584085.1 of Pyrausta aurata. NCBI lineage: Eukaryota > Metazoa > Arthropoda > Insecta > Lepidoptera > Crambidae > Pyrausta > Pyrausta aurata. The sequence continues at coordinate 4,867,292 of OY757255.1, read as the reverse complement.
CAAAAAAGTACTGGTCCAACGACCCTGCACCATTTTTGACCTGATATAAAGCCCTACTTAATTTTGTGGTTATGTTTTTGTGTCAAAGAACTAATTCCACAGCTACTTTAGTTCGCTGGTCAGAATAAGCGCATCCCACTACTGTGCCACTACGCAACTGTCGGCACTCGCAGTAATCCGCAGACGGCTGCGAGCGGCTCACCGATATGTCAATTAGGATATTGCGCTCGGACTATGATGACACGGCTGTAGAATACTGAATAAGTGGTACCCTGATCAGGAAGAACTATCGAGAGCGTAAATGGTTTTCTCTATTAGATAAAACATGGACTGAAATATAAAGGCAAACATGGGCATGAAATCCTTCGACTATGGTTATTTCGAGATGAAGTGAAAATTAACACTTTGAGGTATTAGTGTTATTTCATTATCACGCTCACTCTACTAATAGTTCCTAAGTATATAAGAAAATCTATTAGCTTTTCACTTTATCAGATCATGAATTGAACGGATGGATAGGATGATGGATTTGCCTGTATGTCACGAAATCTTGAGCTGGCTGGTAAAGTAAAACATGGAGAAGACTAGGCCACACTATTTGCGCATCATGTCCATAGCCTACGGTCTGCCGTTATTATAGCTTGTGTTTAATCCCGCAGACAGCCGAAACGGAGCTGCGATACGTCAATTAGGATATGGCCGCTATGACACAGCCGCTTTGATTACCGCCGCGATTGAAATGTCCAAGCCCTGTGTTTGCTGCGGTTGCAAACAAGGGCGTGGTTGCCCGTTGTTTGAAGCGGTAATATATTAAGCATATTAGAATAATACTAACTAATTCAATGTTGTTGAATGAATTTTGCTTAGGATAGAAGGAAAATTGTGAAGGAAAAAATACATGAAGTTCCATTTTAACTGGTTTATAGACTTTCAAAAGCAGAAGAAAAGAATACAAGGCCCAAAGATTTTAGTCAAACCTTATTGCACCGTAACAGCATAATTGTACATGTACTTATTTCAAATATGAAGTAAAAAATATACTTGCGAATATCCAACGTAAGAAATTAGTCACAAAATTACATATGCCGCTACAACAGCTAACACTTTTACCTATTATCAAAGTGTGTATTTAAAGAAGCACAGTGCACTCGTTACTTCTCCCGAGCTAAGTTTATCTCTACCTATGTGTGGATTGTCCAGTCACTGATTGAGATGGATTCAGTAGATTCTCTGTATTTGCCTTTTACAATTCATTATGTAAGTAACAAAAAGAAGCTGAAACTAAAATCAATTCTTAATCGTCTCCTATCCGTCTCAGTAAAGCGATCGATTTACCTAAACGATCTGAATTTTTCTGACAATCTGCTTATAGTAATTTTAATTTATTAACAGTTAAATGGCGCTATCAGTTCAGACCTCAGCTTTGAAGTCACAACGCAGTCATCATAGCCTTAGGTCGTAAGTCACTTACGACTCACTTTAGCAAATAGTGAACCCTTTGCCATCACTCCTATTATGTACACGTGGAGTCGTTGTGTCACGTAGGTAAATAGTCGCCAGACGTTGCTTGCTATTTTCGACTCTAATCTAATTCCCTGCACTCAGACTGCCTAAAAAATATACTCATTTGCAATTCCGATGCGTCCTGAAAGTATCTCTGAGTAATCATATCATTTGGAGCGCTCTGCGAATCCCCGATTAAAAAACTAAGACGTTTGCAGTTCAAAAAGTTTTAATCTTGCAACTTACTTTGTGAAGGACATTTCGTTGTGTCTCAATCCAACTTGTTTTCTTTTTTGTTGGCCAATTGCAGAGATTCAAAGGGGGAGTAGATCCCGCGAGTTCTTTTGTGAGGGCTAAGCACTGTCTCCAAGTCGCTTTTGGATAATGTACATTTTGTAGTCGTTTTAAGAAGCGGATCTCAATCAAATTGGAATACCTATTAAGAAGAAAGTGATCCAAATATTGAAATTCGTTTTGCTATTGGATTAAGATACGCCCTTCATTGCATTATACTCCAATTGTAAGGTGTAGCTATGTATGACAGCTTTTTGCACTCATCGCTCACGGATCGAAAGGCCGCCGGCGGTCGCGTAAACAAAAGAATAACAAAAGACTGTTGATAAACACATGCTTATTTGGGGGAATAATATACCTCACTACTTCTAGCATGCCTTCATATTTATTTCGCTTATTGCAATTTCAGAAAACCCGTAAACGGTGAATAGTAAGCGTTGTTATTGTCGCGTCAAAGTTTATCTAACTGAATGTTAGTCGTAAAGCACGACAATTACTTCCTTACTACGTTACATTACCATGATAAGGCGAAGGGAGGTCTGTTCGCAGCACAGCGTAGTTATTTGACGGGACGCTAGTGCGCTCTAGCCGATTCTAAAGTGCATGTACTCACGCTATTTTACTTGCATTGAAAATTGCGCACAAGGGTAAAAAGACTTAAAACTATAACGATATTTACGTACATACTTACAAGACAAAAGACGACCTTTTTAAACCATCAACTAACTAAATACATAGAAGAATGTAAAGTTATACAAAATAAGAATAACAATTCCTAAAACAAAACCCTAATTAGGAACACACACAATTAGGAACAACAACAACTTAGGAAAGTCCGAATGGTACGAATAACACGCGGACTTTACTGAGAGTATGGAGCTGGACTTTGGAACGTGTAACTACATAATCTACATTACACGTACGTTGCTAAAATTAAAACATAAATACTCCCTTTGCTCTCATTGGCTGGACTGGGACTTTACTCTCAACTGTACCCCTATCACGAAAAATTGCGTCAAAGTATTCGTGTAGTAACGTAATCATTTGTATGAGAATTTGAAAGCGCCTCTATCGGACGTAAATCAAACTAAAAATTTGACACTCGAATAACATAATATATTTCAATAATTTTAGATAAATAGATCGTTTAACTTGTTTCTGGAAGTGCCACATTTACGTTAGTATGACGTCATCTGCGGTAATGCTTTCGAGCTTACTACACGACACGGGAGTGCTTCGTGCTGCCGACTGATGTAAACTCACTATAATTACGTGACGAATACGTCAAATGTTCGTGATTGGGGTACTGATGTTTATATGCTACCGTCCAGACGTCTAATGTTCGAAATACGCTTAATACCGGTCGTCGAGAATAGCTCAGATAAATATTCGATGGTGACCAAGCTTCACAGTCTTGTAAGTAGCGCTGATTGGTCGTATGTCACTGTAAAATAATCTTTATGTGTTGGTGATAAAATTGCCAGTTAGCTGCTGGCTGTGGTCCATCGATGTTTGAATTTGGAATGGTATCGTCAGTTGGAAGGACACGGCGTTAATGCGCGATGAATTAGTGATGTGACGGACGCTGCGAACAGCGCTAACCACAGCAGAGCGAGCTAGTACTTTGGGTTTCGTGTTAGACTTTCGGCATCGTTGGTTATATTTAGTGATAGACCTGCTTATTGCTTTTGCTTTAAAAGGAGATAAAGAATGAAAGAAAGGAATGAGAGAAAAATGACAACAAGCTCATAAATCTCGAGATTTGAGATCTAGAAATTTGAAGTCCTCAGCGGTAGGTACCTGACTTAAGTGATGATGTGATATGCAATACCGAGTTCTCTTTATAACTCATCTATGTATCTAAAAAAACAATATTATTGACTAAAATTTGTAACAGAATGTAACATTAACACATTTACAGTCCTCTAACTCAACTCAGGGCGCAATTTCGAACTCAAAAGACCATAATGCCGTGTGATTTATACGCCTATGATATTTTATTAAACTCATAAAACATCTGGGCCGTTCACGAAACCCTTCTGCATGCCTTATTACATTATTCTTGAAGGCGTACACAAAATTACTGAAAGAAATATGCTGGAAGGTGATTTTTTACGCGGGTTTTATTGCAATTTCGGGTTGAAGACAGTTGGCTAAGAAATTATTTGAATAATATGATTGGTAAAATGTTGTTATTTGATGGCACGTGCCACTTAGGAAGTATTTACTTTTGGTTTTATTTGTTTGTGAGTAATTGTTAATGGTTTAATTGGTACTTTAATAATGAACACAATTAGCTGCAAACTGACGTTTTACCTGTTTTGAATAAAATAATATTTTTAAATCAAACTACAAACAAACTTCACTAGCATTTTATTGTTAAATCTTGACAGAATAGGGTTTCCGTTTGATCACTTGCAATAAATATCAAATGAATAAATAATACAAATTCAAAAAGTCACACTGCGGAATACCGACGAAGCGACCTTACGTCATTTACTTTTGTGAATTTGGTGAACATAGTTTCTATTTTCCCTTTGTTTCAGATCGTTGACCTTTTCATCTTAAGGTGGGAGATATAAAGTAAGTCCACGCAAAGAGCGCCAAATATGTTTTTTGTTGGCTAAGAGCCGTCTGGTGCAGCCGCCAAATTGTCGCCAGCCGCATCTCAGCCTCCAGGGGTTGGGCGACTAAAATGTAGCAACTAGGGAAAACTGTTATACTTACGGCCAGTTTTACATTGAATATGACCTCGTTTAACTTGACTAAATGAACGATTTGTAACTTTCAATTGCATGTGGTGCACTTTAGCTCTGCCTGTCTGCCTGTCTGTCTGTCTGGTTTGCCTGTGACCACGAAAACGAAACGAAAACGTCAGGCATTTAATAAAAATAAATGTTTGCGAAATCAATCCGTAAAAGAGTTTTTTAATGCAATTTAGCTGTCAAAAAATTACGAGTAGAGACTTATTAAGCACGAACATGCCTTGAAGGCTAAATCACAATCTAAGATAAAGTATATCATCATATTTCATAATACACCCAAGGAGTTTATGAGCATAGACCAAACAACGTTATTATGTTTTGCTGGCAGCAGACTAGCCGTATCCGCACTTCGGGTTCTAGCCGCAACATATCGACCAACCAACGTTTTACAATTCGCTTGTGCTATTTTAACGGGCCCTAGTAATTTACTCACCCAATTGATATTTGCTCTTAATACTCTAAGCGTCATATTAGCGCTCCTGTTTTGTCGTCAGGCTTGTAATTGCCAAATTTATGGCGCCCTACACTAACGCGATTGCGGCCGTGGCGGTGTATCACTTCCAAATAGTCGCAAATTACATTCGAGGCGCAAAACGCCTGTCGACGAATACTTACGTGTTATTTGCATGATTTGTCTCCCCAGCTATTTCGCACTTTGTATAATATACAAGGATGCTGGCAAAAAATTTGTGCACCAAAATCTAGCGCGGTATTTTTTCTCTGGATAGGCCTTTGAGTAAACGCTCGTGATTTTCAGCACGTTCATTCAAAAACTGCATGAAGATGTTGAGGGTAAACAAAGGAAGTCTAGTGTTATCGTTAGCAGCTTATACTTAGTTTCATCAAAAAGGTGCCAAAAGAGCGTGTGGCCCGTAATAGGAGCAACAAATTCAATTAATGACTCTACACAGTACACTTTGTTACCTTGACCTGGTCATAATGCCCTAAAATGTCTCAACTTGGAGATTAGTTATCTAAAGTTATAATCCCTAATCAATGCTATATCAAAAGCGCTAACTCGGTAGTAAATGACAATGTCAAGTTCTATGACTAGACACAATTGTTTGCAATCGAAGTATTTTGTTAAAAAATAACAATAAACTTATTTTTTATTATAATAAATAAAAACCATTTTAGAATTGTTAGTGGTTACTTAAAGGGCCAATATTTTAAATTGTTGCTCCTTTTACAGGCCACACCCTACAGGGTGTTGTTGTTCTATACATACAACAAACTCAATTAAGTATGTACTTAAAACTGATTTGAGTACCTATCATAGTAACAAAGTACTCATATTGAATCTTATATTAAACCAATACATACTCATGCTGTATTATTACTTACTTCATTAGCCGTGTATCTGCTGAGATGAGCAGATTACACAGTTACTAAGTTAGTTTAAACTCTCCGAGTACAAATTATTCTCCATACCGGTTCGGTATTTGCTCACATAGAGGTCGTATTAGGTGTAACTAACTTGCAAATTGTGTTCTGAATATTAGTAAAGTCAGAAATGATATATCTTACGAAGGTGAATGCAACATAATAACTTTGATTTTCATAGTGTTTGCTTGAAAGAAGTTATACAAGTTTGTTAAAAATGTGCTTTAGGTATATCTCAAAAGAGAATAGTGAAACGGTTAATAGGATACACCTGCCTTCCAAGATTCTACTGTGTTATGCTAATAGTTTCAGAATAATATGCCTGTTACATACGGACGGACAGATAGACAGACGAACTTGACGAATCTATAAAGGTTCAGTTTTTTGCCATTCGGCAACGTATCCCTAAAAGGCTATCAAATTAGAAATGTCTAAACATCACCAGCACAATTTGCCAAACTTCTAACCCCCGGAAGTTTTATCATTTCATTACTGAAACTTTGGAATCTCTCGCAAACGCTACAACCAACTTTGCTCTATGTTTGCGCTTTATTAAACTTGCGCAAACATTTAAAACACTTCTAACAGAAAACAACAGGGAAGTTAACCCGAAGCCGACATAATATCAGGTGAGTTCCGAACAAAGATGAAGGAAGCCTTTGAATTTCATCTCATCACTCCGTCAGTGCCTGTAGATTTGTGCGTGCCCCGGGCTTACTCTTTAACGGGATTAGTTTAGAAATGATCTTGTACCTTAGGGCAGTGAAGGTTTGACAAGGATTTAACGGTCGTGAAATAAGTTACAGTTTACTGGTTTTCACGTGACTCTGAGCACTGGTAACAGAAAATATCGTTTTTTCGTTTATTGAGCGGACCTTTTGGCAGACAACTTTTGATTTAAGTTTATTTTTTTTCCTTGTGTCTTTATAATTTTAATTGTTTGTGTGTGTAAAATAAATAATTATTCTATTCTATCGTTGCCTAGTTACAAGAGTAATAAATTAATATAATTTTGTGTGTACCTCTATCCGCTACCTAACTAAATCTCCTTATTTCATACTTTACAATTGTTACTACTCGATTCAGTAATAAAAGTGAATTGTTTGTCTATTGTTACTTAAAAAATATATGTTACGCAAAGTCAGAACACCCAGGAAGTCAAGAGTTTATGATGAACAACACAACACTCAACAACTACTCTTGTTGCATAGTGACCATAAGTTGCCGATCCTTTTTCATCGGTATTGTAGTTTGGAAACACAACCAGCTCACGTAGATTGGCTATAAAATTACTTACTTCCATCGATGGCGTGTATTCAGCTCTTTGAATGGCGAGTTATGCGGGGCATAGAGAAGGCAGACACACAGAAGTGCCACAAGCTGGGACAATGCTCTATTGTCGATGACAAAGGGGCAAGCCTATTAATTAACTCTGGACAGATAGCTCTTGTATATGAAACACAGTAACCCGCTTTCTGTCGGCCCATCGGTGATGGAACCATCATGCGGTCATGGAATATGATTGGCTTTATTAAGTATCCTGTTACGGGTATGGGAAACCTACAAAGAATATCGTTAGTTCCTTATCTAAACTAATGACTCTTATTGCTCATTAAAACATCACAGTCATAAGTCCAGTCATTTTGTTATGAAATACTTATTTTAATAACTTCACAGCCACAAAAAGCTTTATATTTACGTAGATAAAATACCTGACTTGCAAAGAACTATTGGACTTCAAAGTGTTATTATAGAGAAAGATAATGATACGCTGATTCAAAAGTATTTGTATTTGAAACTTATTTTGTAATTTTTATTTATGTAACTTTCTTAAAACAAAAGAATGTTCGCTTAACAGTGGAAGTTTCTAAGAGCAAAGTAGCCAGAAAAGTTCAATCCAGAAATATACAGGATCCCGCGCTCATACTAAATGTACATAAGTAAGCAACACTCACGAACTATCTCACGCTTGGAAACTTGCCGGTTCAATGGAACACTTCCTATTCCTGCTTATGTGTAGGATTACGTTACTTCTTCAAGCAAAGTCCACTATGTTCCTAGTAAAATAAAATACTCAAATTCAGTAATCCAACGTTAAGCGAGTGGGATGTGTGTATTAATCAATTTTATTATATTTTGGTAAAAGCCTACAATACTTGCAAAGATAGCAAAAATCCAGTTGGCTTGGTAGAGACAGGGTAGGTATTTACGCATCCATCACTGGTCTACTACGAGCAATCAAAATAGTGTTGCTTCCTTAATTACTATGGACATGTAATTCAACCACGTTATTTATTTTACCTATTTGTTGGGTGGTGTTTACTTTTCGATTGAAAAACAGGGTCTAAATATATACAAATCCAAGTTCACTTAATTAACATTAACTGGCAACAGACTGATGTATTTTCCTTTCCTAAGTTCTACAAAAGTTTTGACATCTGACAATTTCATGAGTTCTTCAGATACGTGAAGATAGGAAATCTTATTTATTAGTTACGTGGTGTGCAGTTTAAGTTAAAACTTACCTCGTTCGTGTTCCTCTATCTCCTGCAAATCTCCACACAAATCCCATACTAAACTACATCACTGCTGCCTTTAAATTGTCTGTACTCGCCAAGAATGTTCTCCTGAGAAAAATGACCGGTGCTTTACTTGAACTTTTTATCAGACTCAGTGGCGTAAAACCCAGGGGTTAGACGGTGCAGTGCCCCGCGGCCCCCAAGTTCAGGGGCCCTCGAATCATCATGGGGTGCCATCTTCAAATTGAAGTTTGGAGGTCAGCATGTAGAAACCGATTCGGTCTTGAGCCGCTCTTTTCAGCTGGTCACAAAAACGAAGTTACCCTCGAATACTTACCGGAAAATCTTGATCCATGTGATTTTTTTAAAATAAAATCCTATTTTCAAGATAAATAAGACAGGTTGCAACCCGACTGCAATCATGGCAACGATGTTAAGAGAAATTCGGAAGTTATACCTAGGGAGTGCCCCTAAATTCTTTCTGTAGGTTAGTGTTAGCAGTGAATACACAACCGCATCAAGCCTAGAACCGACCGAACTGAACTGAACTGCACCGAAGTCTATAATTTTGCAAAAACTAAAGCTAGGATATGATTGTAAATAAAATTGTTATTTTACCAGTTGGAAGGTCCGACCATTATAAAAGAAACCCTTCAACCTTTTTTTTTCGTTTTATTGCCCAATACCTACATCAAGTACGAATTGTAATTTATGTCGTTACCATTTTTATTATGAAAAAGAGCTTATCATAAAGTAGCTTAGCAGTATTTATCTATCTATCTATACATATAAAAGGCTTTGTCCTGAATGACTGACTGACGGATCAACGCACAGTCTAAACCGCTGATCGTAGAGACCTGAAACTTGGAAGGTGTGTTCTTTGTATGACGAAGGGATCCGATAAGAACGGATTTTTAAAAATTTCACCCCTAAGGGGTTGAAAAAGGGGTGCAAAGTTTGTATGGGACAACGTGATTCCTTGGTCCGATCTAATTTAAATTTTGCATAATCATTCTATAAAAAAAACAAAGAAAATTGTGTATCAAATTTTATTGAAATTTATCTTGTAACGGGGTTAAAAAGGGGAAGAAAGTTATTTTGGGGATGATTTATATCAATACTTCTCGGTGCTTTTTATTATTTTACTTACTTTCATCTCACTCACATCCACTACTGTCCCTCTCACTCAGTTGTCAAATTCAAAGTCACAAAACGTCAGTGCGGTACACTTGGATATTATTTGTGTTTTCAATGGTGTTTTCCATTAAATTTAATGAAAAATAGTCTCACAATAATATTCTTGTAATTACTGTGCAAATCTGTATTTGTGTTTGATAATAATAAATATAAGACAATGTGAGATATGTGTGATGGATGAGGTCAAACGAAAAGATTTTACAAATCATTATTTAGTCACGGGTTTTCAACGATGAAATGAAGTTCGGTAAGTGGTTTATTTAAACTGAATTTATAGTAGCAGCGTTTCTTATACCAAATAGCATCAAGTTAAATGTTTAAAAACTTATTTATTTTATACTATAAAATAGTGCGGTGATGCGTAATGTTTTGTTTATCGATATCGATATCTTGATCTGAGGGTCATCTTACCCGAGGCTGAGGAGGAGGCTTAGATTTGAAGTATATCCCTATGTTTTAATGTTTTATTGAGATGAAATGAATAATAATGCATAATTTTTGTTTCAGGTCATTTCAATTTAAAAATGTAGCGGAATAGCTAGGATTTAACTAAATGCACTTACTTGATTAATGTTTACAACTTGCTGCTTTTTCGAGTATGAATAATTTTCTTTATAAGAAAGTTATTTAGCAAAAGGCAAATTTATTTATTTTATGTTTTAGGTAATTTGTATGGTGAAGTGTGATATGTAAGAGCAACTTAAAACACAATTTAAGTAAATAAATATTTTTTTTAACTTGTCTAGCCGATTTTATTGATTACAAATAGAAGTTTACATTAGTTTTGTTTCAGTGGTGAATACTTTTACGACAATAGGTCAACACAAAGACAAAGCCAAGGAAAATTATCAACTAAAATGTTTTTGCAAAGCAGTCCGGATATCGATATCAAAAAATTTCGTGCAATAAGCAGGACATCACTATTTTGTTTATTTTTACAAAATTGACAATTTGTTTACGCGCCTGGTTTTGACATTTGAGTAGTCAATTCTTCTCTATGGGTTTTCCGTCACATTTATAAACTTTCTTTGTGATGATTACCATAGAGAAAAAAGGTTGTACATGGTGATTACTTACTAGAAATGATAAAGCTCGAGTGTAACTCATAAGATAGGTACCTACAGCGGGAGTAGACTGGCCTGTTTTATGGTTGTATAAGGCAACTGTGATATGCACCAGAGTGGCCTGGTAAATCTGATGAATTCTTGCACCCGAAAGAAAAATAATTGACGATAGGTGCAGTATTTCAATTTCGTTGTACAAAGTAAAACCTCTTTGTAACTTTCACCAGATTAAAGGCCGAGCTATGTGCTCATGAAATATAGCAACATTTTATCTTTACTTCTATTTTAATATTATAAAGTTAAAGAGATTTTTGTTAGTTTCAACTTTGCACGCACTAATCTAGGATATGCCTACTGGTCTGATTAGAATCATGAGTGTGTGTTAGATGGCTTTCATAATATTATTCGGGCAAGGTGTTAAAGGTAGTTCAATGACTGCAGGCTATAAAACAGTACGCTACGTACGACCTATGGGATCGAAGTAAACTAAAACGCGCAGACGAAGTCGCGGGCGGCCGCTAGTATATATATAATTGCACTTGTACAACTGTGGACCTGTAACATATTATTACTAACTTACTGTGAAGTATTCATATATTTAATATTTTTACTTACAAAAAGGTTGTGAGCCCCATTTTTATGCCCCAGGGCCCTTGGTTACCTAGGTATGCCACTGGTTAGACTACCGCATACGTGAGCCATTCCACCAAGAAGCACTAGTTGTGAGGAAAACTTCTTGTTTATTTAGACTTTGGCAGATTTTATTTAGAAGTGGATTAAGTTTTGAGAAGATGTTCTTATTTAGTTTATTTTTTCTTATCCTAAGTAGGTATGCGAAACTTGATCCATTTTTTACCTCTGAAATCAAGAAACTGGATTGATTTTGTTTCTCGAATGGTATCTCATATTCTCTAGCGTATTTTTTATAAAGAATAACAACACAAGACACGATGCTTCCTTCAAAACTATCACTGAGTCAAAACATAATAAAAACAAATCTAAGGCCGGTTTCACCATCGACTAATAACCACTTACCAAGGAGTAATTTAAATATGGAACGTCAATTCGTATGAATTATTGGTCAGTTAAGGCTTACCAGAACTTTGTGAAACAGGCCTTTAGTAAGTATGTACCTGCAATTACGTGATTGAGAATGTAGCATTTCATTTCCTACGTCTATTCCAACCGGCATGAGCACATACACCCAACCAAATCTATCAGTTATTGCAGATAAAAGTTATGTACATAAAGTCCCATTTAGAATGCGGTCTGACCGACTAAGTTGGGTTTATGTTGTTGTGTTACACATGCTGTACTCACAAACATTGTCACAAGCTTTCCTCAAAACCGCTGAGCAATTAATTTGATTAGAGAACGTTAGATAGCGGGCCGCTTGTGTGACGTCCCACTATGACCGCGCCGGGATGTGGCGTATAACTTTACAACCACACCCATATGCATGGAAGCTCGTGAATAACATCTCTGGTTTGGAGAGTAGGTTGTGAAGTTGTACTTAACGAATATGATGGTATAAGGTCATAATTGGTTGATAAAATAAAAACCATGTTCCAAAAAAACTTTCAATGTTATTGAAAGAAAAAGGTAGTTTTCTTGTCACAGATATAATAAAGACTAGTTTTTCCTATGTTCTTTGCATTTTATTTGCATTGCCGATACTATATTTTTGAAATTTGACTGTCTATTTTTATTGCTCATAAAAATGAGCTTCCTCATTAGCTTTGCCATGGATATAGCAAAAACACCATCGCAGCATTGTTTTTGCCAAAGCCGAACGCAGAAACCCCTAAAAAAATAAATCGAAAATGTGAGCACCTATTTGAATAACCCATAAAAATCACTCCGTCTAAAAACCAATTAGATTTCTACGCAACTCTGTCACTTGGTCCAGCCGAGTGTCCATGATGGATGGGGGTAGATATGAATTTATTTTACTGCACCGCCCGTTATCGGTGTCATTCAGAATTGATTGCTTGTGAACACAGCGAAAGCCGCTGAATTAATTTTTGCGGCTTTTATGATATCTGCCCTAATATCGGCTTAGCGGGTTCGAGGGCACGTCATGGTTTTTACGATTGATGCTTTTGATGTGTGTGGTTTCATAGATAAATTTTGTATAGGTCAATAACTTCGGAGATGACATTCATGCGGGACAACGCTACATTTGCTATATGGCTTATTGGTATTTTTAGGGAGTCTTCGTTGTAACAAGATAAGAAGATCCGGTTCCGCGCTTAACGCAGTTTCTGCCCTAAGGCTGTTTACACATACGCCACAGATGCTGCGGCGGCAATACTCCCTTCGATTACTCATGCTATTTCAGACTATTCATTCAAATACAGAGCTTGTCATTTTAGCTACAGTCTGCTGCTCTCTACACTTTGAAAATCGTTCCCTTTTTTGGTAGATTTTTGAAACTCCAACAACAGAGTACCATGTAAAATGAAAAATCAAGTCAAATTCGATAGTCCAATCACGCGACTTGAAACTGGGCCAGGGTTTACGTAAGCTTATTTATACACCCGGATAGAAAAATATGTTGTGGGAATCGGCAGGGTACGTAACGTTTTACGTAACTGGATAGCGATCGCTTTGTGAATGGATTGTGATTCGTGAGTGGTGTGACTTGGGTCTGTACCCAGCCCACCGAGTAGATTATCTGTCAGCTCTGCGGAATGTTAATAAGCTCTTTTTTCAGTTCTTTTGAAACATTGTCTATGAAGCCAATGACAAAAGCGATCGAGGTGACCGAGGTGTAGCCCTGTCGAACTATACGCTTAATACACTTACAGATATTTGGCTTTACTGACAAGTAATATACTCCAAAAAGCATAAGCCTCTGCCATTTTACATTATGTACTATCTCCGACAGTGCCACACACCGTTCGCAACCTTATTGCGATCACTACCAAGTTACATAAAACCCCTGGAAACGATTTCGCATGCGAAGCGACAGAGAAAAACGCTTGTGCAAACACGCTAACGCCCGCAGCTCACGGAAGCTCCGACCTATATTCCCGCAGATTGCTATTGTCAGGACGATTTGCATTTCATTATAGAATAAACTATTGAGATTTGCAATTGCCGTTCTGTGATTTGGCTGACGAACCGGACAGCGGTACATAACACGCTGGAGTTTTTTTTTTAGGTTGTGTGGCACTGAATAACAATGATACGACGTCGAGCAGTAAGTAGCATTGACTCATATTAATTTGTATTTCGTGTTTACACTTGTCATGTCTAATTCTGATTGGAGCTTTGACTAGATTCTAGCATTTAGATCTAGTTACTGCGAAAAAATTTAATGCTACCTCATTGTGTCTACAAAATGGCATTGCAGCTGCTAGACGAATAGTCTTATAGTTCTGAAACCTTATTGTCCTAATAAAACGTTTGATGATCAGTTATACGTACCTATCATCAGGCAAAACCTTCCGAAGAAAATTTATGCCCTCAATTACTCAGGAACCAATGACGAACAAGTCGATCAGAAGCCAGCAACTGGTACACAAATCACGAACGACATCAGGCACAATGGCCCTGCTATAATTTCCATCGGCGAACCATGAAATACATCAAAAGCATTTGTCATTGGACCTGAACATCGTAACTCAGAAATAAGCAGTGAGTTTTCAGGGTTTGAATTCACATAAAACGTTGACAACGTTGCGTCGCTAAAACCTTACGCCTCGCCTCTTTAAATAGTGGTGATAGCGATAATCGTAGCCTCGTAGCATTTAGTACAAACTACGATGCTACGAAATGTGTCTGTAAATGATAGTGAAAATGAAAACAATCAGAGTCTATAGCAAGGCATCTAATTATTGTGGAATTAATACAATCCTACTACTATTATAAAGGCGAAAGTTTGTATGTATGGATGTATGGATGTTTGTTACTCTTTCACGTAAAAACTACTGAATGGATTTGAATGAAACTTTACCACAATATAGCTTATACATCAGAATAACATATAGGCTACAATTTTTGAGGTTTCTAATGTGAGGTCGTAAAAAAACACATTTTTTGCGCTACTAGACGGGACGAACCTGAAGTCCACGCGAACGAAGTCGCGGGCAAAAGCTATATAGTAATATGTAAATTAGTGGAATTTAGACAGTGGTTTTTGACTTTGCTTAATTGGCAGCGGTGCACAAATTATTTTGAATCCAGACCAGCTACGATTAAAGATGTTTCTCACTCATTCGTTTATTATTACTCTTTTTATAATATACTTATAGCAGTAGTATTTTTTAAGTGCGTATTCGAGATTTCTGCGTAACCGCTCCACTGCGTTAAAATCGAACACCTTCCACAAAAAAATCATTGGGCAATAAAGGTTTCGTAACAAAAGCCAGTTACAAACACGTACGCTCGATTTATGCGTATCCCTTTAACCGCAATGTTACGAATATTTTAAAAAAATACATTAAGGGGGCGAGTGGGGTGAAATATGCTATGTATCGTTGTGATTGGGGCTCAGGGAGCGATAACTTCCACTTCATGACCCAATTTTTGTCGGATAAACAAAGGAATTTGAAATTTTATCGCCGGCCCTCATTGGGTCGTTATCACACACGCTGCCGAACGGCCGGGCATGTTTGCTTTTCATTATCTAATTTTGGGAAATTGTTATAAAATTAAAAAATAACAAGAGAGCAATCTTGTGTTTTGATAACAAGCGGATAATTAAATTATGTTTTATGCGGGACGGATCCCGTTTCGGATACAGGTGCAATAAGATTCAAATCAACGTGTTTTAATAACAGAAACGAAACACAAAAAGGATAAAATAAAATGACACAATACGTTTATTTTTTGGTTTATAAATCGTTTATGATTTGCCGTGTTATCGACTGACTTATTTTAACAGTGTTAAATACATAACATAATAATAATAATAAAGCTTTATTTAATTCCATGCATAAAACATAATCAACTATAACAATTGGTAACTTAATACTATTCAGTTACATTTATAACATTTACATGTATTAGATTTGTGAATTAAATTCTATTTTGAAATTAGTTTAATTATTTTTTACTTTAATTATCAACTTATTTAAAGCATGATCCCCGTTCGGGTAAAAGCCTCCAACTAAGGAATGCCATCTTTCTCTGTCATTAGTTCTGTATAACCAACTTTCGCCCGCGCACGCCACAATCTACTATATAAAAAAAGTCGGGTTTTTCTTCTTGACGCTATAACTCCAGAAGGCACGAGCCGATTTCCACGGTTTTGTATTCTTTGGAAAGGTCTCGGCCTCCGTAAGGTTTATAGCAAAGAAAATTCCCATAAAACGGGGCCGGGGCGGGACGGGGCTGGGGGCGAAACGAAATTCGCTGGGACCGCTTGTCTACTGTATAAAAATAAGTCGGGTTTTCCTCCCTGACGCTATAACTCCAAAACGCACGAACCGATTTCCACGGTTTTGCATTCGTTGGAAAGGTCTTGGGCTCCGTGAGGTTTATAGCATGAAACAGGGCCGGGGCGGGATGGGGCTGGGGGCGAAACGAAGTTCGCTGGGACCGCTAGTTCATCTAAAATACATGATTTAAAATAAATACATTTATCCGCATTACCGTAATCCCGAATTTATCAGAGTCTGAGATCGTATATCCCTTGAATATTCATTTGCACTAACATTAACAGGTTGTAAGTGTGAATGGCACAGGCCTGTGTGTTGTCCTGAACCTTAACGTTATTGCTAAGGGTGCATCTAAATACGAAGGCAGGAATGTTCCTTGCCATTGCAACAATGAAAAAGTAGATAGTAGACTTGGGTGCTCACGATAGCATAATAGCAACTTAAAATAATAGAAAACCACATAAAGCCACATAATACCTTAATTTTAAGGAGAATTAAATTACGTTATTCCAAAACTCTTATTTTTCCGGGATCTATGTCAAATTGAAAATTACCAGCCAAGAAAAACTAGGAAAAACAAAAGCTGTTTTAGGTTTTTCTCTACAACTTAAGACACCATTAGGCAGTTTCTGAAAAAAACATAGTCGGCCGTGCTGTGTACATTTTCACTGTGTACAAAGTCAGAAATCTTCCTTACACACCCAAGAAACGTTATTGTCATGCTAATTTAATGGTCTTTGGAAGTAATTACTTCTCCCAGCACGCAGATAAGCCCTTTGTATAGTTTTCAAACATCCTAGACTCGAGCTAGGCGCCTGAAGTTTCAGTTTAGTTAGTGTAATAGAGAAGTTTCTCGGTACCAGCGGTTTATTATTGAGAATCAACTATGCGTCTTGTGTTGGCTTTGCCTTATTGACGCATAGTCGAGAGATTCTTTAAGCTAATACTTTGGTTTTCATTCAATTTACAGTATAAGGGCTCGAGGCACAGTTATGATATAATCTAATTCTCATCTCCTAACCAGTTATTAGTTATTTTGGTGCAGAAAATATGGGATTGCAGAATAATAATAATGGAAACCTTCAATGGGCAAGCCGGGAAAGCACGTAAAATAAGATTTTAAACTTCCGCGTTGCATTGCAATAATTAGTCTAAATGCGAATAAAAACTTATGAATAATGCTATTACTCACTTCTCGATGTTTTGGCTGTGTTGCAACTGCCGTGGTCAAGAATTATCATAAGTTTTTATTAGCGTTTAGACCCGTCATGTCTAATACCTATTGCATGTAAGATAAGATAAATTACATTACAACTTAATCCAACGAAGCTAATACTGTAAATATTATAATATTTTAACTTTTTCGTTGCATTGCAATAAGTTTAGACATGACGGGTCGGCTGAAATGCACCGGGCTGCGGTCACGAACAGGAGTAATAAAATAACTCATAAAGGTTGAAGACGTAGTGATTACTTACTCAGTGGGTTATAGTATATCTACCCACTCCTGACAGGAACAGCACCAACCACACGGAACCATATAGGCGTCAACTATACGGATGCACGTTACGTAAAGGGATGAGCAACGCCTTAGCATAGGATCGGCACCGGATAGCAAACGCTTCGCCTTGGGTAGCGGTTTGCTACAACTTATGACAGTTCTTCTTGTGACAGCCCGTTTGACAGGATGGGCGGATAGTTGACAGCCATCGGGCAAGTCACCGTAAGCGTGCTGCAATGCATGCGCCGCTGGTCGAGAGTGGGTCCCGAGCCCCACAGATGAATAATATGTGTGAGTGAGGCCCACAGATGAATAATATATGTATGCAAGGTCCTGAGTTGATCTCGATCCAAGGGGGTGACGCTGCGAAGTTGGTAGATTTGCGTTGAAGTATAAAGTTTTATTCGCTTTTCGAGCCGTCATGCTTTTTACTGTAATTACTTATGACAACTATTTATTTAGCTTGCGCAATATGTATGACTCCCAAAGGAAACCTTTGTAACAAAACAGACACACGATATTCTCTGAAGGTTCCCATTGCATACGTGGAGATCAGATTATCCCCTGGGATACGCCACGCTACGGTTTCTCGAAGGCTTAACGGGGTCAACAACCGATGATTCGACATACCATTATGATTTAATCCATTTTTTGTGTGTACAATGGTTTATAGAGAACTAAATTTGAATGCCAAGATCAAGAAAATATAAGTGTTTCTAGAAACATATGCAAAGTAATTCGTTCGCAGAAATGCTTCAGCTAAAATATCACGTAAGTCACGCACAGCCCCCGGCGATTCTACATAATTTGGAGCACATACACTGACTGAAAATTGAATTCTGCTGAAACATTACACATTTAAAGTTATAATTAATTATGTGCAGAATATAGGTAGTAGGAAATATTTTTGTGTATTTAATAAGGACATTAACTGGATGCTAGAACTAAAAAAATATTATTACTTTGTTATTAATCATGACTAAATGACAAATGTCTTTCCCTGCCCATCATATTCTCAAAAGTTAACGAAACTTTCCATCCTGCGGCAAAACCTACTTACTTTAAAAGCTGGAAGCCGATTCTCGCATGATCGAGTTTATATCGTGTAGTAATTCGATTACGAGTATCACTGTTTTACCGAAAATATCAAGTAATATATCCACGTAAAAAAAACTTCCGCACGAAAGAAATAAAAATACATAGAAATCGAGACCCGGATAAAGCAATAACTAAATAAAAAAATAAAAAATAAAATTTTATTTGCAATAACAAACTTTAGTTAATTTACATGGTTGGTTGGGGTCTCCATTTCATTTAAGCAAGTAATGCCTGTGTTTGGCGACCCCGCTCTTAATAATCTATGCATACATTTTTCGTTTGGTTTGACTTAGTAAAACAAATATGAAAAATGTGATCCAAGAATAAACAAATATAAGTAAAGCAAAATAGAACAATGGTGTGTATATGTGTGTGTGTGTGTGTGTGTGAGTTTGTGTGTGTGTGTGTTTGTGTGTGTGTGTGTTTGTGTGTGTGTGTGTGTGTGTGTATGTGTGTATGTGTGTGTGTGTGTGTGTGTGTGTGTGTGTGTGCGTGTGTGTGAGTGAGTGAGTGTGAGTGTGTTGAATTAATACATTAATCACGAAATGCGGTACAGCATAGATTCCGTTTCATCATATTGTTTTTGGCTGCACCCATTTAACAAGAACTTGCTTACATTCATGGTAAGTTTGGTCATAGATGTTGATTTCTTTATTTATTTTATTGTAAAGGAATGCGGAACGTGAGCTAAATTGCCTACTGGCAATTCTGTTTTGGTACCAGAGGACTTGGCCACAGCATACCTTCGTCGAGTTTTTGAAATACGTGAGTCTTACGACAGGGATTTATGTACTTTAAGAGTAGTCATAATGACATATAATTTCCTAAAACTAACTAATAACTGTATTTTCTTTGAAAAAGAAAATTCGATCGGTGAACTTTTTTCGTATACGAACTGCACGAGAATTGGCCTCTTGGTACCAGTAAAACCACAGCGCGGCCTGACTGAGCGCTCTTTCATTTACTGCGGATTAAACAAAAAAACTTACGGTTAGATAACTCTTGATATTTTCATTGCGAAACACAAATAGGTCACCGCATTGTAGAGCTCGCAACAATAGAGGCACGGCGTTTTGTCCGGTTCCCAGACTAGTCGATGCATGGATCTATGGCTTCACAAGAATATTGCAATAGATGCCGAACAAACCTTACGCTTGCAACTTGTTGTATTGAGAATATTTTATACGCGCGTTGTTAATACTGGATACTTGAAAACTCGATATTTTAAAGTTTTCCTTTCTGCAGATCGGCATCTTACAAGATACGAGTGAATACAACGGCGAAAGATTAACGACCATTAAAAGATAAAGAGCTCGTGATTCCAATTTATGACGAAGCCAAGCAATTTTACAGTAAATCTAATCCTCATTTATTCTAACCTCATATTCGTTCGGGAAATATATTTTGTTGTCCTCCAAAGATCGCGTGACCCATCACATTAACATTTATACCTAATCCGGGTTGAGTTCAAAATCGATAGACCTTCGATAGGAACCTAATAAAAAGGGACTGATAAGAGTCACAAAGGTTCACCCAATCAGGCCACCCTATATAAAACCCGGAATAAAACAACAGATTGACGTTGTTGGCGAAATATTTGGAAATTAACACAACGTTTGGATATTTCCAATATTAATTCGTGTTATCGACGACTCGCAGGCTTCCGCGGATTTAATCTCGCAAAACGAGCAGGTTTGTCGACATTGGATTTTGTTATGAATTTAGATATGCACACACCGGATTTGTATCTTTTTTAAGGAAACATTTGATTAACTGTTCAGTTCTGATAAATCAGAGGATACAATAACATTGCTAATGCTACCGAACTATTAAGCCCATAACGTTTTAGTACGACCAATATAGGATGGTAGATTTAAAGTAATAATTTCCAGATTCCAGGTAAGTATAAATCAGTATTTAGATATTTCCTGCAGAAGGCGAGATTGCTACTTTACGCAAAATTGTATACTTGCCAACTTATTAATCGTTTCTATATGCATCTTTAAACATGACGCGCACTATAATTAAATAGCTAGGCTTGAGTATCTTTATTCTGATCTTTTCAGCTATTTTCATTAGGTATTTTGTGTCTATGTCTTATTTACGATCGTTTGAAACATTTAACGCATTATACAATATCTTTATCAAACTTTGTAGCAATACAAAAGAGGGGTTAATTCACAATCAGCCTCTTAACTCTCATACAAAACGAGAGCGTGTTAATACCCGGTTTTACTCGACAATGCTGCGTCGTCAATAATTCACCCGAATGGCGGTATCAGCAAGCATCCGGCATAAAGGGTGACGGTTTACGGAATAAATGAAAATTCATTCAAGTAAACAATGGCGGATCCTCGCTCATTGGATGAAAGCAAACATCTTGGAAGGGTGCCCTTATGTTAGAATAGAAGCAATTCGACGTGTTCTAAACTCGAATCAAATAAGGTTCATACATACGATAATATTTTTCTCATCGTTAGTACACCAACGCATTTGTATACGGCAGCGATGCGACTGAGCGATACCAACAAGGATGCAACTATCACATCTTGCTATGTTAGAGCGAGTCATATCATATGCGAATTTCGCATGCTGCATACGAATGCGTTGGTGTACTGTCGACAGCACATCAGACTATACATTTTTGTTGAAAAATAGCCCTTATTCCAAAAGCATAAGATACCGCAGTTTTTAGCTTGACGTGCTGTCGTCCGTACTAACTGCGTTGTTCAAGAGATTTTCACAAATAAGCAGTAGCAATAGAAATTGAAATGTTTGACATGGAGTTGAGTCTTTATTTCCACAATATTTTTCCATGGGAAAATATTTCAGTTAATAGACCTTCAATAGCAAGAAACAATAAAAAAATATACCACTTGTCTGCAAAAAAAATACTTCTTCGTTATTAAACATTCATATACTCTATTTAATGTTCTACTATAGATTCATCCGAATGATCTAAATTTTGCTATAGTTTTAAAAATATAACATATATCTCTAATAGTAAGTTTTCAATGAATAGTTTTCCATTAAACACCTCGTAAACTCAGTGCGCTAACCGTTAAGCCAAAGTCAAAGTTAAATATGTTTGTTTATTTCCATTAAGTGTAACATAGCCAATCGCAAATTACTTGATTAAGCTTGTAAGTGCACCATGTTGTGATCACATAGCAATCGCTTCCTTCATTATTCGCACGAGTTGTCAAGTGGTCAGTCGCTAAATAAGTCGCTAAATAAGGTAGCTCACAGCTCAGTATGTAAGTGCAGCTGTGATGCAATCGATTCGCTATATCTTCACCGAACTCCAGCTAAAATAATAGAGTAGGGGAGGGTGGGGTGATTACGGACAGTGGGTAATTGCGGACAGTACCTTGCCGGCTGACACAGTCCGCCCCGCGCCCCGCAACCTGTCCAGCGTGGCTCATTCCGCCATTTTTAGCGCCTGGCAGGACGTCAACACTGGAGGCCGCGCACACGTTTCAAGTTAATAACGTTCGATCATTTTTAAGTACTTCCTTATAATATTTGTAGAATTTCAGTAACGTGTATACGAAACAATAACTGCTTTAAGTAAAAACTGTACTCGTTGCTCATTAAGATAATATTTAAGTTTAAATAGATAACATTAAAATCAAGAAGTTTAAAATCATAACCCATGTTTTTTTTGCTTTAAAACTTTTTAGAGCCAATGGGGTGATTGCGGACATTTCCTTGGGTTTATTACGGACGTCCGTACTTAGCCAAATGGGTTGGGGAAAAATCGGACACATAACTTATCATAGTTGTATTCCGTTTCAGATGCCTTGTGTATACAAAAAGAAAACGTAAAAAAATACACGCTTGAAACTTTAAAAATAGCTAGCAAGGAGATTTAAGAAACGTTCATAAGATTTAGAAAAGCCGAAGAAAAGTATAATTAAAAAAAATAAAAGTATAATTAATTAATAAAGTATAAGAAAGTATACGTATACGCAAAGAACCAGAACAGAAGAAAAAGTCGCAAAATGGTGTCAAAAATCTTGTCAATTTTCATAATAACACAAATGAAAAACAATATTTTTGTATATTTTGTAGTGAAAAAAATAATAATTCACCCCCCCCCTGAAGATGAGGTTATGTGTTTGGTATGCCAAAATTGGGCACACGATAATTGCACAAGTGGGAGTACAAGCCGTGGCTTTATTTGTAATTTTTGTTAGGCGAAGTAGACTGACCGCAATTGCCCCACCTACTGTCCGTATTTACCCGTTCCCTACAGGGGAAATACGGACACCAAGGGTTTTGTTTTTTTAAGAAAAAATATGTTTGTTGATTTGATACTTATATTTTTATAACATGATTTTGTTAAGTATGAACCTAAGTTTAAAAGTTAGTAAAGACTGGCTGATTATCTTTGATACTGTATTTTGTATTGAAGGGTTTCCTTAAGTGTCTGCAATATCCCCACTCTCCCCTAATTTGTCCAATGTCGGTGGCATATTTGCACGCGGACGCGACCACCATAGCGCGTGAAATTGCGCTGCTACGGAACGACGCCGAAAATTGACTATCTTCACGAGCTAATCTGTGGAGATGATAAAGCTATTTATTTTCAGCTGAAAGCCGCTGAAGCAATGTGCCGGTTAAAGGTTTTAGGGGTGTTTAAGAGGAGGAAGATAAATTGGCGCAACAATGCATTGAAAATAGGATACAATGAGAAACGTAAGATGTTCTATTAAATTATTTATTAAGTACTAAGATGAACCTGAAACAGTCTTCGTTTGTGCGTGTACTTGGATTCTTATCAAAATAACTCATAGATATCTCCACAAAACACGTTTTCCACTAGAAACGAAGAGAATAATACGCATTCCAGTTCCGCGCTCTTTGTAGCTTGGAACTTAAGAATTTACCTTAGAGAAACTTATTTTTCTAAACAGAGACACTCTTAGACAGCGATAAAATAAGTCTTTCAGACTACAACTACCTGAACTATGCACCCATTAATTCACCTTACGGCTGTTGTTGCTACTTGTATCTCGGTCCGTGAAAACCTCAGACTGAATAACAACGCAACGGATAAACAAAACGCATTTCCGTGAAATTAACCTTTACCTCTCAATTAGTTTAGTTAACCAAGTACACAACGCGTGCAGCCGTGCATAAATTAGTCTTGTTAAGTGCAGTACAGGAATTTAATCCTCATATTTCGTCTGCGCCGCGTTCGGCACATCTTTTCAGGTCTAAAATGAATTCTGCATGAGCTAATTATGGCGAGGTAACTTGGACTCACTGACGGTGGTTCAAGAGTCAATTTTGGTTGCAAATTTTAACCATTCATCCTTATTCCACGGTAGGGTGAGCGGGAGCTTCCACACCAATTTAAGCCTTAATCTGAAGCAATGAAGTGTCAAATGCATTAAATTTTGAAAGCCAACATAGTGCTTTCCGAAACTAGAAGGTAGTATGTTTAATGGTCCTCATTAGTTGGTGAATGAAATCGGATTACCAGGCGGCAACTAAGCTTGATCTCTGCTAAAATAGGAACCTTTCAATTTCAGATTAAGCTTCCTGATAGGGTCTTTTCCGTATTAAAATCGTTATTTTAATACTTTTGCGTATTTTTATTTGACTCATATCCTAGTTTTCAAATTAAATTAGGAAATAATGATTCGTATAACGGTCCTTTCTGATCATGGACTTTTCAGTTTCAGCAGACGTAATGAAATTAACAATGTATACGGTTGGATAGTTTCCTGAGTCTGTTTGGTACTTCTATTAGTATCTTATTTTCCTCCAATTACTTATACCACATCACTACTAATAAATCGTCATAGTTACAACAAACAATAGAATAAAAAAAACCGGTTAAGTGCGTGTCGGACCCGCGCACTGAGGGTTCCGTGCCACCCTTAACTGAATTCAGGGTCCACTTACTTTCACTTAACGAAAACATCACAATATATTACGACAACAAAAATAACTTTGTTTTTCATAGTGTTTGTATGAAAGACAAAGTTATATTTGCGGTTGATAAAAATGTGCAATATCTCAAAAACTACTGGTTCGATCTCCTTCAAACCAATTTTCGTTGCAAGTTTTTGTTGAGATCTACATCATATATTTTTTTCAAAATTTTCACTTTCTTCGTTCAAAAGATAGAGGGGGGGGGACGCCCATTTTACCACTTTGGAAGCGTCTATATCTCAAACCTTACACTTTTAGAAAAAATGGTTTTAGAAACCTCAACATCATTTTA
The DNA here is from genome assembly GCA_963584085.1 of Pyrausta aurata. Classification (NCBI taxonomy): domain Eukaryota; kingdom Metazoa; phylum Arthropoda; class Insecta; order Lepidoptera; family Crambidae; genus Pyrausta; species Pyrausta aurata. The sequence continues at coordinate 4,842,343 of OY757255.1, read as the reverse complement.
AAAGACCTATCCATAGACACTCCACACGCATATGTTTGAGTAAAAAAAATTTTTTAGGTTTTAGTTTCATGTATGGGAGCTCCCCCTTAAATATTATTTTTTCTTACTTTTTGTATCTGAATCGGAAAGCGGTAAACAAAATACACCTACCTACCAAGTTTCATCTATGTAATGCTTATAGTTTCAGAATAAAGTGGCTGTGACATACGGACGGACAGACAGACAGACAGACAGACAGACTTGACGAAACTATAAGGGTTCCGTTTTTTGCCATTTGGCTACGGAACCCTAAAAAGGCAGAAAACATTCGGAAAAGCTAATTTCTTCCCTCGACACTCTCACATCACAATCCGCACTCAACTCGATGTAATCTCAATAATCGTTTCACGTCACTCAAATAAAAGCCCATGCCATTTAGTTGTTTACTGTTTTGCTTCGGAAACTCGTAAATAAAAGATCAGCCGTTATTACGTGGAGGTGCCTTTTAAGGCTTTGTACAAAACATCTTTTTAAATAGAAATAAAAGAAGCAATCACAATTTTTGGCGATCGGCGTCTAGAGAGCCAAGTTTTTTTCAAAGCAGAGTCGATATACGATTATTTTTGTGAAATATGAATTCTTGTATTTGTCACTTTTTATTTATCCTAAACGCGTTGGCAAACAAAGTAAAGATTATGGAAATTTGAGCTTATATATGGTTGATATGGTTCTAAGTTAGATAATGTTAATTCATTTTTGTTTAGGTAGTGAACTACTGGCGAATATTGAAGGTAGAAAGTACACCTTGTCCTAGCTTTAAAATCACTGGAATCTTGATGCTAAAGTGCTCTTGAATCGTGTTATTTCCACTGAAAAATATCTGATTCTTAGGAAACTCCGAAGTGCAACTCTTTATACCCTTAGTTGTAATTTCCACACAGACGAGTTTGCGACAATCCCGACTTATCTTTGTTCCTTGACAACACTTTCCCTTGGGCTTGAAACTGCTTGACAAACTCCTAAATACACATCACCTTAACCCTATTTCTTAAGCCTGAAGATCGGTTTTTGATTAATTAATTTCAGCAGTGAAAGTGGGAGTGGTAGTCAGGGATTTATATGGCAACTTCACAACTTTTGTAGTCGCTTTCATTTCGCTCACACTAAGTCGGGTGGTTTGTGTTGGCTCTTATTGTTTGTTTCTTAATATGAATGGCCGTCTGCCAACTTTTACTATTTGTATGCCTTGAATAATATCGTATTTCTTACTATATGAGAAAAAATATACAGAAAACTTAAGCTTCATTAAAATAAATACCACCTTATTCTCAACTAGAACTTCTCAAATAAAAATGGAATTAAATAAACAATCTTGTGTAATGAACATACAATAAACAAACCTTGTTAATCAAAGTGTAGATTATCTATTCAATTGGGCGACCAAAGCAAATAAAAGTTTAATGATAGAATAATTGGTAAATATCTTTTTATTCCGACACAAATAATATCATAAATCCAAACGCACCAAAGCCTCCAAGGCGTGTCTTAATAAGCCTGTGCTCGACAAAACAGCCCGTAGCTCTAAGTCAATGCCGAGAAACCACAAGACAACCTTTGTGTAGGTGTAAATTGCATAAGGGGACGAGAGGAGTGCCTTGAATGCAGGCGATGCGACGCGAACGAAGCGCAGCCTTCACAATTTTTCAGCGTCTTTATATTCATACTAGCGGCCCGCCAGCGACTTCGTACGCGTTTAATAGTTTTACTCCGTTCCCATAGATCGTAGCAAAAATATTTAAAAGCCTATACGCATTAAACTACTCGTACTTCGATAGACTTCCCCGATAAATTAGCTATCTAACAATGTATCTAACATATTTTATAACCGGACCAATAAATCCTGTGATTAGCACGTTCAAACAAACATCCAGTTTTTAAATATATACGTAGAAATGCGTAGAGATAAATGTTATAATCTATGAGCACACAACACGTAGCTCGGTCTTTAATTTGGTCAAACTTACACGGGGATAATATCTTTTTATTTTACAACGAAATGGAAATACTTACAACGCGTATCGTCAATCGAATATTTCTTTCAGGTGCTAATAAAAAGACCAGGCTATACGCTGTGCGCTTACACAGCATCATGCCACATACAGGCTGTGGGAGAAACGAATTCCCTCAAGTCTTCTCCCGCTACCTTAAGAGTTTGAACTTGAGCTTAGGTTATGGTCATAGCGAATAGCGAACTTTCTTGAATTCAAATCGTGAATTCAAAGGGACAATTATTCTATGTAGTGATCTACCCCATCATCATCATCAACACCCAAAAGCCGTCCATTGGTAAACATAGGCCCCCACGAAAAGTTTACAGAAAAGTTCCAGATTGGACAACCTTCGAACACAGAAGCAACGTTGAATGTCCACCGACAATATGAACAAACGATCTGCTATCTACACTGGACACGGACCGCTTGATACCTACCCTGTTCAAACACAAAAAAAATCTTTGCTGTTCTAAGGAATAAAATCTCTTCTCGAGCATTTTCTCGAGAGCAACATCAATAACAAACATGTGTCAAAACATTGTGTCTCAGACATGTCAAATGATTGTCAAAAATGTTATAAAAAATATTTGTATCATTAGCACTAAAGAGTATCGATATCAAATTCGAAGCAAATCACCCCCAAAATAACTTTGTACCCCTTTTTACCCCCTTAGGAGATGAATTACAGTAAAATACAAGTATAAGTCTTCCGTCAATTCTATATAAGAATGTGTATGCAAAATTTGAAGTAGATTGGACCAAGGGATCTGGTTGTCCCATACAAACTTTGTACCCCTTTTTGACCCCCTTAGGGATAGAATTTCTGAAAATCCTTTCTTATCGGATCCCTTCGTCATACGAAGAACACACCCTCCCAGTTTCAGGTCTCTACGATCAGCGGTTTAGGCTATGCGTTGATCCATCAGTCAGTCAGTCAGTCAATCAATAAGTCAGTCGTTCAGGACAAAGCATTTTATAGGTATAGATGATAACGACGTGGGTATTTTTAATTAGCAGTTAATAGATAGAGCCAGCATTAACGTATGTCCAGTTGCATTGAGTCTCTCTTTACGCTACGTAAACACACATAACACTGTTAATGTTAGTAAAAACACGAATTTTGTTTGAGCGTTTTCCAAGCGCCATCTGGTGTTCAACAGATAAAACTGTGTCGAGACTTCCACCACTGATCATGGCCTCAAGATAACAAAGTTAATTTTAAGTGATATTCTGTACTTTTGTTATTTTATAGACAGTAAAAGAAGCAAATATGTAACTTTGACACATTTTTACTTAACAAGATATTCTAACCATATTTAAAATAACGTGAAAAGCGCATAAAGATACGAAAGTGGCGATAAAATAAAGTACTAAAAGCTTCCACCGCTAAACTTTTCTTAGAACACGCTAACATCAGTGAAGGAAGAAGAAAATATAGGTACAACCTCGGTACAACTAAACTAAAACAAAGATTAAGTGGCTGCTTGCTAGCCAAGTTTATAAATAAGCTGAGGGGTATGAGTGGCATAAATCACTGGTTTGTTGTCTTGAATTTTTCTTCTAAAGAGAGACATCACGTGCCAAAAGATGATAAAATAAATTTGGAACATCCCCCATTACAAAGCTAATGGGCTGTATCTCGAAGCTACGAATAAAAGATCCGTCGATTAGAAACTTTATGTTTGCAATTTTCTCGGAACTCCCCCTAGGCGCGGGGCCTGATCGTGCGCGTTTACATTTGAACAACAATACGCCTTTGGGCAGCGTACGGGGAACAGCGTTTGACAAAAATATTGTAACAAAATAAAAGGATTGAAACGGAGATTTTCCGCCATAGTAGCTATTATTTGTTGGGTTTACCGACTGCTGAAGAAGTATGTATATTATCACATGAAACAACTAGTTATGTTACTGTTTATACAATGTTACTAAAGCTAATCCTTTCCGATCTTTTCATTATTTCACATAAGGTGATAAAAAAATATTTGCTTTGTGCAAAAGTTATGCAAATATGAACGCACATGGAGTGCAAGGAAGTGAATCCAAGCCGCACGTTTTATATGCCAGGCGAGTCGGGAAGTCAGCCTGTACATCTACCTTTGCAGACAACTTTGTAGGCCCAATGGATGCCACAAGACTTAAAAGAAAAAAATAAACTTGTAAGACGCGCAATTATTTGGTACCACTACTCACAGCTAGATGGCGTTGGAAGTACATTGACTCGCGGCAATTACTGTTGTTGCCGGATCCTTATAAACTCGACTAATACTTCGTGTAGGTGTCTTAAACTACTCTCTATTCAAAGTCTCGCCTGAGGGGCCCTGGTGACCTAAGAGTGGCATTCAAGCTATTGGCACTTTACATGGCACTAGTTAGGTGGTCATACAATAGAGTAGCATTCAAGCTGTTGGAACGCTCTATCGGTTGTATGTAAGTCATGGAAGTTTTGAAATAAAATCCATAACTGCTAACTGCGCTGTTTAACTAATTACAAGTCTCCTTGTTACAAACTTGCATTGTTACGTCATATTGATGTGCGGAACAGATAGAAAAGTTTATTTGACCATTTTTATTTATTTTTATTTATTTGACCAAACTAACTAATAATAACACTAAGCGTTTCTTAACCAAATGACTTATTTGCGATCCTCAGATAATTAAAAAATAATGTGGCAAAATATCAAACTGCATAATACATGAATTTAGTATTTTCCCTACTTCACTAAAATTATTACCTTCTGTAAATGAGTCCTTTTCTCCAATTTCCTACTCAGCATTTGTGCTAACGTAGAGTCTATAACCTATACTCGTCTATGTACACCGTTAATCCGAGACTGCAGGATTGGAAGACTATCAACTAAAGAAGCCGCCATTGGCCCGTCTTCTGTTCCGAGGTTGGGTCGGATATGGTTTCATTCAGGAAGTCGTAATATTAAACTGATAGGTCCATAACTATTAAGTACACTTAGCAGTGATATCCGATAGGCTCTTACGTTGGATGGAAAGATTCTCGAGATACTCAAATAAAATCCAATGAAAATAAAAATTAAATTGTCTGTAAACTTCTTTCGAACATTTGTCGTATCAAAAATAGTTTTTCATTTGTTATTTATAACGATGTATGTAATATAAACACATTGTTTTCAATTAAGTTAGATTTAAGTACGATTTTTTATTTTGACAAGATAATTTACTCGTCTCTGTCATATAGTCTTGGCTGTGATCACTACCGTGCACTCCGAATATGCGTTTTCGTACAATCCAAGTCAAGTTATTGCCAGAATCCAGGCATCGTTTCGTCTAATAAACTAAGACACAATAGGTTCAATACGCATCCCAATCACTGAAATGGAAGATCAAAGCCTGACCTCTAAACATTCTAGGAATCCAGCAAAATCTAAGCTGGTCTGTCAAAACCGCCTGAAAGCGTCTCGCGTCGTCATGTTATCTAAACTCCAGCGCAAATATAGCAGTTGTTACTGCAAAGTCATAGTTATTAATTATAACTTAGAATAAAGCATATATCTACATACTATAAAATATTCAATCAATACCAATAAAGTCTGCACGATGCAACACGATTAAAACAAATAAAAAAATCAAAACCCAAGACATTTTCCTTATCTCTCGTATTTTTATTTATCCCGTATTTTCTGGAATAATTATTTTCCCTTACAATAAAATTAATTCGGATGACTTCTATAAAAAAAACGTAATTCTTGGACTGAAACGGGCTTTTCGGGGGCAGTGTACCGTTCAAATGAAAATCGCGAAAATTGACGGTGCTCCGAAAACATGACCGGGGCTGGCGGAAAATTAAAAATGCCTCGAGGCGACGAGCCACCGGCCTCGTAATCGGCTGTAGACACTATAGCCAATCTGATCTGTTTAATCAAATCGAGAGATTAATGTGAGTTAACCTTTTTGAAATTGCAGCTTGCAAATAAATGTAGGTAAGGTAATGCATCGTGCGAGATTTGGAACTTGCGTTCCCCAAAGCGCTAATGTACATATTATGGAGTTGCAGATACTTAGCTTGTTTTGTTTATTCTGACGTTTTATAAGTTGAGTTAACTATTGACCACGCAACTGGGCATTAGTTATCTATAAAGCAACGAAATATTTCGACGGGATCTACGTTCTTTAATTATCGCCTTTTCTTTTAATGGCAGGATTGGACAGAAAAATAATGTAATATTGTCGTCAGCTGCACTTTAGCTTCTTGTAAGCCATTCGAAATACGAGCGGTCATTTCGTCTTGCGTCAGTAGAAGCAGTTAATGACACGGTAATGCGTTTGCATTGTATCCATTATGCGACTATACAGTATGTAGTTCTAGTGCGGGTACGATTAATGCCGCCTAAAATGTTATTGATGGCAGCTATAGCATGTTCGGTAAACGAAGATTGAAGGTGTACAGTGTGGGTGTATAATGGACATTTTGTTAATTATTGCAACGTAAGTAAAGAATCAATACAATCGTAACGTAGTAAAGAAGTTACTTTGAGCTGAGCACACAACGTTGATCAAGAGGTATCTGCCATTTTATTTTACTTAAAGAGGTATTGTTACTGTAATAATTAGGAAGGCTCACTCTACCGAGTAAGTGGTAAAGCCTCGTCTACATAGATTGTACCTTCCTCAAAATTTAGTGAGGTCTAAAAACGTCCTTCTGAGTATTTGATATCCTCCATAATCTGAAACAACAAGCGTTGAGTATTTACAAAAATACGTGTCCCTTTTATTCTCCGAATCCCATTCTATGGTACCCCTTCATGAAGAATTCCAGCCGTGCTTCCGCGCATTACGGCCATCTTAAGATTTATCGCGGCCCCTGTCCGCCATACTGTCCAAATTTAAAAATATTTATTTCTCCGCCGTTCCGTTTTACGCATAACGGCATCTAAACGCGTTCGGATACGTCGAGTGGACTTTGGAGAGTTACAGATTCAGATTTTATGTGTTTGGACCGGTTTATCTGGGGTCCGAAATAGGCGCGAATACCAATTTGGGAATATTGGGGTATGAACGCATTCATCGTTACCACTTGTTCTGTTTTGAAAACAGAAATCATTGTTTTTGCGTCTACAATCGTATTTTTTTTCCTTAAAAATAAAGTTGTTTTATTGCGCAATTAATTGAAAAAATACATCTAGGTGTACACTCCTCCACCCTCAACCCTACCATAATATTTGCTTACCCTCCTTTTAACACCCATTTGATTATAGCCTGGAGCATCCAAAAACAAAAGAGATGTTCTCTTTTCGAATCGTATAAATTTAAAGATGGCGGAAAATTAAAACGGCACCCGCGGTGTTGCCACCACAAATAATATAATATCCAATACACAGCCGGCGATAAACAACGGAACACAATACAACACGAGAAAAACGGCATCTTCCAGCTATTATTTAAAATTTATTACACTGGTTATTGAGTCTGTAGCCACGTAGACAATTTGTGGCTTTTAATTGTAGCATTTGTACAAACTGCAATTATTGCAACCATATCTCATAAAATTGCATATCAGTGTAATTACCTATGTTCTTTTACTAAGTTTCCCTCCCTTAGGCCCAGTTTTTTGATATGTAGTAATGGTAAGTAAAGTTACCAATGGTTGAATATTTACGATATTGTTTGTGTAACCAATGGTCAAATAGCCACTCTGACATTTGGTTAAGGTATTTTTTCTTGAAAACACATACAATCGTAAATATTCAACCGCGGGTAACGTAACTTTACCATTACTATCGACGAAAAAACTGGGCCTTAGAAACGAAGTAAAAATTATTCCTTTCATAACATTATTATCTTGATTTCTCTTATAGTTTTAAATATAATTGCGGTCAGAAGTAGTACTTTGTATTTACTTGAGATTTCCGATGAACATCATCTAAAATCGGCTAAAATTTAACCACTTCTGTAAAGTATCGGTTGTTTTCAAGGCGTTTAAATAAATTAAATAAGTTACCATCAAACTGGTTAACTGGTAAACGCTGTCAGTGAACTCGACAAGAAATCTAATCAATTACCTTGAGGATGATCGAGATTAGTCTTTTCATCTGACACGGCTTAGAGTTTTGTGGACTGTAACATAAAATAATAAAAATATATAAATTTGAGTATTTTATGTAACTAGCTACGTGATTTAACTTGTTACTTTTAGATCAAGTAGCAAGACCAACTTATACAAGTAGGTACATACCTACATATTTAAGAACTCAGTAAATTTTAGTAAATACCTAAAATGCAATAGCATACTTCATCGCTTATTCATGGATCAATGGATGGATGGAGTCAATTTATCCTAGACTTTATTTAATTTATCATGTTGGACTTTTCTCATATATAACGTGTATTTTGTATCAATAAGTTTGAATGACATTTGGCCCTGTTTTTTATTTTATTTTTATTTAATGTACAAGGCAGGTTACAGCTAAAATACATTTTACTAGTGTAAAACTTATGGTCTAAGTAGCAGCCCTTAATATACAGAACACTACAATCATTTAAGTTATTCTTAACATTATCATAATTTTTACTCGATTCAATTGAATTCAATCATGATTAAATTCAATAAAAAAACAGAAAGCAAAATACAATACAGCAAATAACAGAAAGGCAATCAATCTTTAATACATTTAATTAGGTAAGTAAGCTACAATCCTGCCATTTTATTGATTCTCTACTTCAAAGGCCATTTCATCCAGCCTCTATTACTGCGCTAATTAAAAAATAAAGCAAAGGTAGAGTGCAGTTTTAAATTAAAATACTTAAAATGAGAATTCCTTGCGTTCATAATAGTACGATGTACGAGGGCAATTTATTTCCCGACACTACTCGCATGCTAATTATAAATTAAAACAGACTTCAAATATTAACGGAGCTTTGTTCTTTTCGCATGAAGGTGAGTAATAGAGTAATACATTTTGATTACCGAGTTTTGGATTCATACCATCCTGCTGTATGGGTTGTACCGTTTTCGTTCTCACTAGTTGGCGCCACTGTCACGTGAGGTCCAGAATATAGCTTTTATGGTCAGTAAATTGACATGATGGAGAGATAAAAAATCAAGTTTGCCATTCAATCTTAATATTACAATACATCGGGCATGCCGCAGTCACAAGTACACAAGTTATTAAAGATTCAACATTTATTTTCTTAGTCCCCCATTTAAAACACTCTCATTCATTGATCCGTAACTAGTATTTACCATAATGAATGGAAATTGTTGCTAAATATTCGAAACATTAATGCTGACGACACAGTAATTCTGGTTAGCGGTGATGACTGGTCTTCCACAAGACAGCATACAGAGGCTGTGTTAAGAAATGTGATTAAGTGGCTATCAGCTAATCTTCTCACATTGAATACGGAGAAAACAAAATTTATTGCCTTTGCCCCCAGAGTTGCGTCCCAGCCGACTGGAACCTATATAATAAAAGCCCACAAGTGTGTCGACCTGGGTCAGCATGAATGTGGCTGCCCACACATATCACGTTCACATACTATCAAATACTTGGGGGTCATGATTGATAGTACTCTATCCTGGGATTGCCAAATTGCCTCTCTTATCTCACGAGTTCGAAAACTAATCTTTGTCTTTAAGTGTCTTCGAGTGTCCGCTGATTACAACATATTAAAAACTGTCTATTATGCGCTGGCTCACTCTATTCTAACATATTGCATCTCTGCGTGGGGCAGTGCTGGTAAATCTCTTTTTATTCGCCTCGAAAGAGCGCAAAGAGCCGTTCTGAAAGTCATGCTACAAAAATCTATGTTTTTTCCAACAGACGAATTATATTCGTTATGTGGGTTGCCCAGAGTAAGACAATCCTATGTGTTAAGTTCTGTTCTTCGCAAGCACTCGGAAATATATTTTGATCCAAATTTTGAAAAGAGAAAGCGAAGAAAAGATAAGGTATGCAACATAGAGGCGGTAGCACTTTCTGTGGCTGGACGGCAATATCAGTTTCCAAGTCCCAGAATTTACAACAAAATTAATAAGGAACTACATATTTACAAGCTGAACTATCATGACTGCAAATCAGTTCTTGATAGATGGCTGTATACACTTAGCTACGATGATATCGAAAACCTTATTAATCCTTCTTAGTATTGCGGCATCCATCATACATTATATTTTATTAATCATGTCACACAACCTTTTTCATGCACCCTGACACAAGCACATATATCTATCTACATGCATGCAAGCTTGCCTACTTTTACATACACAATATTTACACGGACTCGCACACACACACGTACACACGCACACAAACTCACACACACACACCAGGTACAATCACACACACTCACACACACACACATACACACACACACACACGCACACACACACACACACACACACACACACTAAGTGATTCTTTTATTTGATTTTATTTTTAGTTTTTAGTTTTTTGTAATTCAAGAATACTATTCTCGGTGTAATCTATATTTATTTAAATTTAATTTTTGCCTGTTATTTAGTGGAATAATACTGCATATTTATGTTACTGGAGGTGGGCGTCAATAATTGCAACACAGTTTTTCAAAACTATAGCAGTTATTTTCGCGCATATTTTGTATTGTACAAATGTTTTTTTATTCCCAATAAACTTTGATTATTTGATTATTTGATTATATAAATAAACCCGCACATCTAACCCACAAATAGTGACATTTGACATTTCGAAGACCTCACGCTACACAAGCGCCCCTAGCGGCGAATTCATACGCGTTAGCCCTCATTAAGGTGCAACTGAGCGTTTGTATTATTTATAGCACACATAAGCCTGTCAACCTTCTCTTCTACATGAATAACTACTGGTTACTGCTTAAGTTTGAAGATTTCTTATTTTCTAAATTAGATAGATGAAATAAGTTCGATAACATAATTTCAACCTTTAGGTACGAGTAATACTTACCTTTTCAAGAAAACATAAGTAAATGTAAAACTCAAGATGTTCTATTTCCAACACAAATCTTCAACAAAGGCCTCTTCAAAGGCTTTAAGATACGACTGGACAAAACGATAAAGAAATTAACTCGGAAGGTCAGTGAGACTTTAATTGAGTTAAAAAAACCTGTAGCTGTACTCTGTAGCCGTCACGTCAACCGTCAACCCTTCTCCGGCTAGCTGCGTCGCTTTCATGATCAATTTGCTTTTAATACGTCAACATTTTGGGGTTGATTTCAACGCGAGCTTTTTAACAAACTGAATGATAGTGCACTTCATTTTGTATGGATTTTATTTTGGTAAGTATTTTATTCGGAATGTTTGTTTGTAAAGGGTTTTGACTATGACTAACATTAAGCGATTCTTTAGTTAAAATTTCTATTTTTTTGCCTGGTTTCCTGTAGAAACAGGAAACCAGGTCAGATTCTTACCAAGTTTTTGATGAAAAATCACATCTAACTATATAGGTCCACATGCGTGAATAGTTCATTAACTAATGGTTAAATATCTTAACCAAATGTAAGGAATGGCTTTTTCAATAATTATTGGTTAAGGTATTTTTTCTTCAAAACGCGCACGATCGTAAAAATTCAGCCGCTCGCGCTGCCAACTACATTTAGCCAAAAGTTGAGTTAACTATCAATCATATCGAACACGCAACTGGAGCTCTATTTTTGAATCACTCGCGTCAAGATGGCGTGTAATATTCAATGTTTAAAGTCGAATTTTGGAATGAAAACCAGTTGTAATCTACACAAAAAGGATTTGAAAAATCATTGCTAAATTTTTTGAATACTCACGTCTATATTTCGCGTGGTTTTCGTTGATTTTTTACTTGTTTTCGAACGAAAATCACTCGCCATTTCCAAGCGAGTGATTCAAAAATAGGGTCGCTGGGCCTTATTTTTCACCAAACAAAAATTTTCGTTTCTTCTTCTCATTAATATTTCAGTGTGACGGCAAGTATTGCCATTAACTAACTTACAGCTGCTTATTCTAAGACCCTTCAACATTTTTAAAAGCAACTCGACCGCATCTAAACACCGACAAGCGAATTTAGCTTCTTCAAAATATTCACGCAAAAAAGCGGCCCCAAAGACTTGTGTTTGCGTTTAAAATAAAGCACATAATATCCCATATCTCGTGGTAATAAACGAGGAAATATCAGCCGTAAGTCCATAATTCCACGTTTTAGGTGCGTTTTTCCTTCATTACACATTTTTCGAGACAAGTCTAATCTCCAGCGCGCCCGCACAGGACGTCCCGGGAATTAAATTATGCCTTTCCATGAATATTATACGGGATGTCGCAATCTTTTTGCGTTATTTAAACAAACCCTGACTGGGAATCACGATTAATCTTGATTTGAAAATTCGTGTGGTTACTAAAGGTCCTTACTTCTCTACATAAATCTCGAAAAGTGACATCAAATGCATAATAATACTAATACTTACGACCGCTGAAATAGAGTGTAATTAACTAATATTGGAAATAATTGTTCTTAGGGCCTGTTTAATTTTATTTCCGACAAATAAGCATAAACAAGCGAATAACTCAAATATGATATGTGTTCGAGTAGGATCTGGCCACTTAAGTTTTAGAAAAGAATAATAATTGATTTGGAAGTAGAATGATTTTCAAATACAGAAAATCATTGATCCTGGCAGGTTCTGCACCCGTTGCATGGCACATCGATAAACTCGTTTGTCGCGCGTTTTACCGCGTCTACCTAGATAATTTATCTCCACGTGCATGGTACAGTCTTTTAATATATCTATAACGCGAGGTCGTAGACAATTTGTCTCTAGTGCGTAATGGCTGCATTAAGGCTGCCGTTTTTTATACAAGTTTGACAGTTTAGGAAAGTTAGCATAGCGTCAGTTATATCAACATCTTGCGATCGTTTATATACCTATATCTATCTATACCGCGTCGCGCGCGACGCGACAAGCCAACCCATGCAACGGGTGCTGGCCACATAAACTTTTGAAAAGAACATTAATTTGTAAATAGAATGTTTCAAGAAGTACAAATAGAGAAATGTTAATATAAACAATTTACTTAAAGTTAGTGCGGAGTTTTCATTTGTACACAAATCCAAGATCAAACAATATGAAAGGTCATTTCAGATAAAGTATTAGACCATAAAATTATTAATTTTAGGAATATTAATTTTATATTCTAGATAGATTACTTTAATAATACTTATTCACACATTTTGAAAAAGGCTGTTAGTTTCGTAGTTTATAAATATCAAATTCCATGATTTAAAACCTTCATGCTAGTTTACGTTTAATTACTTGCATGGTCATGATTTAGCAAAGTGCTATTCTCAAAGTTTTCCTACCAAAAAAACCTTTTTGCTCTCCTCCTCCGCCTCTTTATCACTCACCTTCCTGACCGGCGACAAATCTGGGTAAATAATCACGCGAATGCACGCTGCATCGGTCGACATATCGATTAACTACGCCTGTGGATATTTCATGAAAGTGACAACTATAGATGCATGAATCACTTTTAGGTATCTTATAGTTGGTAAATCGTAAAGTTTAAAAATGAGCATGCGATAATTACTGTTATGAGCACCGTTTTTGAGTTAAACAGAAAAGAGAGGCATATATCCACCCCCTTAGGAGCTTAACTCGACCACCGTTCTGTATCTCTGTATATTGTTCAGGGCACCTTTTTCTACAACTATGCCAAAACTCGAATTATTTCCACCTTATTGGGCAGCATTTAACTGAATTAAAAAATATTTCCTAATTAGACTTCAAATGCGTTATTTTGCTCCTTATAATGAACATTTTTAAAGACAATAACTTTTTTGTTTTATGTTTGCAATGGATAGCAAAATAGGCAGTTTTAACTTTAAACAAAGATTTCTTAATTATAGTTCAAATGATTTTTAGAGATTTTTTTAAAGACAATAACTTGTTTTTTGTTTTCCATTGCAAAACCTAACCATATCTTATTATTGTCTTTGATAAAGATATTTGGTCTGTTTTTTGTAAAACGTGCTACATCCTCTGCTAGATCATCGAAGGTCCGTTCGTACTCGCCCTACGACCGGCGTTTTTTGCCGGATCGAGATGGATGTCCGGTTACGTGGGGTCCTACGTTGATTTATACGGCGCGTCAGTCAGCCCAACGAATTACAGAGAGCCGATGTAAATCAGCGACCGAGCCGAAACGATACGTATCGAGTTTATACGGGAAAGATGGAGAAGTGCAGTAATTAATTTGAGCCATCTGGTAAACATTTTTGCAACATACGAGATCTGTGATACGAGTATCTATCTACTATCTATAATATATGATTACATTTCTTAACTAGATAGAAATATAAATCATGTGTCTTGTAACGAAGGGATATATGTATTTGTAAGTTTACTTACCTAGTATGCCAGTAAAACGTTCTTTACTTCAAGCAGAATAATATTAAATATTAAGAAGGCGACGCATGAAATTACCTAAGTGAAATCAGCTAATGCAAAATTGTTTCAAATCTTTTCCATTCATGCAAACTTAACCGCCAAACTTTTGACTCTAATTAGGTCAAAACACTTCGCTCAACATTTCAAATTCATAATTATAAGTCTCGTAAGGTCCTTCCAGAAGTTAATAATTTGAACGACAGCTTAGAAGATTAAAATAATAAGTAACTTCATAAAGCGGAGGCTGGAAGTGGCTTCCTTGTTAGGGCTGAATGTTTATTGCATCGGCAGGTTGAGTGTTAAAACTTTTTTTATACGTAAAAGTTGACGATCGTAAAACACGTTCAGGTGGATTAAAAAGGGAGAGACGGGAGGGCGTAAACGGAAAGCCCCGATAATCTGTTATAGCAGGAAAAGGTATAAAGTAACTGCGAACAGTTGTTTTAAATTTTGTACCAGCTCGTTATTTATTTTCTGGAAAAGTTATTTGTTTGCGGTCGGTAAAATCGAGTGGGCTAATACCAGCATAAATTTTCGGATGAAACAAAACCGCAGGTCGAATATCGACAACGTAGTAACATAATGCACTCACTTGTCGGTACAATTTAAACCCTACCATTTTGTGACTTATACAAAACAACGCAAGGCAAAAAAACGCAATCAGCCCCAACCAAACAGTGGCTTATGCAATTGGGGTCTAGTAGGATGGGCTTCTCTATTAAAAGCTACAAATAACAAAATTCAGTGAAGATTCTGTGTACGACGCCATCAATTAAGCGATCTTCTGGTGTAGGATAGCAGCAACATCAGTACTTGCTTGCAGATGGCTGAAGATAATAGTATAGGAAAAACTTTTGACTGGGTACTAAGAGGCGGGAAACCTTAACTTAAGCTGCGGTGTGGAAGGAAAGAGGTAAACTGTCTTTCCTTATTTGGAATTTTCATTGAAAATCTCCATCGACAAGAGAACATCGACGGCCAACTTTCTTGGGTATCAAACGTTAAGAGAATGCTTGTTGTGGCTTTAACCCTTCTTCTAGCTCTATTTATCTTTAGCTTAAGATTTTAACATAGCTATCGCTTTGTTTGCGTCCTAGGTAAATCTTTTACCTTATAAGTTAGAATTTTCCACCAGATTTATCAGGCTAATTAGTTAAACAAAACCGTGAGTCCACGAGAAGGAAACGAAACGACAATGTCGCATTCACGATCGCAGAGACGGCATCACTCGAGACTTTCATTACAGAAGCGCAGCGCTATTCGGCTCACGGTGTAATTGGAACGTAACGACGTAATAGGAGAGAGAAGCAGTAGGCTCAGTCGGACACAAAAATATTTAAAGATGTTAGATAGTAGCATAATTAATTTATGTTCGCGAAATTAGTGGGTGAAGTGTTTTTAACCAATTTATTTTTTTTAATTGAACACAAAACAGTTTACAGTTGAGGTGAAACAATTTTTTTACATAATATAAAACTAAACTGTTAGCCAAAACATGTGCTTTAGGAAAGTTCATAAGAATTCATGTTTGACCATGATCGCACCTGATGTCAGATGTGGATAATGTCTAGAGTGTTGCATACCTGCTTATTAGCAACCTATTTACTCTTGACTTAAAAAAGCCCAGGTCATATTCCTTAGGGTAAACTTCAATATGCAGCGAGTTCCATTTCTAAGGCTCTTTTTGCCAATAAGAGATATCATAGGAAAATAAAAAATGCAGTTCGACCGGAGTCTTTACTCTGGCGTCCGCGTAACTTGGTTTACTAGACGCTAAAAGGTTTTAATTATTCGAAGGAATCATTTTATTTCATACCTACCTATTGTAACTATATTTTATTGAGTTTACATGAACATATTATCTAGAGAAGTACATAACGCAAGTACCTACCTAGTTTAACATAAAAATTATAATATGATTTAAGTTCAGGAATAGAGATCACGTCAAGACTTTTAACCTAAAAACATAACGTAACATAGGTATGTCTTTTTTTTTAAACTGAACGTTCTTATACCTACTACCTACCTTATAATACAGGACATTGCATTAGCTAGGTATTACAAAAGCACACCTAAAAGCCCTCTGCATCAGTGTCCATTATACAAACATGTACCCCTACACCGTTTACAGCAATTAAAACTTTACCACTATACAAACAAGGTTCTCATTCAAAAGTTTCGTCGCCAGTACAAATGTTTTGCTTTTAAAAACGCCTTGGAAGCTCGAGTGCTTAGGATTGGAGTGGGGGGTGAAAAATGGAACGTCAGACTTGTCCTACTGTGCATTAATGTCTGTTTGAATGTGCATCGCATTATCCATCTTCGTTATACATAAGCATACTTGTACGAATACAAAATACTTGTACTGCGTGTAACAGCTCGTAGAAATGGTTGCTTTGGTTGGTTCCATAGGTCTTGGCTTGTTGGGATAAATTCTAATAAAGATATTGACTTAGGGCTAAAGCTATTGATGAAATGAAAATAATTTAGCCAGATATCATTATCATCATCATCTTTAAGAGCTAGGCTCTTGTCGGCGGAGTTTTTTCCATAAAAACTCCAAATTACGGAAAATAGTTACTTACGTGGTTCTCTCTTGCTTTCCACACCGCTGTTTTAGAACCGGGGAATTCCCACCTCTTAAAGTCCAGTCAAATGTCTCTCCTAATATAGATACTATATCTTCTGCCAGTACTGATGCTGCTGCTACCCAGAACCGGGAACGCTTATTTGATGGCGGCGTTTACTCGCCATGGCACAGGACCGTCACTGAATATTGTAGCTTTTAATAGAGAAGCCCATCCTTCTAGACTCCCCACTACAATCTGGTAATCCTGTCGCTGTTTGGTCGGGGACTGCTTATTCAACATATTCGCAGCTAACCACCATATCCACCATATCTGATGGCTGTTCACTGTCCGCCACTTTTGAGCTCTCATTAAAGCCTACAGCCAGTTATACTCAATTGGATATCAAATGGAAAGAGATTTCATTGAACGTTAACTAATTTATTCTAAGTGTGGAAGTGAGGCAAACCTACTATAACTTGGATTTCATTTTGTTTGTGTAATCTGAATTTTTCAAGCCTCTACTTAGTATACAGTTATATAATTGACGAATGGCCTAATCACCAGGTACCTAGGTCAGGAAGCTTTTTATCTCCGTGTGTACTACGTCCCTAACTGCAGGAGATAAAAAATGACGATCTTAAAGATGGTGCCATCCACGAAGGCGCGCGCCACCTTTTGTCCTAATCGTTTATGGATGTGAATGCTTTTTTCAATATTTAATGATGTACAATTTATTATAATTATTAAATGTTTATTATTTAATATTTGATACACACCCTGCACCCGGCGCTTTCCTTATTCAAAAATTAAAGGCGCGCGCCTTAGTGGATGGCACTATCTATACACGTCTCACGTCATCACGATCATACAATTTTTACCTATGAAGTTAGTAATTATTTACCATCGTACTTAGTCTTACAAAAACTTATAGAATTGACGACTAATATATCATTATGTATAGCTAGTTATTGTTCGCCTCCATTCCTGCCCAACTGAAACAAACCAATCCATAAAAGCCAGTCGCACATGACAACCTGTTTTCGCACCAAAAAGTTTAATTTAGCACTTGAGTTATACCCAGCAGCGGGTGTGAGATTATTGAGCTCGCAGTATGGCTGACGCGAAAAATTACAAGTGGGCAATAGCACAATGGATTGAAATGCAGAGGGCTCATTACAGAGGGGAAAATGCAGAGGCCTGTGTTCGAGAAATAATCTTGACTTGCTTACATAGGTAACATACGGATAGCATATAAATAAGCACACCTGTTGAGTTAGCTTTTTTTTAATTGTATGTCTTAGCACAGATAGCAAAGCCGGATAGATGTTGAATTACATGCTGATAGCGCACTTCCTACATTCTTAATATCGTGTTTGGAAAACACAAGCAAAGCATATTACCTAAAATACCCAAAATAATTTAAACTAAACTAAGCCGCCTTGTTCAGCCCAATTGCACTTTTTAGGTACGAGACATCAACGCCAAACGTTTCCATATAATAATATTGTTTAGCAAATGAACTTCGTCGGATCTCCTATAGGTATTTTAAATTTGTGAATTCACTAATGTTGTGTGCAATAAAAAGTTATATATCTATCTATTTTTATACGATCATAGCTACATCATTTTTCCTTTTCTACTAAAAGCACCAGTAAAATCTCCAAAACTGAGCTTGTTGCTCTAACTAACCCTACTGTATCAGTTATACTTTAGAGCAAACTTGAGCAGTTTGCACCCCTCTATGCACCAGGAGGGTCCGTAAGTGACGATCTGAAATCTTGTTCCCTTAATACAACCGCTGAAATATGTTTTATGCGATGATCGTGTTCTGCTCACGATCAGTTAGATACAAAATAAATAGTGGAAACACGTCGCTACTACAAACATCTAACATTTGACAGATCAGATTTCTAGTTTTGGGTGGGACATCAAATATCTTTAGTAATAATTGGTTCTAAGTTTTAAAAGTCGTATTTATTAGTGTTCAGTAGGTACTCGTAATTTTTTTAAAAGAACAGGAAGATCACAACGGGTACAAGTAACACTACAACTCATCATCATTATCAGCCAAAGGACGTCCACTGCTGAACATAGGCCTCCCCTACAGTTTTCCACAGAGACCGTATTTTTTAAAGTTTTCATGATAAATGCGCCTAGCCAAAAACCGTCCTTATATCAGGTACTTAATTTTTCCTGAGTATATAAACACCGATTTTTCTGGCATAAATGCCGTGATGCTTAGCTTACTCAGGTGACTAAGTACTTACATAAAAACAGCCTTGACTAGGTTCAAAAGCAGAGACAGAGTTTTTATTTACAGCTCTGTGATACAGACAGCAAGTGAAACTAAAAGTAAGGCATCCTTTCTCGGCTTCTTGTCCCGGGGGCACGGCTGTCTCGCCCTAATACGACGCCGTCGGCCTTACACTATCCCGAAGCGCCATCAGCGGAGGCATTTATTTTGCACCAGCTTTCACCTTTAGTCAAGGAAATAAGAAGAGAAAATATGCCCAAGAGCTTTATCGACTCGGCTGACCATTTTATGAAGTGACCAAATAAATAATAAAAGGGTTCAGGAATTTGGGACGTTAGAATTACCAGCAGGTACACCTACCTATTTACTTATTACATATTTGAACAGCCATATTGTGCTTATTTAAGCAAAAATCTAATAATAATTAGTTATACAGACTGTCTGTCAGCGTTAGAAATACAGGCACACACTTAAAGGTAACTCTTTAGGTAGCCTTATCTACCACGATAGGGATAAAAATCTTCAGTATTTCAAACGCTTTTCTAATGACTTACAGCCCGTTTCTACCGGGCTATTATTCCGTAACTTACAAGTGATCGTAATGCAATTATGGTCTGTGTATCCTTGGCCGGATTCATTAATTCAATGACTACATTCAATTTATCTAAATTAAATATTACAAATGGAAAAGTCAACTTGTCTAACGCGGGGATTGAGTCCCACACCTATACTACTCGGGCACCCAGATATGAACAAGAACGAGCAAACAAGCGGGGTTGGTTCGATTCTTCATCTTGGCAAGATGATTTTTTGACAAATAACTTTTTTTAAATCATGCTAAAGCGACTGATTTACATAAAAGCCGCTCCGGTCCCCACGGGCCGATAAGCCGTAGGTAGACTGACCGTCCGGGCCGTCCGGGGTCAACATCCGTCCCGGCCGGACGTCATTTGAAAACCGGAAAATCGCCAATCTCCTCTTTCTACCTGTGATTTTTTGCGCGTAACTTACATCTGGCAAAAGGTGCCTGTACAAAATATGGTTTGAAAAAATATTTGTAGCATCTAAAATCTTCTGATTGTCAGCTCTCTGAGCCTCTTGTTAGTTATTTTAATTATAATGAGTGATTATTATTTTCTAAGTAGGTAATCATAGTCAGAGTTCTGTACATACTTCTAAACTAAACCAAACATAAGTCTATCATCATCTAATCAAACAGGTTAAGGGTTGTTGATGGGAGGTGAATTTACTGACGTATCTTCCAAATAATTTGTAATTTTTTCGCAACATACTGACACGAACTTCAAATACCTACTATTACTCGTATACCTACGGGAAAGTAGGAAGGTTTCACCTACGCAAACATAACTCACTAATGGAAATTTTCCTTTAAACCCCTTACGCGTTCCCACTGTGCAATATTTTCTAATTTATAGCCAAGGAGATATTTATTAGGCCAATAAAATTTGTCCTAAGCTCAAGCTATCTTCCCACCTTCTTCATATTTCACGATAGTACGTTTAACTCTCGTATTCGTATGAGCTGCGATTGCTGCGAAACATGAATTGCATTTGAAGTTTATTTTAAAATTATTTATTTGGTTCTGAAGTTTACGCGAATACTCATTACAATAAAACAACAATTGTGACCACGGATGCTGTAAAGCATTCGAAACGTCAGGCATAAAATAAAATAAACGTTCGCGAAATCAATCCGTAAAATTGTTGTTTTATTAAAATTATTTATTAACTGTGGTACCATTTTTCATAAAATTCGAGGGCAATCGTTTAAGCTCGCATTAATTTTAATGTTCTCTGTCCATGAACTCCTTCTGATTGACAAAAGTTTTTGGGACACCTTGTTACTTTTATTTTTGTAAAAAATACTTATAACCTGCTAGGCGAAAGTAGTTTATTATTTTGAGCGCAAGAGGATTGTGGTTTCTCGCGTTCCATACTATCTTTTGTATTGTATACTTTTTGAGCAGTCTTTATAATTCGTCCTTCAATCTCCAATTAAATTGACACCTTTATTATTCAATACACTTATTCTGTGGCCAAGATGAACACGTACCCGAGTTTACTGTACACTGTTTAAACGCCATCTCATGATAAATTAGAGAACCACAGTACCATACTGTGGTTAACTTTCCAGACAGAGAGGACTTGTGCTTTGCAATCACTAGTGAATACAGTTTTATAGGGGTCACTAACGAGAGTATTGCGGCCAAGCTTAAAAATAATTTTGCTAACTCAAAGGGCTTAATATTTGTTGGAATATTATTATTCGTCAGGAATTATTTGTTGGTTAGCGCTAACATGTTGAAAAGGTCTAAAGTTTCACAGTCACAACATATTTAACCAACAACTAACTTAAATAAAACATTGAAGTATAAAGTAGTGGCAGAGACATTGTGAAACTGACTGATTAATCAGGACATTATTTACCAGTCAACTGCTCGAGAGCAGGAAAATGTATCATTGCCATCTCTCCACATGACCTAAAGGTTTGACCGGCAGAGAATGCTTTTAGTATTAAGTCCACCTTTGTACACCATGATTTGTGCAATAAAGTCTTGAATTAATTTAAAAAGTTATAGGTTGCGGATAATTTCTAAGCAATCAGCAAGTAAGTTAATACTAATGTTCCATAATATTTTCAGCAGAACAATAAACTGGCATAAATACTTATACATACAAAAAATTATAAATCAGATAAAATAAGATATTGATGACACACTAAAATTATAGCATAAACAAAAATTACAAACAGTATTCTAACAGTAATTTATTTTATTACTAAATCTATAATACACATAATGACACAACATAATATGTATGAACATAATATCTTCACTATTAAACATTAAATCTCATCAATAAGCTTAAATCTTTGGTGTTGGGGTTCTGGGATGACATTGAAATATTTCTTGTAAATGGTCTGTTCCTCTCGTCCACCGTATATTCTCTGCACCCATGTGTGGGTCCAGTTAGGGTCGAACTTCTCACATGTGACTACGACTCTGCCAGGTTCCATCGCCCATAGAGTACCATTGCGACCAAACCCCACCTGAAGTGACATAAAATTTAAGGTTTATATTTTTGTAGCAAGCAAACATTTTTTTTTTGTCTAAAGTCTTCTGTATAAAGACAAATGTGCCTATTAAAGTCCGTTTTTCTTTGAAAATTGTAAACAATCTATAATTATATTCCTCTTTAACAAAATGATTCATTTTAAAATAAGATAAACACAAGACCCACAACCTACATAGGTAATTCATTATTAACACTAAGTGAGAACTTGTTATTATATCAAACAGCAATTTTTTTTTCACTGATATTATTTTAGAAGATATAAAAAGATTGTTTACTAGATTCGACTAGCAAAGAAAAACAAACTTTACCTATGAAACTAACTTTAACTATTAACCAGGGTTTCTTTACATCTTCGACTGGTCCCATGATTACTACTCCAGTCAATGTACTGGCAAGTCATGTATGAAATGATTAATAATTCATAAAGCTTAGATGATCTTTTCAATTAAATTTACTTACATTTAGACCAGGATGGAATCTAGGAGTCCTTTGAGTGACCAGTATGTGCCCCTGTTGTACAAAATGACCATCCTGCACCTTCCAACCCCTGTGTTTAGGTTTTACTTTGCAGTTCGTATTCTTTGTGCTGCCTCCTGTCTTCTTACTGGCATTTCTTACAAATTCTACAATGAAAACGTTTATTTCAGAACATTGTTGTGGTGATAACAAAATATAACCTCAAATTTTTGTGAATGGATTACCTTTTAGCACGGAATTAGCTTTGACTGCTGAAAAAATGCCAAAAGACATTGTGAATATAATTTGGCGAAGATCTTACACAAAAATGAATATCAAGGAAAAACGTAAAACAAGTCCACACAACACAAAATTGGAGAAATCGTTTCTTATTTTAACGTTTATCTGTCAACAAATTTCGCATGTCAAACTGTGCGTTCCACTTGATGCCCGCGACGACCGCCACGCCCGTAAAGGCCCACTTTGCATTTGGGTGTTCATCTGTATCTTAAAACTTCTACTACATATAGAGCTAAATACTTTACAAGGTTGTTCTATTAGGTCCAAGGTATCTCTCATATCTTAAACTGCCACGCTCGAGTATTACCGAAAATTCCCCTATTCGCCTCCCTAACTATTAACGGCGTGCTCATTTACCCACTTGAAACTAGACGCCGTGTTTCGAGTGATGTGATGTGATGATACTTGAAAATAAGCACTCTACACATGGTGTTTCTGTTTGTAAATTGAATGTTTGCTTATCATAGACGATTTGGGATGAAAGATTATTTATGTAACATTATTATTTAAGTTTAATTTGTTTTGACACAAGCATAGACAACTTTTTCAGTCACCTTAATACACTTTTTACAGAATGGTAATAGCTTATCCTTCCAAGAAGTTACATGTGTTTACGTAAGTGTATCGGACACACCGCGCAATGACGCGCATGCGTGTGACGTGCGTGTCACGAGAAACGCACACAAGAATAATAGCTTTATATTTACCGCGTCTTGAGGGGGTGATTTTTATTCGAATATGTCTTCCCAATGATTTTCTTTTCAATTGACATTACACACACGGACACACCACACCACAACCCTCGCACCGGTCGCGGACCAAGTGGAACGGGAACGCGTTAGTCATCCAATGGAACCTTTGAGTATATAGCCCTATAGGGGCTATATACTCAAAGAATGGAACGCACTGAAAGTCAAGCAAAACGTCAAATCTGACATTATTACTTTTTATAACTTAGCAAAAGAATTTTCCTTGCAGTCTATTACTTAAAAGTATATGTAATTAATTATTTCTAGCCTTTGTTAATTTTAAATAAAGTAAGTGCCTTCAAAAAAGTCACTAAAAGAAGTTAAAAGTTAATTCATCTGGAGTTGGTGCATGGTGTCAAATCGAATAATATTTATTTTCACATATCAGAAACTAACATTTTCACACTTATAAGTAATTAGGTAGGTAAGTAAATAACTAAAAAAATTCTTCAAGTAGGTAAGTTGTCACTCAAACTAGAATCTTTACCAAAATTAAATAAAAGTGTAGGTAGACTGCTGCATTTGCTGTAAGCCTTTGTCTTTGTAAGCTTAAAATCCTGCACCGTTTTTTATTTTATTTTACCCATATCTTAAAAATTGCTGTACCGATTTTGATGAAGCTATTCCATAAGTCAGAAAATTATCGATAGTACATACGATAGTTAACTTCGATAGTATTGCGGGTATCGATCGATAGGACGAGTATTGTACCAAGGTACCAAGCTATATGCCTATGGCTTGGATGCTAAATATCAGATTTGATAAAAATATGCAAAAGTAACAATAAAAATAAAAATTATGTAAATCAAGATATTTCCGATATGCCACATTCAACGGCCGATTTAAGCTAAAAATTACCCATTAAGTAGATCGTTTTTGTATTGTAATGAAAGTTTATTGAGTCAAGCAGTTTTTAAAATTAGTCAGAAACTATGGAAAACCTTTTTTATATTTTTAAATTTATGTTGAAAATTCTATTCGGTTCTGTCTAATGCAATATTTTTTAGTATCGATCAATAATTTTGTATCTTGTGTCAAAGTTAGGATGGCGATTATTTTACTCATAATATTGCAAATAATGGGCATTCTATTGAGATCAAAATATCTTAGAAAAGTGGACCCAAAAAAAAGTTATAATTTTTAAAAGATATCGTCTAGGTGCATCATGAAAAATATCGAAAAAAAATTATAACTCCTGAACTATAAATATTTGTATAACATACATGGGGGTGAAATGGATAGGTATGGTACTCACCTATCACCACGCATCGGCTTGACACGTTACATGAAACATCCTGTATATCTTAGCATATTATAATTAATACCCGGTTGCATCTTAGCACAGACTGAAGTTTTTTTACCTAAATCTATACATATATAATGTATATAAGTTGACAACGTTTGTAGTCAAGTAGGTACTGACTGAATCCCATTTTAAAGTAAGAAGCGACCCCAAAAGTTTTTGTTTGCATTCCAAGTAGGTACCTACTAGTATTATCAAGCAAGGTCGTGTAATAAACAGCAGACAATTCAACCTCAGTCTTCATCTGCGTTCGATAAAACTGGTCGTGTTTGCCTTTTACAAGTTGTTGTACAAATTAAAATTAAACGTAATAGTCAGTATACCTACACGTTGTTAGGTAGAAGACAAGTTTTTTTGCCCTTTTTACTTGACATTGGCATCGCACAAGGCGGCACAAGCCGTGTACGCCAAAAACTATTTAAAAAAAGTTTTGTTACCCGCGAGTGTGTTGGGAGGTAGGACTTAGTTTAGTAATCATGGTGTTTGTAGTAGTGCTGTTGGGTCTGTGCGTGCTAGCCCTTCTGTCCTGGATGTCTTTGATGTTCGATAGAAAAAGGACGAATGTGACAGGTCCCATCCCATACCCTTTCATAGGGAACGGACATTTACTGGCCGTGGACTCATCGGGTATGTTTAACTGAAAACTTATTTTTTTTTCCTTATTACGGTCGAGGGTTCGAGGTCTCTGGCCGCCTAATAACCACTTTTAAACGAAAATGGTTTGGACACACGTCGTATTTTGTTTGAATCGACGTCAAACAAAATACGACGCGAAGTGCAAGCGATTTTAGCTCTTAAGGTGGTTAGGCGGTGGTGACCTCGATAGTATTTGGTATAAGTAATCTTTTGCACATTTTTAATTTTTGAACATTTAAACGGTAGGCAGAATATAAATTATAATCATTTCAATATTCACTAATTAGTTGGTATAGATAGGTAATCACGCAAATAAAATTAATAATGACACAATAGGTTGTGGTGACGTCATTTTTTCCCAGTTCAATAAAGTTCAACTTAAAAAAAATACGAAAGTGTATAACCACATTACTTATCTGTGTTTATCTGTAAATCATTTAACCCAGAGAAACTAAAATAGGTCGTAGACAGTTGTAAGATAACTTCATTCACCCACCTACATTACATATCCTACTTCGAGTAATAATAACAATTCTAGGTTCCCGTATTAGCGTTAGTTTATTCCGCATTACCAGTCAATTGAGTATTTATAGAGGCTACAGTCTACACAATTTGACCACAAAAACATTTATTTCCCAGTTCACAAATAAGAAATGAAAAGATGTGAATTAATAAAATGAAGTTTTAACCGTGGTGATTCTTGCACTTAACGAATGTCTATTCAAGTATTTATCTCAGTTTGTCTTGGTTAAATATCTTAATCCACC
Organism: Pyrausta aurata; assembly: GCA_963584085.1. Lineage (NCBI taxonomy): Eukaryota > Metazoa > Arthropoda > Insecta > Lepidoptera > Crambidae > Pyrausta > Pyrausta aurata. The sequence continues at coordinate 4,815,787 of OY757255.1, read as the reverse complement.
TCTTCAAATTCATTTATCTGAATGTAATGGTATCTTCAGAAAAACAATCTTATCTTACGACATCGATTCATCGATCCTTGAAATCGAGGAAATTTAATGTTTTGGAATTTGAGGTTCCTCTAAAGGCAAATTATTATATCCTTCGAAAGGCTGCGTTTCCACCAGATATGTGCAATGGAAATGTGTCGCACGAGGATCTCTAGCTGTGCTGTAAAAATGTGTAGGTGTTTCCACCAAAGCTGTGCGATGAAAATGTGCCTACGAGGATGTGTAGCGGAGCTGTGAAAATTGCGCATTTTGGTGCGCGCCAATGGGTGGTGCGAGGATGCGTTGCAAAGCTATGAAATGTGTCGACGGGGGTGCGGTGTATGCGCAAACCTTCTCAACACACATTCCTCGCAATCGCACCCATGCCTCGTACATATCCCTCGCACACATCCCTCGCGCACATCCCTCGTACACATCCCTCGCACACATCCCTCGCTTGTTTTGTATGCGCAAAAATCTAGCTCCGCTAAGCCGTTTTCATGTGCTGACCGAGGCGAGGTAAATGAAGCGATTCTATTGGTTCTCTACAAACACATCTCTCGCTACGCATCCTCGCACATCTCTGGTGGAAACGCAGTCTAAGGCTTTGTGATAATAAGCCCCGCAAGTTCCTAATGCGCTGAAACCTTGTTAAATTAATAGCCTCTTAAATCTCTTTCGCAACTCATAAGAAACATGCCAAAAATCTAGAAATTACCTTTGAAAATTCGTTTATTACTTTCAATATGTGAGTTACGTACCATATAAAACAAGATATCGAAGGAATAACAACGGGAATACGTCAAAAAATGGCCGCCGTTAGCAATCTGCGGGGCTAATATCACGTGGCATTTCAGAATTGTCTAAGTTATACTTTACTTACTTTCTTTTTCAGAGTTCATAAAGGTTCTAAAGCGACTGGAAACAGAGCACAATGGCACATCGATATTCCATATGTTTTCACGGCGTTACTTTATTACGTCAAGTCCGAAACTAATCGAGGTAAAGTGCGATCCCAACTGTGTAATAAATTATTTATTTTACTTAAATTAATGCCAAATTTCCTGACAGAAAATCATGAAAACTACTCGTAGGTAGGTACTTAATTTTACTCTCTTGCCCTCTGTTTTAGCTATCATGTAGTTTTTAAGCTTGATTACGTTTTACGTTTGGTGACGGTTAATGCTATGGAACCAGAAGGCCTACTACGAAAAACGAAATCCGTCAATACAATAATAATTTTCCGGATCCGAAGCATTTCGTAGTAAGGATTTCATACTAAAAATGTTTCGGATCCGAAAAACGATAATCTTATTAACGGATTTTGTTTTTCATACAAACACACCCCCAGACCCCGATTCAGAACCATTCGGTTAGGGATTGGGTAATGATTCGATAACTTTCACTTATTAATAAATTCATCATAACATGGATTTATTCAATGCAACTATTTTATTTTGTTATTCTATTATATTTGTTACCGAACTGACATACTTATGAACCCTTTCAAACAACAACATTAATTTAAAAATTAATAGAAAATGTAGCCGAAACCCAAGCCGAATGGCTTATCGAACGTTCTGAATTGCTCTGCTAATTACTTATACATAACATTATTAGCCTATCAATACATATAAATCAGACATTTGGGCAGCCAAAACGAGATCGAATGATCAATGCGCGCGCAGCATCATGCATTGTTTTGCCAGTCATAAGGTACCTCACTTGATCCGTTTTCTCAATATTTTTCTATTTACAGGGAATACTGACAAGCAGCGAACTAATCACTAAAGGGACATCATATAATTTCTTAAAACCTTGGCTCGGTGAAGGACTTTTGACTTCGGCAGGTGTGAGATATTATTTAGATGTTTTAAAAGTTTACATCAGAATGTATACTAATTAGTATTATAAAGCTGAAGAGCTAATCTCAGAAACTAATGAACCGTGTTGATAAATAATTCGTAAATTCGTGTAAGATATTATAGGGATAGGTGAGACCGGTGTACCTAAACCTATATGCCCTAACGGTCGTAGAAATAAGAGAAAACTCCCGTTAGTATTCAATTATTTACATTTATTATTTACACGTTAAAAGAGAAGATACAAAGATAGAAAACGTAGGAAAACAGTTAAGAACAGAGAGGATAGGATAGGATTCGAAACAAGAATAGAAAATAGTAAGAAAAGATGTGAAAACGTAAGTACTTTCTAGAAATAAAGTAATTGCTAGGTAGCGAGTGCGCGACCTCTCTGTAAGAGAATTTGATTCGGTCTGATCATCGTGAGCAATCGGAGAACCGAAGTAACCCGATGACTTCCGAGGCACGACGTTCTGCGGAGCTTGCCGAACGAAGCCGATGACGCGCTCCTAGCGCGCGTAGTGGTGGCAATTGTCAACTCTCGTGCCATGTCTTCATAGTTCCCATATAAGAGTATAGATGGAGCACCGCTACAGTACTCCCCTGCTGAGACCGTTACTACGGTCGGTAGTAATCAGGGAAATGAACTTTCCTGCCGCTGCGGGTTCGCTTCTCCGTCTCGCTGTCGCTGTTAGATGTGACTTCTGTTTCACCCAACATGTAAGCAGGTTTCAATCGGTCCACTGAAACATTTACTTCTTTTCCAGACACGTCTAGCTTAAAATGCTTCGAGTGACGTTCTAGCACTTTGTATGGTCCAGCGTACGGTGGTACTAAGGGTCTGCGTACATGATCAAGTCTCAGGAAAACATGTGAAGTAGTTGCGAGATCTTTTGGTATGTAAAACGAACCTTTGCTATGCCAGGCTGTCGGTTTGGGAGCCAGCTTAGACATCTGTATGCGTAGTCGTGTTGCGAAGTCTGCGATGTCATCTAGGCCAGTCTGTTCCGTAGGTGCTATGAATTGTCCAGGCAGACGAAGTGGTTCGCCGTACACCAACTCGGCAGCTGAAGACTGGATGTCGTCCTTCCATGCGCTTCGTATGCCCAGCAGTACCAGTGGAAGAGTCTCGCTCCATTGTGAGGTGTTCTGACACATGATGGCGGCTTTGAGTTGACGGTGGAAGCGTTCGATGATGCCGTTGGCGATAGGATGATAGGCGGTGGTGCTGAAGTGATGAGCGCCCATCAGAGAAGCCAACGCCTTGAACAGGCGCGACTCGAACTGGCGTCCTTGATCCGTCGTGATTTTGAGAGGGCAACCAAACCTAGCTACCCAGCCAGATACTAGTGCGGCTGCGCAGGTCTCTGCGGTGATATCGCGGAGTGGAACTGCTTCAGGCCATCTGGTGAATCTGTCGATTATGGTCAGACAGTATCTGTAATCACAAGAAATGGGTAATGGACCGACGAGGTCAAGATGAATGTGTGAAAACCTCGCCGATGGGTTAGAAAAAGTGGATAGGGGTGAATATGTATGACGTGTAACTTTGGAACGCTGACATTCTATACACTGCTTTGCCCACTCTCTACAGTTTTTGCGTATCCCTGGCCATACGAATCTCTGTGTCACCAGTCGCACTGTAGCAGTCCGTCCTGGGTGGCACAATTGATGAAGACTGTCAAATACTTGACGTCTGAATTGATGAGTGACAAAAGGTCGTGGAGTATCTGTAGAGACATCACAGTAAAGCTCGTGCTTTGTTTCAGGAATAGTAACTTTTTTGAGTAGTAATGTTGATCCATTCTGTATGAGGTCTCGTAACTCAGGGTCTACTGCCTGTGTTCGTGCGAGGCTCTCATAATCGATCGCTGCTGTGATCTCCTCAACTCGAGATAGTGTGTCTGCTACGACGTTGTCTTTGCCAGAGATGAATCTAATATCCGTTGTAAATTGAGATATAAAATCGAGGTATCTGAATTGTCTCGGTGAACATTTGTCTTTATTATTTATGAACGCGTAGCTGAGTGGTTTATGGTCTGTGTATACCACGAAATCTCTGGCTTCCACCATATGGCGAAAATACCTAATGGCTTCATAAATCGCCAGCAGTTCTCGATCGTACGGGCTGTATTTTTGCTGTGAAGGTTTTAGTTTGTGCGAGTAATAAGCTAGAGGTTGCCAGTTACCTTCTTTTCTCTGTTGAAGTACAGCTCCTATACCAACATCAGATGCGTCCGTCGTAATAGCTAGTTCAGCTGCGGGGTCGGGATGAGCCAATAGTGCAGCTTCCGAAAGTGCGCGTTTGCAGTGATCAAAAGCTTCTAGTTGTTCAGGTGTAAAATTTACAGGAGAAGAGCTTTTAATCTTAGGTCCAGACAACAATTTGTTCAAGGGTGCTTGAATGTGTGCTGCGTTTGGAATAAAACGTCGACTGAAGTTCCACATGCCCAAAAATCTTCGGAGTTCTTTCACCGTTTTGGGTAATGTGAAGTTCTGAATAGCCTGGATTCTAGTGTCTCTAGGTCGAGTTCCGTCTGCTGATACCTGGTAACCTAGAAAAGTTACCTCAGGCTTTCCCATAACACACTTAGATGCGTTGACCAGAACGCCGTAATTCTGAAGGCGGGTAAACAGTTGATGCAGGTGTTCTTTGTGAAGTGCTGGAGAACTCGAGAATACCAGAATATCATCCAAATATCCGTAGCAGAAGTCCAGGTCTCTCAACATTTCATCCATGAAACGTTGGAATGTTTGAGCTGCGTTTCTGAGTCCAAACGCCATGAACGGATACTCAAAAAGACCAAATGGGGTTGTAATGGCAGTTTTCGCAATATCAGCTGGATTCACGGGGATCTGGTGGTACGCTTTAACCAGGTCGATGGTAGAGAAGATAGAGCATCCTGACAACTCATGGGCAAAGTCCTGAATATTTCGGATTGGGTACCTGTCAGGTATGGTGCGTGCATTAAGTGCTCTGTAGTCGCCGCAAGGTCTCCATCCATCGTCTTTCTTTCTAACGAGATGTAAAGCCGAAGACCAGGGACTCTCTGACCGTCTAACAATTCCACAGGTAAGCAAATCATCAAACTCCTTTTTGGCAATTTTCAAACGCTGAGGGTCTAAACGTCTCGGTTTGCAAGCGACAGGCGGTCCTGGTGTAGTTCTTATATGATGCACAGTATTGTGTTTAGTAGGTAAACTACACATACCTGAAGGTCGTGCTACTTCCAAAAACTGACGCAAGATGGCATAGTACTCATCAGACTCGTCGTTGGAAAAGACTTTTACCGATGAAATGTCGTCACTAGATTCCTGTTGCTGAGCTGGCACGGACATTTTAGTAGTACCATCGATGAGGCGTTTATGTCTGCAATCTACCAATAAATTATAAAAGCTTAAGAAATCAATGCCAATTATAGGTCTTGACACATCTGCGATCGTAAAATTCCACGTAAAATTTCGTCTTAGTCCAAAGTCCAGTTGAAGCGTTGTTGGGCCATAAGTATAAATGGTTGAATTATTAGCGGCAGTTAACTGATATTTGCATTTAGTGCAGGGCATCTTCATAGCTGACCTAGGAAACACACATAAATCTGATCCAGTGTCTACCAAGAAATTAATTTTAGAAGATCTATCAGTAATAAATATGCGGCCTGGTGAAGAAAGGCAGTCGTGAGCCGCTATTTCTGGCTGCCTTGCGAGTTTTCCGATAAATACGTGCAAGGTTGAATGCATTTTCTCGCTTTAGTGCCATGCGTGTAATGATACCAGCAATGTGGGTGGTCAGGCGGAGGCTGACGTGGTCGCGACTTGCTCCTTTGACCACTGCTCGACCTCGATCGCGAACGTGCTCTAGAGTTGTCGTCGACTTTGCTAGTAAGCGCAGCTACTTGCCTGGTCAGTTCACTTATCTGCTTAACCATCTGCTGATACTCGGATGTCGACGCAGTATCCGCTGACGTACTGGCCACTTGGGGTACTGACGGCGCGATCTCGTGCACCTTGTCTGCCAAATCTGCTAGTTTCTCCAAAGGCAAATCACCCTGTGAAGCAATAATGGTTTGAACATTCTGTGGCAAGCGGCTTGACCAAATAGTATGCAGAAAATCATTAGGAATAGATGGACCAGCTAGATCTTGCAATCGTCTCAAGAATTGTGAGGGTTTTCGATCACCTAAATCTTCATGCATGAGCAATTGTTTGATTTTCTTTTGTTTCGAAGCAGATAAGCGTTTTATGAGCTCAGACTTCAGCTTTTCATATTTACCCGTCGCAGGGGGATGCTGGATTATGTCTCTAACCTCAACAGCATAGGCGTGATCTAGTTGCGCAGCAACGTAATAAAACATCGTCTCGTCACTTGAAATATTAGAAAGCTTAAAGTTACCTTCACATTGCGCAAACCATAATCCGGGTTCTTCTGGCCAAAATGGAGGCAAACGTACGGCAACTCTGCATACTTGCGACGATATTTTCTCATCCGCAGGCACATTTTGTAATTCCATTGCATCTTTCATTGTTTCTTCCATTTTGTTTTTCTTGACTCCAAATGTCGGCTGTCACCACTATAGGGATAGGTGAGACCGGTGTACCTAAACCTATATGCCCTAACGGTCGTAGAAATAAGAGAAAACTCCCGTTAGTATTCAATTATTTACATTTATTATTTACACGTTAAAAGAGAAGATACAAAGATAGAAAACGTAGGAAAACAGTTAAGAACAGAGAGGATAGGATAGGATTCGAAACAAGAATAGAAAATAGTAAGAAAAGATGTGAAAACGTAAGTACTTTCTAGAAATAAAGAAATTGCTAGGTAGCGAGTGCGCGACCTCTCTGTAAGAGAATTTGATTCGGTCTGATCATCGTGAGCAATCGGAGAACCGAAGTAACCCGATGACTTCCGAGGCACGACGTTCTGCGGAGCTTGCCGAACGAAGCCGATGACGCGCTCCTAGCGCGCGTAGTGGTGGCAATTGTCAACTCTCGTGCCATGTCTTCATAGTTCCCATATAAGAGTATAGATGGAGCACCGCTACAATATAGATAGTGCCATCCACGAAGGCGCGCGCTGTTTATTTTTGATTGAGGAAAACTTGTGGTACGGGGTGTGTGGCATATATAAAAATATGAAATAATAAATATTAAGTAGATATATTCATTATAATTATCATCTAATATTGGCAAAATCTTGCACAAGTGTATTATAAACGATTAAAACGAAATGCGGCGCGAGCCTTCGTGGATGGCACGTACTTATAGCAGTACCGAATTATTAAGGGAACGCACCATCGTTATTATTTAGAGTTACTCTCACTTCCTACACAAACACTGACACTTATTTACTGCTGATATTTCAGGAGCCCGTTGGAAGGCGCACCGAAAATTCTTGACCCCGGCGTTCCACTTTAACATTTTGCAAAACTTCCTGCCAGTATTCTGCAAGAATGGCAAAGTGTTGAGGAATAAATTGCAGAACCTCGCCGATGGGTTCCCGATCGACTTGTTTCCTATCCTCGCCTTAGCTGCACTGGATAACGTCACCGGTAAATAATCTAAGCCTGTTTAAATAAGCACTAATTAACAAACAATTCACATGAACGCATTTCGTATGATGTAGTGGACAGATAATGCTAATGGGAACTTATTAAGACATTGTGAGACAGGCCGTAATTATCTTAATTCCATTTATAAAATCATCATATCAAATAGAGATTTTATGACTATTAGGGGACTGTGGCTGTCATACCCTTTAAATACCTGATTCAGAAATCAAAGATTAAAATTACAAATTACGTGAGACTGAATTGAATTTCATTAACCTTACTATTTTGTCCTGTGAATTTTTGTATGCAATTTAGTTAATATGCATGCGAACAAAGGCAATCAAGTACCTACTCTAAGTTGAATTTAGAAGTCATAATAATAACATGTAGGTCATTCACATAAATCAATGTCACTTAATAACCTACGTTCGCTTTTTTTAACACTGCAATGAAAACGTGATACAGGAAAGACTACCAACATCTATACACATTGTCTGGTTAATTACATCAATGATGGAAATCTGTATGCATATTTATAACTGCACGTGTTTCTCTAGTTAACCGGCCATCAGTATCATTAGATGACTACTATGTTTTGCTACTACTACTAGTAACTAAGTGTAGTTACATAGTGCATAATAACCTCGCATACAGGGTGAGCTAATAACAGTCGAAAGTAACATAAACAAAAAAAACTTTGCAATGATATACTCGTAGTACGTATGCAAAATGGAAAGGAATTAGTTTCATATCATATCCCTAGTAATAGTTTCAATAAGTATTTGCTTTTGTACAAGCAGTTCTTTGCAAGGACTGCAGGCGTTACGTTCAGTTGTGGACGTCCTTTGGCAATAATGATTTAGTGCTTCACCTGTATATGTTACACGGCACTATAGGTAAACCGCGAAACTGAGACGTTTCCTGACGTCACTTTTGTTGTATTTTTCTCACAAATAAAGTACTGCACATTAATAATATGAATTAAATGTTCTTCTATTAGGTAATTGAAATATCGTTTAGTTCATACCAATGATGAGGAGTACATTGATAGGGAGGGAAATGAAAACAAAGGCGACAAAAGTGACGTCAGAAACGTCTCAGTTTTGCGGTCGACCTATAGATACGTAATTAATGCTCGTGTAAATAACAAGCTGTCATCTTGTAACGCGCAAAGTGCCTTAATTATGAAAGAATAATAATCAACAGTTATTAAAGCGAACCATATATTGAAGGATACTTTTATTCATTGTTTCTGTGGATAAAGGACCATACGTTTTTTTTCGCAGAATCGATAATGGGTGTGTCAGTTAACGCACAAGGCGACAGTGAATCAGAATTCGTTAAAGCAGTTGATGTGTAAGTTATTCAAAAAGGCTTATCTATACCACGGGGTCTCATTCGGAACATAGGTTTCATAGCTTGTAAATTTTCTCGATAGGTGGCGCTACCTGTCTGGCCATCGGTGAAACGGTTTATTAATTTGGATTAAAAACCTAAAATACATGAAGATAATATCCAAAAAATATGTAAATAAATATTTTTATCCGTTTAAAACAGATAAAACTTTATACTACCCAATTTTTTATCAAAAAATAAAAATGTTGTAAATAGCATAAAAGCACACATAAAAGCATGCTTAAACGACATAGGGAGCCCTCTGTCGGTATATGATAAAACTTTGCGGCATATTTATGAGGTGGTAATAGATGGCGCATTTTGTCCATTGACTATAAAGCAACTTTAAAAACTAAGCAAGTACGAATTAGGTTATGCAATTTATTTTGATTCCGGTAAAAGCTCAGGCAGGCATCGATAGGCCACTGGCGGTGGAGTAAACAAAATAATGTTGATAACCGCATCAGTGAGCGTTTAAATTAAACATTGGTAGGATTATGAAAACAATAGGATATAGGTAAAATGTTTAAATAGTTTTATAACATTCTAAGATTTCTGAACATCATCATCACATGAACATAAATAACCAAACACAATTCTAGCACTTTCCGGTTTTCGCCGAAACTTTGTTGTCTGTTCGTTTATTTTATGTCGCAGGCAAAATAATTCCACAAATTTCATAATTGGCGTCGACTGTTTTTAAACGTTTTCAGTTTCATCACCACGACACGTTGGTTTTGTTGTCAATGATGAAGATTTAGGGTGACCATGACTAACAGTTTGGTAGGACAAATAGGATTTTATTTCAGAAATTAAGCATGATGACAATGATAACAACAAAGACGTTTTGTTAAACATGTGCTTCTACGCTAAGATGTCCCTTAGTGCTAACGATTTCATAAAGATATGTATAATCTGTTTTTTATTGCTTGTCAAATATTGTACACATTTTTTTTCATTTAAAGAATATCAGTTAACGAAATCAGTAAAAAAAGTAACATTCATTAACTATTTGATTTAAAAAGATCTCAAGTGTTCAACGATAAATTACCTAATGCAGGTTGTGATTGTTGTGTTAAAAAGAATGATTTCGTTGATAAGAAATTTCAAGATTGTTTACAATATTCGCAAGCAAAGAAAAACTGACGTTTTATCCAAACACTGACCGCGCCGTAAGTTGCTTAGCATCGGTATTAATACTGCCACCACTGCGCTACGATCGAGCACCTCTTCTTTTTATTTTCGTATCATAATATAATCAAAATAAAACATTTAAATCACTCAATGTTAAATATCAATGTTTTTAGATTGATAATAGCAATTACTCTGTCACACTTCCAAGCGTCATCCGGATACCAGATTCGATGAGCATTGAAACAGGTGCATAACCTAAAAAAAATGTTTCTACAGGGATTTTCTATACTTTTCGTTTGAGAATCTCAATTTTTTGTAATTCACTGTAGCAAACGTCTTTCAAGTGACTATTATCACGCGGTCACACATATTGTATTTGCACTGCCTTTAATCACTTTTTCCAGACACGAATTCGCTACTTGACGCCATTTTGTTTTGCTCAGCCGTGGCACGTAAAAGAACTAAATAAAAAAAAAATCGGCATTATGCATACTGCGTTTCAATTGTACCTACATAAATGTTGCGGCATTTCATAAAATTCCGCCACTTTTGATTAACATTTCTATTGCCGCTTATATTATTATGCCGCGGCATGTTGAAGAAATAAGTTCTGGTTTTTGGCACACGTGTCTTATTGTTACGCTGATTATCATAATGTGGGGAGGCCTATGTTCAGCAGTTGACGTCTTTTGGCTGATAATGACGATGATGATGTTGAGTGGTGATTATTATATTATATTCTTTCTTTAATGCACTTAAAAGATGTACAAAAAATACAAGAAGTCACAATGTGAACAAAAGTGGGCTTATCCCTAATCCCTAAAAGTGATCTCTTCCAGCCAACCCATAGGTATTTGAAATGAAATAGTTGCGGTTATCGGCAGTAATATAATGCCAAAATGAGATTATTTTTCGTTCAGTTAGTTTAAAAAAATATAAACATGTTTATCTGCTTAGTAGGTACCTGGGTGACCTAGCTTTGCTGTATTTTATTTTAGACTAATAAGACTAAGGTTTTTGATAAAGGGTACCCAATAATAGTTTTTCTCGTTTAGCAGATAATGCGTAGATAGATTATTGGCGATGCGAAGATTATCCACGCCTTTAGCGGTGAAATTTAGAAGCTGTCAACTTTTTTTCGTCAGTCTTCTATAATACATTCATTACCTGCCCGCCACTAATTAAAGTTAATAGTTTTTAAGAAATGTTTGTCGTGTATACAGTTCTATTAATTACTCTTCCACCATGATCAACACAAGCCCATCACCTCTTTTCAATATACTTGTAAAAATAGAATATTTACTATGCATGAAATAAATAGTAATATTTTTTACTCCATCGTAGTACCTATTTAACTATACATACTTGAAATCTGCCATTATAAAATGTTTTATCTAATCGATGATTTTTAGATAGATGCCGTACACCATGACACCCTTAACTAAATTCGGGATCTACTTACTTTCACCTAACGAAAACATTACATTTGTGACAACAAAAATAACTTTGTATTTCTTAGTGTTTGTATGGAACTGCGTGTCACGGAGATGAACATGCTGCGGTGGATGTGCGGGGTCACGCGAAAGGATCGCATTAGGAACTCCCGCATCCGCGGCAGCCTGCATGTTCGTGACATAGCGGGCAAGTTGCAGGAAAGTCGCCTTCGCTGGTACGGTCACGTTTTGCGTAAACCGGCGGGCTACTACTCCTACAGCCAGCCTACTCCGCCAGGCCCCGGCAGAAGGGGTAGACCCAAAAAGTGCTGGCTTGACGTCGTGAAAGACGATATGCGTGCCAATCAACTGTCCACAGAGGATGCCCAAGACCGTGCAAAGTGGAGACGGAAAAGTAGGAAGGCGGACCCCGGGCGTCATCGCACGCAACTGGGAACAACGCCGGGATGTTGATGATGATGAGTGTTTGTATGGAAGACAAAGTTATATAATTGCGGTTGATAAAACTGTGCAATATCTCAAAAACTACTTTGGAAGCGTCTATATCTCAAACGTTAAACTATTGTTGCAAAAATCAACAAAATATTTGAGAAACAATAAATGATTTAATGAGTAGAAATAACTTCTTGAATTCGCCAACATAATATAACACTTTTGTTACTAATAAATAACATGTTAATTTTGACGTTATAATAATATTAGTCTTGCTGGACTGTTATGCTATTTTACTGGTACTGCAAACAGAAATGTGTTATTTTTATTACTTATCGTCGATCTGATATGTTAACGAATTACTGCAACCAAAAACCTGTCTTACTGCACTGACTTAAAACACAATTTAAAATGTCATGGAAAATGTTATTTTTATAAGTTATCGTCGATCTGTTATAATATCGAATTACTGCAACCCAAAACCTGAAAAAAATCCCTACGGTTATTTTTATTAGCTCTATATAGATAGACTAACCGATAGCGGTTATGTTATCGAATTACTGCAACCAAATACCTGTCTTATTGCCATGTTTTAGAACACACTTGAAATTATATTAATTTATTTCATTTCTTAGTCGCACCGTCCACAATCATTTCTGCTTAACCCAAAGGTATGATTGGTAGATAATGCCATATGGCGTTAAGTCCACCTTTTGTACAAACTGTGGTTGTGCAATAAAGTATAAATTAATAAATGACGGTAGAAATATTGTAATACTTTCATTCAGAAATATGTTGTTTCTTTAGGAAAGAAATTATGATAATTTTTAGAAATATCTTAGTGTTCATTAGAACCAAAAAACGTTAAATTTGTGACTATGTGTAAGGTTAGGAAATGACACTAAATTCGCAAATGATAAGTTGGTAACATAAAATGTGTTACTGCAATTGGGAAGTGAAATCGGCTTAACAATGTTCTGCTAACTGACAAAGAGTAGTTAGTATTATTTTTGGAAGAAGTACTTTTTATTCGTTTTGAATGTTATTTTTGTCACGAGAATATTTAAATGTGAACTTTACGAAAACCAAAACGGATAATTTAATCTTATTTAATATCTTCATTGGTTCTAATTCGTCCTATGCGCAAATCAGACTTTATTTCTGATCTGAGTCTGGTTTTGACGTAAACCGTTGTTAAATCATGGTTACCCTAAAACTATAACTAACGTCGAAAATTGAAAGAGTTGTTATTTTCCTTTGGCATTTTGCAAAGCTGCGAGCGTTTATATTATATATAATTGACAACACCATTAACTTAATGAAAACAATGGAATGATAAGTACAATTTGGTGCGCCATATCCACAACGGCCACACACCGGTTTAGCCGCCGGCTCTTGCTAATCTGTAGCTGCCGGGCGGAATAATAAGATTTAAGCTGTCTACTAGAATTAAGGAATAAAATTATTTTTTCATTAGAAATTATTCCAAAGAAAACTGATTTCCTTCATAGGTAACACCGGCTTAATAACAAACATGAACATGAAACACGAGTCAAAATTGCATGAATGTGAAAATCAACTCAAATATCAATACATAAAATAATACATAAATTACATAGATGATTAATAAATAACATTTCTGCTTGCACTGTCGAAATAATAATTCGGCGCGCGGCGTGAGACTAGCGTGGGCTCTCCTCGAGAGGTCACGCGAGCCGGCCGAGCCGTGCAACAGCCTCTCTCTGTCTCGCTCTTGCAATACCTGCTAAACTAACCAATCTATCCGTACTCTTTACTCTCATAATGGGGACTGAAACAGAACTACTGAGAGAGCCGTATTGGACGGTCCTTGTGCTAGTGAACAAAAGATAAGGAGAAACTTGATTTCTGAAGTACTTACAAATTGCATTTATTTGGGAAACCTACTCTACTTTTAATGATGGATGACGAAACGCGACGTTTTAATTTTTCATTTACAAATTACACACAACAAATTACTGTCATAAAATTTAGAACATTTTAAATTATTTATTATAGTAGTTTTAGGACATCTTGTCACATATTATTTTATAATTTCTGGATTTTGTTGAAAAGAAAAGAGAAAAAAGTTCAAAACACTGATAAAAACAAAAACAACATTAAAAAAAGAAGAACATGAAGTACTGGGATACGAACCCGCGTGTTTCAAATCCAAGGCCGCCTTACTAATCCGCTGCGCCGTCGTGTCATTAACAATAGTAGCGAAATTTACCTTTGTATTTTAGTTACATTATTTTAACCCTATTTTAGTGATACAGCCACTGTCAGCCACTACAGCAATGAGTTTAGCGCCATCTATTGAGATACTAAACACGTAGACTAGTTGCGACCAATCGACATGCTTATCCGTGAATCCAGTCTACGTAGCGCCATTTATTGACGTGCTGAGAACACATGAACTAATTGCGAGCAATCGACATGCTTTATTTCGTGAAATGCAACAGTCTACGTAGCGCCATCTAATCCGATTTGTAGTATTCCAACGGGTGCCCGCAAATATTGGCCAGTTACGGCGGAACCGTTTTCTTGTATGAGATGAGGTATCTGTACTAGTAGTATTATATTATCTGTGTCTATACTAATATTATAAAGCTGAAGAGTTTGTTTGTTTGTTTGTTTGAACGCGCTAATCTCCGAAATTACTGGTTCGAATTGAATAATTCTTTTTGTGTTGGATAGTCCAGTTATCGAGGAAGGCTATAGGCTATATAACATCATCTATACTAATATTATAAAGCTGAAGAGTTTGTTTGTTTGTTTGAACGCGCTAATCTCCGAAATTACTGGTTCGAATTGAATAATTCTTTTTGTGTTGGATAGTCCAGTTATCGAGGAAGGCTATAGGCTATATAACATCACGCTACGACCAATAGTTGCAAAGATATAGTGGTAAATGTGTAAAAAACGGGAGAAAGAAGTCACTATTCCACGCGGACGAAGTCGCGGGCAAAAGCTGGTTATATAAGTTAAAATTACTTAATAGCATAAAAAGTTCATTTATGATTTTTGTGCCCATGAATTTGAATACATACTCGTAATAACCGAACCAGTGCAGTGCCAACTTTTTAACATTGAATATGACAGTTGAATACCTACCTACTGGAGTTAGGAGTTAGAGGAGACGAAGGGTAGTGACGAAGGTAACTAATTATTATTATGAGCCTATGGTGTCCCACTGCAAAAGCCTTCCTACCCTTTCTCCAGTCTCCACGATTTTGGGCATTTATTTCCCAGTTTTTTTGTAACTAATTGAATCTACAAAAAGTTTCGTCTAACCTAGATAGGGGCTACCACCGTTTCAAGACAATGGTAGACTAGTGCTGAGAAAAAGTAGCGTAAGTAAAATGTATCCTTCAACAGAATGTCATCAATTGCATCGATGCGTATGCGTAATCCTTTCGTGGCGCCCGACGCGGTGTTCAACTTGTTGCCATATAAGTCGCAACAGGATAAAGCCTTGGCGATCCTTCACGGTCAGACCAGGAAGGTCATAAACGCAAGACGAGAAGAACTTAGGAAGGCAGACGTGACAGATTTAGGGCCTAATGCTGAAATCGGTAAGAATTTTGCAAGGTTTTCTTTGCGGATCTCAACTGAAAGTCGTACTTTGTTAGTTTTCCGGTAAATGAAACCATGCTCTTAGTATATTGTTTTCATGCTCTTAGTGTTTTTTGCGACGTTGCCAGCTTACCCAACCTTATATCCTTATGTCCGAAGTCTGACTTATATCCTTAATTCTCTGGAATACAAAAAGAACACGTAGGTATATTTATCATCAAGCAAGATTGGTAGGTAGGAACATTAGACGGAGAAAGAAATGCAAGCGCTTTAGAGTTGGACTTTCTGTTTTTTACATTATAGTATTGGTTCAAAAGTTTTCTTTTTTGTTTACCTAATCGGGGGTACCATTAAGAAATCATCCGTTCTCCAATTTACAGGCATAAGAAACAAACATGCGTTCTTGGATTTACTGCTTTTAGCAGAAGTAGACGGTCAGAAAATTAGCGACGAAAGCATCAGAGAAGAAGTTGACACTTTCATGTTCGAGGTAAGAAATTCTTTGAAACCCACCAACGTACATGAAAAATGAATTCGGTGGGTATATGAAGGAGAATAGATAGAATCCTTTCGATACACAGGATTCATTTTCCATGTACGGTCGAGGTCTCTGCTGCCTAACCACTTTCAAAAGAAAATTGCTTGCACATTGGTAAGACACAAAAACGTGTCTCATTTGAAACAAAAGACTGCGCAAATTGCAATCGGTTTGGTGATTAAGTAGCAGTGATTTTCATGTATCCCTATATATAATAAAATAATACTTACATACTTAAATAACAATTCCTCTCAGGGCCACGATACAACAACGTCTGGGTTGGCATATTGCATTTATTCCCTGTCCAACCATGAAGATATTCAGGAGAAGATTTTCGATGAACAGAAATCGATATTTGGTGATGATGTAGAAAGGGATCCGTCCTTCAGGTAAATACTTATGGTTCCATTATTTATTAAACTGTTTATTAAATTTTGAATAAAACAATGGCACAAAGCCAGTTGTAGCTATGTAGGACTTAACGAATACTAATAAGTATTCTTAAGGAAAATGGTTTAATATTGTTGTTGAAAGGCAAAGTAGTCTCATGTAAAACTAAGAAAACTTGTTGAATGAACTAATTTTATAGTTCCAATTTTATTGCTAAATAAAATCATAATTAAATTTTTTAGCGAGCTACAGTTAATGAAGTATTTGGACCTAGTGATTAAAGAGTCGTTGCGTCTATTCCCATCGGTACCTATAATCGAAAGAGGGATTAAACGCGATATAGGTGAGTAATGCAATATTTTCCTGGTTTAAATACCTGTTTTTTTTTCTTCCTTATAGTTTGTTTTCTCTTGCACATAAAAAGGTACCTATACTAATACTTATACTGAATTGTATAGTTACAACTAGTTACGGCTGTGAAAATAGCTACACCTTGGGTTTTTTTTTACTATGATGGATATTATTCATATTATTACTGTGGATAAGTATATGCATTTGTATGCTGTTTATGCATGGATGAATAACTTATAATAACGAGTCTTAGCAATTATCTTTCAAGGTTAGCTTAGAAGTTCAAGCACAAGGAATATAATCTATTTGCTGTTATTTTGGATTTTCCTCTTTTTTGTGATTTGGGGCCTTATTTTTAATCACTAGCCGCAAATATGCCGTGTGATTTATGTTTAATTTTCGAATGAAAGCCGGATAAAATCTTATAATCATAGAATAAAAACAACACTAAGTGTTAAAAATATTACAACCATACAAAATAGGTACAGAAGTTATATAATGAATGAAATTATTAACATGTTCGTATTCATTCTCGTTTCAGACGTAGCCGGAATTCGCTTACTAAAGGACACCTCTATAGTTATGGATTTCTTTAACATGCAACGGAACCCTGATCTCTACGAAGACCCTCTGGAATTCAGGCCAGAGCGTTTTGAGGGCCTTAACAGAAACCCATTCTACTGGTTGCCGTTCAGCGCTGGAGCTAGGAACTGCATAGGTAAAAATATCATAACTATAGTTATGATATATAGAGATGTCATCATCATCATTATTATCTTATCAGCCAACGGACGTCCACTGCTGAACGTAGCCCCCCACGGTTTTTCACAGCGACCGGTTGCAGACACTCTGAATCCAGCAGCCAGTGTGATACTCCGATCTTAAAAGAAGGTCGTCTGTCCATCTTGTCGGTGGACGTCTTAGTAAACCTCATTTCTGATTCGCCGTATATAGTCGGGTTTTTAAAAGTTTAAAATCTGAGAATAATGCTCCCCTCTGCACCATAATACCATAAACTTTACGTTAAAAATCTAAATTAAAATTGGTAGGTACATTACTTAACGCACACACTTGAAAAAACATTTCCAATTCGAACAGGTTTGTTGGACTTATTTTTATGAGTGACCTACCTTACCAACTCATGGCCGCCTAGTATTAATTTATTACAAAGTTGCACATACAAAATTTTGGTATGAATTAATATATTAATATAAATAAGACGTAATAAGTTTATCCTTCCTACGTGACCTAAGGTCATTCATAATGTGTTAATGAAACTGGTTTTTGAATCGAAACAACAATGACAGTGAACCGTAATATCTAGAATACACCAACACCACACATACTCGCTCGTATACCTACTGACTTATTCAATTCAAACAAAGTTATTTTAACCAATCAAAATTTAACGTTTTCACGCCTGTAGGCGTTCACTATCCCGGAACGTGTTAAATTAAAATGATTTATTCTTCACAGGACAAAAATTCGCGATTATGGAAATGAAAGTTACCATCGCTGAAATCGTCAAGAACTTCAAAATATTGCCGTACGGCGAGGAACCAATACTAGCTGCGGACCTTATACTGCGCTCTCGCAATGGCATCAAAGTTATACTTCAATCGCGAAAATGAATTAGTTTAAGTAAAGTTAAAGTATTTGGTACCTAATCAAATTATATCGATTAAGAAATGTACATAATTATTGCTAATACTACGCAATACCCACAATCTCATGAGTGTTTCGTTTTTTTCCTTGTTTATTTTTTATATTTCGCAGTAAATTAATGAGTAACCTTCTTACCTAATTTCCTAATTTCACTAGAGCGTAAGTATGAGCTTAGAAAACATCAAGTTTTACTAATAAGATAACTTTTTAACATCTCAATTCAACATGACATGAATGCAGATTTCGTGACCATTTATTTTAAGCAAACCTTTTGGGGTTCCGTCGCCGAATGGCAAAAAACGGAACCCTTATAGTTTCGTCAAGTCTGTCTATCTGTCTGTCCGTCCGTATGTCACAGCCACTTTATTTATTCTGAATCTTTTTTTTTACTCAAACCTTCAAGTGTGGGGTGTCTATGAATAGGTCTTTCAAAATGACATTGAGGTTCCTAAAACCATTTTTTCTAGAAGTCTAACGTTTGAGATATGGACGCTTCCAAAGTGGTACTTTTAAATCTAAATATTTAACTAAGAAAGTTAAAATTTTGAAAAAAATATTTATTGTAGATCTCAGCAAATACTTTTAACGAAAATTGGTTTGAACGAGATCGAACGGTTAGTTTTATAGATATTATAGCACATTTTCAAAAAAATTGTGATATTTTCGCTAGGTGTTAGTAAATTAACCCCAAATTCGTTTAAGGGTGGCACGGAACCCTCAGTGCGCGGGTCCGACTCGCTTACTACGACTTTATCTGGTTTTTTGTTAAATATTTACGCCGTTATTCTTGGCTTCAAAAAAAGTTTTTTTTTTACAGAGCAACCAGCTTTTAAAACTATCCACAAACGTAGGGAGAAAGTATATGGACATTGGAGCTAAAATAAAGTGTAGTTGATAGTAAAAAAATACAAGTTTTGCTTGGGTGCAAAACAACCGTATATACAATAGCACAAGAGTAAAAAGAGAGAGACCGAGAAAAAATGGTTCAGTTAGGAACTGTGTAGCCATTAACCACTTAGTAGTAAGTGAGATAATAGTAGAGTATAGTTATGACGATGATGAAGTTAAGTACCTACCTTTTCTTTTTTTTTTTTTTTTCGCGGAGGAAATGCTTTATGCATACCCTGCTGGGTTATGTGGGACTCCCTTTGTTCGTCCAGGTTTACCCACTAAAACCTCCGCGGTTTCCCTCAATCCGCCTTAAGTGAGACGACGGAGGTTCGCTCAACGCATGCACTCCGTCTATAGATGGGCGCCTACCCGGATATAAACCCAGCCACTGGATAAATATCCAATCCACGCTATTTTAACCCACCCGATTCCAATTGATACCGGGTATAAATTAAAGCCTGTTTATAAAAATTAAATGAAATATTTTTTTTGAAGTTTGTCACTTTTATGGTGCGATTCAATTTCTTTTCAAGTAGTTTATAATACTGAACTATAAAAATGGTATATTTTTATTTAAATCCATTAAAAACTGTCATTTAGTTGCAAATACAGTGCGTACCTGCATATTAGCAATTCCAAAGGGGAAGAGGGATACTGTGTTAAAGGTTAAGCAGTTTTACAGGACAAAATTTTATTCAGTGCAGTACATTATGCGTATTTGTATATCTAAGAATTAAGTACGAACTAATTTTATAAATATATACCTACATATAATGTAGTTGAAATTTAAGAAAGCTTATCGACAACATTTACTGCAATAATGCAGCCTAACGTATCGATTTGTAAACCATAAAGCGTTTTACGAAAGGTCACGTCAACGAGTTATTCAGAAAAAACTACCGAGAGTATTTAGCACATTAATGAAGTGCTCAGTAAATTCATTACTTGTCAGCTCTACGATCACACAATGGCCATAGTCACACAAGCGATAAGTATGCAAACAAAAACAATAGCTTTACAACCCTTCCCCTTATCTTTTTATCTACCTGGGATTGCCATGTGCGCAGTTCTATCGCCGTTGGCTATAACTTGCCAGTTTTGAATGTAATGTCGCTGCGCGTAGTCTTTTTTATAACAATTTTTACAACTTCTCGACCGACGACGGATTTAAGGTAGTACTGTCAAACATTGAGTTACAAATCTTACAAAAATCACGTACTGTGCATTTATTGTTATGTAATACTTATAATACAAGAATGCTTTAGCAATTAATGAATGAATGTGTGTTAAACGTGCTCAAAATATATTAAACTCATCATCAACTGATGCAAAACAAAAAAAAACGACGAGATGCAGATTTGCATTGAGTGCTATCACCGCTACCAAGTACCCCGTCATCAAGTGCAATTTTGCAAAGTTGAGATAACTCCTATTGTCTCTGTCCTTTTGTAAGTTATACTCATTTAAAAAAATCGGTTGTTCATACTACTCAACATTATCCGATTATCTTGAAACGAATAATATAATTTATGATTTTAAGTGAATATGATGGCTGACTGTATATCATAAACGATATTTCTAATCATATTGTAGTCTAGGTATTCATACACAGCCAACTGATACTCAAAACAATGAGTATTCAACGTAAATTTAATAAATACCCAGCATTCTTAATAAACACCGGGGTAAATTAGGTAAAAATCAATTTTTACCTACCGGGTGGGAATAAATTGGATAAATATCCACTGGATTTCTACCCACCCGCCCATCTATAACTCCGTCGCCCCAGCGGTAGCCTGTAGGCTATATATATTTCGTCACGGGCGTGCCTCGGAGAACTTAAGGCTGCCCCTTCGTCCGTTCTACGGGGGTCCCCACCCCGGTTGTCACCGGATACGACGTTCAGTGCCGTTGCTAGGTGACTGTAGCGCTTTCTGCGGGCTCCTAGTCGCTTGCGTCGGAGTGGATCGGCATGGGCATCTACTTCCCTTAGTCTTTCGGCTGTTTCCTTTTCCGCAATGACTGTGTCGCAAAAAGAAGCCATTGCTTCCCAAGCATCCTCGTTGCTGGTCATTGCGGAAAGAACACTTTCTAGCGAAAGGTTCGGGCCGAGAACTGCCGTCAACAATTGACGCTGTGGGTCCCATGCAGGGCACTCAACCAGAGTGTGCTCAGCTGTGTCTTCTTCGGCATCGCAGTGGTGGCACCTCGGTGATGGCTCTCTTCTAGCAATCTTGTACAGGTAGCGGCCAAAGCAGCCATGTCCAGATAAAACCTGCACAAGCCTAAAACCTAAAGTTAAGTATGTATGTTAGATGTTAATTAGCAAAAAAATGGGAAAACAGAAAATTTTACTAGCAACCCTGATAATAGCTGTCAATGTCACATTTAAACGTCAAACATAAACGTTACGTCGGTTTTGTTTTGGTGTGTTATAATCTATGTTTGGCGCAGGGCTGCCAGATTGTATAATTGGATACAAAATCTGTATAATCAGACCATAAATTGTATCCCTGATCATTTCGTATAATACGATACAAAAGCATGCGGCATGAAATAAAACTGAGTTCAGCTATTAATTTTCTCGAAATTGTCCACTCACTCTGCAGAGATGTAGTGAAAGTATTATTGCCAACTTGACAACTACGATAAAGTAAAATGTCGTGTCGTGGTGTGGCTATCGTTCCTGCTGATTGTAAGCACTGAGTGGGTTGAGCAAATCATTACGTTTAATGTGTCGTTCGGTAGTCTGTAAGTGATGCTTTTTTAAGTTGTCACTGACAAGGATTGTTACTGTTTTATCATTAATTTTAATTGTTATTATCTCCAGAGCAGCCGCTCCCCGTGGATTCAAAAATTATCTTAAAACAAAATTTTATCCAAGTCAGCTCAGCAGTTTGAGCGTGGACAGTTTACAAACATTTTATATTAAACAACTTTAAATTATCACTTTAAAAAGCAAACCATAAATTGTAAGCACTCGCTTCGCTCGCGCAATAACTTAATTTTATTATTTTAATTTTTGGTTTGAGATTAGGACATGTATGTACTCCTGACCATCTTGCTCGTCTAAAGATTGTTGACAGTGATATGTGCGGATGCGGCGATAATATTGGGGATTTGAATCACATATTTTTTGCCTGTCCATCTTATGATAGATCCTCTTTCATGAATTCCCTGATATCCCTTCGTATTCCTCTTCCTACATCGATTACCACTCTTTTAAATATGTGTAACTTTGATATCTATAAAATTATTTCTATGTATATAAACAAAAATAATATAAAGTTGTAAATATTTATTTAATTTGAAATTTATATGTACTTTCCTGATCCTTTTCCTTTTATCCGTGTTTTTTCCCGTAAAATCCGTTTCCCTACCTTTTAATAATCATCGTACCATCTTATTTCGCCGTGGCTGTGGCACAAACCGTGCAAGGCCAAAAATACCAAAAAAAAAAAAAAAAAAATAATAATAATTAATAAATTGACTACTTCCAGTATCATTCGTATGAGACTGGGACATGCATGTGTTCCTGCTCATTTAGCAAGACTCAAAATTATAGCCAGTGATGCATGTGAGTGCGGTGCTGGAGTGGGCGACCTGAATCATATTTTCTTCGCCTGCCAGAATCATAATCGTTCAACTTTTATTTCAGCTTTGTTATCCCTGCGTGTTCCTTTTCCAACATCCATATCCTGCCTGATATACAAATATGATTATGATATATATAAATGTATTTCTGAATATCTATCTATTAATAACATAAAATTTTAATCTCGTCGTAAACTAAGTATTTATTTTATGAATATAATCCGATCCACCTTTTAAACCTGGGCCCTGTTTAATAAACATTACAAATTGTAAATTGTAATTGTAAATTACAGGCTACAATTCTACAAGTTTCTGTTCAATAAAGAATACAACTTACAAATTTACCATGGTGGAAAATCTACAAAATTGTAGAATTGTAGCTACAATTTTACAAGTTTCTGTTCAATAAACATTTTCTCTCTACAGGTGACAATTTACATATTTGTAGGGAAAACTGCTTTAATGAACGCATAATTGTAGTTACAAGTTTACATATTTTGTAAATTGTATTACAATTCCGACAGGTAGACTCGCCTTGTGTCAGAACTTTACAATTTTGCCTCAACCTAACAAATAAAGAAATTTTGAATAAATATAAAGATAATAATACAGGGGAGGGTGACTTGAAGATGGGTGCAAAGCTTGGAGGCGAAAGTAGTATAGAGCATTTAGAACCATTTGTTGAGCCATGGTTGTCATAGACGAAGTTTCGCTATTTTAAAAAAAATACTTATTATGTTTTTCTATAAAAAAACCTAAACTTTTACAATTAATTGCTAATAAATAATGGCCAATTTTAATTATAAGTGAGTATTTACTTTTCTTATCATTAAAATTGGCCATTACTAGCAATTAATTGTAAAATTTAGGTTTTTTAAAAAAAAATCTCCAATATTTTTATTTTTATAATTATCGTAAGTAAGTTTTTCACTAAGCCCACCGAATAAAATATCTTTATTCTCACAATCAATATTTTGTCACTATGCCCATGACTTTCGTTACCAATTCAACAAATAAGAAAGTACTTTTATGAATCAATGCCACTAAATGTTCATGATTTATGAAATCTACCCCAACAAAATCTTACATATTATGTAAATTGTAACTTACAACTACAAATTTGTAACTACAATTTTGTCATCGAATTCTACAGGCGTTTTCTACATATGTAAACGTTTATTAAACAGCATTTATAATTACAATATTTGTAAGGTTTTTACTTGTAGATTTTCTACATATTTGTAAGGTTTATTGAACAGCACTTGTAATAAAACTTAACAAATATGTAAGTTATTTACAAATTGTCGGATTGTAATGTTTATTAAACAGGGCCCTGATCCTTATTCTATATTTTGTAAATTCCTATTTCGTTTTGTTTATTCCTTTCCGTTTCCCTACCTTTATTACTCCGTTCGTGGCTATCGCAAACCGCGGGTGCCAAGAAAAAAAAAAAAAAAAAAAAAAAAAAAAAAAATTAATTTTGTGTTGGTTTTATCCTGAGAATATTAAAACACGTTTTGTTTAATTGTTGGGTTTTGTTTTGTTTGTTGCATTGCATTGGAAAGTAAAATAATTCAATTGATATCGTTATAAGAATAGCTATACTTTAATGTAATAAAAATACACTGTGCATAACTATACAAGAGCTAGATAAACATGTCGACAGAAACTTTGAATGTAGCTCGACGTAAGTTGAACGAAGCCCTTGGAGAGAAGTCTACTAAATATTTCAACCACATGAAGCAATGGTTCCGCATGAAACTTACCAAGGAAGAGTTCGACGCTGAGGCACGGTCTTTGCTGAGTCCTGACCAAGTGCATTATCACAACGAATTCTTGCTCGCTCTCTTGAATAAAGTGGAAGGTTTGGCCGAGACTTCTATGACCATTGCTCAGGAGAAAGCAAGCTCTCACAACAGGAACAGTAGGAGACACAAACGAACCACGCGTACGTCTGAGAAGTCCAATTTCGAGGCAGTTGATTTCTTGGAGTTTTTGCCGCCCAACTCGCCGCCTGGTGCGGGCAGTGATGGAGTGAAGTATGCTACTCAGGTATGTACAATACAATACTGGCTACAATATTGACTATATTGGCTATCTACAATACTATTTCTCAAAGTAAACAATAGTTAAAAATGTCACAGCCCTAAATAAAGATTTGTACCATAATAAGGCTTTGACTGCCACAAAACTAGACACAATAGAAAAATATTGTTTGGAGGTCACCAGTGACCACTATGGCGCTCAATGTGTTAACAAACAATCATTTACTTTTCAGGAAATATTCTTACCAGACCATGCTCTTGTGGTAGGTCGATTTATGCTGGCAGCCTGGGAGCTTGGCCTTGAAGGCGCAGACGATGATGCTGCTGACATAATTGTTGTCGCTGTCCAAAACCTTCTCAAGAATGTGATCACTGCCATTGTTACTCAACGTAAAGGCTTCAAGATGCGTAACAGACACTTCATGTATGATGTTGGAGGTGATATGCCTAATATGTGGCTTAGGAACACATCAAAGTTGTATGACCCACAGTTTGAAGGTAGAGTGTCAGTTGATGATGGAGTCGATGGCATAGCACCGAGATGCCCACCAACCATTGATGAAGTGGAGCAATCTGCTGCCTTTGAAATTGCTTGCAGGTACTTTGTTTTGTTTTCTTTTAGTATTTTGCCAGATTTAAGACTAGACACTTGGTATTTTTGTAATCTATTTATTAACTCGTCAAGTATGTGTGAACGAGACACAATAGAAATTCCATTATTATGCAACTTCCGGCAGTCGTTTGATACCTGACTGATTAATACTTGTTTCAAGCAAGTTACTCAACCTGCAATAGTTGACCACAACTCTGTATCTACTCTGTATAGGTACTTATAAAAGGGACCTATTTTTTGTAGTACTTTTACTCAATGTTTTTTCTTTCTTTTCAGTTTACCAAATACCGAGCCAAATGATGATAAGTTGACCATTGATGAGTTCTACAACACATTACAGACTCACAGAAATATTATTGCATGCCATTCTGTATATGCTATTAACATGGAGAGGCTTGCGGTGATGCTAAATCATCCTAGTTACTAAGTTTTAGGATAAGATAAATAATATTCCTTATTAATAGTTATAAAATCTAAGAATCAATAAAACAAAATCAAAACTTTTTAATTTTTCTTTTCAATTGTAAATAAATAAGTAAACAGAAACAAGATAAATCCTTAAAGTTAATTAATTAAAAACTCCACTATTAAAATCTTAAATTATAATAATATTACATTATATACATAACAAATTTCAATCAATTCTTGTAATATAAACTAGTAATTAACAGCATACAGTCAATTACAGTCCGATCATAAATCATCAATTCATCATTCATACAAAATATTTATTAAAAACGGGATTTATAAATTAACAAAGAAGAGAATGCACAATAATGTGATAAGATAACTTGATTGTGTCTGAGATTGCTACCACTAGTAAGATAGAATGAAAATAACAATATACACAATGAAATCTAAGTAACATTAACATACAAAGTGCTATACAGTATGTACTATAGTATGGGTCCTTAGTTTGAAATACGGTCCCATCCGGAAGAAAGCATGAACCTTGGCACAATGGTATATGTGTACTTCATTTCCGGTATGGAAATGCGCTGAGAAATGACTGTTTCTACTATAATACTTTCATAGACCTACTTGTTTGTGGTGAGAAATAAATTATTTATTTATTTATTATAGATAAAAGGGGGTGGGGAAGAAACAAAGTACACATACTAAAGCTACAGTCGTGCCAAGGTGCATGTTTTCTTCTGGATGGGAACAAAAAACGAATTTTGTTAGGAGCACCCGTACTAATTTCTATGGCCAGCTTTTTATTTCAAAGGAGATTCACTAGGTTCCGAAGGTGACTGGATAGTAACACTAGGGAGTGAACGCATCATTCTGGGCGATGATCTAGGACTCCTGCTTCTGCTTCTACTCCTGCTCCTAGACCTCGGGCCGAGCTCTTGTATTTCTATGATCTCTGGTTCCTCCTGAGCTGCAGTGCCTAGGAACCTGCGTTTCTTCCATACAACTATGCCTAAGATGCATAGGAACGCTGCGATCCCTATCACCCCGAATGTGATGCCAGTCGCTGATGCTGTTGACATGGTATACAGGCCTGAATGGAAGAGGTGGGCGGGTTATTTTTATTGCATGCACATGAAATTTAATTAGTGTGGTATACAATAAATAACACTTTAAAAGAAGGTAAACTGTGTTGTATAAGATTAATTTTTAAAAAGCTATTCTTAACTGCGCGTAGAACTGATGGCCGTTGGGGCAGAAAAGTCCTAGATTGGAGACTCTTCGACCAAAGGCGCAGCGTAGGACGTCCACCGACAAGATGGACAGACAACCTTGTAAAGATCGAAATATCACACTGGATGCAGACCGCTCATAACCACTCGCTGTGGAAATCCATGGGGGAGGCCTATGTTCAACAGTGGACGTCCTTTGGCTGATGATGATGATACCTAACAGATTACCTTCCACTTCAAGGCGTATGACGTCGATGTGCTCTTTCCCGTCGTCGAGGCCAGCGCCGCATGTCCAGAGCCCCACGTCCTCATACTTCACTTTGCGGATGGTCACCGTGCAGTCGCCGCGGTCGATGCTCTTGTTCTGAGGGTAGTAGAACCTCCCGATGATTGGGCTGGAAATGTTGAGTTGGTTTTGTAAGAAATAGGTTAAATGTAGGGTGAATAACGCAAAAATCCACATAAGTCATAAAGGTAGGATTTTTAATGGTTCCGGTCCAATTCCACTATCAAAATCGAACTTAACGTAAACTCAACCGGTGACGATAATCAACTAAACGTCACATTTCCTATTCCACTAAAGCGGTTCGGTTGTGGTTTAGCTCAACTTTATCGTTCGACCGAACATTAGCCGATTAATATTCTACTAATGTTTTGACGTTTAGGTCGACCGAACCGCAACTGAAGAAGAACTTTACGAATCCACCAATAGATGACGATTATTTCAACCAATCATTGAACGTCTGTTAGTGGTGCTCCGATGAAATTTTAATAAATCGAAAGTTGCAAGCATAGATTATAAAAAATATATCGAGTTTGTAATGAATCGATTCATCACGTTACGATTTACAATGTTAAAATAAAAACCATTAATGAGAAGCAAGAAAGTAACCATATTAAACAACCGCTCATCATACCATAGATATGAATCAATCAATAATTATCGACAACACGACTTTAGAACCATAGCCGATTTGATGTGTAAACCTTTAATGAGCGAGCACTTTTCTGCCACCGTTTTACAGCTCTTACTAGATGGCGTTATGGTCAGTTTAGGAACTTTTTTTTTCACGTTGGCGGAAAACCATGGACAAAGAATAAAAGTGCGTAATGAAATATTGTAAAATGCGTTAATGACTTGACTTATGTATTAATTAGGATACAATTTTTTTGCCATTTATATGTCCTTTATGTACTAAAAGTTCACATTAATATTGTTTTACTGTTTATTATTTACGTTGGCAAAAAGCAATAGCCCTTTGCTATAATTCTTGAATAAAGTTCTAAAAGTTATTTCCTAAAGTAACGCTAGTGCCATCTCTCGATGATATAAATATCTAATGACAAGAAAACTGCTCACTGATTTTACCGTCTGCCAAGTCAATAGGAAAGTTATTCTATAAATAGCACGTGAGTATTTTTCAAAATAGATAACGGAATGTTTAGGGTACTTATTACTTGCCAGCTGTAAAGCTGTTTAGGATAACACAATAGCTAGCTAGATTGGCAACGTCACGCAAGCGGTAAAGGTACGCAAACAAGAACAATAACTTTTAACCCCTTCCCTTTGTCTTTTTATCTACCTGGGATTGCCACGTGCGCCACGCTAGCGCCGTTTCCTATAGCCGGCCAGTTTTGTCAAACTGAACTATGTATGAATGTGTTTGTAACTTAAAATAAGAAAAGAAAAATATTTACCAACAGTCGAGTCACTGACAAATACTTGATCATGAGGGAGGATCAAGTGAAATATTGAAAAGTTTAAATAATTTAAATACCTCAAGCAAGAGCCGTCGAAAACATTGCTGTCTCAAATTATTTAGATTATGTTTAATGATCGACTGTACACATTTTTTTTAAATCTGCAAGTTACAAGTATTTAATATAGCTCATTTTTTAGTTTCAATTAGGGTGTTATTTAAAATCTAATCCTGTTATTAATGAGAAATACAATTCTATAAAAAATCTGCACAAAATATGCTAAAATATAAATAAAACGACGCTAGCGACACCACAGACAGGTTGCATTTCAAATCTTTCTTAAGGTCCTAAACGCTCAAAGGGCTTTCCAATCTAAGTATCTGTCTATGGACATACTCTTACTAATCTGTGCTTGCCTGTTTGTTTACGCTGCGTTTCGTCTTGCGTTTAGCTTACGTTCGGTATAATGAATAGTGGAATACTGTTTTGTGTCATATTTTTAAGCGTAACTGCAAACGAACTGCTACCTAAACTAAAGTCAAACGATTCGTGTTGTAAATAGTGGAATTGGGAGTGTGTGTTGGTACTTTTGAGGTCACAGCCGCCTTACCATCTTAACTCGTCAAGTATGTGTAAACGAGACACAATAGAAATTCCATTGTTATGCGGCGCCCGGCTGTCGTTTGATACCAGACTGATTACGAGCCAGAATCGCTTGTACCTTACGTCGTCTTGTGTCGTGTGGGCACAGAAGATATAATACAAGCGATATTCGTTTGAAATTAGTAAGGCGGCAGGGATCTCGGCCGTTTATCTATTCTATTGCGTAGCAGGCTTCTCTCGAATTGAAATTAGAAGCAGAAATATTTTCTCTGCTATAAGGCCAGAGACTTAAATCATTTGTTGGGTAAACAAAAACCTTAATTTCTTACAATTAGTAAAGATAAGTATACGGTTTCAGTCTACACATTAAAATGCGGACAATTAAGATGTTCTCAATGAAAACTAAATTGATAGTGACTTCCATTAAGTTTTTTTCAATTAACATCTATGAGGGTAATTATAAACTGGCGACCTTACCATTTTTTTTAGTTTATTTCAAGGCTGAAAGATAGCGATTTTGATGCTGCTGACCTTAGTTTTAAAAGAACAGCTAACCATTTACTATTACCGACACGATGATTGCTAAACAGATAAGATTAGCGAACAAAATGCTTACTTCTCAGGAGTAATTTCAGAGCTGATACTGAAAGGCGTAGCTCCATTAGGTGGCTCAAACCGACAATAACTCATGGGTATCATGCCCTTAGTGGTCGCGCATTCAAGCGTCACCGGTTTCCCATGCACGGCGGTTACGTTGGGCCTGACCGCTGCCACCTGGTTGACCACTCGGACCTGAATGGATTGCATGATCTCAACCCCAGCGGCTTTGCGACCGATGTGGCATTTCCATTCGCCACTGTCCAATGCTGTAGCCTGGATTTTGATGGCGCAAAGGCCATTGCTGAGACCTCCTCCTGAAAATCTGAACGCGAAGATAAATTTAGCTTTATTTGGATTTTAGAGACATACTTTTGTCATGTGACTTTTAAAGTAAGCTATACCGTTTAAATCAGGTAAGTATTATAGGAACGTACGTACTATTGCATATTAAGATTTGATTATTTTCTTAAAGAAATGAAAGCAAATACGTCGTCTGGCGATTTGTCTATCCTATCACAGAATACATAAAGCCTACGTATAGCGAGTGTAAGTAAATAAATAAGTAAACGAGCAAGTGATTCCACTGCTTACAGATTATTGTAGTAAATGACATCTTAAGCTAATGACTTGTTTGTAGTTAGCAAGTGTAAGTTATTAATAATCATAAGTTGTTCATATTTCATAATTTTCTTTGTATTTTTATCTAGTCTTCTCTACCAAGTCAATGTACTTAAACCTTTATGTATCACGCACTACCCAGAAATTTTAGTTAGTCCATAGTTTTCAATCTTCCTGATGAAAGGTCTTAGGTCAGCGAAAACGTGATCAAACGGGACGTATGCCTATAACGTGCACGTTGTGATGCTACTTATCACGCGACTAGCAGTTATTGTTACCTTCTTGTTTGTCAAAATAAATCCTCTTCTAATTAATACTGATAGTAAATAATTAAATGAATTGATATTTGCGGCAGTTAAAGGCCAGGTTTCAGTGTTTCGGTTCCAATGTTATTTAATGATGGTGATGCAATCCTGCAGCCCATCAGTAAGGTTTTCTGGTAGGTTTTCCACTCCTATTATTTCTCAAGGGATACCTTAAGTAGGTATTCGTATAATTATATTTCAAGTTAAGTTTGGGCTTATCACAAGGAACAAACTAACAAAAATAGGTATCTGTACACCTATTTTTACAAATTATGCTCAACGATATGTACATTGAAGAAGAATTTTACTTACGAATATCTCCGTCCAGTCGGGTGAATAAATCCACAATACGTCATAGGCATACTAGTCTGGCACTGTATGTTTATGAACTCATTTTCGAGAGCTAATATCGTTACTCCATGAGGCGTATCAAAAACCCGGTACGCTGTGGAAAACATCATTGAAAAAATGTTATCACATCACATAAAATACCAAGTACACTCACTTCACTTTTAATTTACTTATCACGTACCGCTCGCTCCCAGCGAAAATAAATTAAGAATCGCGAAGAACAAAACCCGAAACTGTTGCTCGTTAGACATTTTCAACTGTCATCAACCGTCGGTCGTCGAGTTATATCTGGGAGTCAACTACCCTCATGGCTAGGTGATTGATAAGTGTGAATATGTCAATAGGTCGTTACTTTACGAGTGCACTTCGATAACAAGTGAACGGGTTGATCTATTCTTATCAGTAATCATTAACTTTGTATAGGTATATCGTAAGAGTAAGATTGCTTGGAATAGTGATTTAGACTAGTTTCCAATTCTTTTGAAATTTTGACTGAGCGAAATAGTATTCACGTCGATTGGTTACGCTGTCACAAAACTAATTGTTTTACTAATTAACAGGTTTTCTGTCCTGTTTAAAAATTTCGTTAGGTGATTCTACAAAAGCGGGTGTTGAATGAAACTAAAAATTATCGAGGTCGCTTCAGCTCTCGTGTCGTGATGTAAGCGCATAGTTAGTAAAGTCTAGTATTATTGTATGGAAATGAGATACTCTATTTGGGATTCTCAATTTGGGTATAACGATAGCCAATACGATAAAGGTCTCAAAATAAATTCATTTTCTCATAACTAAAACATTTATTTCACATTCATACATCAGTCATATATAATCTTATTTACTTCAACAGATTTAACATTATTTCCTTCTATTTCTACCAAGTCCTTTTTTGGTTCTATCCACTTTTTTTTCTGTTGACAATTCTTGCTGTAGTTTCTTCAACATTTGTGGGGTGATGAGGCCCTATAAATAAATGAAAAAATCAGTGAAATTCGAGACTTCAAAAACGCCTAAGGGTCTGTTTTACAATATCCAAGTAAGTTTCGGTTAGTGTTATCTGCCAGTTACTTCATACAAAATGATGTATTTCATTGGATTATTCTTTGGGTAGTGTACTTGCCGATTGAGATATATACCCTAAGTGTCGAAATAAAAATACTGTATTACACATGCATACATTCTGTGAGGTTTAGCAAATAACACTTACTCTTGCGACAAGGATATCCGATAATTTCCCTTTCGCGTCGTCTCCTTTTCCTTGAGGAAACGAAGCCGACTTTGACAACTTTCTTTTTGATTCCAAGTCCGTTCCTTCCGAGTCTTCTCGAAGAATTTGTTCAGAGTTCCGTAGTAATCTACAAAAAAAAATATATCTTTGATAAAGCATTTGTTTTTAATAAAATTATGTTGGTTAAATGAAATTATTTTTACCTTGTGATTTGGAATATTCCTTGCTGTATTATAGCGTCGAGTTCATTTT
The DNA here is from genome assembly GCA_963584085.1 of Pyrausta aurata. Lineage (NCBI taxonomy): Eukaryota > Metazoa > Arthropoda > Insecta > Lepidoptera > Crambidae > Pyrausta > Pyrausta aurata. The sequence continues at coordinate 4,782,949 of OY757255.1, read as the reverse complement.
CCATTTCACGAACTAATCTCACGTCTGGGAACATGTCCGGGAATCGATAGCTGTGGACAATTATTTTATTATTTCCATACGAAATAGGCAATATTCAGATTCCTGATGTTATGGGGACAAGTATGTTGACTATTGTCGGCGTGTTATGAACTGAGTCGTGTTGGAATCATGTCTATACCGGTACCGGTAAAGCGGCGCGCTACATATTCCTATCTCTATTGAAATATAGCCTCACGCCTCAGTTGTTAACGCGCCGACTATACAGGGTGGAATTGCAAGGGGGTGCCAAATTTTTGGAGGTGAAAGGGACCATCAATATGAACAACTTTTACTATGGGGTCATGGTCAAAATCTTAAATAAAATTTCAGGTTCCCCATACAAAATCAGTCACCTACATTGACAATAATGTATGGAGAGGCAGAAAATAAAATTAATAATTGAACGATGGTCCCATAGTAAAAGTTGTTCATATTAGATAAAGCTCAAACATATCAAAGAAGGACTCCAGATGCACTAGGTTCATGATAGTCTTAGGCGAAGGCAGGGGCCAGTCCACTACGTTACACAGCTAGTTAGTTTATAACAAGTCAACAGGCAACATTGTGCTGCATCAAACACAGACTTTAATTGCACCAGTAGTCTTGGGTTAAGGTAGGGGCCAGTCCAACGCTTTGCACAGCCAGATATTTTTATGACAAGTGGACAGGTAACACCATCTTCACTCACCTTAGCCATAGATGAAGCTCGAGCACATCAAACACCGACTCCAGATGCTTAGATCCAGGATAGTCTTAGGCCAAGGCAGCAGCCAATGCACCGCGTTGCACAGCCAGATATTTTCGTAATAAGTCAACAGGCAACACCATCTTCACTCACCTTAACCACAGATAAAACTCGAGCACATCAAACACCGACTCCAAATGCACCAGATCCATGATAGTCTTGGGTTCCGTCCACCGCGATGCACGCACAGTCAGATGTTTTTATAATAAGTCAACAGGCAACACTATCTTCACTCACCTCAGCCATAGATAAAGCTCGAGCACATCAAACACCGACTCCAAATGCACCAGATCCATGATAGTCTTCGGCGAAGGCAGCGGCCAATCTACCGCGTTGCACAGCCAGTTTCTTGTGATCGGCTCGTTGCGACTGTATTGACGGACCATCTGGGGACAATTGACAAGAAACATTTGATTAGTTTATTGTGAGCTAAGTTAAAAGATACGTAAATATTAGTCCTTTATTTTGTACCAGTATTTTTTAAATTATTTTTCAAATTTTGTACAAGTTAAGGAGACATGTTTCGCACATTTTTTTTCACTGTTTATTTGACGTTCATAATAAGTGTCATTTCATGACCTAAATTGAAATAAAGTGAGCATTTATTATAAGCTCATACCCCAATGTGATCCAGATAATTTTAATATTAAAAACCATAAGCATAAAATGTTTAGCCATTATAAGACAGTAAGGCTTTTTACAACTTTACAATACAATCATCGGATAAACTGATTACATAGGGCTACCGAAAGATGGCGATTTATTAGATAAGTTTTGCATCTTGTAATAACAGCTTTGGTATCAAATTGTTGCTACTTATTTCTAAGACTATCGTCTCATTTTTTTTCTTTTTAACGATATTAAAAAGTTAGCACGTGTTTCAAAATTGCATTATTCACGACCGCTTATTCTTTGTTATACACAAGGCTACTACTTCATTATAGATTCTTAGTAGGAAGTAAGTTAAATGTATTAGATAAAAACTCGAATGACTCAATAACGTCTGAAAACTTAGCATATTTTACTACGGTTTGTTGGATTTTCAATTCATGGGATCGTTAATGAGAGTATGTTGTCAAGGAAAGGAAACAAAAAAAGCATTGTTTCTTAATCTATACTAATATTATAAAGCTGAAGAGTTTGTTTGTTTGTTTGAACGCGCTAATCTCCGAAACTACTGGTTCGATTTGTGTTGGATAGTCCAGTTATCGAGGAAGGCTATAGGCTATATAACATCACGCTACGACCAATAGGAGCAAAGATATAGTGGTAAATGTGTAAAAAACGGGAGAAATAAGTCACTATTCCACGCGGACGAAGTCGCGGGCAAAAGCTAGTTACTTTATACAGTTTAAACAGGTACCAAGTCTGGGTCACTTTGTACATGAAGTAAAAATTTTTCGAAACTGTTTATGTCATTCTTACGTAAAGAGTTGATCTGACACTTTAGTTTTAGTTTTTGGTGGTTGGTGACATTCATCCATTGTAGTGATCCAAAGTACAAAGAATTAATTAATCTTCCAATTGCTTGTTTCATAATGTCAGGGGCTATTTTTGAATCACACGCGTCAATATTACGAGTGATTTTCGTTCGAAAACGAGTTATTTTCGTTGACTTTTTAGTAATTCAAAAATAGAGCTCCTGAACAAGTTCCCACTCCCATCAGCGTTATCTGTCCACTATTTCATACGAAATGACGTTCTATATTTGAATTGTTAGTTGGTTAGACCTTATTTGTCGATGGTGAAACTTAAGTAAATTAAGTTCCAGGGATGTCATATGTGCATACTTTTAGTTACGTGCGTTATTACATGATACAATATTATTTTGCTCTTTATCAATTCATAGATTACTTTTATAAGCAATGACCTTTAACATAAACACGTACGCGTAATATAACAGCTAGGCTTTAGCATAACATTGTAACAGTTCTAGAAATAAATGTATACAAATTCGCGATCAATGTTACTTAATTTATAGTTTGGCGATATTTACTTGGTTTACTCAAGAAGTACATAATGTGACAACGTCTTTCATGGTAAAGTAGAATTACCAATACTGTTATACTACGGCTTTTTTTATGTTAAGTTTTTATAAAATCCGCCTTGTGTTTTTTCCAAGAAAACAAAGCTTACTTTGCGCTGTTATACTCACGAATAAATACTGAACTAATTTTAAAATGTATAATTTTTATACAAAGAAATGACAAGATAGTTTAAAGTATTCGACAAGCAAAGAGACATGGACTTTAATTTGTCATTTGGTAGTGTGGCCGGGCCGCAGCATCATCATCATCATCATTAACACCCAAAGGACGTCCACTGCTGTACATAGGCCTCTTCCGCGGTTTTCCACAACGACCGGTTCTGAGCGGTCTGCATCCAGTTTGATCCTGCGATCTTCACAAGGTCGTCTATCCATCTTGTCGGTGGACGTTCTACGCTGCGCTTTTGGTCGAAGGCGGCATCTCTTCTCTTCTGAGTATCGTGACTCCGTATTCTGTAAACCAACGGTTTCCATCGGCTGCGATATGTCGCTTGGTGCAGTACGTCGTTGATCGGTGTTTCCAATCGCTCGGAGATCTGATCCGACCATCGCTTTGGACTGCGGCCTCTCGGTCTTTTTCCCTCTACTTTTCCTGTCACCATCAGACGTTCCAAATTATCTCCCCATCTCTCCTCGCAATGTGGCCGAAGTATCATAGATCAGACATATTACCTTGAGGAAGGTGGCGCATACGAAGGGGAACTTGTTGTTGATGGGCGCACAGCAGAACACGTAGCGCGCGGGCAGCGGCAGCGGCACGTGCTGGATCATCTCCGCCAGGAACTTGAACGCTTCCGTGTTGCACATGAAGTAGAGCGAGTCGTCCACTGTGCACAGGTGCACGAAGATGTCCTGAAACAACAGCAAATATTAGTTCAGGTTACCGGCTACCGTGACCACTTTCAGACGAAAGTCGCTTACATACACGACAAAAACCGGGCGTCACTTCAAATGAAGGACGATTAGAGTACTAAAATATGGTTTAGTAAGAAGAAAGTACATAAGATAAGTTAAGTCTTCAGTTTAAAGAGGTGGCTTGTATTGAATACAAAGGCACTAGACAGTGGGGCTGGCACCTAATCAGAGCACCAGCGTTTCATGGTAAGGGAATCCCCATGGAGCGAGGTGCTAAAATATAGTCATTCACAGTTTAGTACCTACAGAACTTTGTAGTTTTCTTATCCAAAAAATACAATATGGAATGCATTTGCAACTCTTTACTTAACAGAAATGCCAAGACACTCCGACAAAGAGTGAGTTGTTTCTCAGATGCAAATGGATTTCTTATCGTCAGATCCTAAGTCCGTTTGACAAAATGGCCGCTCCGACTGTTCGCGCACGCGCTTAAGTCGGAAGCTGCGACTCTGCAATCTCTGTAGAACTGACTACACTGTTGCAACCCACGTGATTTTATATGACTCACCATAAGACTGCTGAGGCTGGCGTGCGGCAGGTGGTACGCGTACAGCTCCATCTGCTCGGCGGTGGGGTGCAGCCCGGCCTGCGTCACCGGCTCCGGCGGCTTCGACAGCAGAGTCTTCAACGTGGCCAGGTCTTCGGACTTGAAGGTCGTCACGTAGCCTGTCTCCCATGCGCTGCCGTAGCGGCCGGCGCGGCCTGTGAGGAAATAACTTGGTATATTTTAGGTACGTCATTTCGACAGTTACGGTATTTTACGTCAAATTCTAATAAAATTCACATCAGTTGGGTTAACGCTGACGTCACGCGTAATGACGTATTCATAAGAGGCCAGAAATTTTGCGGTTGCTCGGTGGGTAAGACCGTTGACCTGGTTCGCCAGAGGTCGTAGGTTCAAATCTCACTCGTGCAGAATTTTTGGTTTCTTAATTAATCATATAAGATTAAAATAACACTGTAAATGTTAAAATAAATGTTCAAACCAAAGTCACATGAAATCGTGCCATGAAACCACGACCAAGAGATCGTGCGTCACGTGTAATGCATCCAGCTTAAGAAAGTTCGATGGCCGTGAGCTTCACGGGAGCGTTTGCCATGACGTCATCAAGGTCGTTTTCGCTCGCCGCGACCAAAACGATCGCGGTCGTTACGGCGTCAAATGGAACGGAAAAAAGGGCGTCGCGGTCGTTGCGATCGTCTAGTGGAATGCACTCTAAGTAAAACAATCTGAATGAAAGTAATGCAAAAGTAAATTAAATTTGCCTCACCCGCTATTTGTAACGCTTGCGATATGCTAATAACATCCATTTCTTTATCGCCGTCTTCATTGATTACTGGTTTTATTAGAGAATAGAATATTATCCTTCGTATACTCCTAAAATACTCAAACAAATTAGTACATGCCTTTTGCTATGTGCACCTTTAAATTCAAATCAAGCATCAACTTACGACCTCATGTGAAGGAACTCTAAGGTCCACTTACACATGATGATTTAATTTATTTGATGATTAATTCAGTTTATTTGATGTTGACAGAGACAAAAATCTGATTTGATCCTGGTTGAGCGTAATCCTGGTTTAAATCATCATGCTCAAGTGCCTTTGGGACATTAATGATTGAATACATATAAGTTCTCGTTTTGATGATCTATACTTACAAATTGATTCCAAGTCCTATGGCATCCGTGGCTACCATAACTTTACATGAGCTATCTGGATCATTGAATTTATTAGCTTGAGCTAACTTCGTCCCAGGCGGTAGACTACCATATATTACAGCTACTTCGTGACCCCTAAAACAAAACACTTTTCAAATAATATTTATATACTAACTTGAAAAATTTGGTTCGTTTAGAATCATGCCAAGATTTTAGGACAAAACAAAAGCTTTTCTAAGGGTCTTTAGTGGCAGTTTTATGTACACTTCAGTACACTGAATCCCAGCGAATTCACTTGTTTGTCCCACTAGCAATTATAATCTACAAAACTGCCAGAAAAGATGTAATACTTTTTCTAAGATTGGATACCTGCCTCAAGGGACTGACCTCTGTTCAATGGCTCGACTTACACTGTAAATGTCGTTCTTGTTGAAACACACTATACAGTCTCCAGGCATAACATTGTCCAATGAACCAAGTGCCGAGTCTTCTACTTTCAATTCCGTGAGCCTTTTATATGATCGCACCTAGAAATGAGCAGATAAGTTTGATAAATAAATAAAAAACTATAGGAGCACACAATATTGTAGGTGTTCTAGTGAACGTTGAAGTGTTACACCTACTTAGATGGAATAAAAATTTCAATATCAAGTAGCTGTCAAACTCCATAGGGGCCGTCCATTAATCACGTGAGGCTCAAAAGGGGGGGGGAGGGGGTACGGAAAACATCACGAAACATCACGAGGTTTCTCGTGAGACATCACGTGTATTAATTTTATTTATTTTTTGTCAAAAAGCGCTATTTCTGAACCGAAATTTTGAACGGCGCGAAAATTTGAACGATTTGTAGTATGACCTTGATTGACTCGCCCGCCGTTGCTAGGCAACTTTACTTAATTATTATTAATTAATTTAATATTCATTAATTTTATTGCAAATACATATAAATGGTTTTTCGAATCAAAACGCCATTTGTTAATATTTTTTTTCCAGTCAAAAATAGCCTTTACATAGACTTCCAAAAAAATACACGTGATCCAGGGGGAGGGGGGGGGGGGGGAGTGGTCTCAAACCTCACCAAATATCATCAGGGGGGAGGGGGGGGGGGGTGAAAAAATTAGAAAAACGACCTCACGTGATTAATGGACGGCCCCATACGAAAAAAACATATTAATGGTTTTAAGTATTATTAGTATTGACCATTTAAGTGACGTATATCACGAGCATCTCCGTGCTTCGGAAGGCACGTTAAGCCGTTGGTCCCGGCTAATATCGATTGGTATTAGTCGTTAAGCCTAGTCAGAGGCCCTATGGGCGGCTTGATAAAATCTAACAACAAGGTTGGTCGCTTGCCTTGCAAACACCCTGTTGGGCACTGATAGCTATATCAACCATTTTATACTTGTCTGTTTTTATACTTTTTTTAGACCATGTATTTTTGATAGAAGATTTTGTTTTTATAGTTTGTTTTTTAGTTCATGATTGTCAGAGGAAGAGATATAAAGTTTTTCTTTACAGTTCACTAGTCTTTCCTTTTAGGTCCTCAATATATCCTTCGAGCTATGCTAACCAGAGGTAAAAAGTTACTGGTAGAAAGAGGGGAGAAAGTTCCTCACGACCGTTTAATAGTAGATAAGAAACGGTTTTGGTATCTTCCTCATTTTGCTGTGATTCATCCTAAGAAAGGTAAGATTAGGGTAGTTCACGATGCTGCCGCTAGAACTGAAGGTGTGAATTTGAACTCCTTGTTGTTAACTGGTCCCGATTTATTACAGTCTCTGTTAGGCATTTTGTTACGTTGGCGAGAGGGTAATATAGCTTTGTTAGCTGATATAAAGGAGATGTTCCCTCATATCAAAATAAGGCAAGACGATAGGGATATGCAACGCTTTTTGTGGCGCAACGGAGATCGTAGCGCTCCTATCAAAGAGTACCGAATGAGTTCTATGATTTTTAGTGCCGCTTCAAGTCCTTGCACAGCCATACATTTACTAAATAAGAATGCTCAGGACTATGCTGACATTTATCCTGAGGCTTCGGTGGAAGTCCAAAGGAACACCTACATGGACGATTACGTAAGCAGTAGTTCGGATGTTGAAAAAGCAGCCAATTTAGCTAGAGATATAGTTGAGCTCCATAAAATGGCTCACTTTGAAATGCGGGGGTGGATTTCCAACCAAGTGGAGACTTTGAGATTTTTACCACCTGAGTTGTTAGCTGCTTCACCTACGGAAGTTTCAGTACTACCTCCAACCTCAGACGTGAGAACTCTAGGCTTGCTTTGGAATGCGTCCGAAGATGTCTTGAGTTTTCGCCCAGACCTTCCTCAGGAGGTTCCTTCTATCTTGACTAAGCGCTCTACGCTCTCATTTGTAACGCGCCTTTTTGATCCTTTGGGATTTTTATCCCCTATTTCAATTCATGGTCGAATCCTCCTGCAGAGGGCGTGGGTTTCAAAAATTGGTTGGGATGAAGCTTTACCCGATGACCAAGTTAAGCTTTGGCAAAAATGGTTTCAGGTAATAGTTCAAATTCCAAATTTAAAGATTCCTCGTTGGCTTTTGGTACCTGATTTTAAAATAGAACAACAAGAACTTCACGTTTTCGCAGATGCTAGTGCGTCCGCGTACGCTTGCGTCGCTTATTGGCGATTCATTGACAGCCAAGGCAGAGTTCAAATTGCTTTGATCGCCAGTAAAGCTCGCGTCGCTCCTACTAATACAGTATCAATCCCACGTCTCGAACTGCAAGCCTGCCTATTGTCAATACGTCTGGCTGGAACAATCGTCGCAGAACATAATTTTAAGCCGAATAGACGATTTTTCTGGACCGACTCAATGAACGTCCTCGGTTGGCTTCGGACCGAGGGACATTGTTTGAAAACGTTTGTTGCCAATAGAGTTGGCGAGATTTTGGAGGGTTCAAATATCAATGAGTGGCGCTGGGTTCGGTCCAAACTCAACGTGGCAGACGATGCTACTCGTTTAGGCGAGGGCGTCTCATTTCGATGGCTGAATGGCCCACCTTTTTTACTTTTATCTCCGGACACCTGGCCCTCTGAGGTGCCGTCAACTCCAACCACAGAATGTCTACAGGAATTGAAAGCTCCTGTAGCTATTCATGCAACAAATGATTCGGTTCCGTTACCGCGTTCGTCATCTACGCCGGTTATAGCAGATCCCACCCGGTTCTCGTCGTGGCTCAAATTATTACGTGCAACTGCCCGTGCACATCAGTTTGTACACATACTCCGACAACGAGTAAATTCAAAAAAATCTGGAATGCGTTTAGATAACCTTTCGAATCAACATATTCAGCGCTCATCAAATTCATTTCATTTCATTAACCTATTGAGACCGCTCGAAGCAGAAGATTTAGTAAAGGCTGCGCAGCACATAATTCGAAGTAGCCAGATCGAGTCTTTTTCAGAAGAATCAGAAGCACTCCGAAAGTCCATTCCTATTGAGAAACGAAGCCGGATTTGGAAGTTTTCGCCATACCTGGACTCGGAAAGAGTGATTCGCCTGCGCGGACGGATAGATGCCTCAGATGTCGGCATTCCAACCAGGCGCCCTATTCTTTTGGATGGCAGACATCACGCAGTTCGGCTACTCCTCACCCATCATCATTACAAAGCCGCTCATGCTCATCCCAGACTGGTGATAAATGAAGTAAGACAGCGATTTTGGATCCTGCATCTACGAGCATCCATAAAATATATAGTTCTGCGCTGCGCTTGGTGCATACTGAACAAATCGAAGCCTTTAAGCCCTCCCACTGGCGATCTGCCACCAGAAAGATTAGCACACCATCGACGTCCATTCACATTCGTGGGTTTAGATTATATGGGGCCGATACTTATAACAGTCGGCCGGAGGCATGAAAAGCGATGGATAGCTCTATTCACATGCATGACCGCAAGGGCATTCCATCTAGAGATTGTAAGTAGCTTATCCTCAGACAGCGCACTGATGGCGCTTAAACGCTTCATTGCAAGACGCGGCACGCCTTCAAAGATATTCTCGGACAACGGCACGGCGTTCACAGGCGCTAATAACATTTTAGAAGCCATGGCCAGAGCTGGAGCAAATAGCGGAATCACATGGTCGTTTCAGCCGCCTGCTGCACCGCATATGTCTGGAGTATGGGAGAGACTCGTTCGCACCGTAAAAACTGCATTATATGCTATGCTGCGAGATCGTGCCCCAAAAGAGGAGCTGTTGCATACAGTGCTGCTCGAATCTGAAGCAATTGTGAATAGTCGCCCTCTTACTAATCTACCTGAAGACCCGGATTGTCCAGAAGCACTTACTCCATTTCATTTTATTCTCGGTTCATCATCTCCATATCACCCAGTTCCATTAGGCGTTGACGATGGTGACCTCCTGAGCCGAAGCGATTGGCGTAAGTCTCAGCGCCTTGCCGACATGTTCTGGTGTCGGTGGGTGCGGGAATATTTACCGTCCCTTCTGCCTCGGGGTTCATCGGGCAGATCTCAACGCACAGTGGCCGTCGGCGACGTGGTTCTGATTGTGGACCCCTCTCTACCCAGAGGCACTTGGCCCCGTGGACGAGTTGCCAAAGTTTTCCCTGGGCGGGACGGGGTAGTTAGGGTAGCTGAGGTCTCCACAGTCGGGGGCACGTTGCGCCGACCATTAACGAAGTTGATAAAGTTGTCGGTATCCACTCAATAGAGTGGCTTTCGCCACAGGAGGGTGGGATGTCGGGCACTGATAGCTATATCAACCTTTTTTTTTATACTTGTCTATGTTTTTATACTTTTTTTAGACCATGTATTTTTGATAGAAGATTTTGTTTTTATAGTTTGTTTTTTAGTTCATGATTGTCAGAGGAAGAGATATAAAGTTTTTCTTTACAGTTCACTAGTCTTTCCTTTTAGGTCCTCAATACACCCCTCCGCCAATCCGCACTGAGCCCGCGTGGTGGAGTATGGCTCATACTACCTCACATTTGAGGTAAGGGCTTTGCCCAGCAGTGGGATGCTTACAGGCTAAACTTAACTTTTTTTATGGTTTTACTAAAACCTGATGATATAAAAGATGGTGTAAGCCTTAACGTAAGGCATAGCATGTTGTATTTTATGAATATTTGACACTCAGTGCTATTTTTAGCAAGGGATCAAATATTTGCGGACAAGCTGTAAAAAAAAGATTTCTTTATCTTGTTAGAATAGCATGTTCTTTGCTCTTACCTCAATTTCTTCACCAGTTGTGTTGCATATTTCCTCTATGAGATTAATGGCGCCTGCTTCACCACATAAATGTATTTCTTCTGCCTGAAGCCCTGAAAAAGAATAAATAGATAATTCAGTTACATAGGAGTGTGTTTAATAATATTCGATAACTGTTACATTTCTTTACTAATTATGAAAAAAAATATCAATAACTTACCTAAAATAGCTCTAGTCCATGCCCAACCTCTTCCTCTATCACCAATCATTTGAATTTCATCTATTATAGCTACTTCGTCTGAAACAGAAAAACCAATACAGTGTCAGAAAGAAAGATTTAAAATTATAATATTAGTTATTTATTAGATAGATGACTCATTCATTTCATTAGTTCAAAGTTGTACAACTGAGTTTTTACAACCAATTATTGTTACAACCATTTTAAGTAGAAATAAATAGCACATAGGCTCAGGTGCACAGCCATACTATTAGAATAGCATACTGAAGACACTACGTTTTCAGTTTAGTGACAGTTAGATTGTAATATAAATGATATCTTACAATTATTATTGAGTGAGGTCATCTCAACAGTGCAGGCAACATGACTAGATGGCGAGAGCTCAGCTTCATCCAATAATAAGGGTTCAGTCTCCAATGGTTCTGTGGCTTCTTCCGCAGTGCCTGTCACTGTGGTATATTGTGAGGCATGTCTTCTTTCTTCTCCTGTAATTAGGTCACATGCTGTACCCTGGAATGTTATACATTTATGTAGAGAAATAACAGGACAGAGATAGGGGAAACTGATCTCATTAGTAAAACTTCTTTATTTTATCAATAAGAGTGTTACACAGGATAACTACTAGCAGATAGTTTAGTTATCCTGTGTAATAACAATAGTTTAGTTATCCTGTGTAATAACAATATTACAACAACCTCCTATGCATAAAAAACCACTTTAACATTCCACATTCAAATTGAAATCAAATGTTCATTTCCTTTCCCGCTGCATTGCATGCCACATCTGTCACTCTCTAGTGTTCTGTTGCACATTCATATATTTATATCTTCTAACTAAGGTATAAATGGCATGATAACATAGCATAATTCATTGCATTGGTAAGCCAATAAGGTTGTCTTGATTGCTGTTTTCAAGATCATTTAGTTAAGTATTAATCCGTCACGTTGTTGTTTACGAAAAATATTTTTTGTGTACGCAGCCTTATTTGACTACCTGTCAGCCGCAGCAGCTGAAGAATAAGGACACTTTATTCCGGTAATGTATTATATTTAGAAACCTACCCTTTTATTAGATTTATGGTATATCTCTGTGGCTAACAACTTAAGTGGTCCACAGTAGACACCTGATTTAGCTTCCAAGAATCTCTCCATTGCATGGTATGTTTTGCCTGAGTTTGTTGGGCCAGCATGGAATACAATCTTTCTGTTCATACTTCGGGCTTCTGGATACCTGAAACACATACCAATTATGATGTAACATGAATCATCACCAGCCAAAGGATGGTCACTACTGATCATAACACACTTCTTATTGAAATAGTTACCAGTTAGCTGGAGTTCTCAGATCAGATATTTTCTTCAAATCATCCAAACAGTCCAAGTGGGGAAAAGCTAATCTTGCATGCCTTAAAAAATATGGAAACAAGTCGTCAACATGACTTGCACCTGTAATGTAATATAATTCAAATTATAGCACTACAACTTTACTGATAAGATTTCCTATTAAAAATAGATATAGTTTTGGACATAGTATATAGTTTTGGACAAATAAAACACCATGTTTCCTTTCGATCATAAAAATACGTACCTTGTAGAATATCACTGATTGTTATGTGTAAATCTGGAGGTAGATCATGTTCTAAACAATGTCTTCTGAATGAAAGAAATGCCTGATGCAGTAACTGGTCGTCCAATCCATTTTCAGCGGCCAAAACCCTCACTTCTGGTTTCTGATAGAACTTGTTCAGAATCTTTAGTAAATCCTGCTTCTTTAATCGTCCAGTAAATTCTTCTCCTATATTAATGTCATCTGGGTTAGGCTTTACAGGAATCGGCACAAACAGAGCTGAAGGATTCCCTCGATCGTGTTTTTTAGTCCTCATGAAAATATAACCTATACTACCGAGTTTTCCTTTTCGTGTACATAAAACTGAACTTCGAAGACACGGGGAGATGCATGACTGTAATCTTTCGGAATGGGCCAATATACGAGCAAATCCCTTGTACATTTTGCAATAATAAAAAGAACAAAAAATATTTTTACTACGAATTTTTTCTTTTTTTTTTTTTTTTTTTTCTTGTTTTGGCATGCACGGTTTGTGCGTCAGCCACGGCGATGAATTAAAAGGTAAGGAATCGTATGGGAATAAAAAGGAATGAGTGCAACGGAACGGAAATTTGGAAAATAGGATCAGGAAAGTTTGGAGTAATCATAATGCTTAAAACTATAATTAATTATTGATATATAAAGATCAAATTAAATTTTAATATTATTAATAGTCATAAATAAAGAAAGAATATTATATACATCAAAATTATTCATAGCCAAAAGACAAACTATAGAAGTAGGAAAAGGAATACGGAGGGATCTCAAGTTTTCAAAGAAACAGGAATGGTCATACAAAGGGCAGCTAAAAAAAATATGATTTAAATCTCCTACATCTGTACCACACTCACATAAATCAGAAGCTACAATGCGAAACCTGAAAAGATGTTTAGGTACACAGACATGGCCAATTCTCATGCGAATTAAGTTGGATGTAGGAATCTTCCCAAGCTTCATTTTGGCAAACCATGGTCTAACAGGTATATCAGGTTGAATATCCTTGTACCATTTTCCTTTACTTAGACTGCTGCGTTCCCAATCTATTTTCCAAGAATCAAGTAAATGATTCTTGGGAAGAGCAATAAGGTCGTGGCAAAAGTTTTTGTATGGATACAAATCTCCATCATGAATAGCCTTTTTAGCTAATTGATCAGCTTTTTCGTTTCCATGAATATTAGAGTGGCTTGGAATCCAAGCAAATGTTATTTTGAGCCCCAATAAATTACATTTTAAAAGCAAATCTCTACACTGAATAATAACAGGATATTGAATATTACATTTAAATGGAAATCTTTCCAAGGCCTGTAAGGCACTCTTGGAATCTATAAATATAACGGTTTTCCTAAGTTTAGCAAGATGTACATACTCTACTGCTTTAAATATGCCATAACATTCCCCAGTAAAGACAGATGTTTCTGGTGGTAGTTTAATTTTTTCAACAACACCATATTGATGGTGATAGAGACTAACCCCAACAATACCATCATTATCTTTTTTCGAAGCATCACAATAAATATGATGCCAGTCAGGCCAGTTTTTATTGAGGATACAGTTAAATTTTTTGTTACCAGAAGATGACTTCTTTGGAATATCAAGGTCATATTTAATTTCAGGTGATAGAATTAAAGAGTCAAAAGATACAGAAAAAATTGGTAGTGAAAGAGATCTATGTGTAGGTGCTTGAAGAGAGATGAATTTGCGGAAACTCAAAACTAAACAGGGTAAACTTTTGTGAGCCCAATAAGGGGAGTTTTCTATGAGATTTGATAAAGATTGCAGTTTGAAAAAGAGAGGGTGGTTCCTAAATTGCAGAGCCCGGAATAAATATTTATCGCATAAAAATTGACGGCGCAAACTAAGTGGTGGGTCGACACATTCGACCTGTAAAGCGTTTATCGGACTTGATTTCATTGCCCCAGACACAATGCGAAGAGCTTTAGACTGGATACTATCTAATTTTTTAAGGCCTACCACATAACAAGGTTCCAAGAAGTAGGAACCATAATCAAGAACACTGCGTATTAAAGCATTATAGAGAAGTTTAAGAGTTGATGGGTGAGCTCCCCACCAGACTCCAGATAGGCAACGAAGAATATTTAACAATCGTTCACATTTGGCAGTTATGTAATAACAATGAGAAACGCCAGATAGTTTATTATCTAAAATCATACCTAAAAACTTAGCTTCTTTACATGTCGGAATATTAACGTTATCATAATAAACAAAAACTGGAGGAGGCATTAGCATCCTACTAAAAAGAACTACAGAGCTTTTCTCAACAGACAATGTTAAGCCATTATTATCTAGCCAAGTTTTGAGAGAGTTTAACGCAGAAGTTAGGCTGTGGCATAATTGGTTAACTGAAAATCCGGAAATGTAGAGAAGTAAGTCGTCAGCGTATTGTAAAATATTAACTTTATCTCCTACAGCAGAATCAAGGTCATAAGTGTATACATTATAGAGCAAGGGACTCAAAACGGACCCTTGTGGTAACCCTCTCCATAAAACTCGAGTCAGGGTTCGTGACTCTTGTGTTGAAACCATTATAAACCTTCCAGACAAAGAATTAATAATGAAATTTACTAGGTTAAGTGGAATTTGCAATGTAATAAGTTTACTTTTTAGTATAGTTAAGTCTACCGAATCGTAGGCGGATTTTATATCCAGGAAAGCTGCAAGGAGAGACTTATTTGCTGTAAAAGCTAGCCGAATATCGGTAGTAAAGATCCCTAAACTATCCATTGTGCTCTTTCCTTTCCTAAAACCGTACTGACTAGATGATAACAAGCCCTTATTTTCCAAAAACCATTCCAGTCTATTTTTAACTAAGTGTTCTGCAAGTTTGTGTAGTACCGATGATAAAGCAATAGGGCGATATGACGAAGCATTACACGATGCAGCATTTGGTTTTTTAATAGGAATTATTTCCTGCGTCTTCCATGAAGGTGGGATACTACCATTAATAATAATAGAGTTTACTAAAGCTAGAAAATAGGAAAGACAAGAATCACTTAAGTTAACGAAAAAAGAATACGGGATTCCATCAATGCCTGGTGCTGAATCTTTGACATATGATAACACACCTTTTAATTCAGCAAGCGAAAAAGGAGAATTAAGCTCTGCAAGGCTTTCTGTAATAGGATAATTTAATTCATGTAGTACTAAATCCATATGTGGAACAGTAGATGGAGCCAATTTGTCTAAGAAGCTATCAGCTATAGAGTCATGTAAAAATGATGGAGTGCTTTCTCGAAAACAAGATCTGTATTTACGGATATTTTTCCATACTTCAGACGGAGATACATCAGGTGAGATAGATGAACAAAATGTTTTCCATCCCTCCCATTTCTTTTGCTTGAATAACTTTCTAGTAGAGTTAATATGAAGTGATAAAATGTCAAGATTTTCAGAACTTGTAAACACTCTATAAGCTCGTTCAGCTTCCTTTCTCTTTCTAATTGCTTCCGCACATTCTTCGTCCCACCAAGGTGGAGGAGGAATTCGTCGACTGCGGTTTTTTTTAATAGGAAAAATACTATCGGCAACTTCTAATAAAATCTGACTAAGGGATTCTGCACAGTTAGTGTGATTTGGATTGCTCAATTCTAAGGGAGGGAGAGACTCAATTCTTTCATCTACCTTTTCTTTGAAAAGTTTCCAATCAGCATTAGCTAATTGATATTTCATGCGAGGTGGACGGACAGCTGATGCTTTTTCGTTGAAAGGAAGAGTAATAATGAGTGGATAGTGGTCACTACCATAAGATGAGGGAAGAATATGCCAAGTCAAAGAAGATGCTAGAGATGGAGAACATATTGTCAAATCTGGAGCGCTTAGACCTTCACAACTACGTGTACGGCGAGTTGGTTCACCGGTGTTTAACAAACAGAGATTATTTATATCTAAAAAGTCTAACATTTTTGAACCATAATGATTAGAAGGTTGGCTGCCCCAGGACTCATGTTGTGCGTTAAAATCTCCCATTATTAAAAACGGTTTGGGAAGAGAAGGCAGAATAGTACCTAGAATCTCATTATACAGAGCAGAAGATGGGTGTGGAATATAAATAGATACAAAACAAATGCCATTAATACTGGCAGCAATAATGGAGTATTCTGGACTATGTACAGGTATAGGAATATGTTGAAAAGGCATAGAGTGTTTAATTAGCAGGGCTACCCCGCTATAACCGTCAGATCTATCTTCTCTTAGGCAGGCATAGCCTGCCACCTTAAAACAGCCACCAGGCAGGAGCCAAGTCTCTTGAAGAGAAATGGCCAAGGGGTTGTATTTATTAATCAAGTGAAATAAATCGGTCTTCTTACTGATAGCGCTGCGGCAATTCCACTGAATTACCACAGATTGCATTGTTATTATTGTTTAAATTATTAACACTATTAGAACTATTTTCATGTGAATTAGTTTTATCATTTACACTATTTGGAGATGAGGCAACGTTGGGCGGTATAAAGTTTGCATTATAATGAGATAATGAGTTGATGAGAGTTATGATAAGTTCTTTAACAGACATCATGTCTGATAATAATGAGTCATTGTTTGAATTTTGGTCTTTAATAGCAGTACCAGTTGATGAAAAATTAATATTATAATCTTTGGTTAATGCATCATGAGCAGCCTTATCATATCCATATTTTAAGGTAGGAGGGTGTCTAGGCTTTAGAAATACAGTTTTCTTATATGAGTGGCTATTTGAAATATTACCGGACTGACTTCCTAAAACTCTGGAATTAGATGGACCAGGAGGTATTGATGTAAGAACATCAGCATAAGATTTACCAGTTGGTGGATGCAGTTTTACAGCTTCAGAATAAGAAATGCATTTCTTAGCCATCGACTCTTTAATCAACTTTTGACGTGAGAACTCAGGGCAATTTTTGCTGGTTGCAAAGTGAGAACCACTACACAAACAGCATTTCACTAAATCTTCATCAACTGAACAAGTGTCACCTGAGTGATCCTGACCACATTTAAAACATTTAGGGAGGGATCTACATTGACTTTTTATGTGTCCATACTTACAACACTGATAACACTGTATAGTTGGATAAATGTATAAATCAACGGGCAGTGAATTATAACACATGAAAACTCTCTTGGGAAGTACTTGTCCATCAAATGTTAGTACTACTGTCTCTATTGGAACATATTCAACTTTTTCTTTACCTACATTTTTCCTTTTAAGTCGTCTTACCTTCAATATATTTCCGCAGCCTACTGGGACAGAAATATTCTGCAAGACTTCTTCATCAGTCCAAGATGTTGGAACACCCCTAACTATACCCATGCGTGTCACGTTTGATGTTGGGATAAATGCTTTGTATTTATTAAGGCCCAAAATATCATTATTTAAAAATGAATTAGCATCTTCATGGTTTGAAAAAGATATGGATGCCCGGTTCCTACCTATGCGTTTCAGACTGCCATTTATAATGTTTTTGAAATTGTGTTTTTGCAAAAAGAAACCAAGTGTAACAGGATGAATTGCAGTATTATCATTACTTGACAACTGTTCTTTTTGGATGTGAATAATGTAAGGGGCCAGATCTGAAGCCTGATAAAGATTCCTAGCTACCGAAGGGCGTTGAGAAGTTTGTTCTAGAGGTATGTCAACATCAATTGAATTTGATGAGCATGGCACAGGCAGAGAGTTGGGCACAGGCAGTGAGTTAGGCACAAATGTAGATGACTGTAAATTGTTTGATTTGAGGTTATCAGGTTGTTGATGTTTTTTAATAAATATATTTGTTTGATCCTCACAATTACATTCATCACACTCATTTACAGGTGTCGTAGAGGAAGATTTATGATGACGCTTCCTGAATCTGTTACAATGTTTACAGTACTTGGGTGCTGAGCGTTTGCGCTTAGCTTTAATAGTAGGATGATGCTCTGAGCTATCTGTAATAGAGCCTTCCGTGTCTAATCCTGAATACGTATTATCTATAGTAACATTATACGAAACCTGGGGGCCCGGAGGACCCCCAGGCTCGTCTGCGTCGTTCATGAAGCCTAATGAAAAGGTAAGAAACTTACCGAATCTCCGCTAAAAACAATAAAAACTAAAATATATAATAATAAATAAACCTAAATAAATACACTCCACTACTTAACTGAACCAAATATCACTTTATAAATAAATTTAAAACTCAGAAACCAGAAAAACACCCGCCTACGACAACGATTCCCGCGCTTTTTTCGAATTTTTTCTTTCACATTGCCATTTTTGACATTTATTATGACGGTTGACGGACTAATCTGTGGTTGACGGACTGGAAGGGAGGGAGGGAGTTAGTGTTGTGTTGCATGCCAGTCAAGTCGATAGTCCACTATCGATAGTCGTTAAGAAGATAATAGTAGGCCTACTGACCTGACGCGGAGCAATGTGGAAATCGCCTGATAGTTAGTAGCTCATCTTCAAAATTACGATAGTATTGCTGTTGTTGATGGTAAACAAGTGTATAGTTATAGTATGTACCAAACAAGGCTAACCAAACTGACCTATCGATACTATTGATTGGGATATCGATATTATAATCCTGCGATACCAGTGACGCTGCTGTACGTGTCCCGGCTGCATTGCTGTACGAAGGTCGAGGAGATTGTGGAGTACATCCGTATTAAGACCAAGTTCACACTGAGGGTCGAACGGTTGGAATCTCGTCATAATACGAATTTCAATTCGTTTGTGGTAAGGGTTCCGACCGAACAGCTGTCGACCTTCACGAAAGAAGAATTTTGGCCGAGGGGTGTCGTATATCGTCGGTTTCGTAGACGGCTACCTGACACCAAGTTGCGGAACACTACGCCGACAAAATAGTGTTTTATTTAAATGTTGTTTGTGTTATTCTTTAAATATTTATGTTAGTCTTTAAGGTATATATTGTATGGGCCTTTGTTGCCTGAAACAAATGATTAAATAAATATGTGGCAAAACGCACACCAAAACGCTTATCTGCTTCGAAACAAAAGAAAATCAAACAATTGCTCATGCATGAAGATTTAGGTGATCGAAAACCCTCACAATTCTTGAGACGATTGCAAGATCTAGCTGGTCCATCTATTCCTAATGATTTTCTGAATACTATTTGGTCAAGCCGTTTGCCACAGAATGTTAAAACTATTATTGCTTCACAGGGTGATTTGCCTTTGGAGAAACTAGCAGATTTGGCAGACAAGGTGCACGAAATCGCGCCGTCAGTACCCCAGGTGGCCAGCACGTCAGCGGAAACTGCGTCGTCATCCGAGTATCAGCAGATGGTTAAGCAGATAAGTAAACTGACCAGGCAAGTAGCTGCGCTTACTAGCAAAGTCGACGACAACTCTAGAGCACGTTCGCGATCGAGGTCGAGCAGAGGTCAAAGGAGCACGTCGCGACCACGTCAACTTCCTCCTGACCACCCACATTGCTGGTACCACTACACGCATGGCACCAAAGCGAGAAAATGCATTCAACCTTGCACGTATTTATCGGAAAACTTGCAAGGCAGCCAGAAATAGCGGCTCACGACTGCCTCACTTCACCAGGCCGCATATTTATTACTGACAGATCTTCTGAAATTAATTTCTTGGTAGACACTGGATCAGATTTATGTGTGTTTCCTCGGTCAGCTATGAAGATGCCCTGCACTAAATGCAAATATCAGTTAACTGCCGCCAATAATTCAACCATTCATACTTATGGCCCAACAACGCTTCAACTGGACTTTGGACTAAGACGAAATTTTACGTGGAATTTTACGATCGCAGATGTGTCAAGACCTATAATTGGAATTGATTTCTTGAGCTTTTATAATTTGTTGGTAGATTGCAGACATAAACGCCTCATCGATGGTACTACTAAAATGTCCGTGCCAGCTCAGCAACAGGAATCTAGTGACGACATTTCATCGGTTAAAGTCTTCTCTAACGACGAGTCCGATGAGTACTACGCCATCTTGCGTCAGTTTTTGGAAGAAGCACGACCTTCAGGTATGTGTAGTTTACCTACTAAACACAATACGGTGCATCATATAAGAACTACACCAGGACCGCCTGTCGCTTGCAAACCGAGACGCTTAGACCCTCAGCGTTTGAAAATCGCCAAGAAAGAGTTTGATGATTTGCTTACCTGCGGTATTGTTAGACGGTCAGAGAGTCCCTGGTCTTCGGCTTTACATCTAGTTCGAAAGAAAGACGATGGATGGAGACCTTGCGGCGACTACAGAGCACTTAATGCACGCACCATACCTGACAGGTACCCAATCCGAAACATTCAGGACTTTGCTCATGAGTTGTCAGGATGCTCTATCTTCTCTACCATCGACCTGGTTAAAGCGTACCACCAGATCCCCGTGAATCCAGCTGATATTGCGAAAACTGCCATTACAACCCCGTTTGGTCTTTTTGAGTATCCGTTCATGGCGTTTGGACTCAGAAACGCAGCTCAAACATTCCAACGTTTCATGGATGAAATGTTGAGAGACCTGGACTTCTGCTACGGATATTTGGATGATATTCTGGTATTCTCGTGTTCCCCAGCACTTCACAAAGAACACCTGCATCAACTGTTTACCCGCCTTCAAAATTACGGCGTTCTGGTCAACGCATCTAAGTGTGTTATGGGAAAACCTGAGGTAACTTTTCTAGGTTACCAGGTATCAGCAAACGGAACTCGACCTAAGGACACTAGAATCCAGGCTATTCAGAACTTCACATTACCCAAAACGGTGAAAGAACTCCGAAGATTTTTGGGCATGTGGAACTTCAGTCGACGTTTTATTCCAAACGCAGCACACATTCAAGCACCTTTGAACAAATTGTTGTCTGGACCTAAGATTAAAGGCTCTTCTCCTGTAGATTATACACCTGAACAGCTAGAAGCTTTTGATCACTGCAAACGCGCACTTTCAGAAGCTGCACTATTGGCTCATCCCGACCCCGCAGCTGAACTAGCTATTACGACGGACGCATCTGATGTTGGTATAGGAGCTGTACTTCAACAGAGAAAAGAAGGTAACTGGCAACCTCTAGCGTATTACTCGCATAAACTAAAACCTTCACAGCAAAAATACAGCCCGTACGATCGAGAACTGCTGGCGATTTATGAAGCCATTAGGTATTTTCGCCATATGGTGGAAGCCAGAGATTTCGTGGTATACACAGACCATAAACCACTCAGCTACGCATTCATAAATAATAAAAATAATTGTTCACCGAGACAATTCAGATATCTCGATTTTATATCTCAATTTACAACGGATATTAGATTCATCTCTGGTAAAGACAACGTCATAGCAGACACACTATCTCGAGTGGAGGAGATCACAGCAGCGATCGATTATGAGAGCCTCGCACGAACACAGGCAGAAGACCCTGAGTTACGAGACCTCATACAGAATGGATCAACATTACAACTCAAAAAAGTTACTATTCCAGAATCAAAGCACGAGCTTTACTGTGATGTCTCTACAGATACTCCACGACCTTTTGTCACTCATCAATTCAGACGTCAAGTATTTGACAGTCTTCATCAATTGTGCCACCCAGGACGGACTGCTACAGTGCGACTGGTGACACAGAGATTCGTATGGCCAGGGATACGCAGAAACTGTAGAGAGTGGGCAAAGCAGTGTATGGAATGTCAGCGTTCCAAAGTTACACGCCATACATATTCACCCCTATCCACTTTTTCTAACCCATCGGCGAGGTTTTCACACATTCATCTCGACCTCGTCGGTCCATTACCCATTTCTTGTGATTACAGATACTGTCTGACCATTATCGACAGATTCACCAGATGGCCTGAAGCAGTTCCACTCCGCGATATCACCGCAGAGACCTCCGCAGCCGCACTAGTATCTGGCTGGGTAGCTAGGTTCGGCTGCCCTCTCAAAATCACGACGGATCAAGGACGCCAGTTCGAGTCGCGCCTGTTCAAGGCGTTGGCTTCTCTGATGGGCGCTCATCACTTCAGCACCACCGCCTATCATCCTATCGCCAACGGCATCATCGAACGCCTCCACCGTCAACTCAAAGCCGCCATCATGTGTCAGAACACCTCACAATGGAGCGAGACTCTTCCACTGGTACTGCTGAGCTCAACGAACACTTCGAATCGAACCTGCATCTACCAACCTACGGTTCTTCGGAGGGGAGTAATGTGGCGATGCACATGACAACTGAACTTGGCTCCGGAATGGCTAGATGGCGCTGATAGCCTAACTCCATAGAACATTCGAAACTCCATACAATCCTGAAACGCGATAGGTTAGTTTTCTATCTGACTAACTATATATAGAACACCAGACGGTATTCCTTAGGACTATAGTCCCCGACCACTAACACCTCGGTCGGCAGGAAGCGCTTCCCTTTTCCTTCCTGTTCATATTGCGCCAAAAATAAATAAAATAATCGATAGTTAAACTATCGATAGTTCAGCAACAATAGTGGGAATGTTCCTATTAGTGTATTTTTTACTAGATTGCAGTATTTTTACGATGCCAACGCGCGCTGTATTCGTTCTCATCTCAGTCTCCTCTCACCACTACCTCACGTAAGATCTCATAATCCACAGATGAATAATATATGTACTATGTATCTTGCATAAATCACAAGCACACACAACCATACCACACCCATAGCTGGGCATTAACTCGTTAATCCATTTTGATTAACGGATTAACTTTTAAGTTAACTTTAAAAAATGTTAACGGACACGTTAACTTCCGTTAATATGCAGCTAAGTCCGTTAATCGTTAATCCAATGCCTACTGTATACCGCACGGCACCGCGGCGCAGCGTGAAAAACAGGTGCAGACAAGTAAGTTTTTTGATAATTCTGTCTTTCAGTCTATTGAAAAACCAAAAAGTCCAACTCTCTAACGAGTAAAGCGCAAGTCTCGTTTTAATGTGGCTGCACATGAAATCAATAGACTCTTTCAACGATACTGCATTCCTAGGGAAACAGACATTTATAAAAGATTTTAAACTTTGTTGCATTTTTAAACTAAACTTCACACTTTAACGGGATTTTAAACAAGTGAAAGTTGCATAAAATCCCGTTAAAGTGTGAAGTTTAGATATTCATGAATCTATTCATTAAATACAATACTGCTATACCCTCAAGTACTGCAATTGAACGGCTGTTTTCCACGGGTGAAAACATTTTAACATCAAAACGAGGATCGCTTTTAGTTTGTAATTTTTATAAATTTTGATACAGTATTTTGAAATTATTAAGGAGTATTTGTCACCGGTACTCAAAGTCCTTCAGAAGCTGTTTAATTCCGTGCTGCTAGAGGGCATCATAACTATGGCATGGAACGTGTTGTTCTTCAAAAAAGGAGACAAAACCTTATTGAAGAACTATAGACCCATCTCACTCCTGAGCCATCTCTACTAGCTGAGCTGTTCTCAAGGGTCATCACAAATCGTCTCGCACGTAGGTTTGATGACTTCTAGCCTCTCAAACAAGCCGGATTCTGAAAAGGCTATAGTACCATAGACCACATCCACATCATAAAGAGTATAATATGCCTCTATGCTTAGCGTTCGTGGACTATGAGAAGGCCTTTGATTCGATCGAAACTTGGGCGGTGCTTCGGTCTCTTCAGCGGTGCCACATAGACTATAGGTATATAGAGGTGTTAAAGTGTCTATGACAACGAACGCCACCATGTCGGTCCGAGTACAGGAACAGAATACGAGGGCGATTCCACTGCGAAGAGGTGTAGACAGGGAGACGTCATATCTCCGAAACAGTTTACAGCGGCACTGGAAGACGCCTTCAAGCTCCTGGAATGGGAAGGATTCGGCATCAACTTCAATGGCTAATACATCACACACCTCCGGTTTGCCGATGATAATATATTATAGTCACTATGCTCGAAGACCTTGAGAGTATCCCAACAAGTGGGTCTTCAAATGAATATGGAAAAGACGAAAATTATGTCGAACTCCCGTGTTGTATCCACTTCGGTATCTGTTGGGAACTCAATTCTCGAAGTACCTGGGAGTTAGTTAGTTAGTTACCTGGGACAAGTAATCTAATTAGGTAGAGGTCCAACTTTGAGAAAGAGGTCAATCGAAGAATCCAACTCGGCTGGGCAGCATTGGGGAAACTGCGCAAGAGCGTCTTCTCGTCTCAATTACCTCAGTGTCTTAAGACAAAAGTCTTCGACCAGTGTGTGTTACCAGTATAGATGGGCGCCTACCCGGATATAAACCCAGCCACTGGATAAATATCCAATCCACGCTATTTTAACCCACCCGATTCTGTTCTGAATTTGTTGATTCTGTTGATTCTGTTTTTAAAAATTAAATGAAATATTTTTATTGAAGTTTCACACTTTTATGGTGCGATTCAATTTCTTTTCAAGTAGTTTTTAATACTGAACTATAAAATGGTATATTTTTATTTAAATCCCATAAAAACTGTCATTTAGTTGCAAATACAGTGCGTACTTGCATTTTGGCAATCGCAAAGGGGAAGAGGGAGACTATGTAAGGTTAAACAGCTTTACAGGACAAAATTTTATTCAGTGCATGCAGTACATTATGCGTATTTATAGATCTAAGAATTAAGTACGAACTAATTTTATAAATATACACATATAATGTGGTTGAAATTTAAGAAACCTTATCGAAAACATTTACTGCAATAATGCAGCCTAACGTATCGATGTGTAAACCATAAAGCGTTTTACGAAAGGTCACGTACGTCAACGAGTTATTCCGAAAATACTACGAGAGTATTTAGCACATTAAAAAGAAAATGAAGTGCTCAGTAAATTCATTACTTGTCAGCTCTACGATCACACAATGGCCTTCGTCACACAAGCGATAAGTATGCAAACAAAAACAATACCTTACCAACCCTTTCCTTTATCTTTTTATCTACCTGGGATTGCCACGTGCGCAGTTTTATCGCCGTTGGCTATAACTTCCCAGTTTTGTAATGTCGCTGCGCGTAGTCTTTGTAATTACTATTTTTACAACTTCTCGACCGACGACGGTTTTAAGGTAGTACTGTCAAACATTGAGTTACAAATCTTACAAAAATCGCGTAGAGTGCATTTATTGTTATGTAATAATTATAATACAAGAATGCTTTAGCAATCAAGGAATAATATGTCTGTTAAACGTGCTCAAAAT
The DNA here is from genome assembly GCA_963584085.1 of Pyrausta aurata. Lineage (NCBI taxonomy): Eukaryota > Metazoa > Arthropoda > Insecta > Lepidoptera > Crambidae > Pyrausta > Pyrausta aurata. Next base: position 4,757,356 of record OY757255.1, on the reverse strand, counting down.
ATATTAAACTCAAATACTTACTGATGCAAAACAAAAAAAAATACGACGAGATGCAGATTTACATTAAATGCTGTCACCGCTACCAAGTACCCCGTCATCAAGTGAAATACTGCAAAGTTGAGATAACTCATTTGGTCTCTGTCCTTTTGTAAGTTATAATCATTTTAAAAAAAAACGGTTGTTCATACTTCTCAACATTATCCGATTATGTTGAAACGAATAATTTAATTTATGATTTTAAGTGAATATGATGACTGACTGTATAGCATAAACGATATTTCTAATCATATTGTAGGTCTAGGTATTCATACACAGCCAACTGATACTCAAAACAATGAGTATTCAACGTAAATTTAATAAATACCCATTCTTAATAAACACCTAGGTAAATTAGGTAAAAATCAATTTTTACCTACCGGGTGGGAATAAATTGGATAAATATCCACTGGATTTTTATCCACCCGCCCATCTATAGTTACCAGTGATGACATACGGATCCGAAACGTGGTCTCTAACTATGGGCCTCTAACGAGATGGAGAGGGCTATGCTCGGTGTTTCTCCACGAGATCGAATCAGAAACGAGGAGATACGTAGAAGAACTAAGGTAACGGACATAGCCCTGCGAAACAGTAAGCTCAAGTGGCATAGGGCAGGGCACATAGCGCGTAAAACTAATGTCCGTTGGGACAGAAAAGTCCCAGATGGAGGCCCTTCGACCAAAGGCTAAGCGTAGGACGTCCACCGACAAGATGGACAGACGACCTTGTAAAGATCGCAGGATCGCACTGGATGCAGACCGCTTACAACCGGTCGCTGTTGAAAGCCATGGGGGAGGCCTATGTTCAGCAGTGGACGTCCTACGGCTGATGATGATGATGAATTATCAATGTCAAAAAGCTTTCAAATTACTAAGGAGAAAACCACTCACTACTGTAGCTCGACAGAGTCACGTATTTTGTTTTGTCCCTAACCTGTTTACTTCCAGAACCTAAACCAACAGGTTTTTTAAGTTCACTAACGCAACGATTAAAAAAAAATACACATAATTAACGGATTAACGATTAACGTTAACTTGCGTTAATTCTTCCGAAATGTAACGCTTTAACGTTTAACGAAGCTTACTTTTTTTGTAGCGGATTAACGATTAACGAAGTTAACTATTTGATTAACGGTGCCCAGCTATGACCACACCACAACAAGTCATTGAATACGAACATCGAAAACGCGAGCAAAGAAATGCAAAAATTGTCTGCGCTAAAATGAAAAATATTATGAAAAGAAACATGCCTCTTGTGTTTGGCAGAAAACAGCCAAAACAAGCAAGACAGCCGAGTAACAAAATGGCGAATCAATAAGCGTTAGCGCTCACATTACGGTGCGACATTACAATCCGACAATTTTGTAAATAACTTACATATTTGTACATAGCTACAGCTAGCTAGACAGCTTGTGTGATTTATTAATTTACTCTTTGCTTGTGTGAAAATCTTGTGAGTGATTCACTCTTGCTATTGCTCTTGCACAAGATAGCTGTTTTCGGCTGAACACACCCACCGCCGTGAGCCGTCTGCCACACTGACAGGGACTGAAGTGACAAACGGACGACAGATTCGTCGTTCGCAGGCTCTCACTCACACACATTCACATCACATTTCTTTTTTTGTGACGTGCCAACCAAACTGAAGGACGGACACGACGACTTGATAGTTTTTCGGCTATTTGATTTTATTCGTGCATCGTTTGCGTTTCACATGATAGAAATTGCTAAATACAGAAAAGCAGGACACTACTTTACTGGTATTGTGACCTAAAACCCTCAGGGCAAAATGGGAAAAGCTAAAAAGGGAAAGAAGAATCAGACCGCTGATGATGGGTAAGTTTCTTCAATAGCATATGTTTTAGTCTTTACATTCAAATAATTTTGTATATTTTACAAATTCCGTAATATATTTAAGGGATAGCGACGTTGAGACCACCAATATTGATAACGTGAAGCCCGTACAACAGACTAAAAAGTGAGTACAATTTTTGTAGGTTAGGTGATTAATCTTTTACCATTTTATTGATTTTGTATTGCCTACACCAAGATATATTTATGATTTTATAAGTGTAATTTTATATTAAACTCTATCTCGATTCCATTCCTATAATATTCAAACCTAAAACTTGTAGATATCTGTTGCTATTTAATTCACATTCTATTCTTTTTTAAATTTATTTTTTTTCCTCAAACTAAAAGGTTGGTACACATTTTTATTATTTCATAAGAGATGTCAATAATTCATAATATTTTATAAATTACAGGAAAATAGTTGAATCTGATGAGAGTGAAGAGGACAAACCAAAACCTAAGTCTAAACACAAGAAATCTGTAGATGAAGATGTAAAAGAAGTCACAAAGAATATTAAAAATGTATCTATTTCAAGCAAAAATAGTAAGAAAAAGGTGGAAAGTGAAGGTTAGTGTAAAGTAAATCATGTAAAAAATCTCAAAAAGAGGATAAATGATATGTTAATACAGTAGAACCCCGATAGTATGCCCCTGCTTAATATTATTTCCTGCATATAACACTCTTTTACGTCGGTCTCTACAACTTGGAGTATGTTGTCATGTACATTTGTTCCCTTCTTAATACAACTCGATTGAAGAAAATAATGGTGTAAAAAGATTGATAGTCAAGTTGAGGTGCAAAATAGAGACACATTCTCCATTTTTAAATCTGTTACGTCGATGTTTCTATTGATGTTGTGTACTTTTGTTAATTTGTATTAAAATTTTGTTAATTTATCTGTACTTATTGAGATAAGATGAAAGATTGAAAAGACAAAAAATTATATTCAATGTGAAACTTTTTGTTTAGATGAGTCAGATGATGAACCTGAGCAGAGGCCTAAGAAAAACAAAAAGAAGGATGAGAAGAAGAGTGCTTTCTCTCTATTAGAAATCGAAGATGGTGATGACTCACCACCTGAAGCACCTCCCTCATCTGATGATGAGAAACCAGTACAGAAGCAACAGAAAAAGACATCTCAAGAGAAAAAAGAACCAGCTGGCAAGAAAGGAAAAAAAGCTAAGAGGAAGAAGGATGATAGTGATGATGACATAGAAAAAGTACTGGCAGAGCTTGAAATGGAATATGCTGGGGTTAAAAAAGAAACAACACCAGCACCAGTGGAAGAGAAAGAACCAGAAGTAGTTGAGGAAAAGCCTAAGACAAAGAAAAAGGGCAAGAAAGATGAACCTAAAGAGGAACCACAGAAGGAAGCAGATGAAAATGAGAATGAAGAAAATGAAAATGATGTGTCAATCAAGACAGCAGCTCAAAAGAAAAAGGAGAAGAAAGAGAGGGAAAAGCAGAAAAAGCTGGAAGCTAAGAAGAAGGAAAGTCAGCAAGAGCCCAAAAAAGCTGCAGAAGTCAAACCTAAGGAACCAGAAAAAGTAGAGAGCAAACCTGATGACAAAGAATCCAAAGACGAAGTCAAAGCGCCATCGGAAGAAAAAGAAGCAGAAGGCGATGCCCCAGCCACAGAAGGAAAGAAAAAGAAGAAAGGTGAAAAGGCTGACAAAGACGATAAAGGCAAGAAGGGTCCTACTAAAAAAACGATCGCTGCTATGCAAGAGGCCCTTAAAAAGGTAAAAGAAGAAGAAGAACGTCTTAAGAAGGAAGAAGAAGAGAGAATAAAGCAAGAGGAGGAAAGAGAACGCCAAAGGCTAGAAGCAATTAGGTTAGAGAAGGAACGTAAAGAAAGAAAGAAGCAAAAGGAAAAGGAGAGAAAAGAAAGACTTAAGGCTGAGGGTAAATTACTCACGCCTAAACAGAAAGCGGACAAAGCTAGGGCGCAGGCTCTCTTGGATTCGCTTAAAGCACAAGGTATCGAGGTTGGTTCTGCTGAGAAGAAACCTCCGAGGCTTGGCACGAGGATCAAGCCACAGAGGTTAAAGAGTCAGATGTCTCAGGAAGCTCCTCCCACTCCTGTAGAAGAAAAGAAGATTGAGTTGGAAATTGTTGATAAGAAGGTAAAATAACAAAAATAAAAAACCTTTTTATATACTCTTGCTGTATTATCTTTATGCATGTGTGATATTATTTTATAGGAGGAAGTGCCAATAGCTGAAGAAAGGAAGAAGGAATCTGATGATGATTCTGTGAAAGATGCATGGGATGCAGAATCTTCAGAGGATGAAGCTGAATCTAAACCTGAACCTGAGCCGGAAACGTCGGTAAAGGAACAGAAGAGGGCTTCTCCTGAAGACGAGAAAGAGGTATTATCTACTATTTTTTTTTTCAATTTTCATCTCATCTAAAAGATTGGTGCAAATTTTTACGAATGTTAACATGAAAATTACTCATATTAATAAGAGTAAAATTGAGTATTTTGGAAAATAAAATCGTTATACTCAACAATAGCACCCTTACGACCATAATAATTGATGTCAATGTACGGACAACCACAAGTCAAGGCACTGTGATATCTTATTCAGTTGTAATAAGGGCTAGTTTTCAACAAAAATGTTTACCCTGAGCATGTTTACATCCGATTTCATAAATAGAAAGATACAGTAAAATTACATTTATATTTCTAGAAGGAGGAAGAAGATGAAAGTTCTGAAGAGGAAGAAGATAGTTCTGAGGAGGAGACCAGCTCTGAAGAAGAATCTGATGACGATCAGATGACTGACGCGCAGAAGAAGAGGGAACTTGTCTTGAAGAGATTGGAGGTAAAGTCCGTGTTTCTTTGCTAGTCGAACATTGTAAAGAATCATGACATTCATTTCCTTTTTTTCGAAATAATTCATTTTAAAATATACACAAAATTCACAACCTATTATGTATAGGTCATTGTTGAACACTGAGATCTTTTTTAATCAAATAATTAATGTTATTATTTGATACTATTTTAAAAGGTAGAAAAAGATTGTTTACAATATTCGATGGCAAAGAAAAACAGGTTATAAATACAACAGTTTGTTTTTTAATGTAAATAAATAAATGTCATACAGTTAATATTACATCTGATTGAAGTATTATACTGTTTGGTAGTGAAAACTGGTGAAAGTCCACAGAGAAAATGAACCCACAATATACGATTTCAAACCCAGTAACTATAAAAAAATATATCGCTATTTGTATATCATAATACTGGATTTTTTTAAATAAAAATTTTCAGAAACGTCGCGAAGACAACGAAGCGAATAAAGCCAACAACCCGCTTCGCGCCGCGGTGGTTTGCGTGTTGGGCCACGTCGACACGGGCAAGACGAAGATATTGGACAAGCTCAGGCGTACCAACGTGCAGGACGGAGAGGCGGGCGGCATCACGCAGCAGATAGGCGCTACCAACGTGCCGATTGAGAATATTAAGGAGCAGACTAAGCATGTCAAGGGGGTAAGACATTGTTCACTTAGCACGTAGTACGCTTGTAAGCAGTGGTGATAAGCACCGAATGTCAAAGATATATTCCAACTTCTATAGTATCTCGCCCTATTTTGTGGGGAACATAAGGTCTTCTCATTAGCCCTTGGTTTTATGTGCATATTTAATCTGACAGTTATTTGCTAATGATTATTGCCGGTAAAACGCTTACAACAAAATTTTCGCGAAGCACAGTGTTTTTTTGACCCTCATTTTGGGACAGCCCAACTTTATTACATGATCGCATAGAGAAATATATTACTAACGTAAGACTTCAACTCCCACTGGCCTCGCTATCATAGTTTTCGAGAAAATGCGATCTGAATATAAATACCGGTAAATTAGGATTTTTCGAATTAAATTCATATTTCTTTTTATATGAATGTTTAATAAATTTCTACATAGCAACCATAAAGGCCTGCTATAGAGTAAATTTATAAACCATGCACGGGGAAGCTACGACGTCACCATCTCATGAAAATCGCAAATATTACAAAATGAATTTTATTTTTTTGTGACAAAAGTATTTAGTATTAGCAATTTATTTTTACTCGAAAACATAGCTACCTATATGAACTACTTCCACAAAAAAAATCGATTGCTAATGTCATGGAATTTTTGACATATGAATTTTTAAAAAAGTACCGATTTGGTTACCGGTATTTGGTCAAAGTTCTTAATGGTACTTTTTAGCAATAGTAAGAACAATTCTTTGTGGCAGCATTGCATTATGCAAAAACTACGGCTTAATTTTTTATATAGTACTTTATTTATTTCTCTTCTATTTAATTAAAAAAAAAAAAACAATTGTTGTTCGTTAGTCTCGCAAAAGCTCTCAAACGGCTGGATCGTTTTATATAAAGAACTTAAGTATGTATACATCACATAATAATATGACACCTGTGATGGTCATATCTATATACATATAATAAGACTGTAAAAGGTCGATTTCTGTACATTGAAGATTTTTATGAAAAATTGTTACACGGGTCTTAATTACCGTAATAGAAGCCAAAACAACAATTTATAAAATTTTTGTCTGTCTGTCTGTCTGTCTGTTTGTCCGGGCTAATCTCAGAATCTACTGGACCGATTTTGATGGGGCTTTTTTTATTTGACTCAGCATCACTTGGAGAGTAAACTAGGATAGAAATAATCACGCCAATAGACTTAGGGGGTAGGCAGAAAATATATATATATAAAAGAAAGTCGTGTTTGTTACAACACTTATAACTTGAGAACGGCTGAACCGATTTGGCTGAAAGTTGGTGGGGTGGTAGCTTAGAATCAGGAAAAGCATATAGGATACTTTTTGTCCCGCTAGACGGGGCCGGGGCTGGGGTAGCACGGGACCGGGACGAAACGGTGGGGAGGTAGCTTAGTACCAGGAGAAGGACATAGGATACTTTTTATCCCGTTCGATGGGGCCGGGGCTAAGGCGGGACGGGGCCGAGGCGAAACAATTTAAAATAAATGTGGGTGGAAATGAATCTGTAAAGTGTTTTAATTCAATGTGTAGTGTTTCCTCCATATTGGTTTGTATAAATTAAATGAATATTTGGTACTTTATGGTACTTGCCAAAGTATAACAAAACAGTGCCATGAAAAAAATTATATTTAGATCCATTTTTTCCACACAACAAAGTAAAATGTTAGTAAAGTAGTAGTTTTTTTTGTGGCAAAGTAGTAGTTAAAAGTAAAGTAACCATATTATCCTATCAAACAAAGGAATTCCTAATCGAAATACAAATTGTGAACGTCCAAAAATCGGTATGGTCATAATAATTGATCACCTTTAATGTACCTACTACTTGCTTCTTATTGTTGTAATATGGCCAATTTTAATGATAAGTGAGTACTAAAATGTACTATATAAATACTTTATATCTTGCGTACTTATAAGTACTTATACTTAAGTATCTTATTTGTAAAATCATAAGCCTATAAATTAAAAATTCTATCCAAAGTCACTATTCCACGCGGACGAAGTCGCGGGCACAGCTAGTCTATCTAATAATGATGTTTTTGATCAGCGCATTATCATCATAATGCGCATATAAAAAAAACAATAATTAAAGATATTTACCCTGTTTTTGTGCGCGTACTAAGGAATGTGATGAAATTCCAGGAAGGCAGGTACAAAAACCGGCCCTCCTTGAATGTCATATTTTTTCTTTTTATATCTGAATCTGAAAGTGGTTAACAAAACACACATACCTACCAAGTTTCAGCTGAGTGATAATAATAGTTTCAGAATAAAGTAGCTGTGACATACGGACGGACAGACAGTTATAGACAGATAGACTCACGGCACCCTATGCACGGCTACGTCTCAGTGCCGCAAAGGCTAAAAAGTCTTCGCAGTTTTATTAAGTGTGTCGCTCTACTTTTTACCGAACCCGCACAGGCCAGACGTGATCTTTGGAGCGAAAAAGCTTCTCTGCCTACTCCCTTTGTCCCACTTGCCGAGAATCTCCCTCCTGGACATGATCTACCATGGCCGATCTGGAAGTCCTTTAACAGGCTTCGGACTCAGATTGGTCGAAGTAAGAAGAACATGGCCAGGTGGGGATTTTCGGCAAGCTCCGATGTGGACTGTGTTTGCGGTGCAGTGCAAACTATGGTACACTTAACATCGTGCCTGGCCTGCCCCAACACCTGCACGCCAACGGATTGAATGAACTGCAGTCGATTCGCAATACAAGTGGCTGAATTCTGGGCTGCTACGATATAATTTCTCGTGTTCCATCGACACGCTAAGAAGAAGAAAGACTTGACGAAACTATAAGGGTTCCGTTTTTTGCCATTCGGCTATGGAACCCTAAAAACAGAGAATGACGTCATGAGCAAACAAATAAGTTTCCACATAAACCTGTACGATTTTGTCAAAACAGGTTTTTATGACACGAATATTTGTAAAAAACTGTCGTATTTTTCATCACTGAGCATCAGTGTGCAACTACATGTGGTGTCAACAATAAAATAACAATAATAACAAAAATCTCTAGTTATTTCAAATAGCTAACAATGTAGTATTCAAGAATGCGTACAAAAATGTAACGCGTCTTATCGACACCACATGTACCTAGTTGATGATGAAAATACGACGACATGTTTTACAAATGGTCGTATCAAAAAACCTGTTTTGACAAGTTCGTATAGGTTTATGCGGAAGCTTATTTGTTTGCTCATGACGTCATTCCCTGTTGTTTACCTGTCTTCCTGAAATTTCTTCACATTTTTTAGTACACGCACAAAAACAGGGTAAATATCTTTAATTATTGTTTTTATTTTGATCAGCGCATTATTATGATGATAATGCGCTGATCAAAAACATCATTATTAGATAGATATGACCATCACAGGTGTCATATTATTATGTGATGTATACATACTTAAGTTCTTTATATAAAACGATCCAGCCGTTTGAGAGCTTTTGCGAGACTAACGAACAACAATTGTTTTTTTTTTAATTAAATAGAGGAGAAATAAATAAAGTACTATATACAAAATTAAGCTGTAGTTTTTGCATAATGCAATGCTGCCACAAAGAATTGTTCTTACTATTGCTAAAAAGTACCATTAAGAACTTCGACCAAATACCGGTAACCAAATCGGTACTTTTTTAAAAATTCATATGTCAAAAATTCCATGACATTAGCAATCGATTTTTTTTGTGGAAGTAGCTCATATAGGTAGCTATGTTTTCGAGTAAAAATAAATTGCTAATACTAAATACTTTTGTCACAAAAAAATAAAATTCATTTTGTAATATTTGCGATTTTCATGAGACGGTGACGTCGTAGCTTCCCCGTGCATGGTTTATAAATTTACTCTATAGCAGGCCTTTATGGCTGCTATGTAGAAATTTATTAAACATTCATAGAAAAAGAAATATGAATTTAATTCGAAAAATCCTAATTTACCGGTATTTATATTCAGATCGCATTTTCTCGAAAACTATGATAGCGAGGCCAGTGGGAGTTGAAGTCTTACGTTAGTAATATATTTCTCTATGCGATCATGTACTAAAGTTGGGCTGTCCCAAAATGAGGGTCAAAAAAACACTGTGCGAAGTTTACTGCCCAATTGGTCCCGAGTTGGAATCCCGGGTCGGCCCGAAATTGATTTGTGGGTTTTTCTGATTTGTAAATACTCGTAAACAGCTCGGAATCAGGAAGTTGATGGTGATGACACCCCAGTGCCTCGGTAAGCGCGTTAAACCTTTGTTTCTGCGCCTGATCTCTCATCGTTCATGTCGGATCTGACGTCGCACCGAATTTATGAAAGTGAGGAAACAGAGAGTACACTAATGTATTGCACACACCTTGGCACTACAATATCTCCTTCATACCTAGCCTATCTCTTTTAAGAAGGGCGGCCATTACCTTAAATCGGTAGGAATATTATTATATTGTTATTCTTTCTTTTTGCAGGTGAATGAAATTGCCTTCAAACTGCCAGGTCTTCTGATCATCGACACACCCGGTCACGAGTCCTTCAGTAACTTGAGAAATCGAGGATCATCTCTTTGTGATATTGCCATTCTTGTAAGTACATAAGTCATTTTGTCTATATAGTTTTGTTACTAGTCATACTATGTAACTTGTTTTGACTTGTGCCTGTTAGCTTTATTTGTTGTTTGTGTTTTTTTCTTCTTAATTATTTTAACCTTTCGTATGCCGAACGCATCAAAGTTACGTATCCGCTGTCTGCCGGCTTATTTTTAGGTTATGCTACGTTCAAAACCTTTAGTTACCGTTCATATTCATACAAACTTATCCTTTTCAGGTCGTAGACATAATGCACGGTCTCGAACCGCAAACAATAGAGTCGATCAACATGTTAAAACAGAAGAAGACGCCGTTCATCGTGGCGTTGAACAAGATAGACCGTCTCTACGACTGGCAGAGCGCACAGAGGAAAGACGTGAGAGATATACTGAAGATGCAGCAGCCCAACACACAGCTGGAGTTTGAGAAGAGGTGCAAGGATGTTATTCTGCAGTTCGCTGAACAGGTGAGATCAATTTATAAAGACATATAACTCTGAGATAGAACTCTCTCTATCTCTGACTCTGAAAGATTTTTTGACACTTATGTTAATATGCATAAAGTTGATTTTTAAACTTGTATCAATACAATTATGTCTTTAAATGCGGCTGACAGTTAACAATGTTGTATAAATTACGTATTATTTTTTGCGTTGAGCTTATCAAAAGGTCAATGTTTGATTTTAGCTTTTTGCCCACTGCACCGTACCATATTACTACGACCGTGCTAGGAACGTGTCTGGCAGAAAAATATTACTTTCCGACCAACCGTTTCATCCGTTACCGACCAACACCGTCGCGTGTCATGCACGGAGCGTGTTAGCACCGGCTAAATACAAAATCGACTCTCGTTATTATCGCTTTTAAAATTGACGCACTGACGAATAATATACCCATTTTTTTCCGCAGGGTCTGAACGCAGCTCTATTCTACGAGAACCCGGACCCGCGTACCTACGTATCCCTGGTGCCCACCTCGGCGGTCACCGGCGAAGGCATGGGCAATCTCCTCGCCATGATCGTGCAAGCGTGCGAGGGGCCACTGCACAAGCGCCTCGTGTTCTCGCACCAGCTGCTCGCCACTGTGCTCGAGGCGAGTATACACGTCATCATCGTCATTATCATGCCCGATCCACACTCTAGCCGAGGCTACACGAGGCTACGCGAAAGTGTGGGCGGTTTGCTCGTGTCGCCTCGTCACGCGTCGCCTCGCTTCGTTTTTTGTCGGTTGTTCGGGCGCGAGTCAAAGGACGCGAGGGGGCGAGGCGATGGCTCAACTACACTCTCGCGTTCGCTCACTTCGTCTTTAATTGCTGCAAAGTAAACGCACAAGTTTGAAGGTTTATCGTGTTCAAACCAATTTTGGTTGAAAGTATTAATTACGATCTACAGTTATTTTTTTAAAACTTTTTTTACGATCTCGCATTAAAGTTTGTACGACGCATTTCAATCACGTCCACCTTATAGTAGGTGTAGCAGGCAACTGAGTGAACATGAGAGTGTGGACGGCTTCCACTCGTGTAGCCTCGCCTGGCCAAGACTCGTGTCGAGAGCGGAGACGATGCGCCTCGCGAGAGTATGGAGGCGGCATCGGCCAAAGGACGTCCCACTGCTGAACATAGGCCTAGGATTTCCATAGCGACCGGTTGCACACGGTCTGCTGCATTCATTTAGGCTGATTGAACATATGAATGATTGATCATATGTTGATTCCATACATTCATATGTAACGACAGGACCCGGAAATAGTGGCATGATAAATTTTACCTTCTTCTAAGGCTGCCTGTCCACCGGAGCGGAGCGAGGCCGCGGAGCGGAGAAACGGAGAAATATTAACCAATAGGGTCTCCGGAGCGGAGATTTTGTTCAATCCTGCTTTATTACTAACTCACTTTACCTAAAACAGTAACTACATGAAGTACTAGCATACTGCAAGGGAGCGAGGTGACATCACACACTATAAACAAACCCAGAGGCCTGATATCCTTACTGAACTGACTCCATAACTTAAAATACGAGTAAAGAATAACATAATTTGCTGACCGATTTGAACTCTTCAACAAACAATATCTTTTTGCTCACAGGTCAAAGCGATCCCCGGGCTGGGTACGACCATAGACACGATCCTCATCAACGGCACCCTGCACGAGGGCGACACCATGGTCCTGGCGGGCACGGACGGGCCCATCGTCACGCAGATCCGCTCGCTGCTCATGCCGCAGCCCATGAAGGAACTGCGCGTCAAGGTACTGTACCGCCACATAACCTTAAGAGAGAAAATCGCTTGCACCTCGTGTTTTCTTCTATTTGAAGTGACTCACGTTTTTGTGTCGTGGGTAATTTTCGTTGAAAAGTAGGCGCGACCAACCTCGAACGTACCATAGACACTACCCCGACTATTATATATCCCATACTTCAAGCCACTGAATAGATAAATAAGACTAGAAACGTTCTGACAGTTCGTTTGTATGAGAACCTGTGTCGCCGGTGGGCGGTACGGCGTTGTTGCTGCAGTGCCAAAAGCACCAATCAATGAATCAACGCATCAATATCACAAACCAATCTCACTTTCCGCTGGGAGCTCTGTGATTGGTGTGATTAGTACGTAAAACCAACTACCAATCACAGAGCTGCTAGCTGTGGAACTATCAATCATCATTCCGCTACGTTCATTCTTTAATGTCAAAATACTACGTTGTGGTAAAAGTCGATATTTTAGGTCGATCGATATCGATAACTTCAATTACCGGTGTAATGTATTTTTTCAGTATGAATTGAAAAAAAACCATAAGATTTTAGTTTTGCGTATATAATTTTACGGCACATTTGATCGCATCAAAGGGTTGTACAATTACCTTCCGATAGAAAACAATAAGATAAAAAAATAAACTACATGCAACATAAAAAATAAGAAAAAAAATCAGACCCGGTCTACGTGTTGTGTCAAAGGACGTAAAATACATATAACATTTATCTATAATATATAAATATACTAATTAAAATGCTGGATGTTTTTGTTTGTTTGTTTGAACGCGCTTATATCAGAAACTATTCGTTTGGTTATAAATTATAGATAGTGCCATCCACGAAGGCGCGCCCCAAAATTTTTTTTATTGATGAAGGTGCGGGATGCGGGGGGAGACACGCGCGTCAGTTGCGAGCCGGCCGTCATTCAAATATTCGGACTTATATTATTTTATAACTTAGACGCGCGAACGAAGTCGCGGGAGGGTGCTAGTTTGTTATAAACAAATACTAAACAATATTTATTTTAACTATTTAATAATGTTTTTATCTCCTAAAACATCAGTAGGGAAATTACCATTTATCGATATTTTTACTGTGCCGTGAGCTACATCCTTATCGTTGTGTACGCAAGCGAACCAAGCAAATTGGATGCGATACATTGCGTGCTAAGGTAGCAATTTTGTTAGTAATGTGCGTGCACAGTCATCAATGAGAATTTTTTTAAATACTTGGTGCAACCAAATCGCTGTTCTTGCAGTATATTAGTGCAACGCTCTTGTCACGCGACTGAAGTACTGCTCGTGCATATGCTCACAACTAGCTCACCTCTGCTGCACTGACCGGGGCATTTCTAACCTTATTTATCTATTCAGTGCTTCAAGCTAACGTCACAATATCATACAACATTGGCTCTAGACTATAAATTGATCGTAAACTCTAATCTGAGCAGACTATAGAAAAAAATCGCTGACCAAAGATATACTCTTGAACATAGATACTGACACCAGTCTAATCATAGACATTACCTTAATCATTAACAATCTTCTCTTTCTTCCTTCCCTCTGTCCCACCTAAGTGGACTCCTTGTCAGTTTGCGCCAGAGCGAACGATGGATTGGTTGATTATTTTAATAATTAACATTATCTTGATATTATACATAACATTGATCCTGAACTTACCCCTGACAATAGACACAAAACGTTTTTCGTTTGTTTTTAGAACGCGTACATTGAGCACAAAGAAGTAGTAGGCGCCCAAGGAGTGAAGATAGCAGCCAAAGAATTGGAAAAGGCCATCGCCGGTCTAAACCTACTTGTAGCGCAGAAGCCCGATGAAGTGGAAGTTCTCAAGTAAGTTCAATATTTTCTATGTATTATAAACATTAGTATAGTCTGCTGTACTTCATTTTTGAATTTTCTTGAAATGTATATGCGTAGAATTAAATAAAAGGTTTTTGTAAAAAGACCATCGGGAACCAATATGTAGAGGACCGAAGTTTTACTACTACACTGATTTTGGCTCGGTAAAGTTGGATATAACGGTAGGATAGTTATATCACTCGTAAGATTGTAAACGGTTGTAAGATTGTGAACCGTAGTATTACTGCTTACTTTCAGTAGATAATCAGCAAAAAGCGTCGTCACATTAACTATTACATATGAATAAAATGTCATAAAAATACAATACACGAAATAGCCGAAATTTAAATTGACCACAGCGAATCCCCACTCTGCGCCCCGATCGACCCAAAGGTTCCCATTATGCTAGCAGCATTACCACGCTGTATAGCTATAGAAAACCTGTTGAACTAACCAGGACCCAGAGCGGGGGTCGCTGCCCCTATCTCTTAGCCTTCGTCCCAACTCCCTGAAAAGCTCGCGTGCCTCATCACCCCAGGGCCCAGCCGTCTCCACAGCGATCGGCACGAATTCATATGCGGTCTCCAAAGCTGCATATTTGGAATGTTTTAATTTGGCGGCATTTTCCGCAGCTGAACCCGCTGAAGATTCAGTAGATTAGTAAAACTGAATTTTATAGTGAGACATACACAAATACTTTACCCTTGTATTTCTCGTCCGCTGAGAAAAGGAAGCTCGCTACAGAATCTGATCTGACGTATTTTCACCTGTTAATTAGGACCTTATGTATTTTTAAGCTTTAACTCGGTGTGTTGACAAGTAATCTTATTCCGTAACAAAATAATGAAACAATATTCGATTCGCGGGATATTCCAATTCAATTAAACATCGATCTAATGTCAAAAACGATCTATCTGATAGTTCTAGTGCTGTCCATGCGTGCTAGTGTTGTCTACCATAGTAATGCCATAATCGATTATCCGTCTAACAGTATAAAAAATTAAGAGCTATTTTCTTGTTCGCAGAGAGGAGGTAGCTCGCGAGCTGAAATCTGCGCTGTCGTCGATCAAGCTGACGGAGCGCGGCGTGTATGTACAAGCCTCTACGCTTGGTTCGCTTGAAGCTCTGTTGGAGTTCCTAAGGACTAGCAAAATCCCGGTAAGTTAGTGAGAAAAAAAACATTTTAATACATCTTAGCAGTAGGCACGGATAGCAGCACGTCAAGGTAAACACTGCGGTAACTTATGTAGTTGTTATAAGGGTTACCTTTGACAAAAATGTGTAAACTACTGTGTTGGCGATTGTACTATACTAAGCCTACTATTATAGCAATAGCTAAGAAGCATGATGAAAATCTTTATATCTTTTCGCCCCTCAGCTACCATTCTTTTTGTATTCCGTTTTGTGTTTGTTTTGTATATTTTTCGATAAAACACCTTAGGTGAGAAATAATTATTTTAATGTTTCATAATCCTTGATTTTATCGACTCAGAAAAACATTACACGTCTAATCTCGAAGAGTAACAGAGGATAAGTAGGATAGGAATCCTTAAACCCATAAAATATTTCGGTGCACAAAAGATTATATAGTTCTTTCGTTTCAATAAGCGATTTAAAAATTTCTAAAGTATGTATATCTTGCACTGTTACCTGGCTTTTTATTTAGTGCAAAACTACATTACCTAACCCATTATCAATTTGTAATTGTGTAATCTGTTGTCCGCAGTACTCGGCGATTAGGATAGGGCCGGTGGTGAAACGCGACGTGATGAAGGCGTCCGCCATGTTGGAGCACGACTCCCAGTACGCGACCATATTGGCTTTTGATGTCAAGGTATGTTTGTCTTGTCTGTTGGGATACAATGTGTGATTAGAATCAAGTGATGAGTGCGTTACACTACGTCATTAAGTGTGCTATTACCAGTTCGTATCTTATCACATTGGTTAGAATAAATTAATATAAAAATGTCCAGATTTACGAGTCCGTAATAGTAAAGTAACGTCGACAATTTAAACAGGCATTAAATTTACTACCTCTACAATACCAACAATCACAGAAATGTATCTGCTACGAAATAAGTATTAGGCATACTTTTAAAAGAAACCTTTACTGTTCATGAGGCCTACTACGAAAAACGAAATCCGTCAATACGGTTGCTTCGGATCCACAAAACGATGATCGTATTGACGGATTTCGTTTTTCGTAAAGTGATTGTTGGAACTGAACTATTTTATTTACTGCTATTGTTGAAACCGATTTTGTATATGTAGGAACTTGGAACTATTCTCAAAGAACCTAATCAGCTTACATTGCATGTTGTGTACCGTCTACGCGTGTAAAAAAGTTTAAATATAATTTGCGCAGATCGAACGCGACGCGCAAGAGTTGGCGGACCAGCTAGGCGTGAAGATATTCGCGGCGGACATCATCTACCACCTGTTCGACAAGTTCACGGCGTACCGCGAGGAGCTCAAGCAGCGCAAGCGCGAGGAGTTCAAGCACATAGCCGTCTTCCCCTGCAAGCTCAAGGTAACCCCTATATAGGTTTATATAGGTTTGGTTTTATGTAGGTATTATACGGTCTAATATAGGTTTGCATACCATCTTGAGATCTTGTCTTCTTCTTGTCTTGTCATCTTGAGAGGTGCTCGTAGCGCAGTGGTGGCAGCGCTTTGGTAGTGGATACCGAAGTTAAGCAACTTACGACGCGGTCGGTGTTTGGATGGGTGACCATAACGTCCATATAAAGTGACGTATATCACGAGCATCTCCGTGCTTCGGAAGGCACGTTAAGCCGTTGGTCCCGGCTAATATCGATTGGTATTAGTCGTTAAGCCTAGTCAGAGGCCCTATGGGCGGCTTGATAAAAATCTGACGGCAAAGTTGGTCGCTTGCCTTGCAAACACCCCTCCGCCAATCCGCACTGAGCCCGCGTGGTGGAGTATAGCTCATACTACCTCACATTTTGAGGTAAAGCCTTTGCCCAGCAGTGGGATGCTTACAGGCTAAACTTAATTACTTTTATACCATCTTATTGGTAAAATGCACTAAACTTCCAAAATATTAAGACCTTTGTAACTGAGTTCTCGCAAAATGGTTGGCAGACTTGGAAACCAAGAAGTATAATAATGACCTTGGGTCGTTCGTGACCCAAACAATCGGGGCCAATCTCAACAGCACTCCTACTCTCACTATTCCTTTATTCCCAAAATTTTGTGTGAGGGAAAGAGACGAAAATAAAAATTCATGATTTTATCTGCCGGGGTATGGACGAGGTAGTGTCTGACTAAAAGACCATTGACTCTTTACTCATTTAGGACATTGATTTGATTGATTAAGTGAGCAAACTGAACACTAGACAAAGTTTCGTTTCGAAGATCTTAAAACCGGCCATATATTATCTATGTTTTTGCTTAGATTCTAGACAAGTGCCTGCATGTCTTTATGCAAACTTTTAATAACAGTGACGTGTTATTCGCAACAGATTCTGCCGCAGTTCGTGTTCAACTCCCGTGATCCGATCGTGGCTGGTGTGATGGTGGAGGCCGGCATCGTGAAGGAGGGCACGCCCATCTGTGTGCCTAGCAAAGAGGTAAGTTTATTTTATAGGCTAATTTATGAGGAAGGTTTCATTCCTACATTTCACACAATAGTTCGTTATTTCTTTACCCAAAGGTTGTCTGGAAGATATCGCTTATAGCGATAAGACCGCATAAATAGTACATTTCTTTTAAACGATTTTGTAATTAACCTATGTGATGTGCAATTAAGACTAACAAACTATCTATCTAGTTATGTATAATAATTACTCGATTTGGTTATCAGTCACAAAGCATCCAAAGTTTCTTTATTGAACACATTATTGGTAGAAATAAAACATTTTTTAGTAGGCAGGTACTTATACGAATCCGATTTGCATATGCTTTGTTTTGGATGTCATAACTCCTCGAACCGATTACGTATCAGATAAGGATGCTTTCCTGGATGAAAAAAACTGAATAACGGTTAGCGAAAACATCTAAAACGTA
The DNA here is from genome assembly GCA_963584085.1 of Pyrausta aurata. Classification (NCBI taxonomy): domain Eukaryota; kingdom Metazoa; phylum Arthropoda; class Insecta; order Lepidoptera; family Crambidae; genus Pyrausta; species Pyrausta aurata. Next base: position 4,739,254 of record OY757255.1, on the reverse strand, counting down.
AATAAATCAGACAAAAAATAGTTAACATATTGCCGTCTCTCTGCATGACTTAAAGGTTTGACTGGCACAGAATGCTATTAGCATTAACTCCACCTTTGTACACCATGATTTGTGCAATAAAGTCTTTAAATAAAATAAAATAAACCTACTATACTGCTAACTATACAAGACACTGACCAACCTCCCCTCTACAGTTCGTAGAGCTGGGCGTGGTGACGTCGATAGAGAGCAACCACAAGCAAGTGGAGTCGGCGCGCAAGGGCATGGAGGTGTGCATCAAGATCGAGCCCATCCCCGGCGAGTCGCCCAAGATGTTCGGCCGACACTTCGACGAGACGGATTTCCTAGTCAGCAAGGTAAGATAATAGTATAATGAGGCCTAATATTAAATTGTCAATTGACAGTTGAACGGGTCTCCATAGACAGTGGCGCTGCCCAAGCGGACATTTTAGGAACTGCCTATATTAGGCAAATTCACACACAAATTTATATCAAGTCAAGTCGCCCAAGATCGGACGACACTTCGACAAGACGGATGTTCTAGTCAGCAACGTAAAAAACCTGTCAAAAAGCTTAAAATAATGCATTTTAGTTCCTGAGGTAAGTGCGTTTAAACAAACTCTTTAGTTTAATAATGTTATAGTATAGATTTCATTGCTATCGTTTGTCTGTGTGTATTTGCTGTAGAGCATAACTTACTCCACTTATTTTGTCCTTTATTTATAAAGGCTTTATTTAAAAATTAACGCTATTTTTCGAACCGGTTTGGTTTACGTAACACTCAATGAAATTTTATCCTACTATTTCATTGACCAGATATTTGGCAAATTGACAAATAAATCGAAGGCGTATTAGCTAACTATTCCTTCCTCCTAATTTCAAAGCGATCGTATGGCGATAGCACTCCGTGTGTGTATGGAATTTAGCGCTTGTAATGTAACTACATAAGTCGGCGCTGCCAAATAAGCGCTTACTTCAGCAATTTCAAAGCACCTAACAAAAGCTTTCATATTATGATATTGCGGTATTCATTAGTTGATCAAAAAGAGCTAGACTCTTGTACGTGGAGTTTTTTCCAAAACTCCAAATCATGGAAGATAAGATAGTATGATAGTTTTCCTCTTGCCTTCCACACTTGTTATTTAGTTCGTTAACTGCCTCGGTGGTGCAGCGGTTAGTGGGTCGCATTTTAGCGTTTTTAAGCGACGGCTGAGACAGGTCCCGGGCTCGATCCCCGGGTCCGGCCAAAATATATGTACCTGGGTTTTTCTACTCAGAAATTCACAGGGTAGCTCAGAGTTTGGAAGTTGGCGGTGTTTCACCCCCGTGTCTCGAAGAGCACGTAAAGCCGTCCTGCGCCTGATCTCTCTCCGGTCGTGTCAGATGGCTGTCCCATCGGGCTATGCGAGTGAAAGGAATAGAGAGTGCACCTGTGTTTGCGCACACACTTGTGCATTATAATATGTCCCGCGCAGTTAGTTAGTCGTTGTGACTTGCCACCGTAATCGGCTAAGGGGACTTTTATTTAGTTCGTTAGTTATTGCAACTTAAAAGCAATCGTTTTATGCAGCATTCTATGGCTGTCGATCTGAAATGTTGCTGACACACAGTAGGCTCAATGGTAGTTGTGCAAACAAACGGTAAAAGTGTCTCGTAAATAAGTCGCTTAACATTATTTTATGACAGGGCGGAGGTCGTTCGCGAAGCTATCTCGTAAACTCGTAATGTCAATTGAATTTCATTAAACGCAGGGTCAGGTGTCGCGCGAAATGGCGCGATTCTCAGGAACCTTCCGGGTGACCTTAACCTTCTCGTGATATTAACTTTGTAACATAATACCAGCTGGTGCGAAAGTTGTTAAAGCAAGGAGATAAATCACTAGAAAGCTTTGATTGAAAATTCATATTTTTTCTATACTCGTATCCATTGCTTAGGTGTAGGTTAAACTTTTATGTCATGTAGTTTTTATACAGGGTGTGGCCTGTATAGGAGCAATGATTAAAATATGGCTCCTTTATGTAACCAGCAATCAATTCTAAATGGTTTTAATTTATTACAATATAAAATAAATTTATTGATTTTTTTAAGAATAGCACATAGACTATAATTCATAATGGTATTTGAAATTTGACATTACCTCGGGTAAAACCGCACGGAACCGCTAGTAATAAATGAAATGAAAATATCAATATATATATATTGTTTTTTTTTATAAACAAAATAATTCAAACCAGCAATGTATTGAATACAAATGAGTCCAGTCATAGACCTATTTATATCATTTTTGCTCATATTACTGGTCAAAAGCTGTATTTTCACCTATGTAAACCTAATGATGCCAGTTTTCTTGACAACATGGCTTATTTTTTTTTAACATAGACTAGTTAATGAAAAAAACAGGGTCAAATTACTCAGTACTGTGAAGTAATATTCCTCTACTCCATCAGTTAAAGTTATGTGGGCCACATTCTGCTCGGTTTTATTGAGTGTTGATGTGCACATTAACGTTCGCTTTTAACATTATGCTCTCCTCCTTTGACATTTCTAATTAATCGGTATCGCGCAGGCGTTCAAATGAAGAGCGATCGCACTGTTTCGTACACAATGTAATTGAGTAGATACTTCCTGATGCTTTATAAGTCTTAACATTCATCATCATCATTCTTGACTAAGAATTACTCTTAGCTTTCTTGTCTTTTATTCTTCTGTGCAGGAATTTCTACTGAATTGTTAAAAGTTAAATATATATGCTCATATAAAGAAATCATTATCATACTCATTTCTAAGCATAACATTCACTGTGTCTTTTTAGTGATCGCTAATCAATTAGCGTTTGTGGCATAGTCGTCTATAAACATTTATCTGCCGCCCGCTCTTGTGATGCTGCGATTAATGAATGGCCCTCGCTGTCCGATATCGAGACTATTTTCGCGTGCTAGACAAATGTACCGATTGACACCCGCTATTATTAGAACTATCGCCGCGTAGGATTATTTACTTGTCCTGCACCACCGTGCAAATGTTAGCATTCGAGAATAGAACGGAAACAGTGTGTCGCGCTCGTGTATATTTTGTTGCGATGTACACACAGTCGGTGGCGATATTTGTTTGTAAAATGTCCGCAAACGTATTGGCTATCTCGTGTGTGCTCATACGGACAGGTTTACAAAGACTGCCGTGTTAAAATGTATTTCGCGATGGGCCGATAAAGTTGAACGCGTGCTTTGTTCGGTTGCTACGCGCGAACTCGACAAACGAGTCAAAGGTCCACAGTACAAGTATTGAAAGTTAAATATATTCGAAGGTGATAATTTCACGGAACTCGATACATCATTCACACAGTTTCCAAGATAAGATTTACCTACCTTCTAATCTTGTTTTTAATTTGGTTTGTCAAAAGACCCACCCTGTTGTGTGTGACAGAAGATTTAGTTCTCTCTGAGATTCTGAAAGTTTTCAGAATCGGATTTGCGTTTCCCAAGAATAAGAACAGCTGTAGCCCTAACAGCGATGGAAATAATTAAAATTGAGCTGAAACATTATCAAAATCGAGCTCTATGTAGGTACTCAATCCGAAGATTATAGAGTAATCTTTGAAAGAAATCTCAATAATATATTATGAAAAACGTTAACGGTTTAATTGAACTAAGAAACAACGGTATTCAAGAGCCTAACGACTAACGAGCTATTTTATACTGTCTCGCGATGGAAAGATTGCTACCGTTTACAGCCCGTATAAAGCTCCCATTGAACTCCTCCTAACAGTCTTTATCGAAGAACTGTTAAAGATAATGCGCTTCCGTGTGCATTGTTCTCGTATCGGATCAACAGCTATTCCCCGCTAGGTTTATTCTCCGTTGAGACACCAGTTCCATTCACCATTGCAAATCCGCTGTATGAATGCAAACTGGCGGCAGTATCAATGGCGCCCCCTCCCGTGCGTCCATTGATCGCTGCAGCGCGGCCGGGTCACTAGGTCGAGGAGAACTGACATTTGAGGGGCGCGGGGGGCTATGTTAATTCGAGGACACTGTTGCTAGGCAACGTAGTTTCTTGAATGGTGCTCATGACGCATTTTTTAAAATGTTTTTGAGATTTTAAGGGAAAGTTATAGTTATTTAGGTAAAAAAGAATCAAAAGAAGCCTTTGTGGTTATGGAAATCAAAAATGGATTGATTTTTATATAGGATGGATGGATTTTTGATAGGTTTTATTCCGCAGAGATAAGAAACCGCAGAGATGAGTGTACACGTGTATGCTTAGCAAGCGCAAGTTACAACAACAATGCATATTGGACAATTTGATGTCGTTACCTTGCTTAATGTAAACTTTTATGAAATACCTTGAGTTACTTGCGTTTCGCACACGTTGGGTGCTTGCTCCCCGAGACTAGGGGGGTAATGCATCCAACGTGTTCCCCCTTTATTTTACGTTTCACGTTTTCTTTTACTCTTTATTTTCAATACTTCACCGCGATTTGAAAACAGTCGTCAGTTTTTTTCATAAGATTGCAACTATCCTTTGAAAGTGAAACTTACTTGCCCATTTGCATATGTAAGTAAATCTGCATAAATTATCTAAATTTTACTGGAAATGATTCCATTTGCATATCTCTCAGAATAAGGATTGACTGTTTTAGTTTTTGTCATGCTGCATATGCAAACTGTATCTGATGACAGATTTCTTTATTTATCCAAATCCGAATGCTTTGAAAGGTAGATGCTTAAGTACTCACTACATCCACGCGTTTTAATCTCCTAGCAGTAAGAGCGTGTGAACTCGTCGGTTTTCCGTCAACCGCGCGAAGGCCGCGGTATTTTCGGCGCGCGACGTCACGCTTTCCATGCGCGTGCGACTAGAGATTGACTATGGAAAAACTATGATGCTGGCTTGACATCGATGGTTGATGTCGATATAGGTTGTTCTGCGGGAAATTGCGATAAGTAGACATGGGCAGGCAAGAGTATGTATAAAAATCATTTGTTTGATGCATATGCAAAAGATATGACAATAGAGTATAACAGTAGCAGCTTACATTAATGTTATAAATCTGCAAATCTCGAGGAGGAGAGAAGACAAAATTGATACGAAGGACTGTTATTATTACTTTCAGAAGGTTATTGTCATGATCTGCAACCATTTATTTAAACACTCGGAACTATGGCAGTTTATCAAATTGTTGTAAATACGCTGCAAGAATTCGTTAATATCGACGTATCTTCCAACCATGCACTTCTTCTCATGGTCGAATGATTAAAATAATGTCTGTGATCAAACTGTCCTTTGAATTAACACGTCTCGTCAGAGTCTTATACAAACCACTGTCACTTCCGTGGGCTTTGCGTTTTATAATGTTGACACGTTCACGGAAATCGGATCAAAAGTTTTCTCTTTGATCTCCGATACCCACATGCTTTAACGACGAGATCTGTTTCTCCTAACTTGCCGAAATACCTGTTGTAGTTAATCAACCCCTAAAAACACGCTGATAGATGTACAATGTGTTTATAATTCCAATATTCGTTGCATTCCAAAATTTTTGACAGCTATTGTCTTGCAGAGAAATGAAAAAAGAAAGGTTTCATGTCCTGTATCAGAGTCATAGGAAAATAAACACTTAAGTATTGGTTGTTCTACACATCAAATGATATTCAATGCTTTACAATCATCTTTCTATTTTGTTTCTTTCTCTCATTCCGGATCTTAATTTGCCAAAACTGCCTAAAAATCAAATATTCACAAGGCCTACCTTCCAAATCGAGTATTAGTATTTGGATAAATCAGATATGAAGATTTTTGCTGTGCCATGCCTAAACATTTTTTGGCACATTTACTTAGGCCGTGGGCGTTATGATCGATGGCTGGTTAGCACCGCGCCCACACCGGGATGCCCCATTACATAACCCTAAACGGGTTTCAATATACATGAGTATATCGGGATAGAGCTCTATCAGGTTAAGTGCGACGTCATAGCGACATTTAGGGCACCCCTGCGGTTGCCCGTTGTCAAGTCGAGAGCACTTATGGTTCTTGTTGCTGCGGTTGTAAAGGCCAATTTCCTTTAAAGTGGAGGCGAACACAACAAGCGCACAGGCTGCACACACGCACAGTGACCGGGTCAGCCCATTCTAGATGCTCCATTGATATTTCGCAGTGCGGTTTCATTGATGGAGTTGGCTTCTTTTGCGGAAAAATACGACTATTGTTGTCATAAAACTTTGATGTCTTGGCTGGATTAGAATAGCAATGTGTGTAGAAGATTTATGAATGAAAAATAATAGTCGATGGACCAGGGTTTACAAACTACAACTATAAATTGTCTTGCATTTTTGCAGCTACAATTGGAAACCTTGGACTTTCGAATGAATTAAAACCTTCTGTATACAACTTATTTCCTTCGTTATTATCTAAACTACTGTTTGCCTACATTTGCAGTTAAAAGCTTATCAGGAAGATTAGAATGTAGTTAAAAATACAAAACAAACAAACACGAAATTACTTGAGAAGGCGGCCATCCTTGAGCTTACACGTACCGCGCAAATTCAAAGCAGCATCATAATGTGTTTCTATTTGTTCAATTGTTTTTCCTCGAAAGAACAATTTCATCTGACCTAGAAAGTCGATTACCTTCGATATTTATTTCCGTTTTATGCTCATCGCATCCTTGACGATAAAAATACCCGTCTTCCCATTTCCCTGGTATTTGGTATAGCAAATGTGATTTGCTCGGGGCTCCGGTTACGACGTCCTCGGCGTCGGCGGCGGCCCGGGCGGGTGCAACACCAGGGCGCAGGGTGCGGGGGGTCCTGACCCACTTCCTAGCTTGCACAACCTGTTCTATTTCCCGAATGACGTCATAGTCCCCATTCACCCCGAGGTGCTGAATCGATGCACCCCAATCTGGGTCGGCCTGAATGAACCTCTCGTATAACTCAACGTGCACCGCTATTTTTAGGCGTCGCAGCTCCCAGCCTCTGGAACCAGTTTTTGCGGATGTCTTGCTTGGCCGCAATTAAATTCTGCGAGCCATGAATTAATTTATGACATTTCGATGGGCTTTGTAATTTGTATTGAATTGAATTTCTCTGCGGCTCGGATGGCCTGTCCTTATTGCGGTGCCAGCGCTCTTATTTATAATCCTGTTTGAATGTAAAACTTGCTATTGCCGCAATTCTACCACTTTTTTTCGGACAAATAGATAGCCAACATCAACATTAATACGCTGCAGCTGTATTGCTTTGCGCAATAATATTTATCTTCTAATGTAAATAATTTGCTTGACATGGATGTACTTTGGCAGAACTTATACTTGTTCATCTTAAATCCTCAATTTATGATAATAGAGAAAACTTTTTGAAAATTTAGCCATGCAATATTTATAACTTACTTGACTGTTCACCGCATACCATTTACCTACGTCTTTGTTTTTATTCGGTCTACTTATATTTTGTAAAATACTGGAATATCGATTCTATTGTCATCAATATTTATATTCCATCGTCTGCCCTACTTCAATAACATATCATTCATTGTTTACTTACATTCGATTCACGATTGAAGCTGGTTTTGTTATGGTTCAATTGTTCTAATGTACTTCATGGTAATTATGTCGTATAACCTGCGTTGATGCATGCTACTGTGACTGCATCTATCTGTAAATAATATTACCTTGGTGCTTGCTCAGATTAAGTTTATCTTTATCCTGAATATACACGTATTGATACATGGCTTTTCGATATAAACTGGGGTTTAAAAAACATGTAACAATAGTGAATTTATTATTTTTGGGTGAAGCTCTTTTTTTCGCATTGTGTAGTTGATTAGAATTATAACAATTTTTTTCTCAATAAAACTAAGAATATTAATTAGAATTTGTGCTTTTTACTAGATACACTGACCAACAGATATATTATACATTTTTTTTATGATATATTATTTGTTTCAGATATCTCGTGCCAGTATCGACGCGTGCAAAGATTACTTCAGAGACGACCTCATCAAGACCGACTGGCAACTCATGGTGGAACTGAAGAAACTCTTCCAAATACTCTAACCGCCTTCCCCAGACCCCTAGGGGAAACCCCATTGTCCTGCAAGTCCAATAGGGAGCACATCAACCAGAGGGTTATTCACCAACTGGACACAAGAGTTGATGAAACTTAAAAATATTATCACTTATTATATAGTCATCTGGACACGCCAAGATTTTTACGCGTATCTACATAGGGAAAGTTTAATAATACAAAATACAAATACAAATGTGTTTATTTGCGTATTTTGAGTGTACAATATAGGTCTTAGCTTATAATACATTTGAGTTCACCTTTGCTACATTTTAGTAAAGTTTCCGTAAGTGGTAATATTTTTAAGTTTCACCAAGTGTGTCCAGTCTCTTGTGTCCAGCTGGTGAAAAAACCCAACCAGATACCATTCTCTTTGTCTATTCCATCTAACACTGTACCTTGAACTTGAACAAGAATCTCATGGTAACCCTAATCCGTATCCAACCATGATAGTATCATCCGAGCTCGTGTTTTGTTTGCATAATTTGCCTACTGCCATGTTTTAAAATAGAAGAGCGTCGAATTATTTTACTCGCACAGTCTATCACGAGAGATTGTAAATAGTAAGTATTATACACGTTTTATTTATTGAAGATGTCCATTTTATTTTCAACCTTTGGTATCTTTTTATTTGGATTTGAGGTCTTGCGTCACAATTTTGTAAAGATGTTGAATGTCACCGATCATCTGTAAATATTCATTATGAGTTCGCAATAAAATTTAAAATTGTAAATACCTAAATTACCTATGTCGATTAAACTGTCGCAGCTGTCTACTGTGTAACCTGTTTAGTGCAATAAACGATCTCGTCGATAAACGAATGTGTCTTTCGTAGGGCAATATCTGTTTTTCTACGGTGCTTCTAACGTAGTTGAATTTACCAGACTTTTTTGTAATATTCGGTCGATGTATTACATAATGTAGTTCGTACATTGTTCCGTGGTTTATATGGGTCGTCGAATGCTCTGTGAGGTCGTGTATTGCCGCGCTGCGACGTTCAGCCAAGCGCCGAAGAGGACTTATGTCCATGTTAAGGTACAGAAGGTTGTATTTTATATGTAGGTATTTTCCCTTTTTGAAATGCTTTGTATTATATAGATGGAATCGGACATATTCTTATATTGAAGAAATTTTATTAAATTACTTAATTAATACGTATTTTGGTTTTTATTCTATTTGAAGATACCCTTTCTGATATGAGTAATATTTCAATTTAAACACTGCAAACAAGAGCATGAGACGCTGGATGACAGACATAACCAAGCATACACATAGGTAACATTATATTTGCTCCATACAGCACGATGAAATCGAATCGTAATACGTAGGTTATATCTGTGTCCTACATACAAGGGTCCTTCCATGTATGAATGCTATTCATTAAGACTTGAGACACCGGAGCTGTACAAGCTTATAATTATAAATTCTAACTATACCCGTAGCCAAATAAGGAAAGTAAGATAGACCTGGACTTAGTTGTGAATTCCAATATCGGTGTTGTATCCACTAATTAGTAACTAGGAAAGTACTGAGTACCTACTTTGTACCTGTATAGTTGTATCAATATCAGTACAATAACAATACATCGTTAGAGCTTCAGAGCACACGAACAATGAGTTGTATGCAAAGTGAGCTTCGGAAGAACATCGTCTCGATTCTTGTAACGCGTTGCGGTTCTTGTAATGTCGATCGGTTTTTGCTAACATAAATAAAAAGCTTACCAGTTACTAACAAATATACATACATAGTCGGTATGAATGTCTAAAGATGATTTTTGAGACTTAATGCTTTGGTTAGCATGTTACGAATACGAATGTTCTAAGGGTCGTAGACATATAGACCAACAAAACAACATTAGAAGTTACGCAAGAAGAGAGAAATGGTACACAACAAGATAATAAAGCATGTTAATATTGGTGATGGAGGATTGATTTGGGAGTTTGAGAACGCTTTATCTAGTTTATTTTAAAGCACATGACGTATCTTCTAAGTAATTTATAATGCCAACAATTTATAAGATTTCGATTTATTAATTCGGTGACAATGTCAGGCCGAAAAAGGCGAAAGATATTTAATTACCTACTGTAATGAGAGATTTTAGCAGTGAGAATGAGTTAAGCAGTAGAAAGTAAGGTATTTAATTAATTCTGAATCAAAAATCATTTGTTGAAACTATTATAGAATGAGTATCGTGAAGAAACATTGATGACTATTTTAATGACACCAAATTCGCATGACAGGAGAGGTGTCAACTATACTCCGATTTCGATATGATATCGATTCTCTCGATACATGGGCGTTGCATGTAAGTATTCGTGCTCCGTGTAGCACAATTTGCAACTATGTTAAAAAGTAGCTGGTTGCAAATTTGGACTGTTGAATATTTACATTGAGATATCCATATTGATAGGGCTCGACGTTGCTCATTATTTCTTTAGTTACTTAGATGATAATAAAGGTAAGTAAACCTTTGAATTAGCACATATAGGAAACCGTTGTTGATTGATTCAGGCACAATAATGTATTGATTAACCAAAAAAAATGAATTATTACCTAATTAGGAAGCTAGGTACCTACCTATTATCTATTCTGTAGGAATTATATTCTAGGTCTTATTCATTCAGTCTTCCATCTATTGTTATTCATTTCACAGATAGTCCCAGGAATAAGTCGATGCACCGTTTGAGTCATGCAGACGAAGGAAAAATGAAGAACTACTTGTACGAAGTTTTTCATCTCGCGTTCCTTTCGTGAGAATGAAACTAGAATTTGCTGAAAAAAATTGAGGAGTAAGAAGGTAAGGTAAGCTAACCTTTTATTTATTTATTAAGCCTGTTAAGCATCTTACTTCTGGGCAAAGGCCTTACCTCAAATACGAGGTAGTATGAGCCATACTCCACCACGCGGGCTCAGTGCGATTTGGCGGAGGGGTGTTTGCAAGGCTAGTGACCAATCTTTTAACTCAGCGATTTTATCAAGCCGCCCATAGGGTCTCTGACTAGGCTTAACGACTAACATCAACTCATATTAGCCGGGATCTGCTTAACGTGGCGTTCTGTTGTGTCAGAGGCCAAGACACACTTTGGGTCGCTGCGCCAAAGGAGTAGAGTAGTAAGTAAGCGCAGTAACAGGCAACTGCTTCACGTGCCTTCCGAAGCACGGAGATTACAGGAGAAAAAAATCTGAATGGTGGAAAAACTGCGCTGTTTGCTACACCATTCATAAGAAAAAGAATCGTAGTACTGTCCTACGCGAAGTAAAAAATTTACCTAATTCCATAAAAAAGCTCTCTCCATAGAAACTACATAAAAAAACAATTAAAGCTTCCACGTCCAACTCTATTAGTTCTTGCGTCATCATGTAGCTTCACTGTAGGTAGGGCTTATAGTGACAGCTTAATAAGCTTGGCCCACCCAGGTTGGCTTGTTTGCCGTCAATATGATCCGGAAGGTCATCATTTCCCATACCATATCCCTGGGAGACCAATGCCGTGCAGGCTAACTTGATTGGGAGGGGCGAATTCGTAGGTACTTCTTTGCTTTCTTCGCTGCGCTTCCTTGTTCCTTGATACTGTGGAAATTCTTAAGTTTTCTGACAGAACCTTACAAGTTTACTTTTGAAATAAGGTCTGCAGGTTAGTAGTTGATGTTAAAGAGAGTGTTAGGTAGTTGAAAATTGATGTTTTTGTTGTTTTTTTTGATGCAATTTGAGGCCGTAACCATGGTAACGGTGCCTGCGTGGGTGGAGGGGTGGTGTTTTCAGGGTCTAGGTCACGCCCAGGGTGCGCGCTGCGCATGCGCGGGCTCTGGCTGAATCGGAACTGAAGCTCAGAGCTAGGCTTCCTCGCCGCGGAGCCATGACGCTCTAGCCCTTAGGTGGAAGGGCTAATCGCCCGTGACCTAATTCCTAACACTCAAGTGGCTTAAAGTCTTAAAAAATAAAAAGGTGAAAATTAAATAATTAGTCAAATCTATTTTGGGCCCTTGCAAATAAATAAATAAAGTGTTAATAGAAAATGTTATAATTTAGTAATTTATTATTATTGAATTAATTAGGTATACTCACATAAATGGTGATTACTAAACTGTGAGACCGATAGTGATCAAAATTTATTGTAATGCATTTCAAAAATAAATAAATAAAAGTTAAATTCTGTGGCGTACCTACTTAGAAAAGGGTTTCTGAAAAAAAAATATGTGTACGTATTAATTATAGTCACATCAAAGGTGATAAATTGTGTGTTCTGTGAATTTCTAAAGTAAATAATCCCTTAGTACCTGAATTTGCTATTTTAGTAAACCAAAATTGTTTCGTTCTATTTGTATTTAATTAGACAGTATATTTTTGTGTGTATTAAACTAAAGACATAAAAGTGGACTTTGGAACGATCGTAGAGACAATAGGCCTAAACAAGGAAGCCGTCGGCAGCGGCCAATTTACCCGTTTCCTGAAATGATTCAGGTAAGGATATCCTATGTTACTAAACTACAAGTAGTACCTACTGAAATCATAAAATCATTTTGTTCGTTTTAATTATTTGTCATGATTGATTAAAGTTCTCAGGAGAAAACACTAGAACACATGAAATACGGTGATATTAATTTATGTCTGTCGTCTATTTATTTATTTATTTACATGTATATATCTTTAGCAATAAAGCTAAAACTCTAGAGCAAAGTTTGTAATAGTTCTACTCTACAGAATGCATCTTAAAATATCTTATAACAAAACGTTCATAAAAATTGATTAACTATTAAGATTATTGAAAGGTAGGTTTACTTTCTTTTATTATAATATATTTTATACAGTGTGTTCCTGGTTAAAGTGCAAACCAGATAGGAGCTGAAAGTAGACCTAAAATGAAACTAAAAGTCAAAATTGTAATTTATTTTCTATTGAACAATGAAATTCTCATTTCGTACTGGGACGCAATTGTCATTTTTGCACGTAGCGTCCCAGCCCAGTACAAAATAAGAATTTAATTTTTCAATGAAAGCCAAAAAAAGTTTGACTTTTTTGTTTAATTTATGGTCTACTTTCACCTCCTATCCGGATTGCACTTTAACTGGGGCACATTGTATAATCTACTGCATCTACTTATATAGAGCACACTTTAAACAAATGAAAACAATGCCATAAATAGTAATAGGTTCCTTATTAATTCAATATCTTCGTATCATTAAAGTATATGGTATCGCATTACGAAACTGTCACAATAAAATACATAAATTATTCTACAGCGTTCTGATACACAACGCAAGTGAATTGGGAACGACTTTTAGACCGGTTGAAATACTTAACATAAATACAATTTAAATATCAATAGCCCAATATAGCTATATGTTTATGTCACCTGTGTTGGTTGGACCATTCTCCATCAAGCCAGAACATCTCTCAGAGCAAACATCTCTTTCTTGGTTAGTTATATGGTTTGAATGGGAACATAAATGTGTCGTTAAAATATATTACAGAGACAATATTAGCGTCGTAAATAATACACGATCATTTCATGTCCTAATGAAATGATTGTGAATAATTTCGTTTGCGAAGACAACTCGCAGGAGGGCTAAATAGTATAAATAAATTATAAACTAAAGTAAAACAAAGGATGATCACACTCTCATTCACTGTTTTAAAAACTTAACACATACACATAAATGTGGTGTCGTAAATCAACAAATTGATACAATATCATTGATAGCATACTTACCACATGCACCACAGCATTAGACCTTTATTGCAAATTTTCACCAGAAGAGATTGATACTTAATAATTTTCAGAGATTTTCTTTCATGCATCAAGTTTCGGATTTTCGTGTCTTATTTATTTCGAGACTACAGTCTACCCTACTATTCAGCGCTATCTGAAACGTGATAATCGTCTCGCGTTTGACACTATCGGCTAGACGTTTCAGTATTTTTTTCATACACGTGCACGGCGCGTCGTTCATTCATGCGTGGAAATGAATGGGGAGCCGGCGCGGGCTGCGCGGGCGCATACAAGCAGTCCGCTCGGCGCAACGGCGCGGACGCCGCGCCCGGCGAAAACCGCGAGTTGAACGTGTTCGTGCTGTGCCTGTGTTGTGATCGCCAACTAGGACCACAGACGACAGACAACAGAATCCTGATTGCTTTCACCACGGAAAATCTCTCGGTGCGTTATTACAACTCTCAAACTTGATCCAGCTGTCAACTTCCCTTATCAAACGAACCGCTAATCGACGATTCATTCGATCTATACCCGTTCCTTCGGATTAATTGGATGACTAGCACCCAATTCATCCTCTTAATTACCGGTAGTCATAGAAATTTCTTGCGATTACTCATTTCGATTACGTGTACCTCTCGTGATCGTACGTCGTTGCGGTCGTACTTAGTTTATGAACAATATAAGTAGCTATTAAGTGTTCAAAGAAATCGTACTGACAGGAAATTAAAAGTTGTCAGCGCACTAGCCGGGCCGGCGATAGCGGTGTTCCGTTGCAATTGAGCGACGCAGGCGCAGCGCGGCCACTCGACACCGCCGCCATACAGGAAGCACTTCTCGACTTGCGCGAGGTTTATCGTCGCAAAAGGAGCCTAATGTACCCAACCGATCCCTAACAAAGCTCGTGCCAAACGAATAACAAAAAATCCGAGGATACTATTTCACTGATAACAATCGTGCTAAGAGCTACTTACTATGATGTACCGCTTTTGAAAAGAAATCCGTTATCTTGGTAAAAGCCTAATACGAAGAGCTTTTAAGAAGGTTGACTGTTATCAGAGTGGTGTGGCGCCAGTCACTTTTTGCTGAGTTGATGAGAGAATTGGTAAAAGTTATGAGTCAGGGACAGATAGAAAATGGTTGGTGTTACGTTTCTCTGTTTAAAACTTAATGAAAAACAAATATCTTTCGGCGTATAATTTATGTATTAAATGTATCGGAACAATCGTACACAGTAGGTTTACATAAAGGTAGTTAATAAAAATTGGCTAGCTACCATATTATTAGCCAATTTTTATTCCACAGGATAAGAAGTAACACATTTTATCGCAAGGTGATATTGTTATTTTATATGTGATTTTGGTTCGAAAACGAATAAAAAATCAACGAAAACCACGCGAAATATAGACGAGAGTATTCAAAAAATTGAGCAATAATTTTTCAAATCCTTTTCCGTTTCAAACAACTGGTTTTCATTCCTAAATTCGACTTTAATCATTGAATATCACACGCCATCAATTTGAATCACTCGCTTCAAGATGGCGAGTGATTTTCTTTCGAAGATGAATTAAAAGTCATAGAAAAAAACTCGTTTTCGAACGAAAATTACTCGTAATATTGACGCAAGTGATTCAAAAATAGGGCCCCTGGATACTGAAGTAAAAGATATTTTTCAGCATTGTAAATGACTGTATTTCTTTAAACCCGATGTCAGGTTTTTTGATTTCTACCAACCAAATGCGGACTTCGTTTCGCAGAAAATGATTTCGCGGAAAGACAACAAGCCAACGTTGTGGCTTCTGCCCGTCTCATATGCTCCTCTATTTATAAATATTTCCTTTAAATTGTCTTTATGTAAAAGAACATCCGTGGACATGTTTTGAGATGCTGCCTTCTTGTATCAATCAAAATATAATTTAAACTTAAAGTTAACCCACTCGTTTCTTCTTTGATTAGTTTTTTTATTATCTCTAACGTTTGTCAGTTTCTCAGAATGATTTTTGGGGTTTTGCGTAGACTTTATTGTTGTTAATGGTATAGGTACCAACCATCTGCTATAGCATTCACTTCCAATATTCCAGTAGTAATTAATAGAGATCTATTAGTTAATCATTACGTAAATATGAATTAGTACAAAACTAAATACAAAACCAAAATTCCACGATACTATCTTCATATGTAAGTAGGTATTTTGATGTTGCTGACCCATAATGCCCTTTTATCATGCTCCATTTCTTTGATTATTTTAAAATGCGATTGAACGAGTACTATAAGCTAGTAACTTTATCGCGTGATTAGAAAAGGGTAGGCAAAAATAGAGAGATTTCTTACTATGGGTGACATTAGCGTTCGTGCGCGTGGTCCTGCGCTGGAGTTGAAACGAAGCAAAGTTCACTTCACGAATGACCTACTGTGCCGGAGAAAAACGTCGATGCAATTTTCTTTCAATGCTTGTTTCTTTAGACTTCTCTTTTCGTTTAGACACAATTCTCCTTGTGTCCTCGATAATGACGGGGGTGTCTCCCATTAATTACTCAAATACATAATAACATCAATGACTTAAGTACAAATGTTCGTGCTCATCACACAAACATTTGCCCCTTGCAGGATTCGAACCCGCGACCGCTGGTTCATCTAACCACTGCACAAAACGTGTCGTCTAGTTAATCAGTATCATACGGATATTATCGGAAAACACAAACTCGTACCTACATGAAAAACCGGCTAAGCGCGAGTCCGACCCGCGCACTGAGGGTTCCGTACCACCCTTAAACTGAATTCGGGGTCTACTTATTTCTACATAGAGAAATTATCATTACAGCAAATATATTTATATTTTTTACAGCAAAAATAACTTTGTTTTTCATAGTGTTTGTATGAAAGACAAAGTTATATTTGCGGTTAGTAAAAATGTGCAATATCTCAAAAACTTCTAGTTCGATCTCATTCAAACCAATTTTCGTTGAAAGTTTTTGTTGAGATCTACATCATATATTTTTTTCAAAATTTTTACTTTCTTATTTCAAAAGTTAGATGGGGGGGACGCCCATTTTACCACTTTGGAAGCGTCCATCTCTCAAATGTTAGACTTTTAGAAAAAATGGTTTTAGAAACCTCAATGTCATTTTGAAAGACCTATTCATAGACACCACACACAAATAGGTTTGAGTCAAAAAAAAATTTTTAGGTTTTAGTTTCATGTATAGGAGCCCCTCCCTTAAATATTTTTTTTTTACTTTTTGTAATTGAATCGGAAAGCGGTAAACAAGGTACACCTACCTACTAATTTTCAGCGGTGTAATTCTAATAGTTTCAGAATAAAGTGGCTGTGACATACGGATGGACAGACAGACAGACAGACAGACTTGTCGAAACTATAAGGGTTCCGTTTTTGCCATTCGGCTACGGGATCATAAAGGAAATCATGTAACATTATTAACCACAAATAAATTATTAAGAAATCCTTTGAAAACCCCTTACCAAATCAGTAAATTGGGCTGTGAAACAAGCCGTTCCCTTTGGCAAAGTAGTGAGTGAGTGAGGAGCGGCCAACACGACCTCGGCAGATAAATCTATCAATGGAAACGATATCGCGCGTCGCAGGAAGTGCTCGGCGCACTCTGAACTCCTAGTATCGCGGACATCATTCACTCCGAATACTTACATAATTTGTTGACGAGCTGAATGAGGGCGACGCTGCCAAAATGACGCTTACACACACACCGTACACGTAGTTTGCATGTACCGTTAAATAAAGAGACCATTAGTTCTTACAGCGTTTTGGTGTTGGAAACTGAAAGTATTTTGATTGTTCTAAAGGTTTACCGGTGCTAAACGATATTAAGAACTTAAACAGGTTATTTCAAATTCAAATTTTGTATATTCGCCAGAAACATTATTATTATGATTATGATTTAGTTTTATACCTGAAAATATTCTGTAATATATCTTTACTTTCAGATGAAATCAGCTGACACGTGTAGACTAACTAACCAACGATATTCATCGAATACTTACCCTTCTTACTATCTACACCTTATTGTTCTTTTTTATCCGATAAGTTTAGCCAGACTTTAGTAACTTTTAAAATAGAGTTTTTTCTTTCTTTTAATTACTACCTGCTGCTACTACTATATACTTTATATCATGTACTACGCCTTCTTCTACCTACTTAGATGAACTAAGTATTTTAGATGATAAAAGTCCGTGGAATTTTCCTCGAAATTCCTTCTATCTTTATAAGGAGAACTGATCAAAGTAAATACACGCTTCCGGTACAGAAATAGGTAGACGACGAACAGGGACACACAATCTGGATGGATGCGAGTGTCTATAATTAGAAATCCGAGCAGAAATCTAGACTCTTGATAAGAAACGACCCACGCTATCTTATAACATGCAATGGCGTTAAATCATTAAATGCAGTGGATTCGAATGCAATGTCACACAAATGTTTACGTAAACAATAGAATTAATCGAGGGAAACGTTTGGTTGCAATGTGAGCTAACAATATTAGTTATATTGTGATATGTTTATGTTAATACATATTCAAGTCTCGTTTAAGGCCGCACGAAATTGGAATAATCGTCAATTTTGCGTCACGTAGGTGTCGTAAAGATTTGTTCTACAGATTCTAAAATATCTTATGTATGTAATGGGAAGTGAAGTTACGCATTTACTTTGACTGTATGGAAAGTATCAAAATGTGACGAATTTACTTTGTGACGAATATAGGTACAATAACCCGAATTTACTTTAATGTATGGAAAGTACAAAAATGTGACGAATTTACTTTCTGACGAATATACAAAATAACCCTTCTTATCCTGCCAACTAAAAATTACATACTTTTCGGTTTTTACATAATGCATTCCATTCGATAATTCAAGAAATACGTCAACTGCCTTCTAACTAATAAATATTTATTTTGGTTTGAAACTATGTTGTTAGTCTAGAGAGATTCAAAAATTTCAGCAGAAAAACTTTAAAGAAACACAATTTGCTTGACACTAAAGTTAAAAACGAAACTAAATTTCCGTACATTTAACCTAACAATTTACATTTATTATTGTTAAATAAAACGTGCTAGAGTAAATACGACATATCAATCGCAGCCAACGCCCCACTTACGTTTTATCTAGGTTATTCATCTGCTTCACTGGTGGTATCTATTGTTGAATGTCAACATAAACAACCTATTACATAACGCTATCCTTATATGCTTAGGCACTTGATAATATAACTCATTTATCGCCAAACATGGATATCTAACAGACTATAGCGCATAGCTGTGACATTATGTACGAAGTATATTCCATACTCGATATGAACGCTGATATGATACTGACTGACGTATGATGAATTTACTCGTTTTGCTCTACATTTTAGAATACAACACCTATTTCACTATATTCATTTGAATAAGCAGGATCGTTACTAATTGATGGTCATAAAATATTTTCTTGTGCCAAAATCTAATTCCTCTAATATTAGTATCGTATCATTGATTTTGATCTATGATCTGTGATTGGTCGAAATAAAGTGTTTTTTTTATTTACAAATGGCATTGTAGTTTCGCGAATATGTATGAGCTTTTAAATATGGAAGTTTGTAAAACAAGTTACTGTTATAATAGTCGTTAACTATATCTTATGTCAACTATGTATGCTACATCGTACGGACCCGTGACATACATTTTAACGACATGCAAATCAGGATGTGGGCCGATCGCGCTGTGTATGGCGTGCGGTCATGTGCAACAAAAATACCTATAAGTAAACAAATCGTTATTTTCAATTTGTGAATTATAACATGTCTGGTGACAAGTAATTGTGAGGTAGGCGTGGGCATGTGGGCCCGCGAAGGACTCTGGCCTTATAGCGCTTGTAGAACTCATTAGAGCTAAAATATAGCTTAGCGTATATCGCTTGGTACACACTTCAGACTTAATGGAGTGATTTTAGTGCTCAATGATGCACTTTAAGAGAATAATTGCTTAATTCAGTGGAAGTTATGTGCGGTTTTCACTTGATTCGGTGGCTAAAGTGATTCTTATATGTGTTTTGAGCACATTGTGTCGATTGGGACACAAGATTTAAATGATCCTGTTTTTACATACAAAGTTAGGATACTAGGACTTTTCGTAGCCTCGTAGCATTTTAGACTTGCTACGAAGCTACGAAAAGTTTATTATGGTTTTATTTATCACAAAACAATGCGCCTTTATTACAAGAGCTTATAAAAAAGATACCAGGAAGTAGATATTTAATCTAATGTATATTCTCAAATTCCACTGCCCAGGTATAATACCTTGCGTAGTCACAACTGGATGTGTGCAACACGGATCCGTTATTAAAATTCACAATAACCGCATGCCATCACCTTGGAAGGACGGCGGCTTTCATGCCCTATCGCAGTGCTTGCATAACCAGCGGTCTACTTTCCACCTTCCCACCAGCTCGTGGGTTCGGTGTTTGGCTCAGCAGCTGCCAATGCATCTGTTGCGACAGACAAGTAGGCGATGCTACCCACGATCACCCTGATTGGGTTGCTGTAATGGTTGAGCTTCGTAAATGAGAATGTTTTGAGAAAATGTGGCTGTTGTGATTATATTTTTACAACTAGTTTTTGTTAGTAAACGACTGAGGCTTATTACAAAGATACATAAAATACGGCAGACCTGGGATTGGGCCTGGATAAGCAAATGCAACATTAGCCGATGAAAGATCATTGCTTGCTTGTAAAGTAAATCAGTTGGAAAGACTAGGTTTGCCATAAACAGGTGGTCATCTTCATAAGTGACATATACAGGAATGAGCAGGGTTGATGATGACTACTGGAATAACACGGGCCATCAGATGTCGGTGTACAGATCCGACAGCACAATTTAACTTCACGAGTTTCACGATTAACAAATTAGGCACGAATGCTCGTCACGCTCTACAGTTGATTTGGTCGTATGCGACAGTTATCATACAATTAGCCGCGAATTGAATATCAATGCTTGAGCAACGACAGTGGGCGGGGCCACATTCTCTGAATGGGCTGCAAGCTAATAAAGCTAAATATTAAGCGGTGTGGGTGCGCGCCCACGCTCCTGAGTTAGGTGCGGAGGCAAACTTCGTTACAAATTAAGTAAAGCATGGAAGCGATAAGTTCTAAGAATCGGACCCACAGATAGGTTTATAATAATGGACGCAACTGTTTCTTGTTTCAATAAATGACATGAAAAAATAGCATTGCTTTCAAGTAAGAAAATACATAATTAAATTCAGTCGTTTATATTTTCTGGTGGAGTGTTTACGACAATTACTATTAGATACATGTCTGTGGTCGGACCTGTCGCAAGTACCATTGATATATTGCGGTATTGTTCGACGTTTTGCAGATCGCTGTTAATTACCATTTGATGGGATTTTAGTTAGTCATAAAAAGTCATAAAACTAGTTTATTTTTGCATATAGACCCACTGGGGGAACTTATACACGTTCCAACATAGACCCTACATCAGCTTTGGGACAATTGTGGGCTAGTGCTGAAAAGAAGCTGCGTATCAAACTCAGTCACTATTGTCAATGCCTCTTTTCAAAAGTTTTACAATGTTTGTGGTGATCATGCAAGTCCATACATCATTATCTTTTAAATAATACTTTATACCCTTTCGTCATTAGGGTTTCTTTGATAACAGTTTTAAAGGAGACATTTTTTTTGGGCCCAGTAGCAAGTTGTAGCGTCTAATAATGGCATTGCACCCTAAATTAATCACTTATTTTTTTAGACAATTAGACGAAAGATAACGTTTAAATGAAACCGGAATAAAAAAATCGAACTAAAAGATGCGTTGTGTTGCCTATTTTTCATCACGCCATTCCTCTTTTACAAATACGTGTAAAGGAACGACGGGCTGGTCAATATAAAAACAATATCAATTATTTCAAGTACGTAATTGTGTTTAGATCACGGTTTTTCAACTTTTATTTATTTTAAACAATTGCAATCTCCGTAAAAAACGAAAAATAGAAGCAAAAGGCATCAAGTACGGCCCCCATTCCACTAAACCGTTATTGTGTAATTGTGCAGTGAGATTTCAACGACTGTGATTTTCAGAAACGACTGAAAATGTGCGTCAACTGGTACGTGTGTGGATTTGAGTTATGATGAATTTTCAAATATTCCCGTTAGATAACGAAAAACTAATATTGTTAATGTTTTTAAGACATTATAAGGAACAATTTAATATACGTTTCATTACTAGACGTTACAATTTATGGGTGGGCCGATCCTCCATACAAGAAAAAAATGTCTCCTTTTATAAATTGTTTTACGCAACACCATTTATAAGGAAATAGTTTTTCTAACTATCGCGCCAGTCCTTTCCAATGAGTCTGACAAGACAATACACGAGTATTTACCCCGAGGGTTTTACCCCGATTCAAATACCTTGTTATAGAACTTTCATAAAAATTGATTCACTGTTAAAACAATCTGATTCATTCTTCAGCATGAGGCGACTCTCCGTCTGCAATCATTCTAAATGACTCAAGAGCAAAGTGCAATGATGACATAAACAGTTTCATGATCTCATAACTCATGAGTAGTTATCAACTCCTGAAGGTTATTTTATACACGTTTTATTATTTACATACTTATTAGTTTTTGTATCCCACTTGCTTTACTTAGGTAAACCATTAATCGTTAACGTTTATGCCAATCTAATGTTATTTTAACAAAATTAATACCTATTATTGATTGGTACTACATCTATTTTTACCGACTTCATAAAAAGGATACAGTATGTGATGTCGTTAGAATTTGATAATATTTAAAAACTATATATGGATAATGTGAAAAATTTCTGAACTAGAAGATTTTAGTTTTTTTCACTTTGAATATGTGCGTCAGTTGGTGTTAGTAGTGGGTACGTAAGCTTGATATCATGCACCGACTCCAAATTAACGAATGAAAGAAGAAAAAACTGAACTGAAACTGGACTGAAAGAACTTTTTAGAAGGCGGTTTTTGATTTTTTAAATAACTTTTTACCGAACTTTTTTCGTGATTTTAAGTTTTTTAACCATGTCGTGAAAACATTGGAAGTGATTTTGATGAAATTATGACAACATTACATACAATATTCTGAAGCTCTATTTTTGAATCACTCGGGTCCTTCCGAGTCATGGTCCTTTGAAAATCTGTTAAGTAAAGTCAACTAAAATTACTATGTATAGACACACTTTATTTTTCTTTTTAAAGCACTACCCTGGTTTCCATTGCACCTGATTTCATGTGAAAAACGAACATTAATCAAAGAAAAACACACCATATTGACGCGAGCGATTCAATAATAGGGTCCCAGATATCAAACTATCCATATATCAATGCACTAGCTTTTGCTCGCGACTTCGTCCGCGTGGAATAGTGACTTCTTTCTCCCGTTTTTGACACATTTACCACTATATCTTTGCTCCTATTGGTCGTAGCGTGATGTTATATAGCCTATAGCCTTCCTCGATAACTGGACTATCCAACACAAAAAGAATTATTCAATTCAAACCAGTAGTTTCGGAGATTAGCGCGTTCAAACAAACAAACAAACAAACAAACAAACAAACAAACTCTTCAGCTTTATAATATTAGTATAGATAATATTAGTATAGATTTATGTTATGGAAATTAATGAAAATGAGTTTCTATTCTCGGTGGAACACTTAAATATTTCCTCAGGGACCACCTAGGAAGCCAGACCACAGTTCAGACGGTGCCGATTCATGCTAATATTCAGTTCTATTTTTGCACTCGCATCATTCATCACATCGGCCAAATGGATTCTCGAATCTGGTCATGATGAGCGGGGTTAGTACTGAGGCCCTACTCTCAGACTTTTCTCGTATTTTCAGAAAAAAGTATCTCTATAACATGGTCTAAAACAGCGGCACTAAACTTCTTTTTTATAAGGGCTGCAGAGACGTATTAAGAGTGATACTCCAGGCGCGGAAGTCTCGACATAGTTCCCTGTAAGACCACCAGGTGGCGCTCGTAAAATGCTGAGACAAAATTGTTATTTTCGTGTATTTATTGATTAAGAAAAATGTTTGAATCAAGCTTAAAAAATTACAAATATTTTTTAAGATTTATTAAAGATTTAGCTACGTAAGTTAGAAGGATATTCGATGGAGCAGAAAATCAGAATATTGAAATTGTCTACGAGGAATGTCAAACATCGTGCTTCAGACTTCCAGCACCAAGGCCACAACAAAAATATGAATAATGTGTATGCAGGCGTAATACATAGGGTGGTAAAATGTTAAGTTCATTAGATCAGACAGCGGCAAAACCCTTTGCAAAACCAGATTGTGAACGCGAGCGTAGCATAATAATGTATTGATTGATAAACTTACATGACCCTTTCACATACCAATGTCAAGTGTCTCATTTCATTAGCAGCAGCTTTTCGAAGGCTTGATTCAAAATATGTTTATCAAGTTTTAGAGTAAGCCTCTTTGGTAGTGGCTAGTAGGACAGACGGAGCCGAGACGCAGACGACACGGAAATGCGCCGGCGCATCTAAGTAAACCAGATACTATGCGCTACATAGAGGTATCGGATCTAGAATATGATGTTTCGTATCTTGTAGATGAATGCATCTTGCGACTATCATTTTAAGTCTGGTAAGTTTGAATCATATAATTATTATCCCTTTCGGAATAGAACGACAAAAGCGAGATGTCAGTAGGACAGTAGGTAAAAAGAGATGCGAGATAAGATGCAGCAGAACCATTTTTGGCGGCTGTCAAACAGTTAGGAACCCCATAAAGCCTTGCTGAAAATTTTATGTGATTTTTTATAATTTCAAATGAAATTGTGTATATTTAAGAGAAATTGTGCTTCTGAAACATGGGAACATGATCGGTGATTGATTATTGTTCATTACAGCAAAATAACCCTTACAACTTCTCATTTAAGAGGTAAATTAGGTCAAATCGAAGCCTCTAAATTTACGATTTATATTTGCCAATTCGGTTTAAGTTTAAAGTACGAAGTTTGCTTATTCTTTTCTAAAAAGGTTAACGTTATGTAAAAAGTAAAGACAAAATAACATTTAATGCATGTTTACGAATATTTTGTGCAAATAAATAATTTTTCGTTTTACACTAAGGCTGCATGTTCAATATTTTGTGTCGACTGTTTATCATGCGGTAACCTAATATGTTTAACCTAGGAATATAGGTATATATCACCTGGACGAAAGGTTATCTCATTTCAAGTTACTAATGTAACTTACTAAAATTGGTTATTGTCATTCAAAATCGGTTTCGTTTGACAGCTTTTACTTGTTCTTCTATTCCGGCAGGAATATTAATTTTATAGTTTGAATATAGGCGTTAATGGATAAAGGCACCTCTCATTTTGATTTTTTTAATGTTTTCATAATGACAAGCTAACATTTCAATCGCTCAAAGCTTTACGGTGATTCGTATTTTTTGAAATGTTTTTAAAATATACATATACATGAACTATCCTGGCGCATCAATAACTTTCGTACAAGCGATTTTATATTCTATCTCATAAATTATCATCATCATCAGCCAAAGGACCGTCCACAGCTGAACATAGGCCTCCCATCTAGTGCGATTCTGCTATCTTTACAAGGTCGTCTGTCCATCTTGTCGGTGGACGTCCTACCCCGCGCCTTTAGTCAAAGGGTCTCCAATCTAGAACTTTTCTGGCCCAACGGCCATTAGTTTTGTCTATCTCCTAAATATAAAACATAAATTAAGTGGTTTACCAGCCACGAAAAGATCCCAGTTTAATTTATGACATTTCAAAAGAATTCATGCGGTTTCAATTCCTCGTGATTCATACCTGCAAATGGCCGAACTTTGTCCGTGCTTTACTCGCTTCGCGTTTTATTAGCGAAGCGATAATTAAGCTCATCGGCTCTCATCCCGCGGGAATGCGCCGGCGCCCGATTCGCGCAACTGCTCTATAAATCATTTAGCTCTCACGTGCCCCTCACCGCGAATGCTTACGTGTACTTTCAGATGGGTTTTTATTTTAGTCTTCTATGAGATATTTATAAAGTAATTTAACTGAGAAATATTCAATAAGCAATAATTGTTTGATTTCTTCACTTCTGTGTAAGTTTATTCTGTCTCTACAATTTTAATTTCAATATGTTATTTTTTTATTTGTAACTTTTTTCCAAAATGATTGACCATTTTACATTTGCTACCAAATGTGAACTTTGGAAATACCAACCACCATAAGACTTGTTTGATGTTCGGACTCACACTGTAAGAAATGCAAATTTCTACGTTGTACGAAATAAATTGTAGAGTCCACTATAATAAAACCTACCTTCACATTACATCTTGTTAACTTGTAAGTAACTATATTACGTAACATCCTGTAGATTTACAGTTCAAATTATAATAAGTACCTAAGAACTCGTTTGCTTTTAATGTCGTATTGGTGAAACAGCAAATAACGACTCTACCAAAGCTGCAAACCATGTTTGTATAGTTCAGCCTACTGTCGGCAGAGGGCGAGACTGGTAGCACAGCAAATTAGGTAACGTTCGCCGTTGTTCGGAATACAGCCTTATTGCATAAAGTATCCTTGGCACTTATGAATGAAAAGCGCTCGTGTAGCTATTAATGAAGTTATGCTAACTTCAAACATCAACAACGTCATTCAATTTAAGTGTAGTTAGAAACTAATTACGGACTTGAATTGTAGTCATTCCTAACCTGTAGGTACATTTTTTGCCTAAAACTAAATAAAAGGTGTTTATTTTTTTTATTTTATAAACTAATTAATGTGTTATGATAATTGCGTAGGGTTTTAATAACAATTTTTGGGTATAATTTGGAAAATATAGAGATTATGATTCAGTGACAAATTTAGTGACAAAATAATCAGAGAAAGGATTGGGTGTAAGTTCCAATATTTCGGTGAGGCAGGGCGGGGGTCGTCGACCGCACCGTTCGGCGCTCGGTGCGTGCTATTTCGAGGCGCGAACGCCGGCGAACGCGCCCGACTCCGCCCGAGCGCTGCGTCCGCGCACGCGTAAACAAACAACATGGCGGAACTGTCATTCATTAATTCATTCATAAACGATCATTGTATTTGACAAACTAACTCATTATATTCATTATCCATTGGGGCATCGTGCGTGAGAGAATGGCCATCAAATAAATTACGCTTTAATACTTTAAAAATAAATGTCCGAGTTTTCGGTGATATTTCTAAGTCGGACATTCGTTTGATCCCGTCGGTAATTGATGCAGATCAAAGGAAAAATCAAAATTAGTTTGTAATCGCAGCGTTGACTAATTTAATGTTACATCCATTGATTAACTTATTATTATAAAATACATAGCAACATCATCGCTAACTAACGTTAGATCTTTACATTATTTTTATGATGTGTAGGTGTATCTATAGCTGCGTATATTTTGTCATTCATAAAATATTATTTCGCCAACAAAACAACTCTATCTTTATCTTGTTTTATTTTCGAGTGAAGTTGGATTATTTTGCAACAAAGTTGTGGGATGAGCTGTTCAAATTGTAAACTTCATTCCATTAAGAAATATGTAATTAAAAAATTCATGAAAAATGGTCTCAATTTATTATGTTATTTAACTCTACCTGTGACTCTTCATACAACAGACAAGTACGTACTACCAAATAATTAGTATTTGTTTTGTTTAAAGGTGCCATGTAGTTTGCAAGAAACGCATGTTCCTGAACCTGCTGGGTACAAAAACTACATATAATTCTACTTAAATATCGCACAGGGATCAGCCAACACAGCATAAGTACTGAGACTCTTCTTCTTGTTAGCCCTGCGATTGATGACATGTCATCAATGCAATCTAAAAGTTTATCAAGAACGGATAATATGACGACACATTAAATATTATTACGCTGAAATTAGGTATAATTTATCATGTTTTCTTAAACCGTCGCTCTTGAAACATACCTAACAAAACGTTAAGATAAACTTGTAACCTTTCATTTTGTCTCGTTTGTGTAAAATTGACATTAAATTAAACGTTTACTATGCTTATTTTTGAATTAAGGGGATGGTTAGGTTAATCAATTGATTCAATTCCTGTGTACTTAATGAGTAGAAATTATAGTGCTATATTATCAAAAGGTACTTGTTCCTATCATCCTCGATCTAATAAATAATAATTATTTAGTTCATATTCCTAGTATGCGTTCCTTTGCCTACGTATAGTTGTAAAGCGTATACATTTATGTACATATTGGTTAAATTTTACGGCCAAACCGAAAAAAACTGCTCCATATTCAAAATTCGAAAAAGAATCCAAAGACAATATCCCCGAACGATCCCGGAAACCGTATCCTGGCAACCATGCGAAGAACATGTGCGCGGCATATTCGGCCCTTTGTGCTGAATGCTGTCCATGTGGCTGATGGTATGACACGGTTTTTTTTTTCAGTTTTTGTGCGGGGAAAAAACAGGAAACTCCAGATTTTGACAGAGTTGATAATTGAACTGACCAAGTAGGTATGACTGATTTGTTAAGACAGTTAACAGTTGTTAGAACTTGATTCGCTAATTCTCTAACGAACTCTCGAAGAATACTCTTTTAAACAAACTTACTTTTTCTCTGAATCCTGTTTCTTCTGTAGATATTTTATTTACACCTTCAACTTTTTAGATTCTAGCTTTAGCTAGAAGTACTTAGAAGACACAAATACTTCTTAGTAGAGATGGGCCGAGTACTCGGTTAATACTCGGTACTCGGCGTACTCGGCAGGTTTTTTGATACTCGTACTCGGCCGAGTAACTCAAATTAATTAGTTTTCAAATTAGTTTATTCTTCAACAAAAAATATTACATCATTCAAAGTGATCGAGGTCACCTTTTAACCCAGTTGTTCCTACTGTTCCGTAAAAGACACACCTTAGTTATTAGAAACGACTTGTAGTTATATCAAGGAGCTGACTATTTATCAGTTTTACATGTTTGCATTTAAAATTAGTAAAAAAAATATACTTTTCTATATTCTTGATAAATTTATCAACCCTTTTATTACAAAATTGAACTTTTCAAAACTAAGTATATAACAAATTTTAAACAAACATGTTTTGTTCATGTTTGGCACATAGTACCTTATGTATTTAAGACAGAATTTTTCCGGAACATCTGGGTTAAGCAAAATATGCCTGTGACAGGTGACTTCGCTCTAACTCGGTTTTAATGCCGAGTATACTCGGTTTGTAAAGCTATATATTTTGGTAGAAATTATATAAACGACTGGGGAAATCTATCACAACCTCAATTATGATAATGAATGAGTGAGTGTAGAGACAAAATGAGGAAAACGTTAATAAAAATATGTGAAATATGTGTAAAATATGTGAAATTTTATAAAGTTACATTGTGTTGTGGTGGTGCAAAGCTCTCTGCACGTTTTCGTAAGAGACAAATCCGGTTTTCTTCGTAGACTTTACCAGCCTCCGAAAATAATCAGCTGCGAATGGTGTTTGCAGGTGCTCATAGAAACACTCTTGTTGAGCATGCTAGTTCTAAATACCTTGTTAGGGGCCCTGCCCACCACTCGAACGGACACTTGTCTTTTGCTAGCAAATTCTCTTTGAAATAGCAACCTTATTTAAATTTAGTAAATAAAATTTAAATTCATCATTGGCTGTAAGTCTTACATGTCTATATTTTATGTTATAATCATGCTGTGGATTTTGTAATACAAAAAAAGTAATGGGGCTTTTAGGATCATTGCGCTCTAGTGGCTTGATGAAAGCTTATTCTGCGCGTGGTTTGTACTTGTTTACACACCCAAAA
The DNA here is from genome assembly GCA_963584085.1 of Pyrausta aurata. Classification (NCBI taxonomy): domain Eukaryota; kingdom Metazoa; phylum Arthropoda; class Insecta; order Lepidoptera; family Crambidae; genus Pyrausta; species Pyrausta aurata. Next base: position 4,709,643 of record OY757255.1, on the reverse strand, counting down.
CAGAAGATTGATTGAACCGAGTTACTCGGCCGAGTACTCGGTTGGAATAAAAATGAACCGAGTAATACTCGGTACTCGGTACTCGGCAAAAGTGCTACTCGGCGCATCTCTACTTCTTAGTTAAACTATCTTCACAAGTATCAATTTACTGATAATCGTATGTTTGTTAATTTCGTACTATATGAATATGAGTATCGCACGCTCCACGATCAGAATTATTTTTTAAGTATCTATAGACGCTACTGTTTCATTCAAAACATGTTTAGCACGGTATCGTTGCCTACAATATCCACGAGGAAGCAATAAAGCATAGATCTCTAATTCGCAGACATTATAAAACTGTTATCAACATACTGCGCAGTGCGCACCACGTGGCATTTGAATATTTGCCAACGGGCGCTTCCTGTTTTCCGCGCCTGCGCGTCTGCGCCGGAGTCACTAAAAGCACAAGAACTCTATTTTTGAATCACTCGCGTCAAAACGAACGCTAGATTTCAATCGATATTCGCTGGACTTTGAAATGAGTGCCTCCGCTACCGCGTTGCAGAAAGCGAGCTAATAAATAATGTTAATTATCAATAGAATTAATATTATTTTGTAACTTCTTAAAACTCTTTGTGTAATTCGTGCTGTATAATTAAATAATTTGACTAACAATCATAACGTAAGTCGTATTTGTCATCACTATGTTATGCGATTGATTTCAAAATAGGTTCCCGTTCTAATGCTTTACGTCATTGCGCCGGAGTCACCAAAAAGCACAGCTCTTACATCCTTACGTCATGCAGCTTTGACACGGATCATCCGTAAACAAACACATTCTTATCACGTTTATTGCTGGATCATCTTGTTTGGGGATGGCCTCAAAAGATACTGTAGGCAACGGTATGGAAATACCTCTGTATCAATGATGAATTCTGATGTATTAGTACTGTAGTTACTGCTAATTCGCAGGGTCGAATCCCGTAAGGGGCAAATATTTATGTGATGAGCACGAACATTTGTACCTTAGTCATGGATATTTATAAGTATTTAAGTATTAATGGGAGACGCCCCCGTCATTATCGTTGTCTGGTATTTGTAGCACAAGGAAGAAAATTCCTTAGTTTGAAACCAAGATAATTGGTGTGTTGTCTGGCGCATATTTATTTATTTATTTTATTGTCGTGTTTTATTGGCGTTGACAGTTTTTCAACAAAATCAAGAGGATTGCATGCAGTCGTAGCTCTCTGCAGGGTAGCGGCGGGCACCGGCTTCGTGACTCGCCCGTCTCGTGAACGCCGCGCACGCGCAAGACTCAGTTCAAATCATATGCTTTGGTATTTTTGAACAGTGAATCGTTAGAAACGTTCAGAAATGTTGAACTTCTACGTTTTTTTTGCTGTGAGTAGTGCTAGCCATCAAAGTATGTATTAAAAAAAAACATAAATCCTTTTACACATTTTTATATTGACCTATCATATAGTGCAAGTAGAGCTAATAAATCATCCTATCACATAATATTATTACATTCATATTACTATTTTTCCTCCCTAACCTTCTCAACATTCGGTCATGAAATTCTGTGAAACCGTAAATTCTACGAAATGTTTATCGGATTCAATATTTCGGGATCTTCACCAGTTTTCCTGTTTACATGCCTGGATGAAAAAAAAAACAATGACAGTAAAAAACGGCAAAGACTATAGTATATTGCTATTAATTATTTCTTTATTCTTTTATAAAAAATTTAGGCTGTATGTATATGACTGTATCAGCCAATGCCTGCTACAGGGCAGTGTAAAAACGTTTCACACGTAAAATCAGCCATTGATTAATTCCCTCTGTCGTTTTACATGAAATGCACATAAAACCAGCTGTTATGTGTATGCATTTTTTATACACATGCAACAAAATAATTCATAAAACTTTCAGCTATCCGCCGCACAAGGCAACCAACGTTGGGCAAACAATCCGGACAAGGCCTACCCTTACGTTGTCCTCTATAACATATTTGACATTGCGGTAACTCCGATGTACAGTCAACCGTTAATATGTCTAAAAAAAATAGAATTTGGGTCTTACTACACAGGAATAAGGTCACAGAAATGTTAAAATGTGCACACTTATAGTGTCGACTGTATTTCAAGCCAGGGTTTAAATTTTTGAATCATTCGTGTCAATATGGCGTGTGATTTTCTTTGATTAATTATCGATTTTCAAATGAAAATCCGTCGAAATCCACACGCCAGTGATTAAAAAAACAGTATCTCAATTTTGTTATTATTTATAATATCTATACGAAAGAAGAATTTTGGCCGAGGGGTGTTGTGTATCGTCGGTTTCGTGGTCGGCTACCTGACACCAAGCTGCGCAACACTACGCTGACAAAATAGTGCCTATTAATAAATAAATATATTGCTATTGTATGTATGTTAGTCTTTAAGGTATATATTTTATTTTAAATTGTCATATGTATGCTAGTCTATAAGGTATTTGTACTATGGGCCATGTGTAGCCTGAAAATAAATGAATAATAATAATAATAATAATATACTTATTTAGCGTGATTTTCGTTGACTTTCCATTGCTTATTATCGAATGAAAATCACTCTGCATATTTACGTGAGTGATTCAAAAATAGAGCTCCGGGAACCTGGTGTTCCGCGTATGGCTTGGCTTTGGTGGCTTGACCAAATAATTTTTCTCGTCGCGTAGCGTGGCCACAGATAACACATTGTGTCGCGTTATCGGAGTAAGTAACCAAAACCCGGCGATTGGTACCTACCTAAGGTTACAACATTCGCGTGTTTCGACATCAAATATTTTTTACTAGCGAAAAAAATGAGGGTCACGTTGTCACTTACCTGATACGCAGATAACGTTGCTGAAGTTCTTGTTTTTTTTTTAATCCGATCCCTTAAGTTCAACCAGGGTTTTTAATCATACATAAGTGACTATTTAGAATCTGCTTACTGGTGAAAATCAGTTTCAGCAACAAAATCTTAAAGCATAAAATTATCTACTTTTTAAAATCTAGCCCTACCTACTGATATCCTATGCACTGTATGTGGTAATCGTGGCCCGACACTATCACATAATATTTGTACCCCGTTTTTCTAGATTGATTTACTGTTTTAAGGCCGTCTTATTCCGTCAAATTATCTCATAAGCCCCGCCCCCTTGTTAAAAGTGCGGGGCGCTTCCCCCACCAGCACCCCCGCACAAAACTTTTTCTGTCAACTTTGTCTTACAAATCTCGTGTATAATTAAGCCATCTAGTGTTTATTTAAGGAACAAAATTTTCTTGAATAAGATACTTCATGCGCTTTTGTAAGTAACATACCCACGCCATCTAGCAGAACCCCTAAGAACTTTTACAAAATGGTTTCTTTAGTACACCATACATGCTTTTTAGTCTAAACGTTTATCGAAAGAACAAGGAACGCATAGAGTGTTATATCATTCTCACACGACTGGTCAGCACTTTATGCCAGCAACCTGTAACCATTATAAAAACAAGAAAGAATATCCGATAACATTTATTATATTCTTTATTGCACTTATAAGATGTACAGAAAATAGGTACAAGAAGTCACAATGTGAACAAAGGTGGGCTTATCCCTAAAAGATACCTCTTCCAGCCAACCCATAGGTGTAGGAAATGTAATGTAGTAACATTTAGGTGGTTTTGGTGGTCGCTACAGCCTATCTCTTTTTATTTTGCTTAACACGTATAGGTTGGGGGTTCCATCCTCATGGCATTGAGGAGATTTATCCGCATGGTGATGATGTTTTTGATACTAATTTTCTTTTTCAAATTTATTTTCATTGTTATGTAGTTTTTTTAATAGGATTTGCTACTTTAAAAAAAAACCTAAAAACCGGTTAAGTGCGTGTCGGACCTGCGCACTGAGGGTTCCGTGCCACCCTTAACTGAATTCAGGGTTCACTTACTTTCACTTAACGAAAACATCACAATATATTGTGACGGCAAAAATAACTTTGTTTTTCATAGTGTTTGTATGAAAGACAAAGTTATATTTGCGGTTGAAAAAAATGTGCAATATCTCAAAAACTACTGGTTCGATCTCCTTGAAACCAATTTTCGTTGCAAGTTTTTGTTGAGATCTACATCATATATTTTTTTCAAAATTTTCACTTTCTTAGTTCAAAAGTTAGAGGGGGGGGACGCCCATTTTACCACTTTGGAAGCGTCTATATCTCAAACCTTACACTTTTAGAAAAAATGGTTTTAGAAACCTCAACATCATTTTAAAAGACCTATCCATAGACACCCCACACGCATAGGTTTGAGTAAAAAAAATTTTAAGGTTTTAGTTTTATGTATGGGAGCCCCCCCTTAAATATGATTTTTTCTAACTTTTTGTATCTTAATCGAAAAGCGGTGAACAAAATACACCTACCTACCAAGTTTCAGCTATGTGATGCTTATAGTTTCAGAATAAAGTGGCTGTGACATACGGACGGACAGACAGACAGACAGACAGACAGACAGACAGACAGACAGACAAACAGACTTGACGAAACTATAAGGGTTCCGTTTTTTGCCATTCGGCTACGGAACCCTAAAAATTTAATTAGTTTCTATTTTTTTTTTTTTTTTTTTACTTTAAATGTTAAAATGTCCAAAAATTTAAATAAATACTTATTTTGTTTTTTTAAAAAATATTGTGACTATGTAGAAAAATATTCATGATACCCCCGATTTGAACTCGCGACCTTTGATTAGTATAAGACTGGTGCTGATCCAACTGAGCGTGACGCGGCGCGGCGAAATTAGCTATTATTAGTTCTTAGGTGTTTTACGTAATTAAGTACGCAAATAAAATTGCAAAAATTGACATAGGTCCAGCGTTCGCAGTGGCGTCAAGGGGAATGAGGAAATGGTATCTCGTGCTTGTCATTTGAATAAAAAGATAGCGCTATTTCTGCTTGCATGTATAGAACAGAGATGACACGACGATCAACTGTTGCGTCAAAGTCGTTGCGCGAATCACCATCGTCACAAGTGTGTGAATCACTAAATCAGTGTTTTATGAATGAAAATGTTAATAAAACTGGAAAAAAACGATTGGCCGCCCTAAACATCTTTGGTGTCTAAAGTAATCTTAAAAAGACAATTGGAAGAATTTGCTGCTTGTAAGAAAGAATACAAACAAATGAAAAAAATGGACCTTTCTTTGCCTGAACATAACACCGATAAAAACTAAAAAAAAATCATTTGATTCATAGCTGAGATCTCACTTATGTGGTCAAAATGTATATTCTTATAATCCCCTGTTCCTCACATCTGTATAGCTTGAGCAAATCATGATCAAAAAAGTCGAAATAGGTCAAATAAAGTGTTTTTAGATATTTCGTTATTCTGATCTAAATAACAAACATTTTGAAATCATTTTAACATGCATATGTGTAGAATGGAATTACCTACTAAAATATGTGATTTTCATAAATATAAGTCCAATAATTTGAAAACTACATAGAAAATACGAAAAAAAAGGGGCCCAATTCTGAGGCAATTATTATCGAGCAAAGTAATTACAATCGTGTTTCCAACGACTATTCAGCTTTCTAGTAATCTTCTTCTATAACATATATAGATTCGAGATTTAAATAATTAGTGTTTCCATGTTTAAACTCAATCGAAACATCGTAAAAATGGAATATCTGGGCCTTAAGAGGATCGTGTGCAGGCGTAACGCAGCGCGAGTTTTCATATATTTCGAACGCCATCGGTCGAATATGTTTGCGGGCGAAAACGTTTTCCTACCCGTAAACTTATACTAGAATGAGACAAATTTGGTTTTCATACATCCTGAACTACGCTTGTACTTCTTGAATTAAGGCTTGATTTTAGTTAAAAATGGACGGAATTCCGAAGATTTTTAGTCAAAAATGTTCTTATTTTTCTGAAACATACAATATTAAAAAATAGATGTACGAGCATAGTTTTTCAAAATATCTCTAACATATAAAATCGGACAACGTTGAAGGGGTGGAAAACGTGTTCTCTTTTTGTATGGAAGCTTGCTTGCGCACACACGATCCTCTTAATTTGTCGTTTGTTTCAGCACTACAGCAGCATTTATGTAACGTTCCTTTTCCAAATCTGGACTGAAAGGATCTGGGTTCAGATTCTCGCGTTGATCGAACTTATTTCGTGTGGTTACTCGACTGTGAGTTTTACTGTTTTACCGAACAAAAGGAAAAATACTGCACGAAACAAATCGAATTGCATAGAAATAGTGAACTTGATTAAACAAAACTGTTTTTTTTTTTTCGAAAAAGATCAATCGAATGTTTAACTTTTTTCGACTGCAAACTGCACGAGAATGGCACCCAGATTCTCATTAGTTCATTTGATCGCTGCACGCACAACGCAAACACTGAGGTGAGTATGTGTGCACACTAGCATAGGCTTAACGGGGGACGCAATTATGATGATTAAACCAAACTGGTTCTCGTCCCGGCCGATCGCGACGGGTAGAAGACATTCTGAGATACAGGCCACCGCTTTACCCTTACCACTTGCGGTATAATGCTCAATTTCAACTCCCCTTGGTTGTTTGGACATGGACATTAGACAGTGGCAGAATATCTGCCTAGTTGACATGGGTCTAGAAAACATTTATCGGCTTTGGCGGGCCACTACTACCCTGCGGCTCTAGATTGGTCTCTATCAACAGATATTATAGTTTTATGATCGATCAGATATATATTAAAGTGTCTCTTAAACAGAGAATTTAGAAAAAAAGATCTTGCTAGTCAGGCAGTGGATATTGTGTATAAGAAGAGTACGAAATGGATCAGGCACACTGAGCATTATCTGTCAAACATTTAACTTTACCAATCCAACTCTTCATAGTATTTTGCGCTGATGCTTTAAAATTGCATCAAATTAGCATCAATTACTTTTATTTCAGTATCAGCAGAATGAAGATGGTGACGATTACTGTGCTCAATTGTGCGATTAGCATGCTGGCGACAGGCGACTAGGGGTTAAGTAACTCGCACGAGAGCCCACTGACAATTAGTAACACGTTACGAAATAATTAAACGGTGGTCAGCAAGACGAACGACTTGACGAATTTCAAGCGGATTGGTTGTGTTACAAGGTTGTTAGGAGACTCTCTAGTTAATTTGCGATTGTAATTTTTATTTATATTATGTATCATATTATGTATTTCATAATACTTGTTAATGTTCTCACCCTGCACTTAATACGCGGGATTTATTTCATGATTTCAGTAAGATTAAAGTATTTATTAATAATTATATTCTGGGTAAATGATAATTAACCAACCACATTTCTTAGCTCCGGAAAACCGAATGAGGGCAACATTTCTGATACAGCCTTGTTAAATAGCTAATATATAACGCAATAAATATTTATTTTCTTCTTGATAACTTAGAGGGCCGCATCTTATACCTATTATAGTTTAGTGGGGCTCAAAGGCTCAAAGTAAAGTAAACTATGATGACGAAAACAGAAGGAGCGGCTAGTTCAAAGCGCTAAAAATAGGCGGCGCCACTGCTACGCGACACAGCCAAAACACTTCACCCTTTGGTATACATATTATAATAATAACATTTCTATTTAAAAACCATAAATTTCAATGTGTAGGACTTGCCCTTGTCTTGCAACCTGGAACACCACTGTAAAATATTGGCGCTGTTACTGAAAAAAAGGGTATTATTGCGAATTTACAGCTGCCTATTGATTACAATACGTTAATGTTCATTATCTCATCTTCAGTCACTTTTTGGCGGTACGATACAAACGCATTGAAACACCAACAACTGAAATGTAGACACAGTGTAGACATAACTTAAAACCTGAAATAAAGAGTGCTTCGAATGTGTGTGCACTTAAATTATATATCACTTTTTTAAACATTTGCAGGTTTACGATTAAAATCTTTGATGGACACATTATAAGTTACAACAAAGTTCAAATCAAGTCCAAGTTAATGTCGTACGTTGATTATACAGTAGCAGCTTCATTAAGCTTAATGTTATGTAGAGCTGATTCTAGGACGATTATTTATCGATTATTAGAAACATTCTAGGCGTAACCTGTCGATGTGTGGTGATGTAAATCAACTTGCTCCTTCAAGATCATCACATTTAATTTCTATCTCGTAGGAAAAATGTAAATGTTATCTTTGCGAGTCCAGCATTGTAAACAATATTTTTGTATCTTATAAAATAATATCAGTAAATAAAATTAATTTACCTACTATTTATTTTAAAACATCTCACAGTTTAATGACGAATTAGCTATGTATGTTGTAAGTTTTCGGCTTATCTTGTTTAGCTAAGGAATATTTTCACTAAAAAGGAATGTTAACATTGTTTACAATATTCGACTATTGAAGAAAAACGGACTTTACTCAAACTAAAGATGTGCTGTTGCCAGCAACATTGCCGTCGAAGTATGGAAGCAACATTGCATAGGTTGCCGGCAACATTGGCAATTTAAGGGAACATTTCAATGTTTATATATTTTCTTTGATATTTTAATAAACATATGATAAACATTGATAATGTTCCCTAATATTGCCAAATTTGCGTGCTATATACGCAATGTTGCTCGGCACGGCAATGTTGCCGGCGACGGCACATTATTAATAACAAAAAAATTGTAACGTTACTTTACTTCCTAATTTATTGTTAAGAATTGGCTATTAACTAGCTAGATCATAGATGATGTTGAGTAACTATTAAACCATGGTCTTTTAAAGGTTATTTGAAAACCAAAATGACTACTAAACTAAAGAACCATTACCATAATAGCACAGATTAAAAAGATTTATCCGAAGATACGTGGACAGGTGGTAATGGTAATTTGAACCTTTAAGATAAACTAGTCTCTATCAGTATCAGATAATTTCTCAATATCGCATTCCATCTATACGAGTATCAATGCATATTAATGCATCTATACATTATGTAGATTTTTAATACAAGCAGTCATTCAGTTTTATTTACTTTTTGTTATGTAACCAAAATAATACGAAGATAGAAAACCCGGCCAAGCACGAGTCAAGGGTTCTGTATCTGCTTGGCTACGTAAGTATGTAAGCATTTTTATAGTCCTGACATGTCTAGTAAGACATGATTAAGTTCAATGAAATTTGTCTTACAAGATTTTGATTCCTGTGAAAATTACAAAAGACCTTATTAATTAGTTTTTTTTATTGTTTAACCACTACGACGGGGTGATTGGAATGCATATCCATGCTAAATTACAGTTTTCTAGTATCTCACATCTTTGAACTTACACCGCGGAAAGACGGACATAGTGAATCTATAAGGGTTCCTCATTGGACTACCGAACCCTAAAACGTCGTTCAAATATGAGTCGAACAAGAAACAAACGTATAAAGTTAGTTGTTCTTAAAAGAGCACTGTAGCAGATGCAAATCATAGTTAAACGGACACTGTTTTGAGAGTGACCGATGTTTCTCTTGTTTTTCATAGCAATTCTAACAACTTAAAATTTTCGCTGATATTTCTCCATTCGGTAAACCATTTTTCTTTGAGCACTATAAGGTGTGGGCGTATGAGCGGGTATTTCGGGAATGATCGCCTACGCTCGCCTATTGGCAGAAAAATGCTACCGAAATACATCGTCGCGTTTACCCGACCGGAGTGGGGTGCTGACATTCACACAGGGTGTAACGTGACAGGATGGTCACCAAAGCTATGGTTCAGGGGTGGAAAATTTACCAGTCCTCCGTGATGACGTTCTTCCATTCCATCCCAGACCTGTTGAAAAAAACCTGACTAAGAAAAATGAAATCCGACAATACGATTATAAATTTTCGGATCCGAAACATTTTTAGATTTTTAGTATGGAATCCATACTACGAAATGATTCGGATCCGCATTATCGTATTGACGGATTTTTTTTTCTTATTAGGTCACCTGTAACCGTCCGATAGGGTAAAAAAACTAAAGCAGGTACAGTCTTTTAGATATGATATAATATGGCTGCCTAAATATGAAAGAAAACGTCGTGAGGTAACTCAAGTGCTGCCATAATGTAAAAAAGGAGAGTAGGTAGTACCAACGACTAACAACTTCATTAAAATTATAACGAGAGTAAAAGAGGCGTTGCTTGTGTACGTGGAATGGTATCATATTCCACATTATATCACGACCATCATGACTCTATGAGGTTACTTACTTACCAAAGAAGCATTATAACTTTGTCATTCAATGAATCTATTAACTCTGAAGTAGTATTTTTTTAATATTATCTAATGAAATCGAGTGATCACTCTTTACAGATATCGTGTATCAAACTAAGGGTTATTTGATTAAATTAAGACAAGAAATAATGAGACAACATTAATCAAACATTTCCTTTAATTTCAAGAGTCGCTCTCATAGATCCTCTGAACGTCGTCCGTTATCGCCGCCCTTATCATTATTACCGGGAACAGAGAATACGTAATGGAAGATATGTGTTCCAGCGCAGTACGCTCTCAGTTGTTTCCGGTGGTTGTTTACAAAAAAATAAATATATCAAACTCGTTGTCCGAGAGCCTTGGTCGAGATACTTGGCGCGATTAAAAATTGTTACAACTTCCGCTGGCTCGGAGGCACGGAGCGGAGTCCGAGATAAAAAAGATAAATAAGAAAAATAACATAAAGATCGATACGGTGGAACGGCGCTACCTGTTTTTTTTCCGGCCCTTACTATTGACGCTGATGTCCACGCTTCGGTTTTGAATAAATTTCAATTGAGGAATCTGTGAGCCTTACTACCTTCCGAATAAGGTCCACACATGTATCAATCACGGATTTTTGGAGCGATTCGATTCAAGTGTAGGGGCCCGCGTCTGCTGTGTGAGCTGTGTCCGTGTCACAAGCGCTCAATGTGGAACATGCTGTTGCTTCTCTACTTATACCTACGACTTCAAATCTGTAATGATGAGGTTATTTTTGTAGGCTTTAAAAGTAAAATATAACCATTATAAAGTGCTTCACTTGTTATGAATACGTAGTCCGTAGCAACGACTACGACAAGATACGAGATACTACGTGGCGGCCAGATTGTATTAATTCATACCTAGACTTGTAAAGACAAGCAGATGTGAAAGAGTAACATAAGTAATACCTGATAACGCTCTTGCTATAGAGTTTTCAGTACCGGTTTAAAATTATGAGGTTTTAGCCCCAAACTCTACATCTACCTACTTTATTGTTATAAAAAATATGCTTACACAGTTAAAAGTATAATTTTAACATACTTTATATCGAAATTAATTTAATTCTTTGCCAACACTACCTTTCTTTTATATCAATCAGAAAATGTGGCTATGAGACTTCTCAAGGATAAAATTATAACGCGAACAATAAAATGTGTAGAGATAAAGCCTGACTTCCTACTAAGACCTCGTTTGTATGCATATTAACTAACATTTGTATGCTCTATGTTTGTTATTTAGTAAAGTTCTATTATCACTATCAGATTCTTAGAGCACGTTTTATAGAAATAGCAAAAGATGAAGAGCGTGTGTGTGTGCCCTCACGCACACTTTTTCAACTAATAGATAGTTGCAATACAACCACTTATGTTGACTCTACCAACTCGTGATATTTATCATTTAATCGTCCTGCCCTTTAGCTGATCAAACTTTCCTGCAGTAAACACTTTTCTGTGGGTAGTGTTGGAAAGTTTTAAATCTTGTTCCATGTGGTTAACGGTTCATCACCTTTAAATTCATCTCCGGGTTCAGTAGATTTCCAATTTCACGTGATTTTGAAAACGTCCAACAACCAATCAGCACATTTTGGAGCTTAGATGTAAATAGATTTGAATTTATCCTCTTCATTAGACATCAACGAGACTCAATCATTAAAATTACAAACAAACTTAGTTCAATGCTGACCGGCTCAACTACATATGAAAGTTCATTAGTCGCAAAAGCGAACTGGCAACATCGACTGGTGGAATCGTTTACCGACACGGATCCCTGTTAAAACGGTCGATCTAATGACCGATTCTTTAGAAGATTTATAATTCTAAATGATAGCGCCGCCGGAGTGAATTAGCATCACCGTGATGTCATGCATCCGCCTGCATCCATAAGAGGGGCTATAAATCGAACGGGTTAGAGATATTTTACTTCGGTGCAACCGGTAATGGAAGATATCAGATTAATAAAAGATGTCGATGGGTCCAGACGAGATGCACGGCAATTTCACGAGTGCTGCGCGATGATAATTAAGAGTGGGTTGCACCGAGGTGCTCAGTGCAGCTGTCACTTTAGCCGTCAACCGTAACTATCATGCCATTCGGTGGAGCTAGCGACCGCCATGCCCATGAGTTATGGTCAAGCGCAAATTTCAACCGTCGTTAAAATGTATTTGACATCAAGACTTATGACATAAAATGAAGATAAAAAGTACTCTACATTCTGCAATGGTGATACTTAACAGTTATCAATAACTATTACTTTAGAAGAAGTTCTGGTGCAACCCGCTCTTAACCGCGGTGCTGTTGTGTGCGTGGGCCGAGCGAGCTGCGCGGGCGCCGGGGAGGCATATCGAGTCTGGTAACTATGCGGCGTAACTCCGGTAGCCGCGCGCAACAGGTCGCGCGGGGCGCGGGGCGGTAGGAAGTCGTGTGCGCACGCATGCGCACGCACACACACACACACAGCTGTGTGCGCCATCCGGTTTTCTGTGCGCGTGAGCACACCGTACCTGCAGCCTATCGAGCCGATCGATCAATGAGCTCGACGTCCACTCCGACTCTTGTGCATGCAACTCATTGATTAACGCTATGAACGTGGAATTGTTTATTCATTCATGATGAATATTTTTATTTCAAATAAATGCTTTGTTCGCCGCATTCGACTTTTCATGTCGATCCGCACGTCCGCCGCTGTGTTTTCTGACAATGTACAGTTTTCTTCCCTCTCGGCAAAGGTTGAGGGAAGTAGAATGAAGAGACATGAAAATCTAAAGCAAGATTTTGATAACTGTGTTGACTGAGTCAACTCGATTGACTGACTTATTATTGAGGTTATTGAATAAAATTGGTAAACGATGAAATGCTGAATTTGACTTCATTCCTATCTATCCTATGCGCATTTCATCATACTTACTGGGTTTGCCTTGTGGTAGGTCCTCATCCTTATAACATCTGTATAGTGAAACTTGTTCTAAAACAAAGTTGTAATTTAATGTTTTCTGCTTTTTACAGGTCCTGATTGCTTGTCCCCACGTAACATGTAGGTAAGTAAAATCGTCACCTGCCTACATTTACAATTTACTATTGTGCCTCAAGTATTTTTATTCTTAGCGAATTATTTATTTTCGGATCAAGATAGGACATCATCAATGTAGGTAGTTATGCAAATAAAAATAAAGCCAAAGTGGATATTATTATCCTCATTCACCATCGCAAATACCAATGAGTTTTTTTATCGTTTTCTTGCTCGCTACAACGTATCGTACCTACAGTATTTTTTACTCATTTATACATAGAGCTATTTAAACGAGCACACACAGTAATAACAGGCAATTCATTCAATTTTGACCTCGCCGCATGCATACATACATACCCGGTAGTGCCGTCAGTTCGATAAAAAAAACCAACGATAACCCGCTCTTGCGCAAGCTACGACCATAATAACAATCACAATGTTAAAGAGATAATGGTCAAAGAAGGTATTGTTACTCGAACGGGGACGGGAGCCAATCGCAAGTTTATTTAAAACACACTCAATTCAACAATTACGCTGGGTTTCGATAATAACGAATATCATTTAAAGCATACGCTCAAATATATACAAACGATTGTGTGAGTATTAATGATTGATTATTTTATCATACAACTAGCGGCTTCCTGCTTCCTTCCTCAAATATCATATGAATGATAGTTTATGTGTTACTCCAGTAAACTATAATATTATTAAATTTCATCAATATCCATTTAGCAGTTTTTGCGTGAAGGAGTAACAAGCATCCATACATCCATCCTCATTAACTTTGACATTTATAATATGGTAACGTTATTCAATGTCCCTTGAAATATTTACGGAAACAATTTTAAAACAACGGGACTCTAGCAAGGTTAGGTCAAAACAATGATCTTAAGAAATAATTATTCCAAACTTCACAATATCACGGGATCTTATGCAACTTTCACTTGTTTAAAAGGTAAATACATGCACAAAATCCCGTAATATTGTGAAGTTTAGTTTAAAAATCCAACAAAGTTTAAAATCTTAAATAATTATTCCAGCCGTGATCCCGTATTATTTACCCAGTCGGACTATTATTTGGTAACGTCATTTATAAAAACCATTCAAGTAATAAACATGAGAAATCTACCTTTCGTTCTAGTACATTCGTAACTAACCTAGCCTAACAGGTTTCCACATAGTTTTTGGACTTCAAACATTTGACATAATATAGTGAATCGTTAAAACCCGAAGCGGATCACAAGTTTTGTGAAATTATACAAAAGCGGAGACCAGCACTCCATTGCTGATAGCTCCCGAGGGGAAACCTTACTGTGACGCCATACAGATGAGATTCGAATGGTATTTCAAAAATATGTGACATGATAATCTGGTGTTTCTTAAAGAGCATGAATAGGGTTGTGTATGAGCTCTACGATCGTTTATTAAGGTAGAGTATGTGCTATCAGATTATTACCATAAAACAATGCAATACAATATTTTATTTGGGATTGGTAAGTTTTCAACAATAGTAGAGCACAGACCTTCTATAAGTTTTTTTTCTTCCAGATTTTATTATTAATATTTAAAGCAACAACTAATAAAATACAATTCTATAATTTTGTTATTAGTTGTGTTGATGTTTGAAAATTAGGTAATGAACAGGTTAGGTTCCTTCATCTACATCTTATTCAAGCCCTTATTTCGCCAAGAAACTAACTTCGAGCTGGCTAGACCACGAATTCTGACTGAGCAATTCCAAATTCGAATTTCAAATTTTGTTTGTGACTGACTGGTGCTTCTAAACCCTAATTCCAAACTTCTCTAGCCAACCCACTGCTTCGGACTAAGCAATTCTGAATTCGAATTTAAAATTAGATTTGCGACAAGCCAGTGCTCGGAACATGGTTGTCAGCCCTAACCACAGGTGTGGGTCGCGCGATGGTGGGTTCGGAATTCGCGTCAACGCGTGGTCGTGGCGTAGGCGGCGGTTCGCCCACCGGCCGCACCTCGTGAAGGTGTAAATCACTACCAGCGTCCCGGTTGCCACCAGACGAGTGTCGCTACAGTCGGTTATCACCCGTTTTATGCGTGGCATATACCATATACCAAAAGACTCAGGAAAGGTAGTAATACTCTATAGAAAGCATCTTGACTAGGCCTTCTGGTTCTCTGATCGCTGCAGTCCGCTGCATGACATGTTGCTCTGTAGGATTTTATGAAATTCCACAATATTCAGCTAAGTAAAGCTTAAACACTTCATTTTGTACATGTTGTTGTTGTCGTGCCTTATTTAAAACCATCTGAAACTGTAATTTGTGGTTGATAGTATCTACTACCGCTACTTCACCCAAGAACTTGTAATCTGAGCTGAATTTTATAAATGAAGTATAATTTTAATGTTATTTTGTTCATACAGTTCATCTTACTATTTAAAATGCAGGAATTCGACTTAAAACTTAACAAATTACGATAACTCGTGCTGTAATTAAACTTAATTAAGTATTAGAAAACACGTGCAGTGTACATATTAAAAATATACCTACCGCCAAGCTACTCAAAATTTGTGAACAATTTCCGACATGTGACCACAATTTTTAAATCAAACGAAAGCATCTTCACCTTACACATAATTTGTAATCTAGACCAAGAGTCAGATCGAATGATCAACGATTAAATTGTTTACACAAATGTTTTATTACACCAATTTCAATTTTTCAACAGAGGACGCACCTAATTTCACTGTAGAAATCATGGTGTGGTGGGTCTCGGCGTGGTAGCGGAGCAACTGCTTTCGTGGGCTCAGCGATTTGTTGTTCTGTGTGGTTCCGATAGAGTAGTTTATGTCGAAGCAGTGGTGGACCACTTACACCGTGTGGCTGGTGGGCACCGATGTCATTGGCCTGACTCCGTACTGTAAACGCTCCACTCGCTCTCTGTCACAGCTACTTTTGCTTTTCGAGTGAACATTGTAGCTACATCCTGGAGGCGAACGTCATTAGTTTGGTATTTTCTAATCACAGGCGACGTTGAGGGAGCGTAAAAAGCTGACACGGCAAACGGTGGCCCTTGTTCGCTCACAGCGCTCACTGTTTGCCGTCGACTAATTGGCTCTATTATGTTATTTGTTGGATATTAATTTACATGTATAATAACCTGAATGTAACTCTATACCCGGTAGGCACAGCTCTTGTGGAGTGGATGTTTGTTATTCTTATTTTATGCTTCTACATTTACAATAGGTAGAGTTTCACGGATTGATTTGGATTGCTAATGAGTAATGAATTATACCTACTATAATATCCTTAACTTTTTTGTTAAGTTTTATTTAAGTCTTGATAACTTATCCTACGTAGATCTTCCCAAATGTGTCATAAACAGTTTTATATGTGTAACGTTTAGTAATCGTATAATAATTAGAGTTGCATACAAATAAACTGTGACAATCCTTTCAGAAAAGCTTAAAATTGGACTCTACCCTTGACTTACATACGTTGTTCAGACAAATTAAGTTAATTACTCATATTTAATTATGATGTGGACATTTCTTGTGAATTGAGTTCAAATATTTTATCTACATCCAATTCTTGAAAACAAAAGGACATTATAATATCCACCTTGGGCATTCAATAAAATTAACAAAAGCATTTTATAATTAGCGTGCTTAATTTTAGTGGATAAAGTTTCGAGATAGTTAATCTAGATATGTTTTTAAATATTATATATTTCCATAATTATGTAGAAGCAAAATAAGGATTTTTGAAAACATGTAATCCTGGGTATCATTTAGTGCTCTTCCACCAAAGTTGGGTGAATATAGCCAGGAAGGTGTATTGAAGGTTTTTTAATATAGCGTTTATGTGCTAATAACCTAACAATGTTTTAATGACGATTGCAATAGCAAATTCTACGAGAAACTGGTTTCCACTAGACACTCGTAATAATTGTAGATTGCCATAAGCAAGACTTAACGAAGACGTAATTCAATATTGAAATATTAACAGCTATTGCCCATGTAGGAATTGTCTTGTAAATGACAAACGTGTTCGTAGATTATTCTTTATCAATTTGCGTTGGAGACGGTGGAATACACCAAAGATTATAAACTTTGTGACAATTTGGTTAAAAGTTTTTGTATGTTATTGGTTGTATAATTTGTAGATTATTTTGTCATAAATCAGGTGCAAGCTTTTCATGAATTTTATGCACTTTCGGTATTCTACGGCTTTCGACTTTTCAGTTTAATTACTACATACTTAAAAGATCAAGATCATCAGTTTTGAATACATGATTTTTCTTAACTTCTTTCATTCTTTTTTGTCTTTGACATTATAATAAAAGTCAAGTCATACATGAGACTGAACTCAAGGTAAGTCCTATCTTGCGGCAGATGCGAATAATTTAGGGTTAAATCAGTTGTAAATGACAAAGTGGCGATGGCAGGTCTCAAGAAGTGGTTGTTTCCACAGTTTCTAGTGGACGGAGGCACGGAGGGCCAGCGAGCGCGTCCGAACGGCCTCGTGGAAGGTCGACCGCCTCGCCCGCCGCCCGCGCGCCCCTCCCCCTGCCTCACCGCTACGTGGAATTTATGTAATTGTCTTCAATTAAAACAAGAATATGTACGCACCATCTTCGGGACCGCACTGCCAAAACCGCCAACACCGACACTCGCTCGCGCGAGGAATGTGTTTATCATCCTAATTACGCGGGTGACAAATATTCGCTACTACACACATCCGCCGGCGTTCACTAAATAAGCACATGGAGCGGCGAACTAAGGTCACCGCGATGAGTGCGTGCCATGAATGGACCGAGTCGTGCGCGACACCCGGCCATTCAATGATATCCTTCATTCTAGCTTTTGTTCTTGCGTAATAGCGCTTCATATTTTATGATTTAATTTAACGTGCGGCGCGGAACAGACGCGTCGATTGTGCGGTTATCGTCTCGCATGTCGGACCGCGGACGTGAGACGTGGCAGGAGGCTGGGCGAGTGGGCAGCTGCCGTATCGCCGAGTCCCGGCAAGGCCTATTCGTTGGAGGAATGAGTTCACCGCCACATCGCAATCTCCGAACACGGGCCGGCGAATATTATAAAATTGCGGATCGCTCGATCTCATTCACGTTCGCTTTATCTGCGGCAAACATCCGGTATTATTTTTCAACGCGCCCACGCCGATACTACTCCGGCATAGTTATCAAACGATTTGAGTACACAATACGATAATAAAATTAGACAAACAGTTCTCTCAAATGAACTGGTTATCAGCTCCTTAAACTCGCAAAGATAATGGCTGTTGAAAACAGTAGGTACCTAGTATTTATTTATCGCTATTAAATAACCGTCTTGTTATTTCGTAATAAACTTGTTGGTACGTTTATCTTCAGTATCCGTTACAATAACAGTTATAAAATTATAATACTTATCAGTTTCTGAAAAGTTGACAATGAGATCTCTACAATTTTACATTTTCTTGAACGTACATTTCATGTTGTCACGGTATACTTTCCTACATAATTTAGCTTATATCTGCATGTAGTTCATAATATAAATATGGTATCTACCTAACGATTTCCTAACTCTTCACAGTCCAGCTAAATCATCAGATCCAAGAGTAGCAGTTCTGTGGCCTTTTCATGGAATTCAAAGGATACGTCAGAACAGAACTGATTAATGAACTAGGGAAAAGCACATCGGAAAACAATTATTTTCTTTAGACTCACAAAATGTAGAGTTTCAACATTTCATCACGGCCATAACCAATCTCGATGATGATGATATAGATACATCGTGGTTTCATAAGCGAATCGAGTTATAAGCCGTACGGGATCGATTTAAGTGCATGGTAGGTGTACAGCATGCAATAACGGATGGAAAGCGAGCGACGCTTCCGCCGCCGTCCGCCCACCGCATAACAAACGAAACCTGATTTCTATCGACCAGATTATGGTGCCCGCTCTAAACAAAATAAAAATATGCTCCGCCAACGTCCGCCTCGTTAACACTAGCCAACACTTACAGATTACTTTGGGCTACGTCTAACGTAAACCAATAAACGTAATCTATTCATTTTCATATTCAGAATGGGATTGACTAATGACTATATTAAGTTTTAAGTTCAGGTTAAGTTCGGGTTCAGTTTAAAGCTGTATGAGGTCTTTCTTAGATTAAAAAATCATTATCTCTTCACAAATGCATCCTTATAACATGTTGAATAGAGTGAGTTTCATCCGTTCGATCATACATTCACGAATCTTTTTCGAAGGAAGCTTTGAATTGAAATTACGAAAAGACTGTTCTTGAAAAAGATAAGTCTGCTAGGCGTAATACATACACAGACTAGGACAATAATTCTACCAAATCTAATAAGTAAGACTCTATATAGCTAGTTAGTACAGTACGATATGTAGAGGTGATTCAAACTCTGCTATTCGCCACTCGATATTTTGGGAAATACTTAACTACAATATTTAAGTACTGCAACTGTAAATGTTAACATTTTGGTAATTATAGATTTACCTCATTTTTTTGCTACCCGTTTGAGTCTCATTGCTGGGCAAAGGCCTCCCCCAAACTACTCCACGCATCCATATTAATTTCATCAAGATTTGAAAAGTGGCTCCTCAATCCTTATAAACATTCCCTGTTTTATCTCATTTATTTAAGTATAATTAACTATTTATAAGCATAGCTATCCAACCAACGCGGCAATGCAGCCAGCAGCAATATCCTCCTTGCCACAAGAAAACTGTTTCATTTTTGAAAAGACAGGTATTAATTTTATTTTTTATTATGTAATATTTTTTTTCTTGTTTATTATTTTATTAATATGAAACTATTTATTCATCAACCAAGTCTACTTAAACATGTATAAACTTACTTACTAAGTATGTATAATGACTCGGTGTCCAAAGTAACAACGTAAATGTTTAGTCTGCAGGTAGTGTGTGTTTGTTGATATTTTGAACGAAGAACGCAGTAGATTATTACATAGAGTTTTATAGGGTACATACATGTTTTCAGTTCAACACTATTATTGGTAACCAGGAAAAAGGATTGTTCGCAGATATTCTAGCTAAAGCTCATTGTATAACTCCCGGAATCATTAGCTCGCAGCCATCATTCCTTGAAGTGCTTCAAGCTTGGGTGTCGATTTCACCAGCACCAAATAGGCAACCTTTGCAGCACCCATTGTTCTTCCATAATCGGCATCGCATTTCGCAACAACACAAATATGAATCCAACACCAGATTCTCTGAAAAAGAGCAAGCACTGCCGTTTCATCGTTTTTTATCCCCTAGAATGGTCTGTACCGGAACTTGCAACCGTTAACGGATATACAAAAAGTTGGGATGCACTTTTTGTCTTCTACTAATTTTCGCATGCACAAAAAATGCGCCATTATTATTTTGTTCAAGATTAGTCGTCGCCGTCTTCCAAGATCCCGATAACGTGGGTTTCATTGAAGTTAGAGTCGGTCGATGTCATTTCGGCTCTTGAAGCCGAGGCGAGGGCTGGGACTGTGACGGTTATGAGCGGCTGCATTTCGACAATAGAACTCAAGACGAATGAACGAAGCAGGTAGATTTTTTCCATAATCGTTGCCGTCCCTCCGCACCCATTCACGGTTGCAATGACCGCTCTTTGTTCTTAGTGTGTGAATAATTTGTTTCCACGTGACTTTTCCGCCGCCTGGCATTCATTCAACGTGATAATAACAAAAACATAAATATTTTTTCCTCGTCTTTCTTTTGTTTTAGCCAATTTTTATTACTAAAGTGTGAAAGATATCGCTCTTCCCTGAAATATGTTAATCTTTGTGTGAATAACTAAATGTAAAGTATTTATGAATTGGTTACAATACATTTTTGACCACTTTATCTTTTATTGTAATTGATTGCTTACTCAATGCATTGCATAATACCGTGAACATTCCTAGACTGTGATAGTGTCAAATAGCTTACCAAGTAATTTTGCTCCAGTAAACAACTTTACATGCATATTGTTATTATTGAGATATGTGTTTTATCTCATGTCTGTGGTTCAGACGTCTTTGAATGCGATAAAAAGAAGGTTTTAAGTTCAAATGTCAATCAACTCAATTAGATACAAAACTAGTGGTGATCGCAAGACCGCGCACGAAGCGGACCATCGCGTCGGCTCGGGATCGAGTAGCTATCGGAGAGCGTAAATAGTTACTTATTGGTGAGGTGATGGGCCGCACCGTCGTGCGCCTGCGCCGCTGCTGCCGTGCGCGAGGCGTTATCGCTCGTCCTTGACACAGAGACACGCGTGTACAACGCCGCTTATTGTCGCTGCAACCTTGCGAAAATTACCGCCCGCGATAACAGACGTCGTCGACGACGCCCCGCTCGCGCCGCCTTCCATCACGCGCTGCCAAATTGTATTTGTGAATGAAGCCACATACGCGCCCATCAGTCTTTCGACGACTACATTCTAAAATAGACAACCAAGCTCCTACCTAAAAAGCGCTCGCTTCGCGAACGAAATACAACCGCATTTTGAGAGTGCCACGTTTGACCTTTGCGGCTGTGCTCGTGGATATAGAAACGTATTGTTGGCTGTGAAATGTGAGTGCATGGCCGTTGCAGGACGAAAGTGGGCGGCATCCCGGTGGCGCGACTCTCGCCGACCGGAAACCCAATTCCCGGATGCGGCTGCGCGGGGGGATCTCGCCGGAAGCTCGGTAAACGAGCACATCCGCTGCCACCGCCCGCGCCGCAAAATTTGGCACCGCGAGCGCTCGCAGCTCGCTTCCGGCCCCCGCCCCCCGGACCCCTGACGTTGCTCGCCCGCGAAAATAGCGGCCAACCGCTCCGTGTACGCGGTTCATTCAGTATGGCCGCCTTCCATTCATAAAAAGGCGAGGCGCGGGCGGTGTGGCGCGGGGCGGGGGCGCGGCTC